>BSBK01001265.1:1623333-2300000 GCA_027943335.1 Chamaecyparis obtusa | reverse complement strand
TAACCTCTTGTTCTGTAAGAAAAGCTTACATACCTAGAGTACTCTGATGGGCTCGACCATGACCACCCTTGCAGCCCGCATCTGCAAGGAATTCCAATCTATCATATGAGAGAAATTTGACACATTTCTTTAAGTAAAACATGAAATACATTATGCATCAGGGTGAGAGCTCGAGGTAAAGCAATTTTTCATGTGACCTATTTGATAAATTACAAAACTTCAAAGGGTCCTACATATCTGGGATATAATTTAAAGGATTTTCCAAAAGAGATGGAACTTTTCAATGTTTAACTCATAGGAGTACTTTCTCTCCCACCTCAAAGTGTTTGGGTATCCTCTTTGCATCTGCATAGCTCTTTTTCTGACTTTAGCTTCTACTAATCTCTGTTAGGTTAATTTAGCATGCCCCTCCATTTTTTATAGCATTTTTGGACTGAGGACCACCCTATCTTCTAGTTTATCCCAGCTGATAAAGGTTTCACACCTACTTCCATATAATACCTCAAATGGAGTCATCTTAATGGAGGACTAATGGAGGACTGATAGGAATTTTTCTAAGAAAATTATACTAAGGGCAGGCAATCTTCTTACTTATACTTTTGGTCCATATAGTACATCATAAGAAGGTCTTCAATAATATGATTGATGCATTCCATCTAGCCATCTGTCTCTATGAATAGGCCAAATTGATGTTCAATTGAGTACTTAGAGTTGCAAACAAAGTTTTCCTAAATTTGGATGTCATCCTAGCATCCTTGTGTGATATTGTCTTCTCTAGCACTCCATGAAGCCTAAAAAAAATTCTCTTATTCCTAGGTATAAAATGGGTTACTTCTTTCAATTAATCAACACCAACAAGTATGGTATTATGTTTATGGTATGACATGGGTAGTCCTTGGATAAAATCCATACTGATTACCTACCACTTCCACTCTGGTACCGCATGGGGTGAAGCAATCCTATGGGGTGTTGATGTTCTTCTTTAACCCTTTGGCACTTTAAGTAGCTAGACAAAAACTTGGCAGCATCTCTACTAATACCTTTCCAAAGGTACATGAGTCATACATCTACCATTATCTTGGTAACTTCTAGGTGCCCAGAGTACAAAGCAGAGTGTACCTCCTGAGCTATACTAATTTTCTTAATTCTATAGAATTAGGAACTTCCTTCGAACCTAAGTAGGTCATCCAATTCAAACCTGGATCTATCATACCTATGGTCCTTCAGATTTTCCTAGAGAGCTTCTTTCATTTGCATGTAACAGCTATCATTATGTAAGTATTGAAGGACTTGTTGTCAGAAGTTTGTTTGAATGTTTGCTAATGTGGAAATATGTCACCTATGAATTACTATGTCTTCCACATGGTTAACTTTTCCTTTTATATACCTAATTCCAAAATCATAATTTGATATCAGCTCTATTCATCTCCTTTTCTTGATATTTAAGTTATGCTAAGTAAAAAATATGTATCCTAACCCTTGATATCTGACCTAAGCTTAAAAGTTTTTCCAAAGAGATAGTGCCACCTTTTCTGAAGGCATTTAATATTGCATCTAATTCCAAATCATTCTGAGCGTAGTTCATTTCTTAATTTTAAGTTTTCATAATTCATATGTGATCACTCTACCTTCTTGCATCAGTATTGTGTGAAGTCCTTCCCCTGAAGCATCTGACACTATTTAAAACTGCCCCTCTAGATTTGGCACCTTAAGTATGAGTGTTAAAATTAGTTTCTCCATGAGTGAATCAAAGGATTGTTGATACTTGTGAGTCCATTCAAATCATTTTCCTTTTCATTGAAGGAAAGTTACTGGATAGGAAATTTGTGAGAATTTTAGAACAAACTTTTGGTAATATCCCTCCAAACCCATGAAACTTCTAATTTCTTGAACATTCCTAGGAATCGATGACTCTAAAATTAACTTAATCTTAGTCAAGTCTACTGTTATCCCATTTTGGAAATTATGAGCCCCAAGTACCGCACCTCCTTCTAAAAGAAAGCACACTTAGATAGTTTTCTATATAATTGATGTTCTTGAAGTCATTGAAGAACAAGTGCAGGTGTTGCAAGTGTTCAATATGTCATCGAGGAACATAATGAAACTTTTTTCTAGATAGTCATGAAAGGCACTATTCATGGGGTCCACGAATGCTACTAGAACATTGGTGAGTCCAAATGGAAAAACTATACCTCGTAGTGTTCATAACGACTTCGGAAGGTTGTTTTTCTGAATATCCTCATATTTTAGTCTTAATTGATGGTATCCTAATTGTAAATATATTTTATCCACTACCCAAATAGTATAGTGTTTTATGGATTTACACATTTAGGGCTCTATCTAAGGTCTGCTTGAACTACCCAAAATGGACCCATTCTGAGTACAAATTTAACTTGGAGGCTAGGTAAGTAGACAACTATCTACTAGTCTTATTAGCTCTACTAGATCTACTTATGTTAATATAAGAAAACTTAGGACAATATTGGGATATGTGCAGGATAATGGTATGCCAAAAACTAACAATGTGAAAAAGAAGTCCTGATTGATAGAATCTTTGAAACACAACTATAAATTTAAAACAATATAACATTTTTGAAATAAAAAATATACATCACATTCTATGCATCCCCTAATACAATAATAATAAAAAATTCTTTCAATTTAATGAAGTTTAAACTAAGTTAAGGTGGTCAGACATGAGAGTTTTTATATTCAGGAAAATTTATAGTAGAAAAATCATAATTAATTATTTGATTGCAAAAAAAAATATAAAAACATACATCACGTCTGGACACAAGTCTAATACTTTTATCTATAATCTTATAAACAAATATTATCATTTGATTTTGTTTAAAGTGGTCAGACATATACCTACTTGTTATCTTTCTAGTCCAGATTGATAGACTTGTTGAAAAATAGCTGTAACTTTCAAACTGCATAACATTTTTGAAATCTAAAATATGTGTCACATTCTATGCTTTTCCTACTACAAGAAAATTTTAAAGATTTTTCAATTTGATAAAGTTTATACTAAGCTAATGTGGTCAAACATGAGAGTTTTTGTATTCTGGAAAAGTTGTAGAAGAAAAATCATAATTAATTATTTACTTGGAAAAAAATTACAAACAATTATGTGTCACATCCAAACATGAGTCTACTACGTATATATAGAATCTTGTAAAAAAAAATTGTCATTTGACTGTGTTTAAGGTGGTTAGACATACACCTACTTATTTTTTTCCTAAAATTTTTGTACTACTACATTAAAATTTAAAAATTTGAACATATAGAATAATTATTTTTCAAAAAAGGCCTAGTATCTTAGAAACTAAATTCAATTTTCTACGGATTCTCTTGTTACATATTTATGATATAATATTTATAACTTCTTCAAATATTTATGTTAACTTTCCTAACCCTAATTTTTTGGATTTTTATTGCCACTTAAGGGGCTAGTTTAGCATACAATGATCCTACACATACCCATTGATGTCCTATCCACTACTTCATCTGAAGCGGGAAGGATTGAAATTAATCATGCTTTGGGTATTGAGTTATTATTAATGTTTGATGATTTGAATCCACCTTTGGTCAAAACCAAATGCTTCATTTGAGCTTACTTACTAGGTTTTCCTAGTGGTGAGGCCTAGGTTTAGTGTTGAACCTGGTTGTTCTGATACCATATTTAACATACCAAAAGTTCATTCATGAAAGTAACAACTGATTTGATTACAATAAACATAAAACTATAAAATGTACTTGCAAACAATTTAAACTAACATGCTAAGCTAATTTTTTTTAAAACATAAACAAATTTATAATAAGTTGAAAGATACCTTTCTAAGAAGATTCTAGATAAGCATATGATTGTTATCAACTCAAACAAACTATGAAGATAGGAAAGAGTTCTTACTAATCATATTTAGAAACTTGGAATCCAATTATCTTTCTTTTAGTACATGGGGGAGAAAATATCACTGGGGCGTTTATCCACCCAACCATGAATCTATTACTAATCTTCCCTTTCTCACTTCCTACTCAAAGCTAGCCTGGCCCTCCACAAGGGATGGAAACCTGGTTATGACAAGCCATTCTGGAACTAGTGTAAGATCTTACAATCCTTAGTCAGTCACACCCTATAGCAACTGCTAACTTAGCATGACACCTAACAAGGGTTTTTATCTGGAGTCTTATGAACTAACTGACACTAACACATAGATAGTGCACCTTGGCCAAGGATTATTGCAACATGCTTATCATGTCGCCAAGTTCTTCACCCTATCTAGCTTGCCTCTTATGAACATAATAGGCTATAAAATATACATACTGGAGAGTTCCTATCTGACCACCATCACTCTAACATACTTGTCCATAGATCTTAGATTGTTTAACCATTGAATCTATGTGGCTTTTTGTTTAATTTTGTATTCACCATATGAAAATTTCTAGTTTTCTTAAAAATGATGGAAATGAAATATACATGTCAACCCTTTAACTCATATACTCATTAGGGACCTACAACTATAGCCATACCAGCATATTCATATAAGATTTTTCTCTATTGCAATCAAAAAAATATTATGAATGTTATTTTAAAACAACTATCTAACCACCTAGGTTATTTGGCTCATATTTTAGCTTGAGTTCCACATTTCTTTTGCTAGAATTTAGGCCTTAGCCTTGGTCCTTCCTAGAATGGTAATCATACTCTGGTTGGTATACTCTGGTTGGTATATATTTTAAGGTAATAAAACATCTCATGTTCTCATGAATATGCTTTTATCTCTGCACTATTCATGCTTGCATGCAATTGTTACTTAACTATAAACTCTCTACACTTACATTATTATTATCAGTTTGTTTCTAGCTGAAGAGGATGAAAATAAGTTTGATTAATACAGTCCTAAGCTGACTGGTTCTATAATTTCAAAGATGGGCATTGTGTTTGCAAGAGGCTAGTCTCAACTTTGTCTCAAGTAACCCAAAGATAACATAAACCAATATTTCATTTTTTTTTTTGATAAAAATCCATACTTGGAGCCATTCTAGAAAATGGTTATATGGAAATGATTTTAATGTTTAAGTTGTTTGAAATAAAACTTAGACAAACATTGGACTATCTTCTTTCTGTAGAATGGGTTATATATACCTATAACATAAGAATTATTCTTGGTTTTCAAGTTCTACCAGGTTGACGTTAAACAAGGTATATTTGAAATTACATGTGATTATCCTTCATTTCTTACCCAACTGTTGTAGAATTCAAGGATTCGTTTAACAAGATTGATAATTCTTCTCTCATAGAAATTATAGTATAATAGTAACTACTTGTTCTTTAACTCACTAGAAAATTATTATGAAAATCCCTAGAGATTGTGTATGCTACTGCATATTTCAAGAGGAATTTTATTTCTTTCAAACTAGAGAAATTATTTAGCCTCAAAATGAATTTCACCACATTCTAGATACCATCTCTATGATGTTTCTTTTACATACATTTCCTAGTGCCCTATATGCGCCCACTAGAGATTCTCCACCTCATAGAATTAAATGCAAAGGTGGTCTTAACCAACTGCACTATTCTCTATGCATCCTAGAACTATTTATACCACCAAATTTAGTCTTCCTAGTCTCAACCAGTCATTCAAATATAGAAAGTTATCCTTCAGCCAACACTATCATTACATATTGATAGACTCTTTGAAAAACAATTATAAATTTCAAACAATATAACATTTTTGAAAATCTAAAATATACATGACATTATATACTTCACCTAATACAATAATAATAAGTAATTATTTCAATTTGATGAAGTTTAGACTTAGTTAAGGTGGTCAGACATGAGATTTTTTATATTCAGGAAAATTTGTAGCAAAAAAATCATAATTAATTATTTACTTTGAAAAAAGATACAAAAAATTATACATCACATCCAGACATGAGTCTACTACTTTTATCTAGAATCTTTTAAAAAATAATTATCACTTATGCAAAATTTCTCTGAGTAGTCCTTCTATCATACAGGACTTTGCACTAGGCCTGTAAATTCTCATTCTTGATGTGTGCATCATTCCTTACCTCATTTAGCTGAATCAAATCATTCATTCTAACTATCATATCTTCTTCAACATCTTCATCATATTTTTGAATGAATTGATACATCTACAACAAGTTATTTTGAGGTAATCTTGCATTTATTCCATACACTAAGTCAAAATGGGCACACCCTATTGCTTTCTTTATTGTAACCCTATCAGCCCACAGAGCTTGTAGCAATTTGGAGTCCCAGGCCTTCTTGTTTTTGTCCAGAACTCTTTTCAAAATCTTGATTAAACTCTTATTGTTGGATTCTGCATGGCCATTGCCTTGTGGATGATAAGCAGATGAATATGAAATTTTAATACCATTATGTCGACAGAAGTCAACAAACTCTTCTGACCTAAAACATAATGCATTATCAACCACCATAGTTTCTGGGCAACCAAACCTTGTCAAGATATTCTGCATCATAAAATCTGTTACTACCTTGCTAGTTGCTCTTCTTGTAGGGATTGCCTCAACACACTTAGTGAAATAATCTATTGCTACTAAGATGTAGGAATGTCCACCACTAGATTTATTAGGTATTTCATCAATGAAATCCATACCCCACTTCTGAAAAGAGGCTTGAATAGAAACAAGTCTAAGAGGAAAATTCCCATCGAATTTTAGTTTTACTACAAACCTTTGGCAAGGATCACACTTCTTGACGAACTGATGGGTATCCTTGAAAAGTGAAGGCCACCAAAAACCTACCCTGATAATCTTGTGGGTTGTAGTCTTCACCATGTAGTGTTCTCCACAAATTCCACTGTGCATTTCATGCATCAAGAGCTGGGCTTTATCATGGTCTAGACACCTGAGAAAAACACCTTCATTACTCCTCCACCAAAGTTCACCATTCATAATTGCATATCTCAAAGAGTGGAGTTTAATAGTTCTTCTTTTATTATCATCCAGTTCAGGGGGTAAGACCATCATTTGTAAATATTTGACAATATCCTTGTACCATTCACAACAATCCATGTTGCACACATAAGGCCTTTGATCCTCTTCTAGCATATTGATCTAGTTTGCATTTAGATTACTTTGCACCATCAAATTTTCTAGGCCTAAACCTCTAACCAACTTTGTAATGTGGATATCAATGTTAAATTCTTCAATTCTGTTAATCCACCTTCATCTTCTTCCTGAAACCTCTTGTTGGACTAAAATGTCCTTAACTGCAGCACTTGGAACATAGGCAACCACTATGGCTCCCACCAAATAACATCTAAATGTTTTAACGGCCTTGACTAAGGCATAAGCCTATTTCTCAATGATATCGTAATTTAATTCTGTTGCTTGTAAAGTCTTGTTGAAAAAGGAAATAGGTTGTTCAAAACCTTCAGCATTCTTTTGTAAAAGTGCTGCAACAATAGTATGAGCAGATGCAAAAGAAAAAAATTGCATTGGCTTGCTATAATCTGGTGTCTTTAAGACTGGGGCATGCTTAATGGCCTTCTTAATGTCATTGAAGGCTTGGCCTACTTCAGTATTCCATTCCATTTTTTCTCCTTTCTTTAACATCCTTGATATGGGAATACTGATTTCTGCAAAGTTTGTAATAAACCTTCTTAAAAATTTGACCTGTCCTAAAAAGGACTGAATTCCCTTGATGTTCTTTGGTAAATTTAGTTTGTCAATAGCCTTCACTCTTTCAGGATCTATCCTTACACCATCCTTTGAAACAATGTGCCCCAAAAGCTTCCCTTCTACCACACCAAAGGCACATTTCTTCAAGTTCAAAGAAACCCCATACTCTAATGCTCTGATAAAAATTTTCTCAAGATGTTGACAATGTTGTTCTTCTTTTGCTGAAAAGGCTATCAAGTCATCCTGATATACCACCATAAATTTATCAATGAAATCTGCAAAGGCTACATCCATAGCCCTTTGAAAAGTGGCACCTGCATTAGTCAACCCAAATGGCATTCTTACATAAACATATGTTCCCCATGGAGTTGTAAATGTAGTTTTAAACTATTCGGTGTCCTTTACCATAACCTAATTGTAACAAGAAAATCCATCCATCATGGACATCAATTCTGATCCAGTGACCTTTTGTAACATGTTCTCCATATTGGGTAATCCATAGTTATCTTTCAAAGAATTTATGTTAAGATTCCTAAAATCTACACATAATCTGATGTCACCATTCTTTTTTCTAACAGGCACTAAATTTGAAACCCAAGTGGAATGCCTGATTGGCTTGATTATTCCAACATCCATCATCTTCTTGAGTTCACTCTACATTTTGTGTGCCAAGGTAGGGTTAATAGGTCTTATTTTTTGTCTAAAAAGTTTTGTGCCTTCCTTGAGTGGGACCTCATGCTGAAAAAGGTCTTCCCTGTAAGCTTTAAGGTCTTCATAAGACTAGGCAAAAACATGCCTAAATTTTCTGAGAAGGTCAATCAAACTTTTAATAATTCTAGGGGATAGAGACCTACCTATATAAACTTTCTTTGGAGCTATCCATGTGCCCAAATTTATCTCTTCAGGCTCATTGATTTTATCAGTACTAGCCGAGAAGGCCTTGTCTTTATTGTCAAATTCCCTTTCAAGAGCAACTAGTCCTTTAGGAACCTTGTTTGATTTTAATTGCAAAACCTCCTTCCCAAAGATGACATCTTTGCCATTCACTATATTAACATAAGCACTGAAATCCATTTCTTTATCACCAAAGTGAGATTCACAATGGAGAAACCTTAATATATCTTGGTCATCAGAAAAAACTTGTCAATTATCTAGATTGTCAGGAATGGAGAGTCTAGCTTGTACCTCTATATTAGAAACATCTACAAATGTAATAGCTTCTAGTCTAAGGGCTATATTAGCCAACAAATCTACCATCTTATTCTGACTTCTTTCCATCCAACAAATATTAAAAGCACTAAAGCTTTCAATCTCATCCCATACTGCGTTCCTATATTGCTTCAATTTTTTATTTTTTGAGGCATACTTTGATCTAATCTGGGATATGACTAACTCAGAGTCACCTATAACTCTCAAACACTTTATTCCATGCCTTGATGCTAATCGTAGACCAATTAATAGAGCCTCATGCTCTACAACATTATTTGTGCATGAAAACAACAAAGTAAATGAGAACTTGAAAGTTTTACCATTTGGAGATATGAGCAATATTCCAACTCCAGATCTTCTTTGCTATTTGCTCCATCAAAATACATGGTCCATAGATTATCAAGGTCAATCCACCCCTCCTAGCTTTCAGATTTTTTGGGAGGCTCAACACCTTCCTTTGCTTCCTTATCTTGGACCTTGAAGGCATTAATATCAGTATCAAGGAAACAATTCATGTTGTCCTTCTCTTCTTCTTCAATCATATGAGGGGTCCTAGACTCCCTAGTGACTTTGATATTCTATCCTTAAAAATTAAAAGTGGAAAATGATAAGTCACACTGTATGCTACCTCCCATAGAGGCACTCCATTTTCTTGATAACAACATTCCATACTGGGGAGGAATATCTACTACCAAAACACTCATGGTCAATTGTTTGTTGGGGTATGCAGCCAATCTGTAAGGCAAAGCCTTAATAGTACCAACAACTAGTACTTCTCTTGAATCCATTGCTTGACATCTTCCATGGGGTGTATCCACTTTCAAACCTAAAGACTTCATAATCTTAGTAGGCATAATAGTATTTGATGCTCTGGAATCAATCATGCAATTCTTTAGCAATTTTTCATTTATTTGTAGAGTCAAGAAAAAAGGATCAACTGATCCTACTATAGTACTAACAACATTTGTGTCCAAATATATTTGAGGGATTTTAGAAACAATCTCCTCACTACAATTTTGATCTTCTTCATCCACAATTGCTACTTGTTTCTCAATTTTTTCTGTTCTTTGAGAATCAGTATGTACTACACTTTTTACCCATTTCAAGGCATTTTTCTTATGTTCTTCTATTTTCATCATCTCTAATAATGGAACTTTGACAGTGATTTGAGACAAAAATTTACTCATGTCAACTGGAACATACTTTAAATCAGGTACATCTGGTTTTGAATCTAAAATCTCTTTATCAGCTTCTTGGGTGGATGTATCTATAGGTTTGTCAGTTTTGGCCTTATTTTTCTTTTGCAAAACTGGTACAACCTCAGCAGTAGGCCTATTTTTTACCTTGTAAACAATATTGGGCTTGGAAACTTTCTTTACCTTGACTTTATCAACAAGATTAGCATCCTTACTCTTTTCTTGTGAAGTTTTTACATTCTTATCTATCTTCTTGATAAAAATACCAGCTGGCTTAGGATTTGAATCACCAACAACTCTATTCCTCAAGTTATAATTTTCTTTTGCTTGAGTAACCAAATTGGCAATTATCAAAGAAATTTCTTCATCAGAAGGTCTTCTCAAAGTAGTTTTTTGTTCATTCTTTTGAACATTACACTAGATGTTGCCAGGCTCACTATCTTCATCATCTAAAAAAACTCACTGATGATATGATTCATTTCTAGTTTGGGAATGTGAAGCATCTTGATTTTCATCCTCTTTAGTAGAATCCACCTCACTCAAAACATGATAAAAAAAACATCCCACATCCCTAGTCATCATAAGGTTGTTCCTCATTGCAATCATGCTCCTCATGTGCAGAAACATTCTGGGATATGGTACAATAATCAGGATCATGTGGTGACTAACAAGCAACACACCATGGGACTTCTTCCACTACATTCATTGAATTTCTTTGTAATGGATCAGGGGTCCTATCATTTTGTTTATCTCTTTTCTCGGGAATAAAAGGCTTCCCATCTTTCCATTGAGTGTTATAAGGGTAATTCTGCATTCTTGGCAATTTGTTGAAATTATTAAAGGGGGACTTGTCCCCTCCTGTAGCTTTATTACCTCTATTTTCACCAGGCTTCAGATCTTTGATTGCCTTCAAAATCTTCTTTAGGCTTTCATCATCTTTAGGTTTCACACCTTGAGGCTTTCCTGGATCTTTTCTATTTAACAAAGGAGACCTATCATCTTCTCTCCTTCCCAACTTTCTTGAGATTCTGTGGTTTCTTTCTATGTTCATAGCGAACTTGTAAGCTTCAACCAAACTCCTTGGATTTTTATCTCTCAATAGGTAGCCCATCTTAGAATCAAAAGCATTTAAATATGTGATAAGGCACACCCTGCCATCCAATTTGATAACCTCCAATAATTTATGCATGGCCTTTTGAAATCTAACATTAAATTCAACAACATCCTCATTAAAGTTCTTTTTTATGTTATTGAATTCATTTAGCATAAAACCTTCATGTGTTTTATCACCATATTGCTCTTTGAAACAATGTCTAAGCTGATCCCATGAACCTATGCTACCATGTGGAAAATCCCTAAACCAATCCCTTGAGTCTTCTGTTAGGGATTGCACAAACAGTTTCATGATAACATCATTAGGCACAATATTATAATCATCAATAACATCAATAAATTTCTTTAAATTCTCCTCACAAGTTACAACATTTCTTCTTGTGAATTTAGGAAGTTTCTTTCTGATTTCTTTAGGGATGGGGTGAGGATAACCAGGGATACCAGTAAAAACCAATTGTTTACATCTTTCATGTATAACCCCTATATTAAAAATACCAGCACCCTAAGATGTAGATGCATTATTATTTATAGTGGCAGCACCTTTAAAACCTCCTGGTGGGGGAACACCAGTTGTCTGATTTGCTGAATTTGTGACATTTGATCCTTGTGTCGTGGTAGAACTAGAAAAATTTGTAGGTCCTGCAGACCTTTTAAGAAAATCAATGTTTTTTTTCATTTCTAATGTTGCAGCCTCTAGTTCTACCTTTTCAAGTTCTTTGGCTAGCAATTCCTGTTCTTTTTTAGCCTTTTCCAGGTCAGCTTCCAATCTTAAGGCTTGGTCTATAGGAATTTTAGGGGCTATAGGTTCTTTAATTGAAATACCCACTTCCTTTTGTTTCCCTTTATCCTTTGGTTTTCTAGCTTCAAAAGTCTTATGGACAACAGGTAGCTCATTTGTCTTTTCAGGAATAGGAACATAATTTATAGCCTCTAAATCTAACAGCTGCCTTCTTAATTGGTCAGCCCTGATCATAGCATGTCTGACCCTTTCTTCCTTCTCATTTTCTCTCTTTTTCCTAATGGTTTCTTGTTCTTGAATTCTTCTTTCCAATTCATATACTTCCTCAAAAATTTCCTCAGAATCAGGCAAACTAGTTTCAGACTCATCCTGTTGTGCTTGGGGTTGTTCTTGCTGACCCTGAGATTCATGGGGGCCTTGAGGTATTGATGAATCAAGGGTTAAAGGGGGAACAAAATCTTGTCCACCCCTACTTTTTCTTCTAGACCTACTAAATTTTCTTGAAATCCTTCTATTATGGGATGGTTTTTCACCCTCTCTGTCTATGGGGGAGTAATAGTCTTCATACTAGTTTAGGCCTAGATCAACTACCTCCTCATACTCTGTGGCATTTCCTTGCTGACTAGGAGGAGTAGAAACCTCCCATCCTAGGTTTCCCCTTTGCTTCCAAGTTAGGGATGTATCATCAACACTTTTTTCCTTCCTAACCTGAGTTCTTCTTGATGTGGTAGGAAGCCCACCCTGCAAGCTTTCTTCTGGGTGTTCCTTCCTCCAAGACCTTGTAATTTTGAAACTCATACTTATATATTACTTAAAGCACTAGTTATAGAGATACTCAGAGTCATCACTCACAATATGTGAGATAATTTGAAATCTTACTAAAACTGACTCTTATACTCTTTAATGAAGACCACTGGATAAATGATAAGCTAGCCAGGAGTCTAAGCTCAACTTGTACCTACATTATCTATGCTGATTTTTAACACCAAAGATATCAAATGATTGAAATAGGTAGGTTAGGAGTCAAGCTCAACTTGAAACCTACACTATTTGCTCTTGACACTATTTCTCTATTCCCTAGTAGAGTCACTAATTTTTTGGTTCCTCGATAGGATTTTACACTCCACGAGATACCAATATGCCCATGATGGATATTAAGGACTGGTTAGTTCCAAATGTGAGAAACTATGAGCAATTGGACCAACTATAGGGATAAGATTTCCCTCTTCTACTTCTGGCTCTACAAAACTAAGGTGCGTGCACCTAATCCAATAGTATTAACTCTGACTGATAGTTCTAACTCTGCCCCTTATTTCTTTATTGGATCTTTCAACGAATGAATATAGTGAGAGAATACTAAACAAGAACCTATTGTTCATTGATCCTCCATCACTAGGTAGGACAATACATAAATGTAAATAAAAGTAAAGACTAGTAATGATTTAAATGATTGGGATCATAAGGTTTGAATCACTCTTCTCAACACAAAGATAGGAGAATATAGGCCAGTGCCTTATCCATTGGGCAAAATATCAAGGAAAGGGATGAATACAATGGTGTCTAAAATTGGTCTCTAAACATAAATACAAATATATCCCAACTCTTTCCTGCTTATGAAAATCCTTCACATAAAGTCTAAGAACACATATCCCACTTTGAGCAATATTTTAATCTAACCCTAGGTTGGAACTCAAAGCATCAATACATTCACATAAACCTTTATACAAATATTTAAAGATTCAAAGAATAGAGCAAAGGAGAGAAAAGATCTGAGGTTTGTATTAAGTATAACCTTTCACCATATACATATAGTATCCAGAATAGTAAGCTTGCAAGATAAGAACAACCTATACTTCTTCTCTATTGTTTGATAAAATGATATCAAAAATTAAAATCCTTGACTGAAAAGCTAGGGTTTCAAAAATTTCTATCTTTTTTAACACCTAAACTCTCATCCTTCAGAATGATCATGAAAAATCCCTTTATACCAAGAGATGCAACAAGCAACCGATCATTCTAGGGTTACCAAAAATTAACCTAAAAGACTTTACAACAACCCTAAAGGGTTTACAATAGTTGCACTACTAAAACATGTGAGATATTTTGTAATTGAGTCGACAAGCTTTTTGTCTTCAATGCTATCCTCGACTCTTTTCAACAAATTTGATTTTACTGTCTCACTGTCAAACTGCAATGAATGCCCCTCTGCAATTTTTCAACAATAAAATTCATTTGGCTCGGCATCATAGGAACAAAAATCAGATTCTAGTAGTAATATATGCCTTTTGTATCCTTCCCCAACTCCAATCTGTACTAAAAAAAAATCAATTCCTGGCCATCGCATCATTTTACGTGACTCACTATTTCAAAAACCTTAGCAAAACCCTACAAGATATTTGAATTTGAATAAAAATGGTAACTGACTCAACTTTAAAACATGATCATTGATCTATCTTATTCCTGATAGATCGGGTAGCTTGTAGAATCCTTCAACAGTCAAAAAAACCTTTAAAAATTGCTTTTCCACCTCATAAAACCTTCGAACCAATGAAAATAGAGCATGTCAGCAATGAATTGGCACTTTGGACCCACTCTTCATAAGCCTTTGATCAGATGGTGGGTGTAAGATCATATAGCCTCAGAAAATTCTATGCGACAATACGACAACGGTTAGATCCTCTATCTCTACATCCTTTAGAATCTCTCGGGCCCACTGATGTGTCTACACTTCTTTCCAACTCAGTCACTCACAACATGACACCTCACCCATGAATCACCAGATGGTCCCACTAATTATCAGTAGACCTTAACCCCTATGTTATCCTGCAAACATGTGACTAAAGGGAAAAAATTTAGTCGCTTAATGCCTTTCATGACTATGGTTAAGTCAAATGATTCAGCAAATGACTGCATTCGTTGAATCATGAAGTCCCTTCTTAACCTCAAGTTACTCTTTGTGAACTGGTGAATACATAAGAAAACTAAGGGCCCACTAATTATCTAGTGAATTAGTGACCAAAGACATTTTGCTAATTAGCTAAAAAACTTGAAACACTGCCACTTTATCTAGAGATTCAGTGAACACATATTCACTAAATCGCTAAAAGATTTTAGAACCTTGCCAAAAATTTTAGGAATGAGCGGACACAAGACTTTATCAGTGCCACCAAAAACTTGTCTGAATCACCAAAAACCTTAGACCAAAAATTGGGCCTGCCTAAAATGAGATCAATGGTTGTCGTATAATCTCATGCATCTGACACATTCTATCAAATCTTACGAAAACCGTTGATCAACCCTTTTATACTACTCTGACAGATCCCTTGACATGAAACAAATCTATGGTCAGTCTTAAACTCTCATAAGCCATGAAGATTCCACCAGAACATACGCCCATCATCGACAAAGAATCTCACCCCTGTTCTGACAAACCTCTAACATAGAAAAGAATCAATGACTGGTCTTATAGCCTCATGTGTCAGAAATGACCCTCAAGATCATATGCTAGCCGTCGATGCTCTAGCACTATCAAAACCACTAAACCTCCAAAAATTTTGTCCCCCTTGACAATATTCTGAGTCATTAATACGTGGACCAATGAGAAAGTACTGACTAAGCACACCTAGCATGTGGACCCATTACATCGAAAAGCCTTTGCTGTGAAAGAGAATCAATGGCTGGTGCAACTTCGCAACCCTCTGACACATCACATAAGATCTTACACCTATCGTTGGATCAAGATGGTGTCAGAAAGCCAAGCCCAGGAAAGGATAAGGGCTGGAAACTTTAGGGAAAATTAAAGGGCTTGACTTAGTAAAAATCATAGGGGTTTGACAACAAACCTTAATTGCATGATCGCATAGTAAGAAAAAGGCTCACGTGATCATGCAACAAAGAGGTCAATTTTAGCACATGCACTTATTAGTTTTTTAAGTGGCCCAAAAAGTAACACTTAATTATAATAGGACTAGGGCATACTTGGGGTTTTTCCTACAGATGGCTAGAATTTGAATTTTTTCCTAGGGTTTTGGTAGGAAAATCAAAAAAATAACTGCAGAGGCCCTGAAAATATGATTCAACCATGGAATTTTTTACTTTTTCTAATAGACTGGAGTGGGTTCAGTTCTTTCATGCTTGAACATAGACTCTATGATGGCTAATGATGACCCATCTCAGAGTGAAAGTCAATACGACATGTACGGAATTAGTTATGATAGTTTTACCAAAGACAGTGTGAAGCCGACAAGATAGAATATGAACATAGAATTGGTAAAGAGTTAAGGGATTATTTTGTTTATCAAAATAATGACTTAACAATATAAAGGGATGAAATCCTAGATGTCAAATCTTAGATAATGATATATGGAAGCTGACCATGTAAAGTTATTAGCCTTAATAACTTGTATATATATGCAATTGTAATTGAAAAGAAAAGTGTAGAAGTGAAATAAAAGTGATGTAATAAATGTAATTGTGAAGCAAATGTAATAGTGATGATGCGAAGATAAGAGAAGCAAAGGACTATTGATACAAGTAGAAAAAGGTTATGTACCTTGACCTATTTTGTATACATTGTATATTACTTGTTTGGGCAGTGGGCTCATCTAGTAATCAGATTTTGTATTGACAACTCCTAACAGGGTTGAGGCTTCTAACAAGGCCTATAGTCCCTTAATTAGGACTGATACACTATATGCTTGTAATAGACTCCTAATAGGGTTAACATCCTTAACAAGATACTTTTGATTAGTGAATCTTTGTGGGTACCATCCCCACCAGGGTTTTCCCTTGGCCAGGGTTTCCTCGAGAACAAACAATGTGTTATGAGTTCTTTGATGTTATTGCTATGCATGTTATTTAGTTTCTTATGTTATGCATGTGTGAAGATAATCTGTTATATCCATATTTGGGAAAAAGATAATGTTTTTAGAATATTGATTCACCCCCCCTCTCAGTATTCCCTATTTCTAACAATTGGTAATAGAGCTTAGTTACTTGGAGAAGAATCATTCAAGGAAAGCCTAACAACTTGAGTAAGATCTCTATGGATATGGATCTGCTATAGAAGAATCTTGATGAAGCTCTTGAGAAGATTGATATGCTTACTGATGAAAGAAACACTCTGAAAAGGAAATATGATGATGCAAAGAACCTTATTGAGAAATTGAAAAACAAGATAGAAGATCTGAAATCTGAAAAAGAATCCGAAGTTCTTATTGAAGATTGTGATGACAATTTAGAAAAATAAAATGTGATCCTTAACCATGAACTGAAGATAGCAAATCTGAAACTAAGTTTGAAAGATGGAAATGAGAAAAATGAAGCAAATCTGAGATCTGAGAATGAAAGACTGAAGATTGAAAATGAAGAATTAAGATCTAAGCTTGGAAAAGTAACATCTGAATTTGAGAAAGTAAATTTGCAGCATATAGAACTTAAGAAATACAATAAGATTGTGAAAGGTGAATTGACTCAATCCAAACAACAACTTGAAAGGCTATATTCAAGTAGTGAGAAGATCGATGAACAAGTATCTTTTGGGAAACCATCCTATGATAAGACTGGACTTGGATTTAATATATTCAGATCAAATGATGAAAGAAAAGAACCAGATTTGAAAGTATGTAAAAGCATTGATGAAAAGAAGTCAGATGAGATCAACAAATTTGAAGATGCACCTAAAGAAGAGGAATCACTAAAGCAAGAAGAATCACCCAAAGGTATGCAAAGAGAATTCAAAGGTAGATGTTTTGGTTGTAATACTATTGGTCACATGAAGAGAGATTGCATAGGTAAACAATTTAAACCTCTTAATGGTTATTGTTATAAGTGTCATGGTTTTGGACATAGAGCTATTGAATGTAGAAAATCTAAAGTTATTGAGAATAATTATGGTAATAGAATGTTTAGGAATACTAACAATGCAGATAAGAGACCTACTGAAGATATGAATAGAAGAAATGGAGTAGTATGTTATAGATGCAACAAGGTTGGACACATTGCTAGAAATTGTAGGTCACAGATCAATAAGCTAGGACCAAGATATGGGAACAATATAATTGTTTGTCAAATATGTAAAAATATTGGACATACAACAACATTTTGTAGAATGAACAATGGAACTTATCATCCTAACCCTAACCCTAGGAATCATGCAAGAAGAAATGAAAGTACAAGAAACAGTCAGAAAGGTTGTTGCAGTATTGAAGATGAAGTAAAGTTTGTTAAAGGCACAAATCAAGGAGACATATTCAAAATTGAAGGTAATCAGAAAGGTGAAGTATCAAGTGTTAAGAGTGAACCATTACCTGACCTATCTTTAAGCACTTAAATTATGTAAATTGCAGTAGTTTAGGAACTTAGAATTAGTGTAGAAATAGATTTATGATGCATTAAGTCTTGCGCAGTTAATGTAAGGTAGTTTATGATGTACTAATGCTATGGTTAAGAGTGCAAAAGAAAATATTATATTTTGCGAGATCGCAAGAAGTTTTAAGTTTTGCAGGTTAACAAAAACAACTTTTTGGAATGAAGCGGCAAAAGAATTGAATGTGATGTCGGACCTAAGTGAGATTCAAGTGATAAAAGGTTATGATCAAATTTATTTGTCTATCAAAGAGAATTAAAGTGTTTGGAAGAGTAGAAAGCAGTGATTGGAAGCATTTTGCAGTGATTTGGTGAAGGATTGAAGAACCGAATCTGTGGAAGCCCTAAAATCATGAATTTGAGGTATTTATCTTGATAAATCTTTGAATCGATATAAGAGATTAGAAGCAATCATGGATGTATCCTTAATTCACAATGTTAGAGATAAGAATAGACCTAGATTGAAGAAAGAAATAGTAGAACCCTTGGAAGATGATCCTAAGTTAGCACTATCATTCGTACCAGATGGAGTTTTGCATTTGGAAAATTTAAGAAGTTATCTTGGATGTAAGATTGAAACCCTAAGTGACAGTGACTTTACCAATGAGTATCAGAAGATTTAAAATCATGATATGTCTTTGAAGCAAGGATATGAACATTTGAAAGACAATGAGATTGTTAGGTATTCATTGAAATATGAGTTTGACAATGAAGAATGCACTAAGATCATTTTGAGCAAAATTCATAATGGGAAATTTTGGCTAGAGGATAGAGTAATAGACATTACTGCTGATTTGATTCATGATGTAACTGGATTATCTAAATCTGGTGCTATTCCCTTAAATGAGAAGAATATGAGGAAAATATTTATTGGTAACACAGGTTCATCCTATAATGGTAGAGGAATTGTAATTAGTAAAATCAAGCAAGATGATGTGAGATATTTGTGCAAAATCCTAACCACTAAGTTTTGTGCAAATTCTAGAGAAGATGATATGGTAGCTGGTATGGTACATATAGCATATTTGATGTGTGTTGACAAGGTACCAGTAGATATGTGTGAAATCTTGAGAATTCAATTGTTTGAAAACTTGGAGAAGATTAAGAAGACCAAGTATGCACAATTTAGATTTTCTTCTTTGATCACTTATATATTTTTCCACCTATTAAGAAGATTTCCTTACTCAGTTACAGATGATTGGAATAATGGACAAAACACTAAGGAAAGAATCAATAAAGTATATTTGAAACATGTTATTGATAATGTGAATGAAAGTGATATGTTGGTATAGAAGACATTTTAGAGATTGGTATCTAGCAGATCAAGGATTCCATAGTCTATTGTGGAGAAATATAAAAATGATATATGCTTCATGGTTGACACTGACTTTACCTATATTGAAGTAGTGGAACCTAGAATTGAGTTCATAGACCCTCTTGGCTATGAGATATCTGAGGCAGAGATAGAAGGATATGTTGGTAGGTTACTTAAGAGTAAGTTGGACACCCAGTGCAAGGGATTTGGAACATTTGAAGAAAACTTCAACTTTGCTAAAGATATAATGGAAGAAAAGAAGTCTAAGAAGAGAGTGGACAACACTATAAAGAAAATATTAAAGGATTTTGGCATGACAGAGCATGAGTTTGATATTGCAAAGAAGACAGCAATAGCAATCAAAGGTATTGAGCAAAAATAAATCTTGTCTGTACCTCCCTTGTCATCAAGTGCAGTTGAGCATGAACCTACACAAGTAAAGGTGAAAGTTGAGGAACCTAAGGAAGAACAAGAAACAAGGAAATCCACTAGATCCTCTTCTTCCACACCTAGCAAGAGAGTGAAGGAAAGTGCTACAAGACCTAGTAAGAGGTAGAAAGTTTTGGTGCCACCAGTTCGTAGGAAAATTGTAGTAATTAAAGATGATGACACTTCTATGAAGAAGAAAGCATGGAAACCTAGAATTGAGAGAGTGAATGAAGAAATAATACAAGATGGAGACTTTACTAAGATGAATAAGTACTATGACCTTTATGACTATTCTAAGAGACTGAATCTTGAAAATTCTATTGTTAAGCACATGATTTTGGCTAACAAGAAGTTTGATACTATTCAGGGAAAGATTCTTGATGACCTATTCAATAAGCTTGTTAACAGGAAAATGAGAGCACAAGAAGAAGATAAAACTATAAGAGAAAATATGGTGAAGAAACTATGTGTTGTGAAAGATGATGAGCATCTTGAATAGATTTTGAAGCCCCTTGGCACTCTTTTGAGGAGTAAGAGGAGAACCATTCAGATCATGGTAGGACAGTATGAGCAAGTGAGAACAGAAATAGAACAAGCAATAATTAAAGTTATGGCAAAAATTGTTGGAGAGACTTCAGTTGTAGTAGAGCAAGAGAAAGAAGCAAAACAGGAGGATATTCCATCTCCACCTGCTATAAATATTGAAGAAGAATCTATGAAAGTTGAAGGTATAAAGATTACTTTGGACACTGAAGAAAATGTATTTCAGAACTTAGAGAACATTGTTGACAATTCATCTCTTGATGAACCGGATAGAACTGAACAAGCAGAACAAACCCAATCTATGATTGAAGAACCTAAAGAAATTGAGGTAGAAGTACCCCTTCCTACAAAAGAAGACATCAGTCTTACCCCTAAGACTAAAAAGAAGAAAGAAATTGGATCTTTATTTGAAGATTTAGGAAAGGAAGTTGATGATGATGATCAGTTAGAATTGATCACTTCCCTAAATAAAATTATTGGTAAAAACAAGAAGGTAAAGAATCTTGAAGGTTGTCTGAAGGACTTAATTGAAAAGTTACAAGGAGTTGTAACCACATAGATTGTAGATGCAAACCCTTTGGAGAAAGCATAGAAACTAATGAGAACCTTTGATGATGAGTTTACAAATTTATCCAAGATTGCAAAGGTAAAGGCACAAGTAGACTATGAGGCTGGAATACTTTTGAGTATCAGTCAAACTATCAGAGATGATGTCAATAGTCTTGATATCTATATCAAGGATTTGAGGAGACATTTGGGAATAGGAAATTCTTTGTACATATAGTGTATAACACCAGAGATTTTGGTACTAGAAGAAGACAAGTAGATCAAGCTAAAGGAAGTAAAGATTTAGAATGAATCAAACCTTCTTTCTAATCCTAATGTGAAGATTAGTCATGTTGAGAAGAAAGTTCGGAAGCTATATGATGAAATAAGAATTTTTCAAGATGAGAGGAACGGAAAAATGAGGAGACTCACTCTTTTGAGAGAACATACTTCCATGAAGATAAGTGTTATTGAAGAGAAGCTAGAAGAATGTCTTACAGCTAGGATATCATTTCAGAAATTCAACTTTGAGACCCTCCAAGCATGTCAAATTGTAGCTTATGGATTGAGCACACTACTTAATGTGGAAGATTCCATCAAGAAGTCATGGGAAAAAGAGTTAGAAGCTATAAAATTTGATTTTGTAGATTGTGTTGCAAGCCTACCATCTTTTCAATAAGATATTTAAGGTATAATCTTGTGTTACAATTTTGTTAGCCTCCCTACTTTATTTTGTCATTGTTGTCAAAGGGGGAGAGATACATAGAAAATTGAGAATTATAAAGAGTAGAAGATTGATAGTATTATGTATACTCTTAGGGGGAGTATTTTAGTATATAAGAATTATTTTTGAGGAGATATAAGGATAGTATATATCTTATACTATGGCAAATTTTGAGACAATTTTGAAATTTTGTTATTGTACACTTAGCCAATTTTCTCATATGTTGCCACCAATGACAAAGGGGAAGATTGTTTCAATTTGGCTAAAGTGAGTACATAGATGTTGTCATTATGGAAACATATGATCCTCATGAAGATCACACAAGTCAGAGAGCAAGTATAGCAGAGTGCATCACAAATTTGTCTAAGTGTGAGACAGTGTTTTCACAGTGTACCAGGACACAGTTTTTGTTTGCGATGTTGACTAGAGTGAGTTCAGTTCTTGCACACTTGAACATAGACTCTATTATGGCTAATGATGAACCATATTAGATTGAAAATCAATATGGCATGTACAGAATTAGTTATGATAGTTTTACCGAAGACAGTGTGAAGCCGACAGGACAGAATATGAAGGCAGAATTGGTAAAGAGTTAAGGGATTATTTTGTTTATCAAAATAATGACTAAACAATATAAAGGGAGGACATCCTAGATGTTAACTCTTAGATAATGATATATGTAAGTCAACCATGTAAAGTTATTAGCCTTAATAACTTGTATATATATGCAATTGTAATTGAAAAGAAAAGTGTAGAAGCAAAAGAAAAGTGATGTAATAAATGTAATTGTGAAGCAAATGTAATAGTGATGATGCAAAGATAAGAGCAACAAAGGAATATTGATACAAGTAGAAAAAGGTTATGTACCTTGACCTAGTTTGTATACATTGTATATTACTTGTTTGGGCAGTGGGCTCATCTAGTAATCAGATTTTGTATTGACAACTCCTAACAGGGTTGAGGCTTCTAACAAGGCCTATAGTCCCTTAATCAGGACTGATACACTATATTCTTGTAATAGACTCCTAACAAGGTTAATATCCTTAATAGGATACTTTTTATTAGTGAATCTTTGTGAGTACCATCCCCACCGGGGTTTTCCCTTGGCCAAGGTTTCCTCAAGAACAATGTGTTATGAGTTCTTTGATATTATTGCTATGCATGTTATTTAGTTTCTTATGTTATGCATGTGTGAATATAATCTGTTATATCCATATTTGGGCAAAAGATAAAGTTTTTAGAATACTGATTCACCCCCCCCCCCCTCTCAGTATTCCCTATTTCTAACAATATGGACCTGATTCAGGTCAACAATGTTAATATCAATGAACTGTCACCAACATTGAAATGTAGGCCTGGTATAAAAACATTATATTTTTTCTCAAGAATGGTATTTTCCCAAAGGGCCTTAATGAAAATCAAAGAAGAAGCTTAAAATTGCAAGCCCAAAGGTATTTACTGCTACAAGGTGACTTGTTTTGGAAGGATAATGATGGGATCTTGTTGTTATGTCTAGACAAAGGACAGTCTGAGAGGATTTTAAAAGAAATGCATTATGGAATTTGTGGAGGATGCCATTTGGCTAGAGAAACTACTCATAAAATCTTGAGGGTTGGATATTATTGGCCTATGTTATTTAAAGATACTCATGCATTTGTCAGAAAGTGTGAACCATGCCAAAGGTTCTCAAACAAGTTAAAATTTTCAAGAGCTTTGATGTTGAACCTTATAGTGGTAGAAGCTCCTTTTTCTATGTGGGGTATTGATATCATTGGGGAGTTTACTGAGAATTCTAGTGAAGGACATAGTTGGATAATTGTAGCCACTAACTACTTTACCAAGTGGATTGAAGCAATCCCAACAAAGAAGGCTACAAGTACAATGGTTATTGAGTTCTTGATGGACAATATTGTTACAAAGTTTCATGTTCATGTTAAGTTAGTGATGGATAATGCCATGAGTTTTAGATCACAAGAATTCAAGGACTTCTATTTAGAAATGGGCATAATAATGTCATACTCATCCCCATATCACCCACAAGCTAATGGGCAAGTAGAATCAAGCAATAAAAGTATTCAGTAGATTCTAAAGAAGACCTTAGAAAAGAACAAGAGAACCTGGCATTCAAAGCTAAAATTAGCTTTATGAGCAGATAGGGTCACGAAAAAGAGAGCTACAAGAAAGTCTCCTTTTGAAATGGTTTATGGTATTAAATCAAGGTTTCCTATGAACAACTTACTACCTATTTACAAATTTATACAAGAGGAAGATTTGGAAATGTCTGATCCTCTGGAAAATAGGGTGCTCTAGCTTGTTGAACTAGATGAAACAAGAAGATAAGGTCAAAAAGAAAACATTAGACTACAACAGAAGGTGAAATATATGTTTGATAAAAGAGCAACTGTCAGGAAATTCCAGCCTAAAGATTTGGTCCTTTAATGGAATGCAAGGAGTGAGGATAAGGGCAAGCATAAAATTTTTGAATCATTATAGTTGGGTACCTAGATTATCTTTCAGGCCCATGGAAAAGACTCATATTTTCTAAAAAATATGGATGGTGAAGAACATGAATTTCTAGTGCATGGAAAATTCTTGAAATTTTTCTTCAATTGAAATAAATTTTGTTCCATACATAGTATTCCTTTAGTGTATAGGTGTGCTTTATTTCAAGTCATGTGTTATTTTCTTGTAGTAGGTTAAGTTTTGATTGGTCTGCTACCCAGAGATTCTGGTTTCTTACTATAAATTGACATTCAAGTATCCTTAGATAGAGCCACTGTTGGTAGTATTTTCAGTTTTCAAAGTTGCATTTTAATTTTTTCTTCTTTGAAAGTTTACCCTATTTTTATGATAAATCTCCTACAAATTTCCTGTCCCAAAGCTTGAAATATGTTCATAATAGTGAAAAACCCTAAGTTTTAGGTTGTAAATATTTCTAAAGATCCAAAAACCCTAAAAAGGCTTAGTTGGGTTCTATTTTGTAGTTACCTTTTTCAAATCACTTAAGAAAGCCTTTAAGAATGTGTGCTTTACAATTACTAGCTAGTTGCTAAGTCTCCTGAAGATTTTGGCATATTCCTTGTAGTCTGGTGATTCCCCGAGACCCTTTGTCATGCAATCTCTTTAAGTTAAGAGAATATTCAATTTCTTCTAATGACTCAGTGAATTCCTTCAGTCGTGAGGCCTCCAAATGAAATGTAATGTGCATTGTGAGATCTAATGACTACACTGATAAATGTTTTTGAGGAAACTATAGTCACCTAGTATCCAAATTGAGAATACCTTTAGTCAGGTGATCTCTGAATAAAATGATGAAGTGATAAAATATTTAGTGATTGTGAGACTTCTCTCTAGTCAATGAGTCTCCAAATGAAAGACAATGGTGTATTCTCCTTCAGTCACTAGGTCTCCAAGTTCTCAGGTGGTTAGTTTATTTATCCAATGACCCAATGATTGTAGTAGTCACGTGTTCTCCCAATTCTAGTAGTTATATTTTAAACATTCAATGATCCAGTGACACGGTTATCTCCTGATCTTGTAATGTAGCGGTTAAGTCACAAGATGTCTAGCAACTCAGTGATAACCATAGGATGAAAGAAAGATCAATGGTTGGCTCTCAATCTCATAATCTAACAAAGGTTAAGAGAATTATTTGGTGACTTGGTGAATAAGGGCTTTTGTGTGATCTCCAAGTATAACTAGGGTTAAGGAAAATATTAAGAGACTGTGAGATGTCTTCACTCGCATGTTCACTAGAAGGTGATGAGTTAAGATAAAGGTTTTCACAGAATGAGTATGAACCATTGATGCAATCTTGATCGAGCGGTGGTCACATTATCTCCTAATCAAACCATGGGTCAGGGAAAAATTTAGTGACAATGAGAAATGCTTTGTCACCCAGTCTCCAGATCAAACCTGAGTTAGAGAAAGTATTAAGTGACTAGGAGGTGACTTCAGTTGCACAATCACCAGATGAATAAGGGTTAAGTATTTTATGAGGTCAAAAAAGGGAAAATAATATGGATTCGGTTGCCGGATTTGATGACGTGTTTGTCCTTAAGTGGTCACAAAATAAAATGAATAAATAAAAATCTTTCAACAATTATGAGATGGACTATAGTCTCTAAGACTCTAGAAGTAATAAATCAAATATATTATGCCTTCAGTCGCTAGATATTTAGATAGATACAATCTCTAGATCTCCTAAGAAAGTCAAAGTTAGAGTGAAGTTTATGAGACTGAACAAATACCATCAGATTAAGATTCTATGGCTGTCATGAAGTTGTGAGATGTAATGAGGATTTGAACAAACATACAATGATTAAGAGACTACACCTTAGTCACTAGGTCTCCAAATGAGAAAATTTGGGTAGTCGCGAGAAGAACTTTGAAAAGTCAACAAGTTCCAATGATTAAGAGATTCATTGTTGGTCGCTAGGTCTCTCAATGAGAAGAAAAGCTATTGAGACTTTGGAAAGACATTTGCCACCAGGTCTCAAAATGAGATTAATAAGCGATACATTTTGCAGTGACTATGAGATAGACTATAGTCGCTAGGTCTTAGAATGAAAAATTAATGTTTCAAAAGGTCTCTAGATCGCAATACAAAATAATGGATTATGGATTATGGTATGAGAATTCTGATGATTTTACCTTATGTGCCTATACTGATGCAGATTGGGGAGGCAACATTGATGACAAGAAAAGCACCAGTGGTGGAGCCTTTTTTCTTGGAGGTAAGTTGGTCTCTTGGCTAAGTAAGAAGTAGAATTGTACTTCACAAAGCACAGTAGAAGCAAAATATGTTGTAGCAGCAAATAATTGTAATCAGATTATTTGGATGAAGTAGATGTTGAAAGATATTGAAATAAAGTTTGATGAGCCTATTGTTATACATTGTGATAACACCAATACAGTAAGTATGTCAAAAAATCATGTTTTACATTCTAAGACTAAACATATTGAGATCAAGTATCATGTTGTAAGAGAGAAAGTTGCAGAAAAAGAAGTAAGATTGGAGTACATAAGTACAAAGGAGCAGATAGCAGATATATTTACAAAGCCTTTACCTAAGGATACATTTGTGTATCTGAGAGGTATGCTTGGGGTTCTGCCCCAACCTATTTTTGAGAATTGATGCAGATGATTGCATCTATCCAGTGGTATATGAGCCCTATCTTTCTTCTGGATTGGATGTTGGAACTTCCTCTATGGGGGAGTTTATGAGCTGAGTCATGAGGACTATTATTATTGTATTCTTCTAAAAAGTTTCTTTTGACATTAAGTTGTTGTTGATAGAATTTTTGTCATTGATGTCAATTGGGGAGAGATATACATGAAAAACATTGTGGATTATATGAGAGAGCTGAATAGGAAAACAAAGCAAGATTTGATTTGATATTTTGCAGTGATGTTGCAGTATTGGATTTTTGGAACATTGGATGTTTTTCATCTATGTTGCCATCAATGCCAATGGGGGAGATTGTTAGGAATGAATGAAAAGTGTTTTGGAAGTCATTCTGTAGCAGTTGTTGTTGCATTCATGACTTGGATTGTCATTGATGTCAACACAGTGATATTTTGGATATTAGCAGGAAAGTAGGTACAGCTTTGTTTTGTGCACATGTTGTATTGAAAATTGGCTTTTGTGAAATTGATGGTATGTTCTTTTGTGTGTTATTAACCTATGGTTAATAGCACAAAAATAAATTCATTCATTTGTAAGAGTTATGAGCATTTTGGTGAAAGCAGTGTTTAGACAGTGTTTTTGTGTAGTGATGTTCAGAAATCAAAGGATATCTCTTACCTGGGATGGAATCTGATTTTGCGTAGTTAAAGGGATGTTGGAGACTCATTAATGATGATGTGGTTCATAGCACAAACTTTGAGGATATGTTTGGAGAAATTTACAGTAACTGGAAGCTGATAGTTTTATGTGAATTCTGTGTGTAGCGTGTAGAATTTATTATTTTGTAATTGAGGACCGACTCATTTGTAATTATTTGAGTTTGGTATATAAGAAGGAATTTTTTCCTTATTGTAATGTGTACTATGAAGAGTGAGATGTGAATATATGCATGAAGTGAAGAAAAGAGCTAATTCTGTGATGAAGGAAGACTTGTGAGTACAGAGATCTAGAATTGTGATCTTGTGTAGCAGAGAGTGCAGTTTTGGCACAGTGTGAAGGAGGTAATATATTTCATATTATTCTATTGAATAATTCTAAGATCTTTTGGATAGTGGGTTCAGAGATCTTTCCTTGAAGCTGTTGAATGGATAAATTATCTGATAACTGATTCACCGCCCCCCTCTCAGTTATCTTGGGGATCTTTACTTTCTAAAATACCACCCACCATCTAAAATGATAGACTTGCATGCCAGGATAACTGATATTGATATCAGGAATGTGAGTTGGAATAATTATCTAAACAAGTGTGCTCAACCAGTGGACCACTCAAAGGACTGCACCTCATTGGTTCATTGCTCCCTAGTGAATGTAGCGGCACACCCTATCTCAATCCAGTTGGTGGAGTTGATTAACACACTGGCCAACCACTATGTGCCAGATGAGTGCATGGTCAAAAATAGCATGGGGGATGTGCTCCTGGACCTGAGGCCTGACAATATCAAGGATTTTTTCCATCTGCCCAAGAGGGTAGATAAGTTCTTCAATTTCAATGTAAACATGGGGATGGAGTTCTATAACAAAGATATGTAGAGGGCTCACAACATTATTAACAATGAGTACCTGATGCAACCCTTACCCAAGAACAGGCTGGACATAATTGATATGAGGAGGGGTTACATGAAAGAAGATATCCAGGTTGCCATAACAATGATAAGCAAGGTATATGGCTTGCCCAAGTCTCATCAACTGGAGCCCTGGATGATCTTCCTTATCCAAAAAATAAAAGAAAGACAAGAAAGGTTTGATTGAGCCTCAATTCTAAGCGACCAGTTGGATGAACAGCTGATTCAGGTAAAGACAGATCCACACTTTTACATGACATCTTATGTTGTGTAGTTACTAGCCACCCAGGCAGTATATCCAAGGTTGACCAAGGTGGGTAACATCAAGGAACAAAGCACATGGCCTTTCACTCTGTATCCTCAATTGGTGCAGAAGGACTTCCTCGCACACAATAGCCCAGGATTCAGAATAGTTAATGATGCTTTCATCTTTGCAATCATCCACTCCATTGAGGGTGATTTTGCTAAAAGGTTATCAATAGAAGCAGCGGCCAAAGTAAAGGCCATTGGTGCATTTTACATTTAATTTCAAAAATTCACATATATTCAGGTTGCATGAAGCACCTTACTACCCAAGAAGTTCCCAAGGTATCCTCTTGATAGGGTAGTTTTACTGGAGATAGCAAGGCAATTGTTCGATGATCATGAACATATCAAGCATAAGAAGAAACACTATTGGGACTTCCCTATTTCTGTGGGTCCTCATTGTGTTCCCGACATGAAAGTTTGCAAGTCATTGGTTGGAGAATGGGATGAATTCCCCCTGGTAGCCTATAGCTTGGTGAGGCCACATTTTGACCCCATTGGTACCTCTAGTCACATAATGGGAATACACTACATCCATGAGCCGCATGTTGAAGATCATTGGGCTAATTGTGTGGATGATTATGAAGTGAGAATCCATGACTATTGCCAGATGAGCTTCGAGTTGGCGCAAGGTGCCCTTTCCCTAAAGATTCCACAAAAGGTATTAGATGAGTTGACAATGATAAGGAAGAAATTCTTCCAAGTGCTAATGAAGATTTATGAAGGACTGGAATTAGATAACTTTGAAGAATGGATCCAAGAGATAACAATGACATTGGCCATATTTGAGAAGGTGCTCAAAAGGTTGAATAAGAAAAGGGATGATGGCATGCTATTTGTAAATGAGTTACAGGAGTTCTTTGAGGGGTTAGATTTAGATCTATTTCATGATGATGATGATAAGACTATGCACTCAGTGAATGATATTGTCAATCAGTACTTGAATATATTTTGATGGGTAAATTCAAAGGAGGATCTTCAGCAAATGTTTTATAAAAGGGAGGAGATTCAAAAAATGTTGCCTCGTGAAGAAGAAATAAAGGCTTTTGCCAGGGGATTGAAAGATTTCAGAGACAGATAGAAGGATATTCTCCAAGGCATTAAGATGTGGGACTTAAATGAGGTGTTGGAGGTGGTAGATAGATTCAAGAAGGCACATCCAGAAGTAACTTCTAGCTAGTGGACCTCTAGCTCAAGTTCTGTCAACTCCCATGTATAGAAAGTGTAGTTTTGGTACTTAATCATTTTTTCAGTAGAAGATTTTGGCCCTTTCAGCCATAGGGAGTTTTCGGCCACCTAGAAGTTAGACAACTTTGACAAATCTGAAGTAGTAGAGATAAGGATAGCACTTAGCCAATTTTGGGTGTTGCATTTTCAGACCAAGTGTCAGGTTTTGGGCATTTTTTGGGCACGTCCGGGAGTTGACTCTAGTTTTCTCAGAGATCACTTCTTAGTCATTTGGGCTTCTTTCTTGGGATCATTTGGGCATGATTGTGGGATCTCTTTCAGTCAAGACTATGTAGAGAAACTAAAACCAATCATCCAAGGGACAAACATGAAGATCACCACATGCATGAACCAGTTCCAGCCCATTTTTGAAATGTCTAGTGCTTGTTTTGTTCAAATCTTTGTAATGCATGAGGTATAACTCTGTGCTAGGATAGTTTAGCTAAGCTTTAGAAGTATTTTATTTAATGCAAAGCTTTATTTTAGTTTTACTTTGAAGTTTAGTTGCAGCAAAACCCTAGCTACAAAAATAAGAGTAGAGCTCTATAAATTGTAATAAAATGATGTAATGAAGGTCGATTTGATCATTAATACAAGACATACAATTGGTGCTTCATTCATGGTGTGATTTTTCTATTGTCGATGTGAAATTTGTGAATGTATGATTTTCTCATTCTTTGTTTCAAAGAGCCAATTGGTTATTTAGTGATTTTAATTCTGTGATCTTTTAGTTCGGTGTTTGCTGGTATTACATTGCTATTTTGTGATGAATTTCTAAGAAGATTATTCTTTGGTGCCTAAAGATTAACTTGTCTCACGTGTGCATGCATCTAGAGTGGCTTCATGATCTGATGAGTTTTGACTTATCATACATCTGCATTTGTTCAACTTCTGTCAATGATTGCATCCGTTGAGCTAAAGATTGTGACATGATCTGATCTCTGTTGTGTGGGTTTTCTCATCTTCTTGGTTATTTAATTCACATGGTGGTGTTATGCTAGCATATGTCCAATAGGTTTCTTTCAAATCTTGTGCTACCTTACATCTTCTAACCCTCCTTGCAAGTTTTTTTAGTAGATCAATTAAATTAGCATTGCTTTCATTCTTAAAATCTAAACATTGTATCAAAAAAGAGATATCTCAGTTTCCTAAAAGTTTATTTTACAGTTTCCCTTGAGAAAAGAACTAGCAAAGGCCTCCTTGTTAAATAGATTCATATTTGTCTTCCGTTGAGCTATCCAAGTGGTTGAGACCCAGCCAGAAGGAACCTTGAGATTGATTTTGTTAGTCTTCCAAGAGGAAAAGTTGCTTGTACAAATTCCTAGCCGTTGTCCTTGTGTAAAAAAGACACTCAATAGAAGTGGCACTAGAAGGAGGGCCCTCAAAAGGGACACCCTAGAATATTGGATCATTCTCCCCTAAGAGATTTCAACAAGTCCTTAGATCTTCACCCAACAAAGGGAGTTCCTTGAACTTATAGAGTTTCATAGACCTCGCAGCAGCAAAACAAAGCACGGAGAGGACATCTCAGATCATTCAGATCTTCCTCCAATTCCAACCATTGCTACCCCACCTGCTGCTCCTCCACCACTAGTGCAGATGGAATTTTTTGCAAATGCCCAAAGTTCACCACTAGACTTGCAGGGACAGCTCCATCAGCTGCCCAAAAATCTTGAAAAGTTCTACCCATGATTCATCTATGGAGAATCTAGGATAGTAGAAGAACACGTCCATGCATTCAAAGAATTGTGCAATCGGAAAGAGATTGCTCATCAAGACATCATGTGCCGCCTCTTCCCATACACACTAGGAAAGTTCACATATAACTAGTATGTGAACTTACCACGAGGATCCATTACTACCTAGCAGGAGTTTGAAACAAAATTCCAAAATCAAGTCAAACTATATGTGGATCTGGAAACTCTCCATCACTAGTTCATTTCGGTAAGAAAAGACTTCAACAAATCTATCACCATGTTCAACCACTATTTTCACAAAATGTATCAGAAGCTTGATGCTCCATACACAGTGCTAGTCGGTGACACCATACAAGTATAGTTACATGCCTTGGACCCACTAACATCCATATTCCTGAAGAGATTGCCTCCATGAGACATCGACACTCTGAAGAAAGTGTGTAATGAAGCTATCTTGTTCACTCAACAAATGGACCCACAAGTAGGAGGAAGGTATGGTGCCCCACCTACATTGACAAATGTGGTCACAAATGGTCCTTTCATAGCAAAAAATTAAGTACCAATGCACCAAACCCCAAAGATCAATCTGTTGCCAACTCCATATGTTGTTGCCCCACCACTGATCATCACATACCCAAGGTATGACACACATAGGGCTGCCTTGTGTGAGAAAAAGGTCACTGTCCCAAATGAACCAGACCAAGCCCTAGTTAATGAATTGGATGCCATGAAGAAGATGTTGTCCCAATTAACTAGGGAAATCACACGAATGAAGCTCAACCCGAGTCCAAATCAAGGAAATTCTGCACGACCGATTGCTGCCCTGAATAATTACTCTCAGAATCAAAATCATGGCCATGGAAATTATAATAACAACAATAACAATAATGGGGGAGGTTATGGGAATAACTCTCAAGATAAATAATTTGGACAAAAAAGGATGAATAGGACTTGGAATACATGCCCGAACAATGGTAGTATCCCCATGGATAATGCCAATTTCTTCAGTTCATCAAAGACCAACTACACCCAAGGTCCCAGTATGCATCAGCCAGATTTTGAGTATAGGGGGGAGTATGATAATCAAACCCAGGATCCTAATAGCTCCTAGGCCCATTTCAACGCCATGGCATTTGAGTCATATGATCCAAGTTCAGATGGAACTCTGGTCAATAACACTTCAGAGGAAGAGTTCATTTTCCCATTCAACCAAGAGAGCCAACCAGAATATTTTGAGGCCCATGCTTTCCAAAACGGCAATAGAAATACCCACAATTTGAGAAGCAGAAGGGAGCCCCTGACGAATGGCATTCCTCCAAGTATGCATCCCACTCCACCTGATCCAAGGGCCAGCAATAAACCTATACCACTGAGGGGACCCAATACCATGGCTACCCAAACAACATCATATCAACCGGCCACATCAAAAGGCCCAGTCGGGGCCAACGAAAGGTATAGTGTGGTAGAGGAACTAAAAAGGGTTAGAATGAACATGTCAATGTACAATATGTTGCAGAGTTGTCCTGCTCCAAGGAAAGCCCTCCTAAAGACCTTGGATCATTCCAAGTTAGCCTCCCCAAGAAATAATGCCAACAATGTGTCTAATGTGAATGCAATAGAGGCAATGATGACCATGTTCAAAGATAGGGTCAAAGTGCCTCCATTCTTACTCAGCCTCAAAATATTCAGGAAGAACCTACACAACTATTTTATTGACTTAGGTGCTTCATGTAATGTGATGCCATTATCTATATGCTGATGGTTAGGAATAAATCCTTAGCCAACCAATCGCGTCGTGATCCAACTTGATAAAATAGAGGTCAAAGTCATTAGGGTTTTGAAGGACATGTGGATTCAACTAACGGCTGATCCTAGGATCTAGGATTGCATCAATGTTCATGTGGTGGACATCCCATAAACCTATGGCATGCTGCTTAGCTAGGAATGGACATGATCTTTGAGGGGTTGGTTCTCTACTGATTTTACCCAACTTTGGCTGCCATGGAAGGGGCTCAACAATCAAATTAAGATTGATGCAGAACCTAAACTCAAGCAGATGATAACTGAGTATAACACCCTGAACAAATTTTTTTTCTCACAGGCCAATTTAGGAGTATATCATTTTGACAAAGCCTTCACATTCAGCCTCAAAGGTGAAGAGGATTCTGATAATAGCCCAGTGCAAGGATTGATAGATGCCTAGATTTTATATGAAGTCTTTGCAGAATTCATAATAGGCATGACAAAGAACATGAGACACCTTAGCAGAGATGTTGACCCAAATATACTTATGTTACTGGGTTACTGTCACCTCCATCAAACCAATCATTCAAAATTTACCTATCAAGACTGTCAGCAGGTAGTTATTCAGGTAGTCAGCCAGATGTTAGACACACCCCATCTTATTGGAGACATAGTGAAGGGCTCAAAGGAGGAGGGTCTCCCCCTTCATGAACAACCTGAGGTCCCTACAACAAAGGGTTTTTTGCAAGAAGAATGGAGTTCCTATGATGATGGTTTCCTGCCCCCATATGATGAAATATGGCGTGAGGCCCAGGAAAAGCAAAAAATGAAATGGGTCCCTCTATCAAGAAGGGAACACCCTGACGAAGAGACATCGGGGATGCCAAAACCAAAAGACCTATCCCCCACCCCAACTTCTAGTGAACCCCAAGATAAGATACCTCCATTAGAAGTGATTCCAGAACCCCAAATCAAGAGATCCCTCAATAAGAATCACTTGATCTGGAAACTTCATTTTGACGGATCCAAGTGTAAGCTAGGAGGGAGAGCAGGGATCAAGTTAATCAACCCTCATGGGGGCTCATATTATGCCACCTATTGGTTATAGTTCCTTTGCACTAATAATGTTGTCGAGTACGAGGCTCTAGTTTGGGGTCTCCTCCTCGCGCATGAGAAGAAGGTAAAAGAAATTGCCATGGAAGGTGATTCATAATTGATCATCTGACAGATTAAAAGCTAGTACTCCTATACAAATAAATGATTGATCTCATACCACAACCACATTTGGGATTTAATCAAATATTTTGAAGCTTTCAGCATTCGAAGCATCCCAAGGAGGAAGAATACTATTGTCAATGCTCTGGTAGTGTCTGCAAGTTCCTTGCAATTGCTAGAAAAGTCTAAGTTGAAAAAGTTCTCCATAGAACTCATGGTTGTGCCCATTGTCCCTAATAACATCAAAAATTTCCAATTATTTCATGACAATCAACAAATCCTAAAATTCATTATGAACACTGGGATCTCTGAAAAATAGAGCATTGATGAAGAAGAAGGTGAAATAAAGGAGCCTGATGACTTGGGGATTTTGAACTTGAAAAAAAAATCCATTCCAAAGGGCATGGTATCTTTAGAAAGGATCTTTGATAAAGATGAACACGCTCAAGAAAGAATGAAAACCCCAATAGTAAATGGAGATGATTGCAAGCTCCATAACCTAGGCACACAACTCAAACCCAGGGAGGTCTGTATAGGAAAGGTTGGCACACTAGAGGAGAAGAAAAAGATGGTCAAGCTACTCACTAAGTAAAAAGATTTCATAGCATGGTGCTATGAAAATTTGAAGACCTATGACCCCAGCATCATAGCCCACAACATCCCACTAAACCCAGATGCTAAACCTTTCCACCAGAGGCAAAGATCGGTCAACCCTGTGATCAAACTAGTAATCCAAAAGGAGGTACAAAAATTTCTTGATGCTAAGATAATTTTTCCTAGCAAGCATTCAACTTGGGTAGCCAACCTGGTCCCCGTAAGGAAGAAAAGTCTAGAGGTTTGGCTCTACATGGATTTTAGAAATCTAAACAGATCTTCTTAGAAGGCCTTCTCTGGATGAAGTGTTACAAGTAGTCAATGGTTCCCAAATGATGTCCTTTTTGGATGACTACTCAGGGTACAACCAAGTCATGGTGAAGGAAGAAGACCGCTTGAAGATGACCTTCACTATGAAATGGGGAACATTTTCCTACCACTACATTCCATTTGGTCTAATTAACATAGGAGCTACCTTCCAATCGGCTATGGATGAGGTATTCAAGGGTTTGGTCAGCAAGTGCATTTTTATATACATGGATGACCTCACAGTTTTCTCTAGGAATCAAGCAGACCACATGGGAGATTTGTGAAAAGTTTTGAAGAGGTGTCGATGCTATGGGATTTCCTTGAACCCTAAGAAGTGCATTTTCAGGGTGACACAAGGTAAACTCCTCGGGCACATTATATTTGAGACAAGTATCTCAATTGACCCCAAAAGGGTCGAGGCTATCCTTAAATTGGTCCCACCAAATAGCAAGAAGGAATTGAAGTCTTTTTCCATAAAAATCAACTTTGTCCAAAAATTTATCAGTGGTTTTGCAGAGATAGTGCACCCCTTGAATGATATGTTAAAAAAGGATGCTAAAATCAAATGGAATGCTCCAGCTAAAGGGGCGATCAAGGAAATCAAGGCATCCATTGCCATGGCTCCAGTCTTGGTCAATCCTGATTATATACTACCATTTAAAGTCTACTCTTTTTCTTCAGAACATTCATGTGCAGGGATCCTCATGCAGAAGAAAGAAGGTGAAGATGAAAGGCCAATTGCTTTCATGAGCTGCCCACTAAAGAATGCAAAGCTCAAATATCCTAGTTTGGACAAACAATCTTTTGCCTTGGTCAAGGCTATCAAAAAATTTAGACATTACATACTATGAAGTAAGGTCATTGCTATTGTTCCAGACCCAGCAGTCAAATCTTTATTAATGCAAAATAAACTCAGGGAATGAAGAGGCAAATGGATGGCAATATTGCAGGAGTTTGAAATTTAGATACAACCAATGAAATTGGTGAGGGGTCAAGGCCTCACTAAGATGATGGCTGAAATAGAACAAGGTTTGGTGTGCCAGGTGTACACAAATGATGGAATAGTCACTGATGTATGGTATCAAGACATAGTCTACTACTTGCTACAAAATTATTGTCTAGATGGACTGAGCAGTTCCCAATGGAGAGCACTAAAGAATAAGAGCAGTTCATACATGTTGAAAAATGGGAAGCTCTACAAATGCAATTACGATAGATTATATCTATGATGTTTGGATCGAAGAGAAGTGGAGCTAGTTCTCACAGAATTTCATGACAAGTATGGTACGGGACATGGATCAGCAAAAGCCATAGCTCATCAAATACTAAGATCTGGCTATTACTGGCCAACTTTGTTCAAAGATGCCCATGAACATGTGCACTCTTGCCATGTTTGCCAAACTAGCACCATTCGAGAGAGACACCCAGAGATGCCCTTACTACTAGTATATGAGGTGCATCCATTCACCCAATGGGGGTTGGATTTCATGGGGATGATCAATCCCCCATCCTCAGTAGGCCACTGATACATCTTAACTGCAACTGATTACTGTACACACTAGATGAAGGCATAGGTTATGAAAAATTGTACCACAGAAGTGATCACAAAGTTCCTGGAAGAGTTTATCATCACAAGGTTTGACGTGCCCTTTTTCTTGGTATGTGATAATGCTCCTTACATTTCATCCATGACTCTCATTCAATCAACTTTTTAGAACCAGGCAATTCTTAAATTCTCATCTAATTACTACCCTCAAGGGAATGGAGTTGTTGAGTCCACCAACAAGAACCTGACAACAGTAATCAAACGTTTATTAGATGATAATCCCAGAGATTGGCACACCTAGTTGAAATATGCTCTATGGACAGATTGGGTCAAAATCAAGAATGCCCTAGGGACTTCTCCCTACCAATTAGTGTATGGTTTGCAACCTATCTTTTTGATGAACCTAAAAATACCAATCTTGAGATTCATGGATCAATACGTCGAGGGTGAGGATCGGGTGCAGATTTGTCTTATGAATTTGTTGAACCTCGAAGAAAAATGAACCATGGCCCTAGAACACATAGCCAAACACCAGGCTATCGTCAAGTGATGGTTTGACAAAAGAGAAACTGTGAAAGCTTTCTGAATTTCTGATCTGGTCCTAATGTGGGACAAAGCAAAAGAAAAACTAGGTAGCCACACAAAATTCCAACGTCTATGGATAGACCCATTCACCAAACTTAGTATCATGTTTTAGGTTAGTTTCTTTTGGGTTCCCTGGCAGGGCATTACATTTGGTATGAGAGAAGAGTTTCTACACTAGGAACTCTGGGTATGTATGCTCATTAGGTTTTATGTGTGTAGTTTAAACTTGAAAATAAAACTTAGACATATAACAATTCTATTTTTAGACTATTACTGTATGATCATCTTGTTTTGGTTTATGTTTGATATATGTTCGTGAGTGTTTACTGGTTTCTTCATGTTGCAGGAATCATGCCTAAAACTAGAGCAGCCAGAAGTAGAGGTAGAGGTAGGTCAGGTGGACATGGTAGGGGAAGGCAACCTAGCCCTTCCATCAGTGTTGAGCAAGTAAGTAACCATCAGTAGTCGAGAGATGAGCAGGGTGGTGAACATCAGGGAGAATCTAATGGGTAGGATACTAGGCAACTCCTTCGAGAAATCCTTGCTCATCTTGGTCCTGATTAGGATAGAGCAGATCAGGAGGGTTCACATCATTCCCATAGGAATGAAGGAGAGAGAGATAGGAAAAGATCCAGGAGTCCTCTTAAGAGGAAATTTACTGTAGATCCTTTAGTGGTTGTAGCAAACCATATGAGGGACCTTATGAGGGGAAAGCCTATTCCCTTTGATGGGAAGGGTACAGGAATTGAGGCAGAGACATGGTTAATAGCATTGGAATGAAGTTTGGCCATGCACCCATTCAGTAGCAACACCAGAGCTAGATATGCTGGGACTCAGCTCACAGATTTTGCAGCAGTATGGTGGAAAATTGAGGAAGAGAAGCTGGGTGTTGGGATGGACACAGTTACTTGGGAATTGTTCTTGGAGAATTTTTGAGAATGTTTCTTATTAGATCAATGGAGGAAATAGAGGGCCGATGAGTTCCATAATCTGAAGCAGCTGACTATGACTATGAGTGAATATGAGCGTAAGTTCTTTGAACTTAAGCAGTATGCTGGATTTGGGTAGGACACAGCTCTATTAGTGTAGCATTTTATTAGGGGGCTAAATGCCCGCATTATTGGAAAGGTCTTACTCTTTGAGCCTAAGACTCTCAGAGAAGCAGTTGTGAAGGCTACACTCACTGAGGCTAATATAGCCTTAGGCTATGATCGGCATCTAGGTGGTTCTTCAGGTTCAGGGTTCAGAGGGAACCAGTCCCAAGGTATCAAAAACTTCAAGAAGTCGTCAAACTTCTATAAGGGTAACTAGAACCATCAGCAAGCTAAAACCCTTCCACCTCCTTCTTAGAGCAGTGGTTCTCATTCCAGAAACTTTTGGAATGGCAAGTGCTCTAAGCGCAATCAAACTGCTCAACCAACTCAAAGTGTACAATAGAGTGCCAATAAAGGTAGCTTTCAGCAATCCATTGCACCATTTGGAGGAAAGACTAACTTCAAAAGCACGGGATGTTTCATGTAATACCCCTCTAACCCTAATATAAGTTTTGTGTTTTTGAAAGAATTAAGATCCTTCGATGTTTTCTTACAGCTTAAGTTGTACATGATACTTGTTTGATCTATTCCTATAGTTGTTTATAATAATTTCATAAGCTAGTACTCAATGATTCTAATATCAAACATACTATCTAAAGGTATCATTTTTGTATGTATTTATCTCCATGTATGTATTGAGTACCTACAAGACCTTTATGAACATAGTTAGGATGTTATATGATATGTACTTGATAGATATATATAAGTGGTTATTTATATTTTCTTCTATTAAGGTTACCTTAGATGAATCTTGTATCTCACTTGATGATTTGATTATGTTAATTTATTATTAGTATTGATAAGAGACTAACACAATGCTTGAGATTCTAACCTTCATTATGATGATGCTACATGCTTTGAGTGTATATATATACATGATGTGTTTTCATGATTCAGGACGAAGTCGTAGTTACTCACATAGCTGAGGTCCACACGATGTATCGATCCTGGTCATCTGTCTGCAATGTTTTCTTTTATATGTATATCCGTGCATATGTATTTCTTCTTTGTGATGCAGGCTTGCAGGTACCGGGCATCGACTTCACCTGGCCTCACAGGTCTGAGCATGCCCTCAAATCCTCGATGGTTGTTGTTATGGAGATAGTACTAAGGCCCATACATGAGTCTTCCTTTGTCATTATTCCAATTTGGAAATATTAGGGTTCCTTCTTTGTCAGTCAACCTTTGGGTCAAAAATCCAGATCCAACGCACCCGGTTGGGCATGGTTGTAGTTAGTGCCTTGTGACCACTTGAATTCATTTGATTGTATGATTTGTTCACTCATTTTATTTATTTCTCCTTCTTGGTATGATTCTTAGTTAATCTTTCTATGTTGTGTTTCAGGAGTTTGGCTTGACTTTCCTTGTTGACTTTGGTTGACTTTGTTTGATCTTATGATTTTCTCGATATGTTTCATAGATGATTTGTAAGGCCTCTTTGGATGATTAGGTTCATTTTGAGGTGTGTGATTTTATTCTACCTCAGTGATTATATCCTATAGTAATTATAAATAGGTAATAATATTGTGATCTATTACTTCATAAGCTTATAGATTATAGTGTTTGGTATTTGGCATGTATCTATATAAATATAAATATATATATATATATATATATATGGAAATATATATATGGGTGCACACATATATGTATTTATATATATATAATTTATATGTGATTATATGTTAATTATTGTAGATATTGTTGATGGTGTATATTTTGGGATTAATGTAAAGTATAATATTATTAATAATTAAATATTAAATAATGAGAGGTATATTATTCTCAATTATTAATTATTAATAATGAGGATAGGTTATATATATAGATATTGATGTAATTAATGATGGCATATGCATATATGTTAGGATAATATTACATATGTGTATGAATGAATACAAATAATCTTTTATTGTATATTTGAGTAATATAGTTGTATGATATTAAGTTATTTTATAATACCCTTTAGTTAAGAGTTAGTTGGGAGTTGGTTACTTTTCCTCTCAACCTTTGGAAATCTATTTATATGCACTACTTTCTCATTTGAAGAGGGTGGATTTTGGGGCTGAAGCATTGAGGAGAGGATGGCCTTAATTTTCATGGTGATTTTGGAGAGAAAACTTGGAGATGTGAGGGAGATTTTGTAAGCATATGTCTTTAAGAATTTTTGGTTATCTTTGCTTTTGGGAGAGAGATATTTTTGTGAGAATTTCAATAGTTGAGAGAGGGATTCTTTGCTTTGGAATTATTTCTTTCTTTCATGGAGATTTCTGAAAGTGGATAGGGTTTGAAGGATGCATCTCAAGTTTGGATTTGTCTTCTCTTTTGTTTCCTTCCTTCTTCGATTCAACCTTCGTAGGACATGAGGTATGGATTGAATATGTTAGTTACTTTATGTCTCTGATAGATTATGGATCTATTTATATATTATAATTATTTATTATATCTGTACTTTTAATTTCTATGGTTATTTTAAAGTTTTGAGTTTTTGTTTGTAAGAATTGGCATGTGTTTTCCTAGGGTTTTTAGCAACCCGTTTTTGGAGATCTATTATTATAATAATTTAAATTGCATCTAAGATTTTACTAAATTGATTTTCTGGAAGTAAAATTCACAGATCTCAAATGGGTATCTCTCTGATTTTATTTTTAGGGTCGAATTAATGCCTTATTTTTGACATTTTGGCATACTATGCCTGTCCATTCTCGATTCTAAATTTTCTGTCAAATGTATTCATATGCTACAGGCTGATATGATTATATAAAAGTCTAAATTTGATATAAAATATTTTCTTAAGTCTTATCTTTCATTTCCAATTGGTTTGGAGAATTTTTATTATGTTTTGTGAAAATTACAACCGTTTTAGTGAAGGCAGGTCTGAACCCTAACCAGAATTTTCTGTTTTAAACCAGAAGTCATAACTTTCTTTCCCACCGTTGGATCTTTCTAAAAATCAAATTGAGAGTCCATAATTATGTTAGCTAAATCTCCACCAAAGAGATTTCCTTTATTATTTGTTTTGTGGAAGATATGGATGACTGTTCTATGATGACTATTTTTTCGCATTTAATCCTTGCTTGAAATAATTCAGTTTAAGAACATCATTAAGTTTTAAGGTTTCGTATGGTCACCAGAGGCTATTAGAATGTTTTTTTGGTTAATTGGATCTATTTATACTTTGAATATGTTTATAATATCACTTGGATGTCTTCTTATATGTTTGGAACATTCTGTATGCCATATTGGGTTTAGGGTTGTCAAGTGGACTAGGGACAACATATATTTTCCTAAACTCAATCAAATGTTGTTATGGAATTGGTATGAATTCTTGATGATGGATCTATTATGTTCTTATGATTTTTATATATATTTTAGGGAACCTAAGTACACTAGGTGAGTGGCTCATAGTGAGGGGCCGGGGCCCTAAGTGGCTAGTACCAGGATAACCTACTATGAGTTATTTAATCAAGTGATAACCTAAATAAATGAATTGGGAATGGGATTGGAATGGGAAATTACACACTAATCAAGATTAATTGTGCCTCGCCCATGCCTTTAGTGCTAGTAAAGACTAAGGATGGGAGTGGGAGAAGGTACCTATGCGTAGGTACGACTGGATGACCTTGTCTGTACGAGAGGCATTCGGTTCCGCATGTGCCTACTTGGGGGCCGGGGCCAAGAGTGGCTAGTACCAGGACAACCCAAGGGGTGAGGGCTATGCGATGACACTCACCTAGCTTGTAGCTTAGAGTCTCTACCAAATTTGATCATGCCTCTGGTAGTCCTTGTGGTCTTCTTGTCTTTTCTTTTGTGTTGTGACTTTGGGGAAATTTTATCACCACCTTAGGAATTTCCTAGTTGTTACCTCTTGTATGGGCCTTTGGTTCTATCTCCTAGCTCGGGGGAGTGGGCCTATTGGTTTCACATGGTTGGGTGGTTAATATTTATATCGAGGTATTGATCGTGATTCTTTGGATGATCCTAGCACATATTTCATTCCAGACCTACAGTTGAAGATTTCTTATTGGATATTTTAATATGAGATGTACTTATGTATTTGTATTCATGTAATTTTAATCTCCTAAAATGAGTCTTGTAGTATTGATATAATCTCAATTCAAAGCAATGCATAAGGGAGTGGGTAGTTCTAGGTAAAAGAAAGGGAAAAGAATGTGGAATATTGGACATGTTACTAGCATTAAAAGAAAGTGTTTATGATCCTCTTATGTTGTCCATATGTAAAGGAAATGATCTTAAATATAGTTATATATAATGATGTATCACAAAAAAATAATGTATTCTCTCTTGATGAAAGGATCCAAGAAAATTATTGAGAAATGATAGGTTAGTGATTGGAATTATTAATAATGAATGGTTATGAAACAATGCAATAAAATAGTAATTTGATTTTAATGTTAATACTTGGTTCATGTTAATGAAGTACCTAGGATGATGCCTACCTTAATGAATATTAATCTCTTACCTAAATTATTAGAGAAAAGTGATATAAAGGATAGTAGATGTAGATGAAATCAATATGAATTTATGGAATGAGTTGATAAAAGGAATAATGATGTTGGATGATTAACCTATGTTTAATAAAAGAAATAAGTTAGGGACATTTAACTTGGTGCATTAAAATGAATGTAGATCTTTTAAGCTCATGATTCCGTGAATATCTTATGCATGTAAATGGTTTATATGATGTTGCTTTAGTAGCGACGTTAGGGAACCCGGGAGGACTTAAGTTGTATAAATCTTACATTCAAGTAGTAGAAAATTATTTCTTCTTTTAGAAATATGAAGTGTAATGATGAATATTATTCTAGTTAAAATAAATAAATAAAATAAAATAAAAATTCACTACTTGCATTTTATAGAGGTTTTATGTCTTGTCCTCTTGGGTTGCCTGGCGGGGCATTACATCTGGTATCATTTCCTTTACATATGGACAACATAAGAGGATCATAAACACTTTCTTTTAATGCTAGTAACATGTCCAATATTCCACATTCTTTTCCCTTTCTTTTACCTAGAACTACCCACTCCCTTATGCATTGCTTTGAATTGAGATTATATCAATACTACAAGACTCATTTTAGGAGATTAAAATTACATGAATACAAATACATAAGTACATCTCATATTAAAATATCCAATAAGAAATCTTCAACTGTAGGTCTGGAATGAAATATGTGCTAGGATCATCCAAAGAATCACGATCAATACCTCGATATAAATATTAACCACCCAACCATGTGAAACCAATAGGCCCACTCCCCCGAGCTAGGAGATAGAACCAAAGGCCCATACAAGAGGTAACAACTAGGAAATTCCTAAGGTGGTGATAAAATTTCCCCAAAGTCACAACACAAAAGAAAAGACAAGAAGACCACAAGGACTACCAGAGGCATGATCAAATTTGGTAGAGACTCTAAGCTACAAGCTAGGTGAGTGTCATCGCATAGCCCTCACCCCTTGGGTTGTCCTGGTACTAGCCACTCTTGGCCCCGGCCCCCAAGTAGGCACATGCGGAACCGAATGCCTCTCGTACAGACAAGGTCATCCAGTCGTACCTACGCATAGGTACCTTCTCCCACTCCCATCCTTAGTCTTTACTAGCACTAAAGGCATGGGCGAGGCACAATTAATCTTGATTAGTGTGTAATTTCCCATTCCAATCCCATTCCCAATTCATTTATTTAGGTTATCACTTGATTAAATAACTCATAGTAGGTTATCCTGGTACTAGCCACTTAGGGCCCCGGCCCCTCACTATGAGCCACTCACCTAGTGTACTTAGGTTCCCTAACATATATATAAAAATCATAAGAACATAATAGATCCATCATCAAGAATTCATACCAATTCCATAACAACATTTGATTGAGTTTAGGAAAATATATGTTGTCCCTAGTCCACTTGACAACCCTAAACCCAATATGGCATACAGAATGTTCCAAACATATAAGAAGACATCCAAGTGATATTATAAACATATTCAAAGTATAAATAGATCCAATTAACCAAAAAAACATTCTAATAGCCTCTGGTGACCATACGAAACCTTAAAACTTAATGATGTTCTTAAACTGAATTATTTCAAGCAAGGATTAAATGCGAAAAAATAGTCATCATAGAACAGTCATCCATATCTTCCACAAAACAAATAATAAAGGAAATCTCTTTGGTGGAGATTTAGCTAACATAATTATGGACTCTCAATTTTATTTTTAGAAAGATCCAACGGTGGGAAAGAAAGTTATGACTTCTGGTTTAAAACAGAAAATTTTGGTTAGGGTTCAGACCTGCCTTCACTAAAACGGTTGTAATTTTCACAAAACATAATAAAAATTCTCCAAACCAATTGGAAATGAAAGATAAGACTTAAGAAAATATTTTATATCAAATTTAGACTTTTATATAATCATATCAGCCTGTAGCATATGAATACATTTGACAGAAAATTCAGAATCGAGAATGGACAGGCATAGTATGCCAAAATGTCAAAAATAAGGCATTAATTCGACCCTAAAAATAAAATCAGAGAGATACCCATTTGAGATCTGTGAATTTTACTTCCATAAAATCAATTTAGTAAAATCTTAGATGCAATTTAAATTATTATAATAATAGATCTCCAAAAACGGGTTGCTAAAAACCCTAGGAAAACACATGCCAATTCTTACAAACAAAAACTCAAAACTTTAAAATAACCATAGAAATTAAAAGTACAGATATAATAAATAATTATAATATATAAATAGATCCATAATCTATCAGAGACATAAAGTAACTAACATATTCAATCCATACCTCATGTCCTACGAAGGTTGAATCGAAGAAGGAAGGAAACAAAAGAGAAGACAAATCCAAACTTGAGATGCATCCTTCAAACCCTATCCACTTTCAGAAATCTCCATGAAAGAAAGAAATAATTCCAAAGCAAAGAATCCCTCTCTCAACTATTGAAATTCTCACAAAAATATCTCTCTCCCAAAAGCAAAGATAACCAAAAATTCTTAAAGACATATGCTTACAAAATCTCCCTCACATCTCCAAGTTTTCTCTCCAAAATCACCATGAAAATTAAGGCCATCCTCTCCTCAATGCTTCAGCCCCAAAATCCACCCTCTTCAAATGAGAAAGTAGTGCATATAAATAGATTTCCAAAGGTTGAGAGGAAAAGTAACCAACTCCCAACTAACTCTTAACTAAAGGGTATTATAAAATAACTTAATATCATACAACTATATTACTCAAATATACAATAAAAGATTATTTGTATTCATTCATACACATATGTAATATTATCCTAACATATATGCATATGCCATCATTAATTACATCAATATCTATATATATAACCTATCCTCATTATTAATAATTAATAATTGAGAATAATATACCTCTCATTATTTAATATTTAATTATTAATAATATTATACTTTACATTAATCCCAAAATATACACCATCAACAATATCTACAATAATTAACATATAATCACATATAAATTATATATATATAAATACATATATGTGTGCACCCATATATATATTTCCATATATATATATATATATATATATATATATTTATATAGATACATGCCAAATACCAAACACTATAATCTATAAGCTTATGAAGTAATAGATCACAATATTATTACCTATTTATAATTACTATAGGATATAATCACTGAGGTAGAATAAAATCACACACCTCAAAATGAACCTAATCATCCAAAGAGGCCTTACAAATCATCTATGAAACATATCGAGAAAATCATAAGATCAAACAAAGTCAACCAAAGTCAACAAGGAAAGTCAAGCCAAACTCCTGAAACACAACATAGAAAGATTAACTAAGAATCATACCAAGAAGGAGAAATAAATAAAATGAGTGAACAAATCATACAATCAAATGAATTCAAGTGGTCACAAGGCACTAACTACAACCATGCCCAACCGGGTGCGTTGGATCTGGATTTTTGACCCAAAGGTTGACTGACAAAGAAGGAACCCTAATATTTCCAAATTGGAATAATGAAAAAGGAAGACTCATGTAGGGGCCTTAGTACTATCTCCATAACAACAACCATCGAGGATTTGAGGGCATGCTCAGACCTGTGAGGCCAGGTGAAGTCGATGCCCGGTACCTGCAAGCCTGCATCACAAAGAAGAAATACATATGCACGGATATACATATAAAAGAAAACATTGCAGACAGATGACCAGGATCGATACATCGTGTGGACCTCAGCTATGTGAGTAACTACGACTTCGTCCTGAATCATGAAAACACATCATGTATATATATACACTCAAAGCATGTAGCATCATCATAATGAAGGTTAGAATCTCAAGCATTGTGTTAGTCTCTTATCAATACTAATAATAAATTAACATAATCAAATCATCAAGTGAGATACAAGATTCATCTAAGGTAACCTTAATAGAAGAAAATATAAATAACCACTTATATATATCTATCAAGTACATATCATATAACATCCTAACTATGTTCATAAAGGTCTTGTAGGTACTCAATACATACATGGAGATAAATACATACAAAAATGATACCTTTAGATAGTATGTTTGATATTAGAATCATTGAGTACTAGCTTATGAAATTATTATAAACAACTATAGGAATAGATCAAACAAGTATCATGTACAACTTAAGCTGTAAGAAAACATCGAAGGATCTTAATTCTTTCAAAAACACAAAACTTATATTAGGGTTAGAGGGGTATTACATTTCACATGTGGATAATTTGGGCACATAGTAGTGAATTGCCCATAGCATCCCCCACAGTACTCTTCTCAGAGGCTAGTAGCATCTGAACCCATAGTTAGAGACGCAGGGCACACACATAGAGTGTTTTTTGCATTGGATCAGTGGTAGGTAGATCATCAAGGTATGGTAGTTGAGACTACAGGTACTATTTGAGGCATACCCATTTCTATTTTATATGATTTTGGTGCTACTGACTCTTTTATATCTCCATTTTTAGTTGAGTGTTGTGGGTTGTTGGCTGCAAAGTAAGATAGTAGTTGGCAAGTGGAATTAACTTCAGGAGCTAGGGTTGTGATAGGATCTTTGGTCCCTAGGTGTGAACTGAATTTGGGTAAATTCTCTACCACTATAGATCTACGTGTGATTCCTTTGGGATCATATGGGGTCGTGCTGAGTATGGATTGGTTAGAAGCTCATGGAGCTAGCATCAACTGTAGGAAGAAGACCATTATGTGCAAGGATGATGAGGGTATAGAGTGTCAGATAGTGGGTATTCCATGACCTATTTCTCTCTGAATGATTTCAGCTATGCAACTAAAACGTTGTATGCGAAAGGGTTGCCAGATGTTTGCAGTGACTTTGAATGAGATTGATGAAGAGGAGAGCGAAGATAGGACCCTAGATCATCTAGTATTGTAGGAATTTCTTGATGTCTTTCCGACAGAGATTCTAGGTATGCCACCTAAGCATGACATTGATTTTCAGATCGAGCTTGTTCCAGGAGCTGAGCCTATCTCTAGAGCTCCATACAGGATGACTACTCATGAGTTGAGTGAGCTCAAGCTTCAATTGAAAGAATTGTTGGCAAAGGGGAGCATTAGACCTAGTGTTTCTCCATGGGGAGCACCAGGCCTCTTCGTTAAGAAGAAGGATGGATCTTTACGCTTGTGTATTAACTACAGACAGTTGAACAAGGTAATGATCAAAAATAGATATCCATTGCCATGCATTGATGATTTATTTGATTAGATTAGGGGAGCTAAGGTGTTCTCTAAAATTGATCTAAAGTTAGGGTATCATCAGCTACGGATTCATGATGCAGATATTCATAAGACTGCATTCTGTACAAGATATGGGCATTATGAGTTCACAGTGGTACCTTTTGGTTTGACGAACGCTCCATCGGTGTTCATGTGCTTAATGAATGGAGTGTTTCAAGAGTATTTGGATCAGTTTGTATTGGTCTTCTTGGATGACATATTGATATACTCTAAATCCATAGAAGAACATGAGGAACATCTTAGACAAGTTTTGCAGTGTTTGAGGGAGAATCGACTTTATGCTAATGCAAAGAAGTGTGATTTCTTTCAACTAGAGATTCAGTATCTTGGTCATATGATTTTAGGAGAAGGTATCTCGATAGATCCTTCGAAGATTCAGGCAATTGTGGAGTGGCCAGCACCCACTAATGTGTCTGAAGTCTGTAGTTTCATGGGTTTGGCCGGATATTACCGCAGATTTGTCAAGGACTTCTCTAGGGTTGCACATCCTATCACCTCATTGCAAAGGAAAGGGAAGAAGTTCATTTGGATGGAGAAGTGTGAGGAAGCTTTCCAGAAGCTTAAGGAGTGTTTGACCAGTGCCCCTATTCTAGCAGTGCTAGATCCAGCTAGAGATTTTGTTGTATGCACTGATGCATCTTTAGAGGGTATTGGAGTAGTCCTCATGTAGGAAGGATGGGTGATTGCATATGAGTCTTGCAAACTCAAGGATCATGAGCTTAATTATCCTACACATGATCTTGACTTAGCAGCGGTTGTCCATGCTTTAGTCAGATGGAGACACTTCTTATTAGGGCACCATTTTGAGCTTCATAGTGATCACCGTATTCTTCAGTATATATTTACCCAACCTAATCTGAATGTTAGATAGAGAAGGTGGATGGAATTCCTTTGTGAGTATGATTTTGAGATCAAATACATCCAGGGTAAAGAAAATGTGGTAGCAGATGCTTTGAGTCGCAAGAAGAAGATTGTTTTAGCTATGACTCTTAGTGTGGATTTGAGGAGAAGGATTCTTCAATCACTTCCCAGAGATACTTTGTATCAGGAGGTGAGTTCAGTGATTGAGTTAAGGAGACCTTTGGAGGGTAGGTTATTAGGTTTTGTCTTGGAGTCTGATGGACTTATGTGACACAAGGGCTAGATATATGTAACCTCATTGGATGATTTACGTTCATTGGTTTTATCAAAGGCTCATCATGCACCTTATTCAGCACATCCAAGTGTTAAGAAGATGCACGTAGACTTACGATAGCTTTATTATTGGCCTGGCATGAAACGTGACATTGCAGATTTTGTGGCTAGATGTTTAGAGTATCAGAGGGTCAAGGCAGATCATCAGCATCCAGCAGGGCTTTTGCAGCCTAATCTCATTCCATCCTAGAAGTGGGATATTATTTCTATGGACTTCATTGTTGGATTGCCTATGACTCCTCGCAAACATGATGCTATCATGGTGACCATTGATTGGTTGACTAAGGTGGCACACTTTTCTCCCATGAGATCTTCTTACACTACATCTTCTGTGGCTAGGGTCTTCATGCAAGATATAGTGAGACTTCACGGAGTTCCACGTAAGATTATCTCTTATCAAGATCCTATTTTTACATCTGCATTTTGGACTTCACTGCAGCATGATCTTGGTGCTCAGTTGAATTTCAGTTCAGCATATCACCCTGAGACTGATGGTCAGATAGAACAGGTTAATCAGGTGTTGGAGGATATGTTGAGGATGTATGTCATGGATAGACAGACTCACTGGGAGGATTATCTATATCTAGTGGAGTTTGCTTATAATAATGGATATCATAGTTCCATTGGCATGTCACCCTTCCATGCATTATATGGACATCCTTGTCGTACACCATTGAGTTGGGATGGACTAGAGGACCGCATTCTCATTAGTCTAGATATGCTTCGTGACATGGAGTAGCAGGTGATTCATATCCGAGAGCATGTGGCTACTACACAGGATAGGCAGAAGAAGTATGTAGATGCTCACTAGATTGATAGGTAGTTTGTAGTTGGGGATAGAGTATTCTTGAGAGTGCATCCATGGAAGAGTCCAATCCGTTAGGGAAAGGGTTCGAAGTTGGCACCTCGATTTGTTGGTCCTTTTGAGATCCTAGAGAGGATAGGTCCAGTTGCATACCGTCTTGCTTTACCACCTGGCTTATCACTCATTCATGATGTATTCCATGTTTCAATACTTAGATGATATATTCCTGATGTTACACATGTACTTGATTAGAATGCTTTACAGATGGAGGACGGGCAACTAGCATTAGAGCCCATACGTATCCTACAGCATCAGGATTTGATCCTCAGGGGTCGAACCGTCGATCAGGTAAGGGTCCAATGGGGTCCAAATGATGAGACAGTAGCTACTTGGGAGGATGCAGCTCGATTCTAAGAATCTTATCCCTACTTGTTTGCAACCTTCCAGGAGTAAGCCTGATACAAGGGGGGGTGGATGTAGTACCTCCATATTTTTTTTGCTTTCAGTTTACCAGTGTCGTACTCTTTTAGGCCACATTGTGTGTGTGCATTTATGGATATTGTTTTAGTGATTATGGATTTATCTGGATTATGTTTATGCTATGATGTTATGTGATTTCATATTTAGATGATTATGTTATTATGATGTGATGTTTCATGTTTCAGTTGGTTTATTATATACTTACCCCATACTAGCATGTGTATGGTGTTCATATGTATGTATCTATATTATGTGTCTTTATGGTAGAGGGCGGAGGCATAGTTACTCACTTTGTCGAGATCCACACGACTGACCATACCCTATCATTGTTTGTTATATGTTGTATGTACATGCTTTGTTTGGTGATGACAGGGTTGCAGGTACAGGGCATCGTCTTCTCTGAATTGGCAAGAGTGAGCATGCCCACATACATTCATCTCATGGTAAAGAGGGGAGATAGTATTCAGACCCAAAACCCAATCCTTAGCCTATTTATCCTAATTGTTGGATAAAGTATCATTTGACTACCTTGCCTGAGTTTGGTCAAGTTGACCTAATTCATGGATCCCATCTTGTGAGATTGTATGATGCATGAATGTTCTTGAAATATTGCTTTGATTTAATTATTTTGCTATGGTTATTTTAATTAATTATATAGTGGGAAAATAAGGATTAAAGTATTTCTTATGTTGTTGAATAATTATTAATTAATTAAAAATCAAATATGAGAATATTTGAATTTAATTAATTAATTGTGCTAAATTTTGATTTAATACATTTTTATTAAATTGTTGAAGAATTAGTGCATGTTATAATTGTGTTATAAATTATTAAATAATTTAAATGTGAAATTTTATATTGCATGTTCTTTATTTATTTATTTATGTGAAATTGGATTTCATAAGATAACTTGTAAATAGAGTTCCATGTGAGATGTGCATGAATAATATATTTTATAATTAAATATTGGTATTTTCCCTCAACTCAAGAAGAGGAGTTTGAATAGGAGTTGTCTGGTGACTCATTAGGGTTTTGCATGATAGGTGGGTTCGATTTTCTATTTGGGAAAATTTGCATTCATTTTGCATAACCAGGTTTTGTTAGAATTTTCAATTTTGGAGAGGGAGCATTTTAGGAATATTTTGTGCTTTCTTGTGTTCTTGAGAATTTGGTGTGAGAATTTTTTTGGGTGAAGTGTGTGTGCATCTGGTATTGGAATTCTACATGCTATGATTCAGAGTTGCAGGATTGAGCTCTACATATTCAGATTTGGGAGATTTAGCATTCTACAGGCAATTCCATTTCAGTTTCTTGCATTGGATTGAGGTAGGGGATTGATTTAATCTTCCTGTAATTTTATTTATAAAATTTTCATTATATAGTTGTGCTTGATTTGATTTGAGGATGCAAATCTGTTTTTCAATTATATTTCATTATGGGTATTAGGAAACCCTTTGTTTGATGCCATTGATTTTATATTGTGACTTGGCATAAAAATGTTATGCTGCTGAAATTTTTGAGAAAAATTCATCCTAGGGCATTTAGAAAATGAAAATTTAAAACTCTATAGTAAGTTCTATAGTATGAATGATTTGATTAAATGGGTTGTTCTCAAAAATTCATTTAGAGTTGAAAAAATACATGCTGTGTAAAAATCCCATTCTCTATTAAAATACACAGTAAAAAAAAATATACTAGTAAAGACAAAATTAACTTTCCTTATTTTTAATTGGTAGAATGTCTATTCAACAATGTGAAGAGAAAACACTGATTAGAAGAAAGAATAAAATATGCTATTAAATTTGTGATCTGTCTATATTTCCATTTCTGGGAATAAAATTTTAGGTCTGTATATATTTCCATTCTAAGAAATTGATTTTTCTTTTCTTAAAAAAAAATATACTTTAGCTTTTGTATTTTATGCAAAGTTATCTCTTAAAATATATATATACATATAAATTAAAATATTATTGAACTCAATCTTTTAAAAGTTATTGGTGTTCAAAAATATATATATATATATATATATATATATATATATATATATATATATATATATATATATATATATATATATAAATATTGTTGAAAAGGGCAAGTCATAGGTGGGGGCCACCAAATCACCCCCCTGCATACCTCCCTGTACCGGCCTGGCATGCTAGTCTTCACGGGAGACCGTGACAGACCTGGTACTATACACGGTTCCCGTGCATAGTAGCAGGCCTGTGCATGGCCTACCGTGGCAGGCCACGCGAGCTTTGGGGTGCGGGCATGGCCCCCCAACTATGACATTTTATTTATATAGTTATTTTATTATTTTGTATTGTTAAGTTAATAATTTTTATATGTTAGTTTTATTAAATTATTACATTATATATATATATATATATATATATTATTTGTAAATGAATTTATAGTGGTTGTAATTTAATAGTAATTTAATTTTATTAATATGATCTATTTAAATATTAATAAAATTTTATTATTATGTTTTGCTTAAGTTTAATAATGGAATTTCATTTAATATTGTTAATTTTTGTTAATGAAATTTCTTATTTGTCATAAGCGCAATCTTGTTAGAGGATTTAAATCGAGGGTAATTAGGATATATAGTTTTCTCAATTTTGCTTTAATCATTCGATCATAGGAATGTCAAATATAGAGAAATGAGACTCTAACCTTGCAACTTATTTATTGCCATTCATAGAACAAAGTTTTGATTATTTTCTATCAAAATTGGGCAATCTTGGTTTTAACGAATTAATTGATGCTTCTTAGGTTATCTGAACTACTTATGGTAATATTAGACATGATTATTGTGAAAACTCTCCAGTAGACATTTTTTTTCTTGAATTCATTTGTAATGATTATGAAACATATTGAATTATGGTTTTATTTTAGTTCAAATTGATGTGATTGTGTATTCTTCATGTCTTCTTTGACATTATGGGATGTTAGGTTTCAGATGACCTAGGAGAATACAGAGGGTAGGGTATGTGTTAGGCAGTAGTGTTTTTTAGTTATGTATGGTTTGTGTGCACTCTGTCTGATTATCATTTCTGTTTGACCATTGGGCTCATGTTATATTGTATTTTGTTTGTGGTATCTCTGTGACTATATCTAGTTCTTTTGTGTGAATTTGGATATGAGGTTACGTAGTTGTATACCTGATTTGATCTAGGAGAGATCTATGAGCCTAGGGTAGTTTACCTAGGTATGTGTTAGGAGGTGGCTTGCAATAAGCGTCGGGGCCCACAAGTGGTTGTTGTTGACCACTTATTGTAAGTTATTGTAAACAAGTGATAACCTAATTATATTGAGGGAAACAAATGAACCTAATAAGATAGTTTTCCTCTCCCGTGCTTGAGTGCTAGTATAGACTTTCCTCTCCCGTGCTTGAGTGCTAGTATAGACTGAGATGAGGATGAGATGATGCTTGCTGCCTATTTGGGTGCGTGTTCTGACATAGTTAATGGCTTCATCAGTATGAGAAGTCATTGATTCCATGTATGGTCACTTGAGTTCCGAAATCCAGAGTGATTACCAGGATGAGACTCAAGGGTTAGACATACATGATGACACCTACCTACACATAGTCTAGTTATCCTACAAGGTCAGTTGCCTCTGGATTAGTGAATCATACCTTTCACTACTTTTGTTGACCCTGAGTTAGTAAGCTATCAGGAATCCTTTCCTAGTGGTGTTTCCTATATGGACTTGATTATCCATTTGGGGTCTGATGTTATCTCCTCAGCACGATGGGGTAGACCTTTGTGGTTCTACATGGATGGGTGGTAGTGTTTCTTTACCATTCAAGATTTGACGTCCTAGTGCTAGTGCTTGATGGTGTCCTTCTAGTTGGATTCCTTATGTTACTTCTTCAATGATATTCTTATGTACTTATTCTTTAATGTAAATCTTGTATTAGAGTATCACATGAGATACCTAATCTGGATATTGTAATTTAGTTGTTTTGAATGATTAATGCATACCCTATGACATGTGTAGTGGATGTACATTTATTAGAATTAATGATTGAACATGGAATGTAAACAATATGATGTAATGGTTGTATTTATTTTATGGAATCATTTGTTGATGTTATTTGTTATGTTATGTTAGTAAGTAATACTACATCATGGGACCCATTAGAGTTGTAACCTATGTTTATAATGTGTGTTATGTGAGATAATGGTTATTGCTCATGTGATTGTATATCTTGAATGTTAACTTTAGAAAAAAAAATTTGTTCACCAAACTTAGTATCATGTTTTAGGCTAGTTTCTTTTGGGTTCCTTGGTGGAGCATTACAGGTTACATGAAAGAAGATATCCAGGCCACCATAACAATGATAATCAGGGTGTATGGCTTGCCCAACTCTCATCAACTAGAGCCTTGGATGATATTCCTTATCTAGAAAATAAAAGAAAGACAAGCAAGGTTCGATTGGGCCTCAATTCTAAGCAACCAGTTGGATGAACAGCTGATTCAGGTAAAGATAGATCCACACTTTTGCATGACATCTTATGTTGTGTACTTACTAGCCACTCAGGTAGTATATCTAGGGTTGACCAAGGTGGGTAACATTAGGGAACAAAGCACGTGGCCTTTCACTTTGTATCCTCAATTGGTGTGGAAGGACTTCCTCACACACAATAGCCTAGAATTCATAATAGTTAATGATGGTTTCATCTTTGCAATCATCCACTCCATCGAGGGTTATTTTGCTAAAAGTTTATCAATAGAAGTAGTGGCCAAAGTAAAGGCCATTGGGGCATTTTACATTCAATTTCAGACATTCACATATATTTGGGTTGCAGGAAGCACCTTAGGACCCAAGAAGCTCCTAACATATCCTCCTGATAGGGTAGTTTTACTAGAGATAGCAAGGCAATTGTCTGATGCTCATGAGCATATCAATCATAAGAAGAAACAATGCTGGGACTTCCCTATTTCTGTCAATCCTCATTTTGTTCTAGACATGAAAGTTTGCAAGTCATTTGTTGGAGAATGGGATGAATTCCTGTTGGCAGCCTATAGCCTGGTGAGGCCACATTTTGACCCCATTGGTACCTGTAGCCACATAATGGGAAGACACTACATCCATGAGCCGCATGTTGAAGATAATTGGGCTAATTGTGTGGATGATTATGAGGTGAGAATCTGTGACTATTGCTGGATGAGCTTAGAGTTGGTGCAAGGTGCCCTTTCCCTCAAGATTCAACAAAAGGTATTAGATGAGTTGACAATGATAAGGAAGTAATGCTTCCAGGTTCTAATGAAGATTTATGGAGTAGAATTACATAACTTTGAAGAATGGATCCAAGAGATAACAATGGCATTGACCATATTTGATAAGGTGCTCAAAAGGTTGAATAAGAAAAGGGATGATGACATGCTATTTGTAAATGAGTTACAGAAGTTCTTTGAGGGGTTAGATTTAGATCTGTTTGATGATGATGATGATAAGACTATGCACTCAGTGAATGATATTTTCAATCAGTACTTGAATATATTCCAATGGGTAAAGTCAAAGGAGGATGTTCAACAAATGTTTTATCAAAGGGAGGAGATTCAAAAAATGCTGCCTCGTGAACAAGAAATAAAGGCTTTTGCCAAGGGATTGAAAGATTTTGGAGACAGACAGAAGGAGATTCTCCAAGGCATTAAGATGCCAAACTTCAATGAGGTGTTGGAGGTGGTAGATAGATTCAAGAAGGTACATCCAGAAGTACCTTGTAGCTAGTGGACCTCCAGCTCAAGTTCTGTCAGCTCCCATGTACAGAAAGTGCATTTTTGGTACTTAGTCATTTTTTCAGTACAGGATTTTCAGCCCTTTTAGCCATAGGGAGTTTTCGGCCACCTAGAAGTCTGACAACTCTGACAAATCTAAAGTAGTAGAGATAAGGCTAGCACTTAGCCTATTTTGGGTGCTGCATTTTCAGACCAAGTGTTAGGTTTTGGGCATTTTTTGGGCACGTCTGGGAGTTGACTCTAGTTTTCTCAAAGATCACTTCTCATTCATCTGGGCTTCTTTCTTGGGATCATTTGGGCATGATTGTGGGATCTCTTTTAGTCATGACTACTTAGAGAAACTAAAGCCAATGATCTAGGGGACAAACATGAAGATCACCACACGCATGAACTAGTTTCAGCCCATTTTTGAAATGTCTAGTGCTTGTTTTGTTCAAATCTTTGTAATGCATAAGGTCTAACTCTATGCTAGGATAGTTTAGCTAAGCTTTAGAAGTAGTTTATTTAATGCAAAGCTTTAGTTTAGTTTTACTTTGAAGTTTAGTTGCAGCAAAACCCTAGTTGCGAAAATAAGAGGAGAGCTCTATAAATTGTAATAAAATGATGTAATGAAGGTCAACTTGATCATTAATACAAGACATACAATTGGTTCTTCATTCATGGTGTGATTTTTCTACTGTGTATGTGAAATTTGTGAATGTGTGATTTTCTCATTCTTTGTTTCAAAGAGCCAATTGTTTGTTTAGTGATTTTAAGTCTACGATCTTTTAGTTCGGTGTTTGCTGGTGTTACATTCTTGTGTTGTGATGAATTTTTGAGAAGATTATTATTTGGTGCCTAAAGATTAACTTGTCTCATGTGTGTGCACATCTGGAGTGGCTTTGTGATCTGATGAGTTTTGACTTATCATATGTCTGCATTTGTTCAACTTCCATTAATGATTGCATCTGTTCAGCTAAAGATTGTGACATGATCTAATCTTTGTTGTGTGGGTTTTCTCATCTTCTTGGTTATTTAATTTGCATGGTGGTGTTATGCTAGTATATGTCCAATAGGTTTCTTTCAAAAATTTCTTTCAAATCTTTTGTTACCTTACATCTTCTAACCCTCCTTGCAAGTTATTTCAATAGATCAATTAAATTAGCATTTCTTTCATTCTTAAAATCTGAAAATCGTATCAAAAAAGAGATATCTTGGTTTCCTAAAAGTTTATTTTATAGTTTCCCTTGAGAAAAGAACCAGCAAAGGCCTCCTTGTTAAACAGATTCATATTTGTCTTCCGTTGAGCTATCCAAGCGGTTGAGACCCAGCCAGAAGGAAACTTGAGATTGATTTCGTCAGTCTTCCAAGAGGGGAAGTTGCTCACACAAATTTCTAGCCATTGTCCTCATGTAAAAATGATGCTCAATAGTACTAATACAAGAATTTTATCAATAAAATATACTGAAGTTCCATGTATATCTTTTATTGTCTTCATGTGTGATTTTGATTTCTTTGTGTGTTTGAATTTGCAAGTCATTTTAGATACATCTTTCTACAAGGTAGATAGTAGGGTTGAATCTTGAGTTCCTTTCAAGGGAGGGGTAAATCTTGAGGGAGTTCTCTTAGATTTTATTTTTCATGTATGAATTTTATGATATGATATGTGCATAAGAAGATAATTTGCAAGGCATTTTATCTGGGGTTTGGGTTTATTTGATTTGAGAGATTTTCTATAGATGTGCATTTTTTTTTTTATGCCCTAGGATTTGGCACTTGTCTTTTCTTAGTTTGCATTTGTTATCACCATCAATCAATTTAAACAATGATTTACTTTAAAGTTGTGAGAGAGGTATGTGATTAGATTTGTATCAAGTATATAGGTTACTATTGTGATATTTAACTAATTCAATCTTAAAAGGTAATACCCACCTGTAGGTGAAAGCTCAAAGAGAAGAAGGATTACAAATCCTTAATACCTTAGTGTTTACTATTTTTGATGCATATGTTGGGATTGGAACAGTTATGAATCAAAGATTTTATGATTAAGTTTGATTATCTTCAATTTTGAACACTAATAGACTCCTCAGAATATGGTAGTCCAATAACACACAATGGAGATTGGAGCCCATATTAGCCGAGTAGTAATGACAATGAGGGTTCAATATGGTGAATGTCTTGGGGATATCATTTACAGGTGCTAATTCCCATCAAGGTTTTTACCTTTAACAGGGTTTCTCTTAAACCAAAATATGGTGTTATTGTGTTTGTATTCATTGTGTTTATTGGATTTGATATTGCTGCTATTCAAAGTTTAAAGTTTAATATTCTATCATACAATTGATTCACCCCCCCACTCTCAGTTGTATGGTGGACTTTTATTCCTAACAATTGCTGATACCAGGGAACATGTTTTGAAAATAAAATAATAAACACATAATCACCTGTCCATATTTGAATTTATGTCTCTTATCCTTTTTAGTCTCCTAAAGATTCAATATTAGCTTCTCTCTCATTTCTATAGCCAGATTAAAGTTATCATTTTCTTTAATCATCTTGTATTCTATATGAGTAGAACCATCAGGTATGTTATTGAATCAACTAGAGTGATTCACCTTGTAACCTATAACCATATATGCATACTTTATATATTCATGTTTTATATAATTCATGACAATCATACGATTGTTCCACTTAGATTTTTTCAAGATGATCACTTCCTCATTAGGAATGGTGTGAAGAACACTTCACCAGTTGAGCATAGTCTGGTTACAACATGAATTTCCTCTTTTTTTAATTTTATTCGCTTGGTCTAGCCACATGAAATGATCATGGATTTTTCTTAAAAAATATCTCACATGACCATCCTCAAGTTCATTAAGATAACTGTCTGCATGATGAAATCCTTTATGTTCTATGGGTTTGTGCTCATCTCTGAACAACACTAAGTTATCATCGCATAATTTCTTGTATAGTTCAAATATCACCCCTGATATTAGATCTTCAAATTTGCAGCTAGTTGAATGAATTCTAGAGGCAAAGATAATCACCAAGTACCTTGTTTCCTATCGATTCTTAACTAGGGATCATCATGCAAAGTAAACTGGGCCCTCACTAAATGTAGGTCAAACTCTTTCACCCATTGCTCACCTTCTTGTGGTAAACCAGTCACTTCAACTACTACATCCTCTTAAATTCAATCTTTAAGCCCTTGACCTCCGCAAATCCATCCTTCAAGGTGGATAAAAATTGTAGAGTGACTTCTTCATCAAACCCTTTAAGGCTTAAGAAATAATCCAGCCATCCTCTTCTTCTAAACATTTCACAACTAAACGAATCATTTAACAAAACCCTATGATCCACTGGCTCATGCCATTGAAGGTCACCTCCCATTGCTACGCTCAAGAATTTTGAATTTCATAGAACTTACTATTTCCATAGAGCTTGACAATGGTAAATCACATACCTTAATGCATTATGAAACAAGATGTTGTAGAAGGAAAGGTGGCATACCAACTGCAACTTGCTTCATGAAATTAAAGATTTTTGCACGAAATCTAATGATATATTTCTGGCATAACATCTCATAATAACTCGCACATGCCAAGACTACCACCCTGAACATGTCACGGCATATCATTAGAAATTAATTTTATCTTTTAATATCTTTAATTCAATTCAAATGTGATGACGCAATCATAGAAGGATAGATCAACAAGTCATGATGCAGACATCTCACAAAGACAAGAAACTTCAATTTTTACATGCTAATTTGAAATTTTAAAAGTAGAATAGTTCCCCCCCCCCAACTAAGTAATGGCATGGGTCCCACCAAGCCAAGTTATGCAATATTAGAAAATTAAGATGACACAAAATCCTAAAAATTAATGAATAAAAATAATATATCTACGAGTATATGTGGCATGAACCTAGAAGTGTTGCAGGAAGCATTGTCCGGAAAACTGCATCGACATGAATGAAGTGATGGGTGGAAGAGAGAGATAAGGTGAGATGAAAATTATTATGGAGAAATAATTCCATGAAATGTGAAATGTTTATTATGATGTTCTTGAATGGAATCAAGAATCGACAGAATGTTGGGTAGAAGACCTAGATTTTTCAGCTATAGGATCATTTGCGTTAGCTATGCTCTAGAACTGCTTCAAGAACTCATCACAACGGATAGGTTTTTTGTAAAGTTTTAGGCAATGCCTGTTGACAAGTAACTTAAATTTGACAGGATCAATGGTTGAAAGCTGGATGGCTCCATTGTCAAATACTGATATTATCTCATAAGGTGCAAGCCATCTAGTATGAAATTTCCTAGGTGTGTGCTGGTATCTTGAATCTTACAACAGTGCCCAATCGCCCATAGAAAATTTCTTATCATGAATGAACTTGTCATGCCATTTTTTTCTTTGATGTTGTATCAACTCCGTATTGTGGAGGGTAGACTTCCTGTATTCATCCAATCCATTTAATTTTAGTAATCAGTCTTCTTGTGCTTTGGTGAGATCAATATCCAAATCCAAGGCTGTGTGGAGTTTTTTATGCTGGAACTCAATCAACATGGAGGCTTATTTTCCATACACCAACTCAAAAGGAGTAAACCTTGTGGTGGTTTTCCATCTTGTGCGGTAGGCCCATATGGCTTCAGGAAGGCGTGTATCCTAGTCCTTTTTATGCACAACCACTATTTTGGTTAGAATAGATTCTATCTCCTAGTTTGTGATTTCAGCTTGGTCATTGGCCTGAGGATGATAGGGTGAAGATTTCCCATGATGCACCATATACTCCTACATCAACTTTGTGATAAGATTAGAGGTGAACTGTGCTCCCTGATCTGTGACAATTTCCCTTGGTACTCCAAATTTGGTGAATATGCATCCATAGAGGAACTCAACAACTTTGTGATCTCTAGCATGCCTCATAGCTTTGGCTTTAACCCATTTTTTTGCGTAGTCAATATATACTAAGATGTAGGACTTCCCATGAGAAGAGGGTTCAATGGGTCCAATGAAGTCAATACCCCACTTGTCAAAGGGCATGATAACTACTTGAGGCTACAGGGGCATTTCATCAGAATTTGTGGGATGCCCCATATGCTTGCACCTATCATAGTGTCAGGTATGCTTTGCTGCATCTTTATGAAAATTGGGCCAGTAGTATCCAATTGTCAAAATTTTATAGGCGGTCCACTTTGCTACAAAATGTCCACTGCATGGTTCATCATGAAATGCTTAGATAATTTCATAAGTTTCATCCTCACGAACACATCACCTCATGACCTGGTCTGGTCCTATATAAAACATGAAGCCTAAGATCCAAGAGAAGTTAAAACTCTTCTCAACCAACAGGCGGCACTATTTAGGAGAGAAGTGAGGTGGTGTTCTACCTGTAGTAAGGTAGTTGCCTAAGTCTGCATAGCATGGATTAAAATAATCAATAGAAAATAAGTGCTCATCAAGGAAGCTATTGTTAATTACTATAGGATCATCTGGTACTTGCAATCTTGACAAGAAATTGGCCACTACATTAGCCTTTCCTAGTTTGTCTATTATCTTCACATCAAATTCTTGCATGAGGAGTAACTAGCGTGCTAATCTACCACTAATGGTCGGTTTATTCATTAAGTACTTGATAGATGAATGATCATTATAAACAAATACTTCATAACTTTTGATGAAGTGCCTAAATTTGTTTAGTGCATAGACAACTGCTAATAGGTCTTTTTCAGTAATAGTATAATTTAATTCATCTCCTTGCAAATTTTTACTAATATATTAAATTGCATGTTCAACAGTACCTTCTTTCTATCCAAGGACTACTCCAATGGCATAGTCAGATGCATATGTGTGGATGTGGAATGGAAGCTTCCAATTAGGACCTCTGAGAATAGGTTTTGTTGTTAAAATATCTTTCACTTTCTAGAATGATGCTTCACATTCCTCTGTCCATTCAGATTCAACTTATTTCTTCAAAAAGTTGTATAAAGGTGCTACAAGTTGGCTAAAATCCTTTATGAATCTCTTGTAGTAACCAGCATGGCCAAGGAAAATCCTGACATCCTTCTACTTAACTGGTGTGGGAAGTGTATTGATAATAGTAATTTTTGTGGGTTCAACCTAAATTCCAAAAGATGAGAGGCAGTGCCCCAAGACAACTCCCTCCTCCATCATCATATAACACTTCTCACTATTAAGAGAGAGGTTGTAATCTTGACATCTCTTAAGAACCTTCTCCAAGTTAGCTTGTGCTTCTTCAAATGTGGTTCCATTAGTGGTGAAGTCATCTTTATAAATTTCAACACAGTCAGAAGCAATGTCAAAGAAAATACCCAGCACCGCTCTCTGGAGAGTAGTAGGTGAATTGTACAACCCAAATGGAAAAATTGAATAAGAAAATGTTCCCTAGGGACAGGTAAACATTTTCTTATCCTAGTCTTCTGGTGATATTTGTATCTAGTTATACCCAATAAAGCCATCTAGAAATGAAAAATACTTTTTGCCAGCAAGATTATCAAGCAACTAGTCAATGAAAGGTAGTGGAAAGTGATCCTTCTTAGTCTAAGGACTAAGAAGGATCACTACTAATAGGTCCTTTTTAGTAACTATATAATTTAATTCATCTCCTTGAAAATTTTTACTAATATAGTAGATTGCATGTTCAACAGTACCTTCCTTCTATCCAAGGACTACTCCAATGGCATAGTCAGATGCATATGTGTGGATGTGGAATGGAAGTTTCCAATCAGGTCCTCTGAGAATAGGTTTTGTTGTTAAAATATCTTTCAATTTCTGGAATGATCCCTCACATTCCTCCGTCCATTCAAATTCAACTTATTTCTTCAAAAAGTTGTATAAAGGTGTTGCAAGTTGGCTAAAATCCTTTATGAATCTCCTGTAGTAACTAGCATGGCCAAGGAAAATCTTGACATTCTTCTGCTTAACCGGTGTGGGAAGTGTGTTGATAATAGTAATTTTTGTGGGGTCAACCTGAATTCCAAAAGATGAGAGATAGTGCCCCAAGACAACTCCCTCCTCCATCATCATATAACACTTCTCACTATTAAGAGAGAGGTTTTAATCTTGACATCTCTTAAGAACCTTCTCCAAGTTAGCTTGTGCTTCTTCAAATGTGGTTCCATGAGTGGTGAAGTCATCTATATAAATTTCAACATAGTCAGAAGCAATGTCAGAGAAAATAACTAGCACCACTATCTGGAAAGTAGTAGGTGAGTTGTACAACCCAAATGGAAAAATTGAATAAGAAAATGTTCCCTAGGGACAGGTAAACATTGTCTTATCCTAGTCTTCTAGTGATATTTGTATCTAGTTATACCCACTAACGCCATCTAGAAATTAAAAATACTTTTTGCTAGCAAGATTATCAAGCACCTGGTCAATGAAAGGTAGTGGAAAGTGATCCTTCTTAGTGGCTTTGTTAAGCTCTCTATAGTCAACATAGGCTCTCCACTTTCCCCCCTTCTTTGGAACAATTACAAGAGGAGAAACCCACTGACTGTCAGAGATAGGATAAATGAAACTAGCACCAAGGATGTTCTACAACTTGGTCTTCACTATGTCTCTCAAAGAGGGATTAATTCTCCTTTCAGCTTGCCTCACTGGCTTGTATTCAGGGCTTATATAGATTCTGTGAGTGAAAAGTTTAGGGTCTTATCCTTTCATATCAGTATAGTCCCATGCAAAGGTTTGCTAACTGTCTTTTAAAATCTTGAGAAGACTAGACATCTGAGATTCAGTGAGGTTCTTATTAACATTCAACTCCTTTCCTAAAGAAATTTCAACTCTTTTTACTTTTTCTAGCATCTGGACTTCCACTATGGATGTAGACTTTATCTCATGGGGTAGCAAGGTGTGCAAATAATCAGGTGTTGTAGGAAGATGAGATGTGGTTTTCTTGGGCATTATTGTCTTAAGGGATCAATTAGGATCATCACATGATGATTCCTTAGAACCATACTAATTGGTAAGGATTTTTGCTAGTATATCATCTTCTTCTTGTGATACCATGAATGGATGTCTCTCAATGACCATCAGTTTTTGCACAGAATTTTCTTCAAGGGTAGCATCACCTAGATCTGGCCAGACAACCTGATCAAGTTCACTTTGGGGTTTTGTTGGAGAATACAAATTTAACCTCTTGGTATTTATCCAATCTGATATGGTCATTTTTCCTGAGCGGCATGCAATGCAAGCATCAGCCATGGCTAGCCAAGGCCATCCTAAGATTAATGGGTATCCTCCTAAGGTGGCTTTGGGTGGCAGGACTATGAAATCTGAAGGGTAATCTAAAGAATCCAAGGTAACAAAAACATTTTCAACTATACCATCTGGCTTGACTGTGGAATTATCAGCTAACTATAATATTTTAGGTGTATCCCGCAAACCAATGATACTGAGCTTTAGCAAAACTTCCCTATTCATAACATTGATTGATGCTCCCAAGTCAATTAGGACATTTTGAATTTGGGTACCATTAATATGGATGGTGACCACTAGGCTTCCTGGGTCAGAATACTTAGGCATTACAACTTTTCTTAGCATGAGATCAAAGAGTTGGCCTAATACATGGACAATATCAGGGTCTTTTTTCTTCCTTCCATGCTATTTGATACAAGAATCTTTAATTGCTTTGGTATAGATTGGAATTTCTTTAAGGGCATCCGACAAGGGAATTTGTACTATCATTTTCTTGAGCTGATCAATCAAATTAGTTGCTATGGGATTTTCTTTTGGAGGAACTTCCTGAGACAATATTTGTGGATAAGGAGGATTTTTAGGCACTGGTATAGTTTGAACAACAGGTGAAACATTAGAAGGCTGGTTCATAGGTATGTCCTCAGCATTACCAACTTCGGTTATTGTTGGCTCCTTGGGTGCAAGTAGTGTAGTTCCTGATCTAAAATGGATATCATTTACTTGTAAGGAATAAGCTTGATGTTTTTTATTAGGATTTGGAGTTAGTTGAGTAGGAAGTTGAGTTGGCTTTTGAGGGTTGCTATTGGCTATAGGAGGTGGATGCATAATTTCTTGTTGCTGAGGTGGAGGCATTATTGTTTGTTGTTGACTAAACTAATTGGGTCCCAACTGAGGTTGTGGTTGCCAGTTACCATGAGGTGGCCATTGGCTATTATGTTGTGGTTGTTGATAGGAGTTATACTGCTATGGTTGTTGATAGGAGTTATACTATTGTTGGTATGGTTTAAATGGTGGTTGTTGCTGATAGGATTGGTTATAGTGCGGTTGTTGGCTGGACCAGTTATAATTCCAATTCTGACCTTAAGGAGTGTAATTTTAGGGGTTATGGTTTGGCCATTGACTACTCTTATTATTATAACCAAAATTATTCAATGGGTCTAGAGGCATACCTTGTCTCTGAGCTCATGGACATCTTTGAGCAACATAGAAAACTTCTCTATTCTCCTCATCTATGGCTTTAAACTCACTAGACATTGGATTAATGTCCACATATGCAACCATTTTGTAGTTACAGTTTCTTTTCTTTTCTTTGCAATGAGAATAGAACTTGGGTAGGACATCATATGACTCTTCCTTCTTCCTCCTCACTTGCATACTATATAGCTGAGTGGTGACATCATTAATGATGTCCTATTTGAAGTCAGACAAAAAATTAGATAGCTCCATTTTGGATACTCATGAACCACCATTGGACTTATGTGGTAGGTCTCTAAGTCCCCTACCCTTCTTCACAATGGCCCTTGAATAATTTAGACATATATTCTTTATGTCAGCCCAACCTTTTTGTGTGATATCTCCTCTTGCCATTAGGTCTAAAGCCTCAATACTTCCATCATTCACACCCTTTAAGAAAAGGTGTTTTTGAGATGCCTTGTTTAGCTGGTGCTATGTATTACACTGCAGGTTGAACATGAATCCTCCAAGGTTTTGTCCTCCTTTTGAGACATTTTAAAAATGTCATCACCTTTCAAATCTTGACCCCTACAGTATTCTTTATACTTTAAAAGAAACAGATTCTGCATGGCATTCTAGTCTACTACAACATTAGCACCCAACCCCATGAACCATCTCAAGGAAACCTCTTTTATAGTTGATGGAAACAACTTCATATTGTGGGCATCAATGGTATAGTCATAACTCTGGCAAAGGATGTCAAACACAAATAGGAAGGTCTCAGGGTCTTCTGTAAGGAGGCCATAAAATTTGGGGAGCACAGTAGTAGGTATGCTCTTCAAATTTTGGTTACCTTGTTGAGGAGGGATAAGAAAAGGAAAGGGAGCCATTCTGGGAGGAGTACCTAGTGGTGGTGGCTGATAGATAATAAGAGTAAGCAGGTTGTCTTGGTATTTAGGTTCAGCAAATAGATCATTCAAATGCAGTGATTCCTTAGATGATGAAGAGGATATGTGTTCCTGAGCATCATCAAATAGATTTTCAAAGGTTTCTTCTTCTTCATTCTCACTTTGGGGTTCTTCAACTTGAGGATTAAATATATCAAATGGGTCATCTTGGTAGTTATGGGGAAGAAATCTCCCAAGGTGATCTCTCCTTCTATGCATAAAATGCTTACTTAAGACAAAGTGCTAGATTAGGACTGAGAATGCAACTACAAGGATAAGTTTGAATTAACACCATCCCCGGCAACAGTGCCAAAAATGCTTGGCCAAATAATACTATCAGAAACCCAAAGCAATGGACTGCCTATTTTAGGATTGGACACCCCAAATGATTTCTAAATGGATTATTCAGTCTCATTTAATTATCGACTAGGGACATAAACTTGGAATGGCATTTGCAAAGTATATGCTTCAAACCTTCTCAATCTAAGACTATCTATGGAATTCAAATGCTTATGCTTCAAGAAAACTATGCTAAAACTGGTAAATAAATTTATTCTAACAAAGTAGGGAATTGCGGCTAAGAATTACTCCAACTGACTGTGCTACATGACCAGGCTACTAATTCTGTTACCAGTAGCCACATGAACAATAGAGTGTTGGACTACAACTGATTTGGAATATGATTGAAGAATTTGTGATTAAAGATCACTGAGGAGTTTCTAATTAGATATGTAATATGATTAAATCAGTATTATGTTGTTATTGATGTCAACTAGATTGACAGCACTTATCTTGTAAGTTACTACACCGAGACATCTGAAGAAAGGTGAAAGAGATAAAGAACAAAGAAATCTACATGAGGAAAGATGTACATGATAGATGAGGATAAGGAACACATTGAGTAACTTGTTGATGATTCTATGATTTAATGATATTGACTTTATTATGTTGCACTCATCTATGATGAAGTATAGAGCTCAAAGACACAAAGCAGTGTTGTTGGTAAATAAAGCATTTCTAGTATACACCGACAAAGTGTAATGTATATCGACCGCAGTATTAACTGATCAGTGTTCACCAATGCATTATTTGTTAACCGAGGAGGAAAGAATGAGTTAAATGATTAGTTTAGCTGATAAGATTGATGAGATGGCAAGAGTATAACATCAAGGTAACAGATAATGTTTGTTACATAGATCGACGACTGACAAAATTCAAAGAAGATCTAATGAAGCAGATTGCAACGTGTTATTGACACAAGTACGGAGAAATTTTAAGCGGCAAAATCTATGAATGTGATTAAGCGGAAAAATTTGATGGTGGAGAAGCAAATGATTTACTCCTCTATATAAGTGTCATGCTCAAAAATTCTGAGCATGAATACAACTAAACACAACTACCAATTTTTTTTTAAATCTAAAAGTTATTTTAGATGCAAGGTTAATTAGATCACTATTTATTTCCTTTGATTGGGTCAATTTTCTCTAAGGTAAATAGTTAATTAGATTTGTTTTCATGAAACTCTACCAAGTTAAGATTCTCCCTTCACATAATATTATTTTTCATGCAAAATGACCTTAAAAACTTGATCTCATCAAACTAAGATTTACATTCCCAAAATACAATTTTCTCATCAATATTCAAATGGAATAAATAACTTTCCTTTCCTTAATTATATTCATTAAGTAATGAAGCTTTTGCATAACCAAAGAATAGATACAATGTAACAGTTTATCTAAATAATTTACATAATTCATGTCCTTAATAACTAACTTTCACAAAGGCTTTACAACACATAACTCCACTGATTACATTCACAGAGAAGGAAAAAAATCATGCTTCCATACAATTACATAGGTTCACATTTGAATCAACAACATGAAGACCAATCCTTCACAATAGCCAAGCTCCCAAGAGCATCTCCAAAACCTGTCAAGAAAAATTCATTTAGGTTGACCATGGAGGCTCACCTCCCAACCTAGGCCTTTACAAGGCCACCCCTGAGCTAGGGGTCTCAGAAACCAACGGGTGACAAACATGCATCCACATAACCAAACATACAATGAACAATAGGTATCCCATCCAAGGTTTACTTGGTCACTAAGAATAGGACCTGAAAATAGTAGGGTGTAGAGGGCATAACACAAGTGGAGAATCCAATCTATAAAAAGAAAAAAAAAAGTGAGGAATAGGCCATAATGCACCTCATTCCATCATAACCAAGATATGTAGAATAGACCATACTATGGCTCTCATTCTCCCATATTCAAATAAGTAGAATAGCCCACACATGGACTCATTCTATCAATACTGCTTATGACCCCCATAGATTGGCAACATGGAGCCCATAACATCCATGCCTCATCCTCCCCATACCAAGGAGACCCTCATACGCTTGTGAATCCAACTACCTACACCCTATCAAGGTTACTCTGCCCTCCCAAGGGTGAGTGGGCCTTGAATTCCCTCAAAAATCATAAAACACAAATAAAACACGTGACACACATTTATACATTGACTCACATAGAGATGAAATAAATTGCTTTCACATACATTACAACATAGATTCTTTGTACATAAAAATAACTAGACTATAGTGGGTTCATGAAGTCCAACCTTAAGTCCTATGCTCAAATTGAAATGAAGGAGTTGTAGGAGCTTCCTCTCTAAGCTTTTCCCTTCTCCAACTATCTCCTCCCAAAGCTAGGTGTCTCTCTCCTCTCCAAAGTAATTCCAAGAGAGTAACTTTATTCTTCCCATGTGTGTCTAAGTGAGAACCTCTACCCCTCCTTAAATAGGCTCCAGACTACAAAGTAACTGGTTCAAGCTCTTATGTGAAAACTCCTAAACTCTCTTAAGGGTGTATGAATCACATGGGTGGCTAACATTTATTGCCTATGTTCACCCACCCCTACAATCTCGAATTTGGGCTAAGAGGCTAATTTAAAAGGTGTCAAAATGAGTGTTGGGCTTTCTTTTGGTCAAATTTGACCCTAGACCCTAAACATATCAAGTGGGGGCCTAAATCAGGTCCTATCTACCCTCTAGAAGCTTCCGGGACCCTCTAAAAACCCACTAAAAGTTTCCATCCGAATTTCCCACATTACAAACACATTTACTAGTCATGCCAACTCAAAAATACTTGGTGTCAAGTGACACTATACAAAAATACATTTGGCATGACTTTATCACATTTACAAAACAATTTAAATACAACCATGCAAATGCACTTTCACAAAAAAAAATACATTACAATGAGATCCATGTCTCTTCATAGAAAGGATCTTGGCATTACAGTGAGTACATAAGTTAGTTTCTGAAACCCCAAATTTAGTACCATGGTCAACTTCTTGCACACTTAATTACACACATCAGTACTTCCAATAAATCAACATGTACATAATGAAATACATAATGTAAAACACAAACCATTCACATCATATACTTTCATCAGTATCTACCTCTAGTTTAATCACATAAACTAATATTTTATTCATTTGCATTCTTGAACATGCTAACATGTATATCCATCACAATACATCATATAACTCAATTATGTAAACAAACTGCATAATAACATGTGGTTCTACCTGAGTAGATATTCATCAAATCATAATATATGATAACATGATATGAGATCCTCAAAATAACATATGTTTTAAAAAATGTCTAATAGTCTCAAATAGTGTCATCTAAATCATATATAGTAACTATAGTGCTAATGCTAAGCTAAGCTGAGGTAGGCCTCACATCCACCCCCTCTAGGCATGAACCTCCTCCTAGAGTTCATCAAAGAGGTGAGGGAACTGTGATCTCATCTATGTTGCATCCTCCCATGAAGCTATAACCTCATCATAACAATCCCACTGGACCCTAACTTGGTCCAGCTCCCTACCTCGAAGTGCCAGGGTCCGTCTGGCCAATATATGAATGGGTTCCAAAGCTAGCTGTCCTTCTAACTCTACCTGCAAGGCATCCCAATCTATCACATGAGTCTCGTCATAAACATACTTTCTCAAAACTAAAACATGAAACACATCATGGAATCGAGACAAGCTAGGTGGCAAGGCTAAACTTTAAGCAACTGGGTCCAATTCTCTCAAGGATCTCAAAAGGTCCAACAAATTGAGGTGCAAGCTTAGAGCCTTTCCCAAAATGGATTGGACTCTTATGTGGTCGCACTCTCAAAAAGACCCTATCTCCAACTAGGTAGGCTCGATCTATCCTCTTTGAATTAGCATACTTCTTTTGTCTATCTTGAGCCTCTTTGAGATGCTGCCTAATCAAGATTACCTGCTGCTCCATATCCTTGACTAGTTCAGGACCAATGGAAACTCTGTCCTCGATCCTATCCCAACTGAGTGGTGTTCTGCAAGGTCTACCATAGAGAGCTTGGTAAGGAGGCATACCCAGGGATGTATGATGCCCGTTGTTATAGGAAAACTCTACTAAATGAAGGTATTCCTCCCACCGGGTCTGATGGTCCATCACATACATACGCAACATGTCTTCTAACACCTGATTTACCCTTTCAGTTTGTCCATCTATCTCAGGATGGTAAGCTGTACTGAAGTTGAGTTTAGTACCCATAGCTGCTTGCAATTCTCTCCAAAAGGTTGAAGTGAAGAGAGAGTCTCTATCTGAGATAATCTTACGAGGTACTCCATGGAGTCTAACTATATCTCACAAGAATACCTGTGCTACTGATGAAGCAGTGAATGTAGTATGCATGGGTGAAAAATGAGCCACTTTGGTCAATTTATCAACCATCACCATGATGGCATCATGATGATGTGATGACATAGGGAGACCAACAATGAAGTCCATAGATATGGTGTCCCACTTCCATAGTGGTATCTCATGGGGTTGAAGAAGACCACCTAGATGTCGGTGTTCTACTTTTACCCTTTGACATTCAGGGCACTTAGCTACTAATTCAGCAATTTGTGTTCTCATGCCTGGCCAATGATATAATTGTCTCAAGTTGGCATGCATCTTCTTAATGCTAGGATGCGCTGCATAAGGGGCTCTATGGGCCTCTAGCATAATAAACTCACGCAATCCTCCTAATGAGGGTAAATATATGCACCCTCTATGTCACAGGAGTCCATCAGACTCTAAAGTATATTCTGCATACTTCCCTTCAAGGGGTCTTTGAGATTGAATCAAATTTCTAATCTATGCGTACCTCTCATCTTCCTGAAAATGATGAAGGATGCGACATCTCAAATTTGTGTTTGTGATCATAGAAGAGAGTTCATGTCTTCTCCTACTCAAGGCATCTGCAACAACATTCTCTTTCCCCTTGATGTAATGGACATCAAAATCATATTCACACAAGAATTCCATCCATCTCCATTGTCGAGCGTTGAGATTTGGTTGAGTGAAGATATACTATAAACTATGATGGTTCGAGTGAAGTTCGAACCGATGCCCTAAGAGGAAATGTCTCCATTTCACTAAGGCATGCACTACTGCTATAAGTTCAAGGTCATGGGTAGGATAGTTGAGCTCGTGAGTCTTTAATTTCCTGGACTCATAGGCTATAGCTCATCCACCTTGCATAAGAACTACCCCTAAACCATCCAATGAAGCATCTGTACAAACTACAAAGTCTTTTGAAGGTTCTGGTACTGCAAGAATGGGTGTGCTAGTTAGTGCTTTCTTGAGCTCCTGAAAAGCTTTATCACATTTGTCAGTCCATTTAAATTCTTTCCCTTATGTTGAAGAGAAGTGATGGGGTGTGCCACTCAAGAGAATCCCTCAATAAACCATCTATAATAACCGGCTAAACCCATGAAACTTCTCACTTCAGTCACAGTGGTAGGTGTTGGCCAATTCATAATGGCATCAATCTTTGATGGATCTACTGAGATTCCATCACCTGATATCACATGACCCAAATATTTAATCTCTGATTTGAAAAATGCATATTTCAACAAACTACCATACAATTGGTTGTCCCTAAGGCATTGCAAAACTTGTCTAAGATGCTCTTCATACTCCTTTTCATCCTTTGAATAGATTAGGATGTCATCAAGGAATACCGCAACAAATTTATCAAGGAATGCACGAAATACTCCATTCATGAGACTCATGAATATAGTTGGAGCATTTGTAAGACTGAATGGTACCACAGTGAACTCATAGTGGCCATATCTTGTGTAGAAAGCAGTCTTATGAATATCACTATCCACTATCCTCAACTGGTGATATCCTAATTTAAGGTCAATCTTGGAGAACACTCGAGCACCTTGAAGCTGGTCAAACAAGTCATCAATTCTAGGAAGTGGATATCTATTCTTGATAGTTACTTTGTTCAATTACCGGTAATCCATACACAACCTAAGAGATCCATCTTTCTTCTTTACGAAGATTACAGGTGCACTCCAAGGAGAAACACTAGGATGAATATGTCCTTTCTCTAACAATTCCTCAAGCTATAACTTGAGCTCATTTAACTCATTAGTGGTCATCCTATAAGGTGCTCTAGAAATTGGTTCTGCTCTAGGTACAAGGTCTATGCGAAAATCAACTGCTCTACACAGGGGCATACCAGGTAACTGAGAAGGAAACACGTCTGCATATTCTTGTAAAATGGGATGGTCATTCAGTGAGGCTTCATGTTCTAACTCATCCTCATTCTCATTAATGGTGATAGCAAACAACTGACATCCCTTCTTCAGGCTTCGTTTAAGTTGCATAGCGGAGATTGCACGGAGTGGAAGTGGTCTTTGGATTCCGAAAATTGTGGTAGCTTGACCATCATCATCCAAACATTCAATCATCTTCTTACGACAATCTAACTTGGCCTTCTGAGCATATAGCCAATCCATTCCAAGCACTAGATCGTAAGATCCAAGAGGTGTGATTCTAAGGTCTGCTATAGTGGTTAGGGTACCCATTTTGATCAGACATTCCCTAACCATATAGGTAACAAACACTCTAGCTCCTGAAGCTAATTCGACTTCCCACCTAATTTCTTGCTTGGTTGCCACTAGCCCACATCGCTCCATAATTTTTGGTGAGACAAAGGAATCGGTAGCTCTAGTATCAAACAAGATAGAAATATTATTACCTCCTATCGTACCTATGGCTTCAATGATAGTAGCTTGGTGTTCTGCTTGGCAGTTGTCCACCACTGCAAAGACTTTGTGAGACTTGCCTATGTCCCCAACTGTTGGTTCAGACATTATTGTTTGTTGACTACTTCCCCGAGGACACTCCCTGGCCATGTGTCCCATGGCACCGCAGGTGTAACATGGTCCTCGTGTTTGAATCTGAATACCCTAAGGTCTGGAATACTGAGAACTTCCTATTTTAGTAGACCCATTGTATTCTCCCTAATAGGGTTGTTGTGTCTGTGTTGGAGGTGTATATGGGGTCAAAGATTTTTGGCCCTTCCTAGGACCTTGAGACTACCACTGCTTGGGCTTAGGGCCCTACTGTCCTTGTGCTAGCTTCTACTTCTGGTTCTACTGAGACTATTGAGTTTGTGGCTGTGGGGTTCTAAATGTCTCTGAAAAGTTCTTCTTCCAAGGGGGCTTCTAATATCCAAAGGATTGAGGTGCAGTGTTACAATTCTGATTTCTATCCTGAGATCCCTTCTGAATATCTTTAGCTACCATTGCTCTTTCAACTATGTAGCGTAAATTCCCTAGTGGCGCCATGCGCACCATCCTGGATATGGTATGGTTCAATCCTTTGATAAAGTGATTGACCTGAAGTTTTTCATCTTTCATGTATTCTACATATGGGAGAAGTTTAAGAAATTTGCTCTCATATTGAGCCACTGAAAGTCCTTTTTGTTGAAGATCATGGAACTCATCTATGCGACGCTGTCTAAATTGTTCTGATAAGTATCTGGCCCTGAACCTTTCCAAGAAGGTTTCCCAAGTAAGGGTATTAATATCAATGTGGCCTTTGAATTCCTCGTCTCCACCACGTGGAGGTCGTTCCTCTCAAAAGATGGATTGCCACACGGGCCTTAAGGTTACTCTCATAAGGGCATAACCCGAAGCACCGTCCTAGGCTTAGAAGCCAAGACTCAGCTTCTGTTCCTTCGATCGATCTTTCAAATGGCAGTGGTTTGAGTCGCATCAAATCTCTAATGTGGTCCCCTATGTTCCGGGGAGCCATTGTACCGGGTGGAGGTTCTGGTCCATGAATAGATTCCACATCGATCACTACCCGACCTTCTTCATTCCTTGGAGGGGGACTCCTACTTCGTTCTCTGGCTACTGCCCCAAGTCCGCCACCAACTTCTTGTTGTTCCTGTTGGGCTACATGAGGCATTCTCTCTAGGATGATTCCGGCTAGATTCTGTAAAGCCAATAAAATGGCTTGGTTAGGATCAGGAGGTGGCTCAGGAGGGGGATTCTGATTCCTTCCAGAAGTTCCTACCTCCTGTCTTTCCTCTGCACGAGTAGAAGGAGCTCGCCTACGACCTCGCCCTCTTGCACAAGACTGACGAGTAACTGGAGGCATCCTACAAAGGAAATTCAAAATTTTAGCACCTACGTAGTGGATTAGGTTCCCAAAGTTATCTATGTCGTGCCCTTATGTTAACTAGGTCTTTGAGATATAATCAGTTAGATAGGTTTTGGCTATAAAGAATTCATGATGTAACGTTTAGCCAATGAAGTTATCGACTAAAAGTTTGACTCTCCAATCATTAAAGAAATAGAATACTTTCATATTACGGAAATATGATTTAAAATTATATCTTTACACTATTATAAAGATAATAACATTATTGAATAAACACCTATTCATCAAAATTTAAAATGTAAAGCAACATTATCCTTTTTAGTGCATTCTAGCATAACTAATTAGATTAATAATGTGATCAATAATGAGTACCCAAGTTAAATTGATTGGTTCTCCAAGGCTCCCTAACCTAAGGATTTAACAACAGTTAACTCGTCAATGATATATTAATTACACCCAACATGATTCTCAATTCGATCATTATAATAAGATTATTGGTATATTCCTTTCGAGGTCTAATATACATCTAATTTAGAATTCCAATTTTAAACTAATTAAATATGTTTAATCTTAACACATCGTTAATTATGTAGATATTTTATGTGTGAATCTCAAATGATTTAAAATCATACATTCTCAATTAATAGATTCCTAATTACCAATACAAAATTATAATTAACCCATTGTCATTACGAAATATTTTAGCAAGTAACCAAGTTCTTGTGATTACATATGTAACTTTAAAACATATAAATTAAAGTGGGTTTTAAGGCACCTTCTAGAATAATCTAGAAGTCAACAAAAACAGCTAAATATTAAATGAAATGGAACACATGTTAATTGCAAATCATTATATTCCTAATGCTTGACCACCTACCTATATTTAATACAGGGTCAAATTTAGAGATATCTATAAACAAATATGTCAAACTTGGTGGATAAAAATAATCAACATGTATTTAATATCCAACAACTTAGATTTAACATGGCCAATAAGAAATATAATTTTTAAAAGTTCTAAATCTATATTGCCTATAAATTGGCCTGTATGCATTGCCAACAAACATGGTATTCTTACCCCTTTTTTTTTTTTGTAACTAAAACACATATATATATATTTTTATATTTTCGCATGCCCTAACCCTTTTATTATTTTATTGTTTTCATATGCAGAGGGGAGACCGAACGGTAGAGGCGGCCGAATGGGAAGCGGCGAGCAGGAGGGACCGAGCGGCGGACGGAACGGCGAGGGTTTCGCGCCACGGTGGTGGCCGCAGGTGGCGGTACAAAAGGGGGAGCGGCGCGGCCGAGCGGAGCTAAGGGGAGCGGAGGGCCACTCAACCCAGCGGTGGCCGCAGGAGGCGGCGTGGGGATTTCAGGGTGGTGGCCGCAGGGGCTGCGCCACCATTCCGCGACGGTGCAGGGTTTCGCGGGGTCGGCGGGGGAGGAAGGCAGAGCGGCGGAGGAAGGGGCGATGGCGGCGGAGCGGAGCAGAGGAGGGGAGCGGCGAAGGCACGGGGTCTTCGTGCTCCACGGCGGGTGCCCCTTGCTGTGCGAAGGCACAGTGGCCGCGGCTGCTTGCAGCAATGGTGGCCGTGGGTTGGGGTTAGGGCTTCGGCCCGCCCCTCCCACTATTTTTTTAAAAAAAATTTTCTTTTTTTTTATATGATAGTATATATATAATATATGATAAACACAAGTTTGTTTATATATATATATTTAAGTGAGAATTAAGTTTCTAATTGTATTCTGCTAGAGGGGATCATTTTATCGAATATAACTAACACAAATATATACATTCAATAATAGCTCAATTATTGCATTCAACTATAGCATTACACTTATATTTTCTTCATTTTCCAAATTACAAAATGGATACATCGTTTTACAAATGAACATTACTAACAATGGATATATCTTAAGTGTAAAAGTTTTCGATAGGTAACGTTATGGTTCAAGGTTCAAGTGTTGAACTTTCGCTCTGATACCAAAATGTCATGCCCGAAAATTCCGAGCATGAACACAACTAAACACAACTATCAAATTTTTTTTACATCTAAAAGTTATTTTAGATGCAAGGTTAATTAGATCACTATTTATTTCCTTTGATTGGGTCAATTTTCTCTAAGGTAAATAGTTAATTAGATTTGTTTTCATGAAACTCTACCAAGTTAAGATTCTCCCTTCACATAATATTATTTTTCATGCAAAATGACCTTAAAAACTTGATCTCATCAAACTAAGATTTACATTCCCAAAATACAATTTTCTCATCAATATTCAAATGGAATAAATAACTTTCCTTTCCTTAATTATATTCATTAAGTAATGAAGCTTTTGCATAACCAAAGAATAGATACAATGTAACAGTTTATCTGAATAATTTACATAATTCATGTCCTCAATAACTGACTTTCACAAAGGCTTTACAACACATAACTCCACTGATTACATTCACAGAGAAGGAAAAACATCATGCTTCCATACAATTACATAGGTTCACATTTGAATCAACAACATGAAGACCAATTCTTCACAATAGCCAAGCTCCCAAGAGCATCTCCAACACATGTCAAGAAAAATTCATTTAGGTTGACCATGGAGGCTCACCTCCCAACCTAGGCCTTTACAAGGCCACCCCCGAGCTAGGGGTCTCAGAAACCAACGGGTGACAAACATGCATCCACATAACCAAACATACAATGAACAATAGGTATCCCATCCAAGGTTTACTTGGTCACTAAGAATAGGACCTGAAAATAGTAGGGTGTAGAGGGCATAACACAAGTGGAGAATCCAATCTGTAAAAGGAAAAAAAACAAGTGAGGAATAGGCCATAATGCACCTCATTCCATCATAACCAAGATATGTAGAATAGACCATACTATGGCTCTCATTCTCCCATATCCAAATAAGTAGAATAGCCCACACATGGACTCATTCTGTCAATACTGCTTATGACCCCGACAGATTGGCAACATGGAGCCCATAACATCCATGCCTCATCCTTCCCATACCAGGGAGACCCTCATACGCTTGTGAATCCAACTACCTACACCCTATCAAGGTTACTCTGCCCTCCCAAGGGTGAGTGGGCCTTGAATTCCCTCAAAAATCATAAAACACAAATAAAACACGTGACACACATTTATACATTGACTCACATAGAGATGAAATAAATTGCTTTCACATACATTACAACATAGATTCTTTGTACATAAAAATAACTAGACTATAGTGGGTTCATGAAGTCCAACCTTAAGTCCTATGCTCAAATTGAAATGAAGGAGTTGTAGGAGATTCCTCTCTAAGCTTTTTCCTTCTCCAACTATCTCCTCCCAAAGCTAGGTGTCTCTCTCCTCTCCAAAGTAATTCCAAGAGAGTAACTTTACTCTTCCCATGTGTGTCTAAGTGAGAACCTCTACCCCTCCTTAAATAGGCTCTAGACTACAAAGTAACTGGTTCAAGCTCCTATGTGAAAACTCCTAAACTCTCCTAAGGGTGTATGAATCACATGGGTGGCTAACATTTATTGCCTATCTTCACCCACCCCTACAATCTCGAATTTGGGCTAAGAGGCTAATTTAAAAGGTGTCAAAATGAGTGTTGGGCTTTCTTTTGGTCAAATTTTGACCCTAGACCCTAAACATATCAAGTGGGGGGCTAAATTAGGTCCTATCTACCCTCTAGAAGCTTTTGGGACCCTCTAAAAACCCACTAAAAATTTCCATCCGAATTTCCCACATTACAAACACATTTACTAGTCATGCCAACTCACAAATACTTGGTGTCAAGTGACACTATACAAAAATACATTTGGCATGACTTTATCACATTTACAAAACAATTTAAATACAACCATGCAAATGCACTTTCACGAAACAAAATACATTACAACAAGATCCATGTCTCTTCATAGAAAGGATCTTGGCATTACAGTGAGTACATAAGTTAGTTTCTGAAACCCCGAATTTAGTACCATGGTCAACTTCCTACACACTTAATTGCACACATCAGTACGCCCAATAAATCAACATGTACATAATGAAATACATAATGTAAAACACAAACCATTCACATCATATACTTTCATCAATATCTACCTCTAGTTTAATCACATAAACTAATCTTTTATTCATTTGCATTCCTGAACATGCTAACATGTATATCCATCACAATACATCATATAACTCAATTATGTAAACAAACTGCATAATAACATATGGTTCTACCTGAGTAGATATTCATCAAATCATAATATATGATAACATCATATGAGATCCTCAAAATAACATATGTTTTAAAAAATGTCCAATAGTCTCAAATAGTATCATCTGAATCATATATAGTAACTATAGTGCTAATGCTAAGCTAAGCTGAGGTAGGCCTCACAATAAGAGAACATAATTTATTTCTGAAAGTGCCGGAAGAAGAAGAAGAAGTTGTAGGATTATCACGTGAATAAGGTTTTCATGCATTCTGATCATACTGGTTAGTAAGAACCGAGCTGCAGAATAATTACTGAGCTACAGAGAGCTATTACCGACGGATAGTAAGTTGATACAGTATTGAATCTGAAGTGAATTATTGATCAGAAGGATTTGTATGGACTAAATATTGATCTGTAATCTGCAATTGAAGTTGTATTAAGGCAGGTCATTTTACTATTACATATTTAACCATTGTATACAGTCTAAATCTCTTAACCGAGTGGACTCTGAAAGTCTTATGATGTATCATTCATAGAATGAACATTGTTATCCTATCAACCCTATAGTGAATGCTAGTTGGATGATAACTTTTAGTCTAAAATCCTCTAACAAGGTCACACTTGACAGTGTATTTGTAACCTTTAACAGGGTTGGGTCTTAACCGACCTCACTTCAAAAGAGTGAACAATTTTTGGGTTGCCAATCCCAGGTGGTTTTTCCCTTTACAGGGTTTCCATGTTAAATATCTTGTGTTATGTGTTGATTGTGATATTTGTTTGTTATCATACTTTGTATGTTACATGTTAGATTTGATCGATAAACTGTTATAAGTATTAGACTGGTAATCAGTAAAAGCATAGATAGTGAGAGTTATTATTGCTTACCAACGAGCATAAATTGAAAAAATTGTTTTGAATTATACATTTTGTTTTGGGACACTGGATAACTGATTCACCCCCCCCCCCTCTCAGTTATTCTAACAATTGGTATCAGAGCTTTGGTTGCTTGGAACAAAGTTTTAAGGACTTAAGCATAAAGGTCTCAAGATGTATAAGAGGGAAGTACCGAAACTAAATAAAGAGAACTTCGTAGTATGGCAAAGCAGAATGAAGCTGCACATATCTAGAATTGGGAATGCAACACTAGATCTGATGCAAAATGGCTACATGCAACCACCCACTGGTCCCCTAACTATTGATCAACTGAAGGATAAACATGAACACAATGTTACTATGATGGAACTTGTTGCTACCTGTACCAACGCCAAAGGAATGTGGGATAAATTAGCACAAATCTACAGTGGAGATCTGAATGTCAAAAGAGCCCGAGCTGAAAGTCTGAGAGGCAGATTTGATGATATGAGAATGAAAGAAGGTGAGAATATTGTCCAATATTCAAATAGACTCAAAGAGGTGGTACATGCTATTAGAGAATTTGATGGAGTAATTGATGATGAAACAGTAATAAGCAAGATTCTCAGAACTTTGCTACCAGTTTATGCAATCAGGATTTCTGCAATTCATGAAACAAGAGCTACATCCAACCTCGCTCTTGACACTTTGATTGGTAAACTTACAACCTTTGAATTAAACAATTTTGATAACAGTGTAACTTTCCTTCTGTTGAATCTGCTTCCATGTCTTCTCTGAAGATTGGAAAGTCTAGCAGGAATGGTAAGAATTGTGATAGTGATGACAATACCGATGATGAACTTGATGAGCTTGAAGCACTTATGGCTAGAAGATTGCCCAAAGGAAAAGGAAGGTATAGAGGTAATCTACCTTTAGCATGCTTTAATTGTAAAGAAGTCAGTCACATCGCTGCTAGATGTCCACAGAAGAAAGATGATGAAAGATCCAAAGACTAATCTGAAGGAACCTATGGAAGAAGAGTCAACAAAGGTTACCGACACAACAACAGAGACAACCGAGATGAAAAAGGCAAAAAGGTATGTTACATAGCCAAAGATATTGAAACTGAATTTGATTCTGATGATGATGTAGAAGTTGTATTTGTTGCTATGAAAGATGACTCAGAAGAGGAAGAGAAACATGAAGAGACAACACTGATCTCTAAAGTAAGCATAAATGATACATGGATCATAGATAGTGGTTGCACACATCACATGACTAGTGATTGAGAGAAGTTTGATCATCTTGTTGAATATAATGGAGGATCTGTGAGGATGGGAAATGATGCACCTTGTATGGTAAGAGGTAAAGGCTCACTGATGATCAATGATAGATTACAATGTGAAAATGCATATTGGGTAGATGGACTGAACTATAATCTGATAAGTGTGGCTCAACTGAACAATTCAAGCCACCGACTGGCTTTTGAGAGGAAAAAGGTGAAGATTTATAATGATGGAGGAAGACTTGTCAGAACTGGTACACAATCCAGAGGTAATCTATTCTATCTTGATATGGATCAGTCTTCTTGTTTGCTAATAAAGGATGAAGATGCTTGGTTGTGGCACCGAAGGTTATGCCATGTGAACTTTGACAATATGATCAAGATTAGTAGAAAGAAAAGAGTTAGAGGATTGCCTAACTTGACAAAACTTGATCATGCCATGTGCCATGAATGTCAAAGAGGTAAGATGACTAAGTCTAGTTTTAAAAGCAAAGACTATTCAACAAAGAAGATACTTGAGTTGGTTCATACCGATCTGTGTGGTCCTATGAGAACTCAGAGCTGTTCTAGTGATAGATATTTTATTCTTTTTGTTGATGATTACACTAGATTGATGACTGTTATGTTCTTGAAAGATAAATCTGAAGCTTTCAAAATGTTTAAGTGGTATAAAGTTAAGGTAGAGAAAGAAACCGGTAAGGAAATAAAGTGCTTAAGATCTGATAGAGGAGGTGAATTTATCTCTGATGAATTTACTAACTTTTGCAATGAGCATGGAATCAAGAGGTAGGTATCAGCACCGAGGACACCTCAGCAAAATGGCATTGCTGAAAGAAGGAATAGGTCTATAATTGACTGTGCTAGAACATTAATGATATAGAAAAATGTTGCTCAGACATATTGGAGGGAAGCTATCAGCACAGCTGCATATGTTCTTAATCAAGTACAATTGAAGAAGGACTCCAACCGAACACCTTATGAACTATGGTTTGGACACAAACCTACTATAAGTTACTTCAAAAATTTTGGAAGTAAATGCTTTATCTTGAAAGATGAGAGAAATGAAAAATTTGACTCTAAACGAGATGAAGGAATATTTCTTGGATATTCCACTACAAGTAAAGCATACAAATGTTTGAATAAGGCTACAAATAAGATTGTTGAAAGTACTAATGTTCGTGTTGATGAGTTTGATGACAAGTACATAGAGGAAAGTACAAAAAAATGGAAGACTACTGTAGATTCACTTACATTGAACATCTAGAGTATCTATCGACACCGCAAGTTGTAACAACCGGTCAATAGGGAAACAATGCAGTACAATAGGCACCACAAACCAATGAACATGAAGAAGCTGCCGAGCAAGGAAATGACCCTGAGCAGGATGAACAAGAAAGGATAAATCAATTTTTGGCTAGTTTTGTCAGGAGACATCATCCTGAAACACAAATCATTGGAGACAGACATGCTGGAATGCAAACCAGAAGCAAAACAAGACAAGGTACATGTCTAATTTGTGAGTTTGAACCTAAAACTATGAAAATTGCATTAGAGAATGAAGAATGGGTTAATGCAATGAAGGAGGAAATGGAACAAATAGAAAAGAACAAAACCTAGTCCTTAGTACCCCAACCAAAAGATAAGTATGTTATCGGTACTAAGTGGATATATAGGAATAGATTAAATGAAAATGGTGAAGTCATAAGAAATAAAGCTAGATTAGTATGCAAGGGATATGCACAGGAAGAAGACATTGACTATGGTGAGACATTTGCACTTGTTGTTAGATTAGAAGGATTTAGAATGCTACTTGCATATGCTGCACATAAGAAATTCAAAGTCTATCAAATGGATGTGAAGTCAACATTTTTGAATGGTATACTTGAAGAGGAAGTCTACATTGAGAAACTTGAAGGATTTGTTGATCCCGACAATAAAGACATGGTATGTAGATTACATAAAGCTTTATATAGACTAAAGCAAGCACTGAGAGCATGGTATGAAAGACTGCATACTTACTTGTTAAGTATTGGATTTGTTAGAACAAGTGAAAATAGCAATTTGTATGTGAAAGGTGATACTAATGATACTATTATCATTGCTGAAATATTTGTTGATGATATTATCTTTGGTGGCTTAGATCTTGTTTGCAAGGCATTTTCTGATGAAATGCAAAAGGAATTTGAAATGTCTATGTTTGGAGAGATTAAGTTCTTTCTTGGACTACAAGTGATTCAGCAGAGTGATGGTATATTCATCACACAATCTAAATACATAAAGGAAGTACTGAAGACATTTGGCATGGAAGATGCTAAACCTATAGGAACACCGATGGCTACTGGATACAAATTGATAAAGGAGGATGAAACTATTGAGGTAAATCAGACACTTTACCAATCCATGATTGGTAAGTTAATGTACATAGTTCATAGTAGGCCAGATATAACACATGCTATGGGAATTGTTGCAAATTTTTTGCTAACCCTAGAGAATCACACATGATAGCTACAAAAAGGATCTTAAGATACTTGAAGAAAACAAAGAATTATGGATTATGGTATTCTAAGGAAGGGAAGTTTAAACTGAAAGTTTACACCGATGCTGATTGGGCTGGAAATGTGGATGACATAAAAAGCACCATCGAAGGAGCATTTTTCTTTGGTGAAAGACTTGTAACCTGGACAAGTAAAAAGTAGGCTTGTATTTCTCAGTCTACAGATGAAGCAGAGTATGTTGCTGCTACTACTAACTGCTCAAACATTGCATATATCAAACAAGTGTTGGAAGGAATGAATGAGGTAATCACTGACCCAATGATTATATACTGTGACAACACTAGTGCTATTAATATTTCAAAGAATTCTGTGATGCACTCTAAGACAAAGCATATATCTATTAAGTATCATTACTTAAGAGAACAAGTGCAAGAGAAGCAAGTTAAGTTAGAATTTGTTACATCTAAAGAACAACTTGCAGATATTTTTACAAAGCCCCTACTGAAGGACACATTTGAATACTTGAGGACTAGACTTGGGGTCCGTCCCCTATCTATTGGTCACTAAGGTGATTTGGATGTTGCATCAGCCTACTTTTATCAGAAGATCATTCATGTTGATGCCGCATAGTTCACACTTTGAATCATGTTCAAGGTTGTGATTAAGTTTGAGCACTTGAACCGATGAGATATCAGTATACAGAGATATAGAGGAAGTACTGAACACCATAGAGAGTTACTTGGCTACTACAGAGCTGATTGTTTATTTGTTTCTTTGGCATTATTATCAAAGGGAGAGATGAACAATATGAAAGGAATGTACAATAATGAAAGGGAGAGATGAACAATATGAAAGAGGTTGAAAGGTTTAAAAACAAACAAGCACTGACAAGAACTATCTAAGGGAGAGACAATCTGAAGGGAACAAGAGAATTGAAAAGATCACAACTATAGAAAGGTAAAGTTGTATTACTTAATGCTGGTTCAGTAACACAGTGATTAAACATATTAATTCTATTCGACTTACAATATTTGTTCACAAAGTTGTGGAATGTATGTTTGGTATGTGTATAGTACATTTCATATTACTTGAGTTGCCATTAATGCCAAAGGGAGAGATTGTTGGACTACAACTGATTTGGAATCTGATTGAAGAATCCGTGATTAAAGATCACTGAGCAGTTGCTGATTAGATATGTAATATGATTAAATTAGTATTATGTTATCATTGATGTCAACTAGTTTGACAACACTTATCTTGTAAGTTAATACACTGAGACATCTGAAGAAAGGTGAAAGAGATAAAGAACAGAGAAATCTACACTAGGAAAGATGTACATGATAGATGAGGATAAGGAACACATTGAGTAACTTGTTGATGAGTCTATGACTTGATGATATTCACTTTATTATGTTGCACTCATCTATGATGAAGTATAGAGCTAAAAGACACAAAGTAGTGTTGTCGGTAAATAAAACATTTCTAGTATACACCGACGGAGTGTAGTGTATACCGACTGTAGTATTAACCGAGAAGTGTTCACCGATGCATTCTTTGTTAACCGAGGAGGACAGAATGAGTTAAATGATTAGTTTAGCCGATAAGATTGATGAGCTGGAAAGAGTATAACATTGAGGTAACAGATAATGTTTGTTACATAGATCGATGACTGATAAAATTCAAAGAAGATCTAACGGAGCAGATAGAAATGTGTTATTGACATAAGTACCGTGAAAGTTTAAGCATTAAAATCTATGAATGTGATTAAGCAGAAAAATCTGATGGTGTAGAAGAAAATGATTTACTCGTCTATATAAGAGAACATAATTTCTTTATGAAAGTACTGGAAGAAGAAGAAGCTACATGATTATCACGTGAATAAGGTTTTCATGCATTCTGATCATACTAGTTAGTAAGAACCGAGCTGCAGAATAATTACCGAGCTACAAAGAGCTATTACCGAAGGATAGTAAGTTGATACAGTATTGAATCTGAAGTGAATTATTGATTAGAAAGATTTGTATGGACTAAATATTGATCTGTAATCTACAATTGAAGTTGTATTAAGGTAGGTCATTTTACTGTTACATATTTAACCATTGCATACAGTCTAAATATCTTAACCGAGTGGACTCTGAAAGTCTTATGATGTATAATTCATAGAATGAACATTGTTATCCTGTCAACCCCATAGTGAATGTTGGTTGGATGATAACTTCTAGTCTAAAATCCTCTAACAAAGTCACACTTGACAGTGTGTTTGTAACCTTTAACAGGGTTGGGTCTTAACCGACCTCACTTCAAAAGAGTGAACAATTTTTGGGTTGCTGGTCCCAGGTGGTTTTTCTCTTTACAGGGTTTCCACGTTAAATCTCTTGTGTTATGTGTTGATTGTGATATTTGTTTGTTATCATACTTTGCATGTTACATGTTAGATTTGATCGGTAAACTATTATAAGTATTAGACTGGTAATCGGTAAAAGCACAGACAGTGAGAGTTATTATTGCTTACCGACAAGAAGAAATTTTTTTTAATTATACATTTTGTTTTGGGACACTAGATAACTGATTCACCCCCCCCTCTCAGTTATTCTAACACAGAGTTCTAACTACTTAGAAATAAACAAGAAAATGAACTCTACGCTAACAGAATAATTCACTCATCAAGTGGGCCCCCTTGAATGAGTGAATAGGAAATACAATCAAGATGAAAGATATAAACTTGAACTTAACATTCAATTCATCCAGAACAAAATTATTACACTTGATTGAAAACAATATGCAAGAGTTCTATTATAAAAACTAGTTCATTCGACTAACTCCAAAAGAGTCACAACAGTCAATTATTTAAAGGAAAGCTACAACTATCTCCTAAATCTATGATCACTTCATAAATGAGGATCGGTTACAACTCATAAAGTTTTAGAATAGAAAAATCATTGACCATGAATAATTTCCAGAATTATAGCACATTAAAGAAACTGAATATGTGCACTGCATGTAACAGAAATCAATTAACTTTCTTTTCTTGCGAAGATTCTATAATCTATGGTTGGCTTTGATTACTCCGACACCACTATGTTGGTCTTTGAATGTGCATAGTCAACACCTCCAAAACAATCAATGCACACACATCCAATAATATACATATATATCCACATCATTAATATTTGGAAAAGGTGTAAGTCCTAATTAACACTCTTGCAAGTCCTATGGCTACAAGATGTAACTACCCAAAACATAGCTTAGGTAAGGAAACATTCATTAACATGTATAGCTACTACATTTACCATTCATGTCCATGAATTCAAATAAATATGATGTCTTTAAAGTATCTATATTTCCATCTTATGTTCACACACACACACACACACACACACACACACACACACACACACACACATATAACATATACATAAAAACCATAAGTTCATATGCTTGAAAGCCATAAATTCATGTCTATGTGCAATCAACTGTACTAAAAAAAGGATAAAAAGTATTGAGAAAGATGACTATCTAGAAGTCCATCAGTCCTAATATATCCTAAGGGGTTGTAATGGGTCCTAGGATCACATAGGAAACATATTGACCCTTTATGATACATTAGCGCCACTTAAAACCCTAAAGTGTGTCCTATAATAATTAATGCTCTCTCTCTCTCTCTCTCTCTCTCTCTCTCTCCTAACATGGTTAAACATACATGTTAACTAATGAACTATCCATATAATAAACAATACAATGAGAAAAAATCCTTAAATGATCATGAGCGAGTCAAGGGCTTAAGGTTACAATCAATAGTCCATTGTGATTCATGCTCATGACAATGTGTCGATTCCTGAAATATGGCTAACTCTGAAATTTCCTAAAAGAACTCAAAATATAGAATCTTTATCTTAACTCCTATAAATATAAAACCACTCTCAAACATTTTGAAAGTATATACATAAAATGTAAGTTAAGTATAAACTTCTACTTAAATGATATACTTTATGTATGGTCCTCGTACTAAAATTGCCATGAGTGTCCTTATTTAGAATGTCTTTTTATCTTTCTTTATTTCCATACAGGGCATATGCACTTCGTAAACTATTTCATTTTAATGTTGCACTAAATTCATTTAGGAACTTTACATACTACATATGAGCTATAGTGTGTACACCCTACACCACATACGTAGTATAGCGATAGGATGCTATGTTTTGATTTCCAAGCCATAGTTTATGAGCACTATGTATTTTTGGGGACCAAAAAATAATTTGGCACCTTTTTGGTCCCTCATTTTTGTGCATACATCCTAAGGTATTTCAAAGTTCATAAAAAACCTTTGACTTTTCCATCTTTACCTGCACTCATCAGCTTTGTGACCATATTATTTACAGTTGTAACAATAACCATCAAAGATACTAGATCTACTAGTGGATCTAGATCTACATTCATAACCACTATGAGAATACATATTGTTGTTGTAAAAATATCCATGAAAGTTTCTAGTCCTATTTGCAGATCTACTTCTAAAAACATTTGTAGTATGAGCCACATTATGACAATCGAAACATACAGGCTTGAAAGATTTCTTACCAAAATTCCTTTGTCTTACCTTCAATGGAGACTTTTCTACATGGTTGATCTCCTTTGTTCTAGAAGATTTTCCAACTTAAAGTAGAATGACTAGTATATCCTAGGCCTATGGTCTCTGTGCTTCTTCTTTGATTCTTGCGTTTCTCATCAAGTTTTGTAGTACTTTCATTGAATTTCTTTAGTAGATCATTTTCATTCTTGAGTTCTCCCTTTAATTTATCATTTTCATTCTCTCTCAGATATTTTTCATTCTCCTCATTTGTATCATGCAGATGTTCATGCAATGCACCAACTTCTTTTCTTCTCTTGAAAAGTTCATCCTCTATCTATTTAAGTTCTTCATCCTTGTATTTTTGGGAATCTTCTACACTTTTCCTTGCATTCTCTTTAGATCTCCTTTCTTCCAACTCTTCACACATTATGATTGATTGGGCTTCAATATCTCTCTTAATTTTTTTCTTGTCTTTTTTTAATTATTTATTCTCATTATTTATAACTTCTATGGTTGCTTCAGATTCCTCAGATCCAGTTGTTCAAACAATTACTCAATGTAGTCTTGACTCTCATTCATTTTTTCTACAAGCTCTTGTCTCTTGTCTTATGATTGTTACAATTGATCTTTCAATTCTTTGATAATGCTTTCACCTTCATCAAGTTTCCTCTTGTATCTCAAACCCTCCATATATTCCTTAAGGGTCCTTTCAAGTTGTTAGGCCTTTCAATGGAACCAAATCTCTGATACCAATTGTTAGTATTATTACGCACTGAGAAGAGGGGTGAATTAGTGCATCCAAAAATCTGAAACTTTTAACAATAATCTTCCACAATAACCAACATCCAAAAGATACTATAACATAGAAGCATAACAAGTAAAACATTCACACACATTAAACACTAGACACAATATTTTTCCCTTGGAAACCCTTGTTAGAGGGAGAAAACCATGTGTGGGGATGATTCCCTCAAATTTCACTAGTGCACCATGAAATATTCCCTTTTGGGAGAAATTACAAAAACCTTTTTGAGGTTATACCTAGTTAAGAATACTTAGCCTTTTTAGAAGCTACAAAAGTCTTGTTAGAGACTACCCTATCAAGGGATTTAAAAATCCTTCTCAAAGTTCACCTTGTTATAATATTTACACTTTAGATCAAGTTTCAAAGATGATACTCACCCTACTAGGAGTGACCTTGTTAAAGGATTTTATCTAAAAATTTGTTAGCGCTTTCCTTGTGATAGATTGAAGAATAAACATGATTTGATAATGACACTTCCTATCTGATAGATCTACTTCAGTACTGATCATAAAAATTCCTAAACATAAAATTATCTTCCTTTACCTTTGCATGATAATAACCTTCTATCCTACCACTACATCATTACCCTAAAACTCTATTTCATCCTTCTTATACAAAAAATTTTCCATGTCATCCTTGTGCCTAAAACCATTTTAACAATGAACATGAAATTCAAATCTAATTGGGCCAAAATGTAGTGGTCAACCCAAGAAAGTTAAAAGAAAATAAAAATATTATAAATAAAACATTTAGTAAATCAAAATTGACCATTTGATTGATCTAACCAATTTCACTCTATTTGTCCCCTATTCTACTATCAGTGTGATTTCAATCTTGAATAACTCGCTAAATTCCTCAAAATAATTGATACGATCATAGATTTAGTCAAATATGCCTCTTTATATAATAAGTGTATGATCACACACTTTAACTCAATCTCTAACTTCATATCCGATCACCTGTACCTCTCATACTATCTTCTTACCAATCGATTGAACGCTTAGTTGATTTTCCAATTTGATCATTCAACACTACCGGTAAAGCTAATCTAGTTACATCAGTCGACCATGTTTCTAGTAATGAAAACACCACAATACAATCATGTGACCAAAACACATATCACCTTCATCAAATTCCAACATTTAGAACCAACCTTGAAGCCATTTTAAAATTGACCTCTCAAGGACTAGGTCAAATTCAGCCTAGTCCTTGGGGGTTGTCTTTTAATGGGATTTAAGCCCAATGAAAGGATATTTCCTTTGAGAGTTTAATCTAGGTCAACTTCATAAATCTAAACTTGAAATGTGTATAAAAGGAGGCTTCTTCCTATAATTTTGACATCTACATCTATAATTTGAGAATAAAAGACATCAATAAAATGATTGTGCATTCAAGGAGTTCAAACAAGCATTCATTGAAGGCATCCATTCAAGAAATAAAACATTCAAGTTTTACCTTCATAGATATTTCTGTTTTCCCCATTGGAGGTCAAGTAAAGGATTTTTCAATCAAGGAGGGAGGTCTACATTACTCATCAACTCTTCTTCTTCCTCAAATAATTTTTTTTGGTAAACTACAACATCTATTACATTATCTTTATCTTTACATGATTTTCTTTTGGTTTTTGTGTTGAGTCAAAGCTATTGCATAAACATTATTGATCACATTCTAAGCACAATTGCATCTACATGGTATGATATACTCTATTGCTTATATCTAATCTCTACTACTTGTTAGCATTCCTTCATTTTTATTTTTTTCATTTCAAGGTTAACTTCTATATAGGGGATTGACCAAGGAAAGCCCCTCCCCACAACAATTTCCCTTATTTCTTGTGCCCAAGAAAAGGCATGGAATTTCATATCTCAATTTTTAGGGTTTTAGAAATAGGGTTTGATCATGTGAATTTATCCTTGAAGTACTAGGCTAAATTTTGTGGCATGTTCTTGAGGATCTACAAATTTAACTAGATCAGGAGTTATAGGTGTCAGAGTTCCAAATCCAGAATGGTTTCTGAATTTGACAATCAAATATAAATATGAAGTTCAATTTTCCTCTTATAGACCTCAAGGTGAGTACATCATTCTTATTTTCCCTTAGCATTTACTTTGGTACATTAGAGCTAATATCATACATTGTTGGTTATCATTTCCTTTGTCATTAAATGAGTACTTTTCACACTTTACATTTCATATATATACATTTCCATTTGTACAGAGAAAACCCCAAAATTCCCCTTTATCTAGATAGAAAATTAACACACCTTCATCTATTTTGGGTTGTGCTAATCATATTTATCCTAAGGGAGGGTTTTGTATTCTAATGTATATAGAATTTAGTGTTTCACTATTGATCACCATTTTCTATTGTATGATTTTTTCAATCATTGGATCATTGGATGGTTATTTTATGTGTTGAAAACAAAAATTGATTATTGTTGAAAACATGATGTTTTTTAAATGTAAGCCAAAACTAGTAGTTCTCGATAGAAGAAGAATGGACAAATATTTTTAATTTCAAATTCCAACAATTAGTAGTTGAAGATTCTTATGGTCATGTATGTTTCAATAGTAGATCTATTAATTATATTTTTATAGAATTTGAAAGGACACATTTCAATGATTAACTATGTTATCTAGAAGTTGAATGGATAATGGTTAATTTTTTTATAGATAAGACAAATTACTCCTTCTGATTGTTTGATGATTAAAAAGGATAAAAAAAATATTTTAAAAATATTTGGAGAATGAATTTAGTGTCAAATAGGTCTGTATGAAAAGTAGAAAAGTTATTTTTTTTCACAGATATCTATATCTATAATCTTTGTGTTATAAGTATATGTCATATTAAATAAGAAGTTTGTAAGAGTTCTAATGTTTATCTTTATTGAGAAACTTTGTTGGCTTACTATGCAGGAGTTTTATTGAATTGCAAGAATTGATTTGTATGGAAAACATAATTGTTCTTTGTATTTACTTAATTCTATTTTTCTCTTGACCAAAGTTGGTTCCATTGGTTCCTATACAAGTTGGAGTTGGTACCCCGATTGTCAGTGAGAAAAATTCATTGTCAATGAGATAATTTTTATAGGTGAACAATCTTTGTTAGTGAGATATTCTAGTAGGTGATATTTGACTAGTCTAGTCTAATATGAATCATCTTCATACTGGTTTTTAACTCTTCTATGGTTTTTTAGGTAAGATTCGTATGTTATCTATATTTTTAATAATTTTCCAATAGAAACAAACCATGATCTAGAGGCCAATGAATAAAACAAAAGAAAGAGAGATAAAATGGATAAGAATAAACTGTATTCTCATCAATTATGCAATAACTGAACTGAGTTGCATCTACCATAGAGAATGGATGAGTACAATGTAGATGTGTCTTCTTATATAGGAAAGTCAATAATAGAACATGAGAAGAAGAAGAAGAAGATAACTTATCATCCACACAAGGTGGAATCACATGCCAAATGAAGGTAGATCATCCTCCATTATAGAATGAAGTATGTCCAACATGTGGGGGATGATAAAGTGATAAGTACACAAAAAATGGAGACAAAACATTAATTAGAATGTGATAACTACTATCACCACCTAAAGTGAAATTTCTCCTACACCATGTGAAACTAAATGTGCAAACTCCTAAGTGGCACAAATGCAAACTAATTGTAGACACATAAAAATGTCCTCATGACTATTTTAAGTCCATCTATTAATTAAATAAATATTTATATTTATTTAATTAATTCACTAACTTTTCTTGTATTATCTAAATGAAATTTTATACTTATTTAAATAATTCATTTATATTATCCACCCAACCATGTTATATCCTATAATAAAAAAATAATATTATATTATCTCCTTTCAAATCTTCTAATTTATACCACCATGTACAAGATATTTAATATCCTTTGAACTCCCACCAATTGCACTCTTTCAACAGAAGTGGGACAAATATTTATATGCTTAACTACCGCTAACTACCTTCCTTTATCCCACACTCATCACAGGAATTTCTCTTCTTATGAGGATAATTATAAATATGTACCTCCTCTCATATTCATGCCCTCTTCCATCTTGGTTTTCTTCTTGCATCTTTGATCATACATTAGCAATATCTATTGGCATTTTTTGAATCATTTTGCATCCATATTAACACATCTTTACATAAGTGCAATCTTGTTTTAGCATTCATTTAATAAATCCTCCATTCTCTAATATCAATTGTGCAATGTGATATGAGGGAAATGATAATTTTTTTTATGAATAACTTATCTTTTCTATTAATTGAATATAAAAGTTACATATTCACAAAAAAAGGGATCGGGGGACATAAAAATCACCCTACGAGAGTCCACATGGAAAAAGATGGAACTAGAAACAGAAACCTAGATACTATTCATCAAAAAAGAAGAAGCATAAATCAAGTTACGAGAGAAGTTCCAACAGATGGAGGAGGATCTCTATCATCAGAACCCCAAACCTCATTGGGATTGACAGGTGGGTTAGGAATTGACCAACCATCATCTTCAACATATTTTCCCTTCTCTTCCACCTGAGGTGGAGAAATAGTCAAAGCCAAGCGAGGGAGCTTAGAGGAGGTGGCTAGGGGCCAATCAAAGCCACGATGAGCAATAGGAAAAATAGGAGGGGAAGATTGAGCCAGAGTCAGAGACCACCCAAAAGGGTAGTGAGGTAGAGAAGATGAGTAGCACCACAAATCATCATCGCCACCCCTCAAGGAGTGGTGGCGGGAAGCCTACGACCATGACATATGAGAGCGGTGAGTGGAAGAGCTAAGTCCATGATGGTGCCCCCTAGGTGGAGTATCTTTTGTAGAAATAGCATTAGGAGGAACTTCAGAAACTATACAAGGAGCATTGCCCCAGTGATTGAGAAACTCTTGAAGGTGAGCCACCTCTAGAGCCCTTTTACTAGCTTGACCTTGAATCTGCATCATTACATTGTTACATATGCAAGCTTTATTATAAAAAGTAACATTAATATCAAGAGACCTGTGAGAAAAGAGAACAACATTCCTATCTTTCCACAAAGTGAACAAAATTTCCATCCTAAAAGTATGCAAAATCTGGGTAAACTTGGAGGGAAGCTTTGGAGAATTTCCTAGAAAAATCATGTGCCAAGAGAAAGGCTCGGGCCTGAAAGGTTTAAAGAAGTCATGAATCCACTGCCAATACTTTTGAGCTCTCTTATAGAATCAGAAGATGTGCAAAAAATTTCTTGGTGGCCATGAAAAGGACACTGAGGGTCATGAAAACCCAGGTGTTTGAGTCTAGGACCCACAGGAAGTCCTTGGAAAAGAAGACACCAATAAAAAAGAGACATCTTGGGCTCTATAATGGTAGACCAAATGGTCTAGAAACAAGACCTCCAGTGGTAGGTAGAAGAGCACAAATGCCATCTCTAGTTAAGAATGTCCACCATGGGAAGGTGGGGAGAAAACCACTGGTAACCCATCCTAGGCTTGTAATTGAGGAAAGGAGTGGTAGGATACCACTTCCAATCCTTCCACCAAGGTCGAACAGACTAAACACCAAGATTATGAAGCAAATGATCAAGAATAGCTGAAACCAACAGGCCAAAAGTCTGACGATCTGGATGAGCCAGCTGTACTAGACCTAGATATCCTCCCAGGAATGGAGGCTCATAGTGACCCTGGAGAAGATGTCCTTGGGATTCCAAATGCCATGTTTGAAAAAATGTAGAGCAATGGCTCCTTGAGTCTTCGCAAGAGGGATACCTTGAATGGAGAAAAGCGGAGACCACCAAAGGTTCTATTGATTAAAAGAAATACCATTGGAAAAGCCATCTCCATCCCACTGAAGCCAAGGTTTGATAGTGTCCCATACCTTCCATATGCTCTTAATGATGAAGGTTCCCTAGATCTGGATAACCTCCCTCATAATAAGAAGGGTTTGAAGATCAATTCCTTTCCAAGAAGGCCTTTGAATAGGTTAGCCTAAAGAAATACAATGCCTGACAAGGATTTTCCATGCCTCATTACTAGTGAGAGGATGAATAATCCATTTGGCACAAAGAGAATGTCCCTGCTTCTGAGTGGAAAGAAGACCAAGGCCACTAGAATCTCTGGGGAGACAACAATAATCCCAAGAAAATCTATGAAATCCATGCCCATCGGCTCTAGAAGCCTAGAGAAAGTCTCTAAGAAGGTGCTCTATCTTTAGGTAAGAAGCTTTGGAGGGAGCCCAGTAAGAAGAGTAATAAACATGGGTGGCAACAAGAACCTTAGAAAAAATCTAGAACTTCCCTGCAAGAGAAAGGGGTTTAGAGATCCAATACTGAAGCTTCTTCTCAATCTTAACAATCATGACATTCCATAAATCCATAGGAGAGCCATGAAAAGAAAAAGGAATGCCCAGGAAGAGGAAAAATTCCCCATGTTGAACCCATTTCCAATCAAACTTAGAAAGCCAAGGAGGGTCAGGCAAGAGGGATTGTCTGTAATAGAGAGTCTTATGCCATTGAATAGAATACCTAGAGGCCTGACAAAAAGTATCTAAGCATTGCAAGGAATTATAAATATTATCCTCCTCAAGGAGAGTGAGAAAGGAGTCATCAACAAAGTGACCATTGACAAGCTGAGAAGGAGAGTCAGGAAGAGAAATGCCATGAACTAAACCCAAGGAAAGAAAATTAGCAAGAAGGTACCCAAAGCCTTCAGAAACAAGCACATATAAAGAAGGGGACAAGGGACAACCCTGGTGAATGGACCAGAAAAGTCCAAAGGTGTCAGACTAAGTACCATTGATAGTGATGTAGGTAGAGGCATCACCAAAAAGCATTTCCACCGACTGTAAAAAATTGGGACTAAAACTAATTGCCTGCAACATAGCAAGAATGAAAGGCCTGTTGGGAATATTCTTATTTCTCTGACGTTTTTGGCCAATTGATGGGTTAATCCTCTGGTTTGTAAAGTTTTCTAGGCCCAGGTGTCGGGAGTCCTTCAAAATTTTGTTATAATCCATTTCAAAAGTCTTTACTCTAGGTCATATCCTTGAAAAATGTTGAATTCATGCAAAAATCCTCATGTTTGGCCTCTTATTTTTCTTTTATTGTTACCTTTTTAAGTCACTTGAGTGGATTAAGTTGTGCATGTGCTTAAATTTTGTGTTCACTGAATCGGAAAAGGTCATAGCGTGTCTCATGTATTATTCGGTGATTCAGCGAACAAGTCAATCCTATGTTAAGTGCCAGTTTAGTCGCGTGATCTCTAAGTATCCCGGTTAACACCTTAGTTATTCAGCGAACTGGAGAATGTGTTAAAAGTGTTAAGTGTCATCTTTGTTCGTGTAGTCTCCAAATATTTAGCTGTTATCAGAAAACATCTGGCGATTCAGCGAATGCATTATCTCCAATTCGCGTATTCCCTAGCGGTTCTTTGCAAATGTTTCAGCGACTTGGTGACAATGGTTATCGCTCATTCTCTGAATCTAGCGGTTAAAGGCAAAATAACTGAGTGACTTGGTGAATACCATAGATCATTGTCAAGATCGACGGTAGTGGTTTAATCTCAGGTATTGTTGGGTCCTACATGTTTCATTTTGTGAATAAGCGAATGTATGAAGACTTCAAAGTTTGGCGGCCCCGACAGTTTGATATGAAGAATTTCATGGAATGGATGTTTTAAAGTGTTCGCTTGTTCTTGGAATAAGTTAGTCAGAAGCTAAATGATTTAGCGATTCAGCGAGTCATGTGGTTGCAGGTTCTCTAAAAGGAAAAGGTAAAGGGCGTAATCATTTGGTGAATGCGCGAATAAAGGGATTGGCTAAGTTGTTGAGTTTTTAGTCGCTTAATCGCGGATTGAGATATTCAGTGTTTAATATAATCTGCGATTCAACGCACCCTTTGTTCGTTGAATCTTGTAATCAAATGACCAATGATCAAATGTTTCAGCGAACTGGCGACGGCCGTAGATCATCAACAAGATCAACGGTTCATTCAGAATCTCAGAGTTAAAGGTGACAGTTAAGAAAGATTCAGTGATTCAGAGATTGAAGGTTTCACCAGTTCTCCAAGTATTTTAGTGGTTAGGTGATACATTTAGCGAATGTGCGAACCCTTTGTTTGCTGAATCTCTAAAAGAGTTAATAGTTAGCCGTAACATTAAGAGAATGCAAGATGGTTTTGTTCACTGGTTCATTGAATAATAACTGCAGTCAAGTGCTCGAAGGGTGTTGCTGTGTTCGCTAACTCATGAAAAGTATCATGAGTTAAGGGTTGCATTTCGAGAACCCATGAAGGCTTTGGTCACTAGTTCTCTGAATATATGATAGGGTTAGCATTGCATTTAGCAATCATGAGAAGCTTTCAGTCGCGGATTCGCTAAATGATCCCAGTTGGAAAAGGTAATAAAAAAGGGAAAAAGACCATTGCCTATGTGGATAAAGTACAACATCAAGCTGGAAAGTGAACTAATGAGCCATCCAATCAATTTTGAAGGAAGATTGTATGACGTAAACAGGTTTAAAGTACAGGATCTTAATCATTTGCCTCTTTGCCTTGTTTTCGAGTTTTTTAAATCTATATATCAACATCTGTACATCAGCTAGCTCCATTTTAAAAACTGGTGACATGCGAAATTGAATGCGGGAGCAGTTAAGGAGATTTACAATGATTGTCTGCATTGATAAATAAGTTAAGCCTCATTATTTCCTGTGTCCAAAATCATTCGAAGAGAGTTGTGTCATTTTGAAGTGATTTTTGAAGGCCAAGTGAATCCATTTTGCAGAGATTGAAGGTAATTCTGAAGCCAGGATGAGTCAACTTGAGAGAAGCGCAGCATCTTCCAGCAGTGAAGCAAAGGCTAAAAGTGGTGAAGATAAGGGCAAGCCAAATTATTTAGATGAGTTTTTGAAGTTGCTACCTGGTTCCAATCAAAACAAAAGAGCTCCAGATGATGTTTTTGAAGATGTTCTAGGGTTTTGCAGAGATCCTATCACACCAAACACAACAGGTTATACTATCTTCAATTTCTTTTATAAAAATAGAGATAGTCATATACCTATATGTAATGGTTGGGCTTTGGGGTTAGGGAAATTAGTAGTGCTTGATGTATTCCTGGATGCGGATTTAATTGTTGCTCTAGCTAGGTGCTACGACCCTATTTCTAAGACTATTAGGAAAGAGGACCAGTCAGCTTTGGTTACTCTTGATAGGGGTTCATTCATGAAGGTTTTCAATGTTTATACATCCACGTCTACTGAAATTGATTTGAGCAAAGAAAAGGAGAGGTATAAGAAGAATATAGGGATAGTAAAGGACCAAATAATGAAGCATATCCTGAAACAGGATAAGTATATAGCTCCCCTCCCTGCTCACATGAATGCCCCTTACCAATTTAAGTCCCTTCAGCATTACATGAAACAAACTTGTTATGGGTTGTGTAGGGTTTTGGGAATTGATGGAGATGCGGAGTTTTTACCAGCTGACCTTTTGATGATTATCCTGGACATCCAGAATTCTCTGGTTAACACTGACTATGATTATATCCAGTACATCATTGATAGAATGCATGAGGGTCTGATTTCTGTCAAGGACAGTAAAATCCCAATTAAGTTCATGCATTATTCTTTGCTAATGCATTTAATTTTGTTCTTCAATGTTAGTAGTTTTGATTTGAACATGCTAAAGCCAGGGTTCAATTTTGAAGGCCAGTATAATCCAGTGCAATTATGGGTGAGGATGTGGAATTCTACTTCTAATGAGGGGAATTTTTGTCTCTTTCAGAATTTCATTATGTATCCTCTCATAAGGATGTTAGGGATCAACACTACAAGGATATCCCCAAGGGTCCTCAGGCTCCTACGACCAATGCAGTTTGTAAACAATTGGGAGGGAGATCACAATTGGGGTGATTTTTACTTAGGGGAGAATGCTACAATTTTGAGAGTTTACGGTTGCCCCAGCCCCCACATCTGTTACCAAAGTATGTGCCTCCAAGGGTTGCTTGTTTGGAATTTGTGTGGCAGTTAATGTGGACATATAGGGAAATTCTAGCCCCTCACAAGAAGGGTACATTCACACCTAGGCAATTCAAGATAGGTGACTTCCTGGTAGGAAAGAGGGCATTTCCTCAGATTACTGCATGGTTAAATCAGTTCAAAATGGCTATTGGTGCTTGTAGGCATGTAGATCCTGAGGGCTTTATCAAAAGTGCCAGGATGCTGTATATCCCAAACATTGGTGTGAACAGAGAACATGAAGGCTTGGATGAGGAAGATGTAGTCAGAAATATCATTGATGATGATGAGGTCAAGAGGAGATGGAACAGGTACTTTGATTTAATAGACTTGTCAAAACAAGTAAAGGCAGCCCAGCTTCCTTTTGAGGGTTTCTTCCCTGACCTTCCATATTTGAAAAGAATTGACAGGATGATAGAGATGCATGACACTCTATCAAATCAGTTGGAGAGGTTGATTGACCAAAGTCAACCAAAGAAAACAAAAGAGTATTCATCTTCTGATCAAGAGGAGTTTTCTGATGAATCACAGGAAGGAGACAGCCCGCTACAAATGGAAGATGTACAAAGTGTTAGGCCTTTTGAAGAGCAACTAGAAATAGGGGATATTCCAAAGCCACCCTTGAAGAGATAGAGGCTTGAGGTGGGAGAGCCTTCAAGGCATGAAAAATAGAGGAGAACAATTGATAGAGCATCCACTCTAGTGCCAGGTGACAGGGTTTACCATCACCAATTGAGAAAGGCAATAAGAGAAGGAAAGAAGGTGGCCTCTGATGAAGCAGATAAGGAACAGTCCTTGTGGTCAGAAAGGGATATCAGAGAGGTCTACTAGGAGGAATTTTTGAGTGATGACCAGTTTATTAAAACTGATGAATTCAAGAGTTTTTTAATTTGGAATAAGCAGCAAGAAGTGAGGAAACTTCTGCCTGAAGGTATGGAGCCAAGTGAAGAGACTTTGAGAGTGTTAAATTCCTATGATCCTAGCCTTGATCCTATAATTATAGATGACGCTAGACAATTGGTCAAGTCAAGTGGAATGCTTTTGACTCCAGGATGGGATCTAACCTCTGCTTTCATCATAGATCAAATAAGAAAGCAACCACCAAGCAGCCTATCATATGAGGTTCACATTGGTGATATGATAAGAGGAAGTGGCTATGACCCTAAATCTCAAGCTGTTGCAATGTTGTCCATGGCCCCTAGGACTCAAAAGCCATCCCTTTTGAGTATTGAAGATAAAATGGAAGGAAATCAGATTATTTGGACTGTGTAGAATACAACAGACCTTGAAGTTTCTAAGGAAGTGACTCATTGGGCTAACCTGAATGAGGCAAAAATAGTTCAATTATCTGAAAGGTACTCAAAGTTATTTGGAAGTGAAAACCTGGTAGCCAAGGATAGAGATTTAAAGATGATGAAGATCAAGCAGCTGGAAGATGAATTGGTAGAGATCAGAGTTAAGCTAGAGGAGGCTTCGAAGGTGGTTGTTGTTCCCCCTGTGCAGATTGAGGTCCCAATTCAAATTGATGAAGAAGTACCTGAGGGACCTAATGAAGATTCAGATAAGGTAAGGATAGAGGCATCTTTGGACACCATGTCAAAGATTATACAATACAGGCAAGATAAAATAATAGAGAAAATGGATACAGTTTATCAGTCAATCAGCCAATTACACCAGACAAATAGAAAGATAAATGAATCATTGGCTGCTTTGGAGCCACTTCATAGTGTTTGGTCTGGAAGAAATTTGTTGTTTGATAAACTTGATAGCTTACAAGAGCATAAGCCTGAGATCCCTGGAGTAGTTACAGAAATTTTTGAGAAGATTGGCTTAATCAATGCTGTTTCAAAGTTTTTTAAAGGTAAATCTAACCAGGTGAGGGTTAAGTTGTTAATGTTTGATAAACATTATAGCAAGTATTTTCCTGTGGTATGTGATGACAATGGAAACTTGATCAAGTTGGAGGAATGGAAGCTGTCAATGGATCAGTTGGTGATTACACCAGATGTTTTCCTTAATAATGACAATACTCTGGATTTTGAGAGGTGTAATAACATCATTGATAGTTTATTTAAAATTGAAAATGATTGCATATGATTTGTGGCAGAAGCCAGGAATGTAACTGATTCCATGTGGGACAAGCAAGTCAGCTTGTTACAAGAATTGTAGACTTACAGATGGCCAACAGATGATGAAGTAGCGGCTTGGGAGAAGCTAACAGTAAAGAAGAAAAAGAGGCCAGTTGTCCAACTTATCGAGGAAGAGGAGGAATAGAGTTGCAGATGGCATCTGATCCGGTAAATGAGGGAGAGAAAGCTTCAAAAAAAGGATGATGTAAATTAGCCAGATGGCGGTCATCATTCATGTAGTGAATTCAGCAACTGCTCTGAAATATCTTTGGATGAAGATGCCACCTGTGGATTTTTTTGAAAAAAGATCTTTGTAATGTGTTGTTACAATCTATTTGTTAGTTTGTAATCTTGTCTCTAGTATAGGATCTTTTCTAGCCATCCTAAGCTTGTTGTATCCTTTTGAGGATTCCAAGATGGCTATGTTATAAATAGTAAGTCTTTTGTTCATTAGAAGGAGGTTGAGAAATATACTGTAGAGGCTTAACGCCATTGTTGAAATCTTAGAATATTTTATCAGATTTTGAAGTGTATTAATGCAGTGAGATTTTATTGGAATATAAAATAATCCCCTTGCATGATTTCAATTGTCTTCTTGTTTGAATTATATGGCTCTTGTGTATTGAATCTATAAGGTAGTTTTGTTATACCATTTACAAGGTATCTGTGATTTTAATCTCTAGCTCCTTTCAAGGAAAGGGTAATGTCTTTAGGTTAATTTCTGAGAGCTTAGGAATTTAGCAAGAATTTGATGATCAAACATGTTTAAGAGAAGATGAATTGTAAGGCACTTCATCTGGGATTTGTTTGTGTTTCATTTAGAAGATTTTTGTAAGTGTACATTTCACTGTTTGACTCTATACCTGAAAATAAGGCACTGGTCTATCCTCGATTCACAGAGATCTCACCCTCAACAATTTTCAAATAATAATTTACTTTCGTGTATATTTTGAGTGACTGAGAAGATAAAGTTTATATCAAGGATATAAACTATTGTTGTGATCCTTTCAAGAAGTAGATCTAAAAGGGGTTAACTTGCCTGAGTTCAAAGCTTGAAAAGAAGGAGTTTATCCTTGTCACACTTGCCATTTTTCTGCAAATAAACATTTGCTTCCATTAATATATCATCATGGAGCATTAAGTCTGAATATAGGTACACCCGCCTAGGTTTGTGGAGCCCGAAGTAGAAGAAGGACGTGGTCCTTATCAATTAGCCTTTTCCCTGTGAGAATCCAGAGTTGAGAACCTGAGAGTTAAGTTTGAAAACTATATTGGTGATTCTACATGAAAAAGAGTTAACAAGGCCACTCAATGCGGTCATAAGCTTTGGCAAAAACAATCTTAAGAAACAACATCAACTTATTGGATTGACAAGCCCATTCCATTCCTTCCTAGAAAACAATATTATTGTCAAGGATATATCTGGACTTGATGAAACCAATTTTCTTAGAGCGGAAAATATGCAGAAGAAGATGTCTAATCTTGAGAGCTAAAGTCTAAGCAATGATCTTATAGGAGACATTTAGAAAAGTGATGGGGCTCCAATTTCAGATATCTTCAGGATCACCATCTTTAGGTATGAATTTAATATTCCCTTTGTTTATGATAGCACCCAAGATTTTATTATGGTAGGCCTCAAGATAAAATTTGTGCAATTCAGGTCCTATAGCATCCCACAAATGCTTGTAAAATTCACAAGGAAAGCCATCACACCTTAGGGATTTTTCATCAACCATAGAAGAGATAGCCTATTTAAGGTCACTGATAGTGAGAATTTTCTCACAGAAGGCACACTTCTTGACCACTAGATGGTTTGGAGTAACAAAAATACATGCCCTGAGAGAATATTCTCAAGCAACGTAATTTCCTTGAGAAGAAAACATTTTTTCATAGTGTTGAACAAAAGCGTGAAGAATATCAGAAAGCTCAGTGAGGGTTTCATGACCTTGTTTGATTTTTTGAATACCAGAGTTGGTATGACGGGCTCAGAGAGCATGAAAAAACTCTTTATAAACTTTAGCGCCCACCTCCAGTGAATGGAGGTGAGTTTTTATTTGAGCTCCCCTAGTGGCATAATTGTCTATAATTTGCTTCTCATGATGAGGTTGAGAAATCTTAAGCTGAAGTTTGGCATCAATAGGATTTAGATCTAGAGCTTTAGAGGCACTATGAAGAGCTTTGGTGTTGGCTTTATAAGCACGTTTCCTGTAGCAAGCCAACTGATGACCATAAATGCAGAGAAAATTGGCAGTACAAGTGATGACATCATTACACCACTGGATCTAGCTAGTATGGTTGTGGGGTCAAGGATCTAAGTTCTAGACACACAAAATGTGAGAGATGGTGGAAGCATGCATCAACATAGACATGTTGAGAAAAAATTGAGTACAAGAAGCCCACCTAGTAGAGGAATGCCACATAATAGTAAAAGAGATGGGATAATGATCTCATAAGGTCAGATATGTCAAGGGAATGATAGGTAAATCCCAATCTTCAAAAGAAGAGAAAAAAGATTGAGCAGTTATTATAGCACAATCTAATCTCTTGAATATATGGTTAAAACTAGCTCTAAAATTAGACCAAGTATGCCAGACCCCACCCTACTAATGATGGTTAGTGTGTGCTATAAATGTGTCACACTTCTATAGATCATTACATGCAAGGAAACTCAAGAATGAGCCCTCACAAATCGATCCATAGCTCCCTAGGCATGGAGTGCAAGGGCTTTTAAGAATGCTCTCAGCTAGAGCTATTTAGCCTATAACCTTGCTAGTAAACCATGCAATGGGAGATTCAATGAAGACAAGGGCAAGAATGCCAATATCCTCAAGAATCAAGAATGAAAATGCAATGCAATGCTATGCTAGAAATGGAAATGAAAGCTAAGTTATAAAAGGAAATATGCAAGTGTTACAACCCAAGCTAATTAATCTATGTGAGCTAATCAAGAGCATAGAAATGAAGCTAATCTAAGAAAGCATAAATATGAAGCTAAGCTAAGAATGCAAGAATGAGATGTAGAATGCAAGAATGAGATGTAGATGCTAAGAGTGCTCCAAATCTCCAAAAGCTCCAAAGTGACCTAGAAAACCTACAGTATAAAGTTAGCATAAAAAGTTGGGGATCTAGAATGAAGAAGAGAGCACTTCTTTTATAGGAAATGAGGAGAAATGGACCATGGAGATTAAGAGGCAAAAGATTTAATCAATGGTGGAGCTTAAAAGAAGAGCAATCCATGTGCACAAATATCCTCCAATGAGAAAATAAGAGTTGACTTTTGTGTCCATATGAGACAAAAAGTGTTTTTCTCCTTTTTATAAAATAAGAATAATGCTTTATTTGTGCAACTTAGGATAAGAGAAAAAGTGGGGGATTTTTATTTATTAAAAGGGGAAGGAATATTCCTTTTAATAAATAAAGACTTAAGATAAGATGGTTAGCCCATAGAAAATAATCGAATAAATGATAAAGCTAGGATTTGATCAAGAATAAGTAATTTATGATTTTAGCAAAAATGCTAGCAAGGGGCTAATAGTCTAGGTGACCATTTTTAGGTGTATACATTTGCCCCTCTTTGACTAATGTGTGATCGATTTGGGAGCACATGTAGTCAAAGAATGAAGTTGAAATGTGAGATCGATTTGGGATCACAAAGCAACTTGGATCAACTAAGAAAGCAAGAGATAGCCAAGAAGGCAAGCAAATAGTGATCTGACTCCAAAGAATGAAGTGCAGAGAGATAGAAAATCCTGCATGGTCAGCCTGGTAGCGACAGTACTGAACACTTAGGAAAGAGATAGCCAATAAGATATGATGTGTCTGCCCCCTCGGGATCGAAAGTGAAATCCAAGTAGAGGGAAAGCAAAAGCAAGAGCAGCATGATCAAATCACTAGAAATCATAATCGAAGAAAGAGAACAAAATAACCATCAAGTAGTGAAGATATGCCCCACACATGGGATACAGGGCATGAACCTATTGGTCCCTCAACCCATAAACACCATGAAGAGGGGATTGGAACTTGGGATGGGAAAGTGAATGAAAGACTAGAAGTTTGAAAGAGATGGAGATGAAGAGGTGAAGAATGCCCCAGTGAAGATCGAAGGATCAGGCCTCAAAAAGGTTAGCCAACTGCATGGAAGAAGGAGAAAGATGATTTGGATGATCAAGGTGAACTCAAATTTTGGTTTCGATCCTAAAATGAAAGGAAAATGATGGGATATGAAAGACAAGAAGTGAAAGACATGATCAGGAAGAAGCAAAAGGCGAGCGCAGTTGATTAACAAGTCCATGAAAGATAAAGGAGAGCTCTCTCCATATGCAAGATGCAAAACTAACTAACATGAACTTAAGAATGCAAGCTACATGAGAAGTGGTTTACTTGCAAGGTTACAAAGCCAATAGACATCTAATTATCATCATCGAGCATTAGGTAGCATTGTAAGATCATACAATGCACAGTAGCATAACTATGTGGATATGAATATGATCTATATCAGATAGAAATATGGAAATCCCACCTAGGCATCAAAGACATGTAGGTCAAGATGACTAGTGCAGTGAGATTACCTAAGTTTGATATTGCAAGATTATGCTCGCATCAAGACACAAGAAAGTCAAGATGGCTATAAGCATGCACTTGTGAAACAGTCAAGGATAATACCTTGTAGGTCCGTAGTGTCAAGTAAGACCAGCATAAATGCTCATGACAGTGAAGACCAACAAGATATATCCACAAGCAGATAAAGAAATAAAACATGTTCTCATACCCTCAGTCTTCTAGCTATGCATCATCGAAAACTTCTTAGGGAGAGACCACTCATCAAAGAAATCGTCATAGACAACAAACAAAGAAAAATAAAGTCATCATATCTCAACAAGTTGATTGTTTAAGTGCATGTGTGTTGGTCATAGAGTCAAACTTTGAGTATCGCATCTGCCAGTGAGAAATATTGCATCATCTAGATTGCAAGTAGGATATCTGATAAGTGTTAAGAAACACTCGACACAAGGGTAGTGTTGAAAAACACAGTTGGGGTGGTGTTGAAAAACACTGTTAGAACCAAGTTGCCCCAGAAACCCAGATGCACAAAGAGACCCAAGATAAGCCCAAAATAATGTATGCCCCCTAGACTAAGACAAGATTCAATTCTAGGCTAGGAGAGGCAAAGCGAGAAGTGGAGCGAAGGAGCACCACGCAAGACTGATAGACATAGGTGCAGAGGGTCTCAAGCAGTGCCTGTTTCCAAGTTTTCACCACTTGATAGATTTATTGCAATTTTTTCAGGACTTTTTATAATTTTTTTTGTATTTTTGCTACCAAGGCGCCTGTTTCCAGGTTTTCACCAAGGCACTTTTTCAATTTTTTTTGAATTTTTGAATTTTTTGATTTTTTTGTATTTTTTCAGGACTTTATATGCTTTTTAGGATTTTTTCAGCATCATATATGAATTTTTTTGGAATTTTTTCAAGATCATAAAGTATGTACAAAGAATGCCCCAGACAGAAATGGGCATCAAGAATCTGCTTCCTCTGATGTAGAGAACTGATAGGCCCCAGGCCCAAATGCTGCAACTATGACAATAGGAGGTCTCAACCAGTTCGACCAATAATAACCAACCCTAAGCAATGTCTGAGCTAGCGAAGGATCATTAGAATGTGATCCACATATGCCATCATGGATTTGAGCTAGCACTTTTTCTAACTCCTCTATTTCTAGACACTTAAGGAGAGTTCCATCTAGACCCTTCCTATACAAGTCACCAGAGACAAAGGCAAAGTGTAAGGGATGGCAGAAGGAATGGCATGGTGGATTTGCAAGAGGAATATGAGGTGGAAGATATGAAAAGATGGTAGGATTGTAAGATTTGTGAGCAGGATAGTGTAATTCGTCCACCAGGAAATTGAAGTGAAATTTATGCTTTTTCATTTGTAAGATGGATGTTGAAGTAACCAAGGCATTACCAACTTTGTTCTCAGCTTTAGGAATAGGCTGAAATATAATAGATATGAGATCATGCTCGAGGTAGTGCATCATTTTTTTGTAGAGAATCAGCTTGTCATCTTTTATTTGAGAATCATTATTTTTGAGTAGATTTTTATTTTTACTTTTCTTAGGTGCGGATACCACCACAATGTGGTTTTCACCATCCGACCATTGCTCTTTTCTTTTGACTTGATGACTGTGATGTTTGATTGCTGATTCAATCTTTTTTGTTGCTAGTTCGCTAGTGGAAGAAGTAACAGGTGTTGATGCGAGATAAAATGAAGTGACTGGTTCAATAGCATTGATTTGAGGGGTGTCATCTCTAGTGACAAGAGAAGTTGAGCCTATAGGGTAAGCTCCAAAAGTAGCTAGATCTAGATTTGTCATAGAAGGACCAACGTAGTCCACTAAGGCAATATGAGGAACAAACTCATCAGACCCCACACAAGACCCATCAACCACGTCGGGATGGTTACTACAAGAATGAACTATATCAACATCCATATCATCAGTAGATATACATTTTTCTCCCCAAAGAAGTGAAGTAGAGGGAAGATCATCTCCCATGTGAGCCATAGTGTGTATTGGTGACTCATCTGTATCTGTGTTTGAATTACTGAGCATGGGAGTATGTCAGGCATCTTCTCTATAGATCTACTCTTGAACAACTTGTTCTTCTCTTTCAGCTTCAAGGATCACCATAGCAGAAGTGGAAGGTTTCCCATATGACCTAGGAGAAATAGGTATAGAAGCAAAGGAATCTAGTTTATATTCACCCATACCAAGGCTCATCATCTTAAATGATTTCTCAGTAGCAACTAGAGACGTACTAGGATTGTCAGTAGGTTCATTGTGAGGAACAAATTTTTTAGCAGCAGCAAGAGCATTAATAGCAATAGTATGGTCTCCAGGAATCACAACTTCAGTGCCATTGTATGGAAATTTGACGCACTGATGATAAGTGGAAGAAACAGCCTGCATGTCATGGATCCAAGGATGACCCAAAAGAATGTTATATGCGAGTGGGATGTCCAATACTTGGAAGTTAATATCTTTTGTGATAGGGCCCACTTGGACAGGCAATGTGACAAGACCTTTGGGAGATCTTTCCACTTCATCATAAGCTTTTATAGTAATCTTCTTCTTAGAATCCACAGCAAATTTTGACAAACCCAACTATTGTATGACATTGAAAGAAACAATATTTAACCCTGCACCATTGTCTATCAGGACTCGGCGGACGCGGGTATGGTAGACTAGAACTTCAATGTGTAAAGCTAGATTATGCGGGTGAGCAATAGATATGTCATCTTCTGCAGAAAAGGAGAGAGATAGCGGAGATGAAATGTGGTTGACCATAGCCTAAAATTGATTTGGATCAATGTCATTGGGAACACGTGTTGTACGTAGAGCCTCATCAAGAATCTCTCTATGCGAAGAGGATAACCGAAGCAACTCAAGGATAGATATCTGTGCTGGTGTCTTTTGCAAATGTTGGACAAGATCACAGCTAGGGGTGGGTGAATGAGCCACTTGTTTGGAAGGCAAAGCTTTCTTGGGATCTTGCACAGTTTTAAGGACAATCTTGGCTTGCCCCCTAGTAACAACATTCAGTATCTCACTTCGGGAAGATGAACTACCACGTGTTTGCAAGACTAACTTTGGATTACCATGATTGGTGTTATTATCATCTTGAGAGCTCATCATTAGAATGCTCTCAATGGGCTCTACCATGTTGATCACAGGTGTATTAGAAGGATACGTGTAATTGATCTTTGCATCATGATTCTTCTTATGTGTTTGAGAGGTTTCCCCCTTATCATGCTTAGGTAGAGGATCTTTGAAAGCTGTGTGATCAAAATTTTTAGTTAAGCCATCAGTGGAGATTGTGCCATTCTCAATAAGATCTTGAATATCATCCTTAAGCCTAAAACAATTATCTATTGGATGTCCCTTGTTTTTGTGATAATGGCAGTAATGATCCTCTCTCCACCAATCGGGCTTATTTATCAGATCCCAGTTACCAGGTTTATCAGGAAGCGTAAGATATCCATTGTCAACCAAAGTCTTAAGGATCACATCGTAAGGTTCTACCAACTTGGTATAGACTCGCTTTCGAAATGACTTCTTAGGCTTATCTGCATATTGAGGTTTAGGAGCATTGTGAGTGTTGCTAGCTTCTTGTTGTTTTTCTGCATAGATAGCGTTGGAGAGATTGAAAGCGGGCTCTTTAACTTTAGGAGCATCAACAACCCCATCATTAACAACATACTTGTTCTTATTCCAAGGTTTGTTCTTGTCTTTACCATTGCCTTTAGCATCTTTATTAATAACAATATCCCCTTTTCTTATAGCTACATCCTCAATCCGATATGCACTTTCAACCATGTCATTGAAAGAGGAGAACAGTTGCTTCCTTAGATCATAAAATAGCTCAGGCACAAGTGTGTTGATGAAAATGTCAATCTTTTCTCTTTCAGGTAGCTGACGAGGATATCGAGAATACAATGACCTCCAACATTGTAAGTAAGTTGCAAATGGCTCACCTTGATGTTGTCTTAGATTACCGAGATCTATCATAGTGACAGGTTGTTGGATGTTGTAAGAGTACTGTTGGGTAAATCGCTGAGCCAACTCATCAAAAGTCTTAAGAGGTGGTGTCAATTTCGCAAACCATTCCAAAGCTTGGCCTCTTAAGCTTTGAGGGAATAAGCGTAGAAGATATGTGTCTTCATGAAGAAAGTCCATACTAAGAGCATAAAAATGACGCACATGGTCATGAGGGTCACCATTTCCATCATACTTGTCATATTTAGGAACCTCAATATCCTTAGGAAATGGGACCATGTATAGATCTTTATCAAAAGGAAGAGCACAAATTGATTCTACAAAAGAGACCTTTGGAGGCTCTCTTTCTAATGCCATTTGGGTAAGGCATTAATTTGTCTGACGTAATTCTTCTTGAAGGACTTCCAATTCAGTTAGTACTCTTTGTTGGACAATTTGTCTGACATCATAGCCGGGAGGAAGCTTGTATCCTCTAGAAGTCATATATTGAAAATATTGATCACCATTACACTCTAAAAGCTTATGCATCATTCGTTGGAAATCCACATCTTGTTCACATCTCATAAGATCCTCACTAGAAATCTCATCATTAGCCTCTGCCTCATGTTGAGAGGGAGGAGGTCTAGGAGGTGAAGAAGGCATACCAAAAGTGGTTCTTGGAGGAGATCTTGGTGGCGTGTTGTTGCCATTATTGCCATTAAAAAGAGGTCTATGCTCATGATTACTAGTCTCAGGTTGCTCAAGAAATGTCCCTCTATAAGCCATGTGCCTAGTAGCATCCATCCTTTGTTGATTGTGTTCTTTGTCTAAGCGCGCTTGATTATCCTTACGCTCAAAGTGTTCTTGCAAGAGTTGAAACTTTTCTTGTTCAGTCAAAGTGAGTGAGACACTGTCTGTGTTTTTGGGGGTCTTGAATGCGAAAAAGAGGAAACCTCCTTTATGCCATGGTGTAGCCTTAGAATTCTCAGATTGGTCAGAACTAGAACTGTTGTTGCTAATGGGTGCTTTTGAACATCTAGTTGGAGAAGGTAACTGTGTATAATTGAACGGAGGATGACTCTCCTGCTCAAATTGAGACCGAGTTGTAACCGGCATGAAAAGAGATGTTGGTTGACTAATAGAATGAGGCAAAGTTTCTTAGATTTGAGATAAGAAAAGCTAATAAAGATCACTTGTCAAAGTAGAACAAATAGAGAGATGACTCATCAAAAGTGCTCAAGTACTTACAGCAATCAATTGACTAAAGCCGAGTAGCGAGCAAAAAGCTCAATAAGCAAGTAGCTAGAGAGGTAATCGTGATGCGACAAGTGATCAAGAGTAGCATTTGTTAAGCTCAAATCCAATAGTTTTAGCTCATTTGTTTCAGTCTAGAACAAATCTAAACATGTAAGTAACAAACCAGTTTCAAGTAAGAATAGAAAAGGACACTCTACAGCAGGTTAAAGTGCAAGTTTAGCAACTATGAATTGTAGCAATGACAGGACAGCAAAAAGATTCTGGGCGATACTTTCCAGGCAGACAGGGTGATACTTCTCAGTTTGGGTGATACTTCACCCCAAGCTAGGTGATAGACTATAGTATGGTTGGGCGATAGACTCCAGGCTAGCCAGGTGATAGTCCAGCAGGAGTGAACTATCGTGCGATATATCTCAGCAAAGCGTGCGATAAAATAGCAGGGCATGAACTATCGCATGATATTTCTCAGTAAGGCGTACGATACTGTTGCAGATTCGTATGAATTTTTGACCAGTGAACATAAAATTCTCAGTTTTAAAGCATTTTGATCAAGTTCAAAGGTTGGATAGTACAATTTCTTAGTTTGACAAACAGTAACAGTAGATAAAAGATAGGTTTGCAAACAGTAGGTGATCAAACATGTCATAGAACACTTGAAACAAGGGCAAAAGCAACCTTGCCAAGACAAGCACTTGTGATATCAAAATAGAAAACCTTATGAATGCTACCATGTGTTTGAATGTTGAGAACGTTTACACAGGCATAGCACAATCGAAGACAATTCAAGCAATTACTACCTAGAAGGACAAGGCTCATTACTTAACAACGTGGCCCACAACTTGATGCTCCCTTGCGTCACACCAAGTGGTTGCCAAACAAGAGATATTGGCATTGTCATGGAAGTGTCAAAAACACAACCAAAGGAACACATATGGTGAGTGTCTTGGGGTGATCCAGGTAAGTCCACTTGGATCAATCCTTGCACCACGAAGGTAAGTGGCTAAAATAGGGTGGCCTCTATCTAATGGTTCATAGTAAGGGTTTCCATTCATAGCACCCCTCTTGCTCCTCATAAAGGACTAGGACCTCGCGGCCTCAAGAGTACCTTAAGCATTCTTGCTTAATGCTTTCCTCATGTCACAATCCCACAAGTTACTCACATCAAGCGAAGATAAGTACTATGTCTACCAAGGTTTTGTGTCCTCGATAGCCTTGAGATTATAGTGAGTTGGAATCACTCGCCACCAAGGAAAATGATGACAAGGTTGTCCCCACTTGGGTTGTTCCTCTTGATTGCTCAAGAGTAGGCCCACTAAAGGATCCTAAGCTAAACAAAGAGTGGATTAATTCTTGAGGTTCAAGGTTTTTGATTCACCACAAGGGTGAAGAGCATACTCCCCTATCTCAAAAACTTCTCCCAAACACACCAAACAACATCCAATTACCCCTTTGCTTCCAAAACCTCAAGATGGGTCAAGATTTTTTGATTCACCTAAAGGTGAAGAGCATACTTCTCCTACCACCCCAAGATTCCTTTCACAAAGTATTAAGTGCCTAATGAAACAACTAGTATATGCCACACTTAATTAAAAAAGCAATTAAACAAGCACTTGATTTGGTTTTTATGCTTAGGGTAGCCCTGCAAAAACCATTAGTAGCCCTCTTTGACATGTGATTTTAGCAAATTTCAAGCAAGAAGCACCTACAACCACAACTTGTTAGACCAACAAGAGTTAGGAGAATCAAAATCCAAAATCTAACAATGATTAGTACATGAAAAAAAAAATCAGATAATGTGCAAAAAATAACTGATCAAATGATAGAATCTGAAAATGAAACCATCATGGTTGGATTAGGCTCAGAAAGACCTTTCCAACGATATATCACACTTAAACTTTTGATACCATTTGCAAAATTTCAAAAAAAAAATGGGCACCCATTTTCCAGAGTGCACGGATTTGAAAACACTGGAAATTTAAAAAAATTTCAAAAAGATAGCTAACAACCCGAAACTTGCAAGATAGATAAAATAGCCCAAAAATAGCTCACTGCCAGGTACAGACACAGTATCATGTGATACTTCACCTGACACTAGGTGATACTTTTAGTCTACGTGATATTTCACCTTATACCAGGTGATACTTCGCCCGACATCAGGTGATATTCTCTACTATAGCCAGGCGATACTTCTGACAGGTGAAGTATCGCATGTGCATACAAAGGTATATCGCGTGATACTTCTTATGACAGGTGAAGTATCGCGTGCACATACAGAGGTATATCACGCGATACTTCTGGAAAGTATCGCACGACAATCTGAGACAAAAAAATAGAGATGAAAAATTAAGCTGAAAACTTGCCGAAAAATTGATGAAAAATGATGGAAATGCAGAAAAAGAAGGGACAAAGCTAGTCTACTCTGCCCCACGGTGGGTGCCAAAAATGTGTGCTATAAATGTGTCACACTTCTATAGATCATTACATGCAAGGAAACTCAAGAATGAGCCCTCACAAATCAATCTATAGCTCCCTAGGCATGGAGTGCGAGGGCTTTTAAGAATGCTCTCAGCTAGAGCTATTTAGCCTATCACCTTGCTAGTAAACCATGCAATGGAAGATTCAATGAAGATAAGGGCAAGAATGCCAATATCCTCAAGAATCAAGAATGAAAATGCAATGCAATGCTATGCTAGAAATGGAAATGCAAGCTAAGCTATAAAAGGAAATATGCAAGTGTTACAACCCAAGCTAATTAATCTATGTGAGCTAATCTAGAGCATAGAAATGAAGCTAATCTAAGAAAGCATAAATATGAAGCTAAGCTAAGAATGCAAGAATGAGATGTAGAATGCAAGAATGAGATGTAGATGCTAAGAGTGCTCCAAATCTCCAAAAGCTCCAAAGTGACCTAGAAAACATGCAGCATAAAGTTAGCATAAAAAGTTGGGGATCTAGAATGAAGAAGAGAGCGCTTCTTTTATAGGAAATGAGGAGAAATGGACCATGGAGATTAAGAGGAAAAAGATTTAATCAACGGTGGAGCTTAAAAGAAGAGCAATCCATGTGCACAAATATCCTCCAATGAGAAACTAAGAGTTGACTTTTGTGTCCATATGAGACAAAAACTGTTTTTCTCCTTTTTATAAAATAAGAATAATGCTTTATTTGTGCAACTTAGGATAAGAGGAAAAGTGGGGGCTTTTTATTTATTAAAAGGGGAAGGAATATTCCTTTTAATAAATAAAGACTTAAGATAAGATGGTTAGCCCATAGAAAATAATCGAATACATGATAAAGCATGGATTTGATCAAGAATAAGTAATTTATGATTTTAGCAAAAATGCTAGCAAGGGGCTAATAGTCTAGGTGACCATTTTTAGGTGTATACAGTTAGCATTGGGATCAAAAAGGCCCAATTTATTATGTATATAGTACCACACTTCTCTCTCTCTAGTTGTCCATCTGAAAGGAAAAAGACCTTCTTTGTTAGAGGCCAGATCAACCATATTGACATCTTCACACATAACCCAAGTTGCTGGAGGAAAATTATCTTCCAACCAACACCAAAGATACGATCTTTTCACAACATCATTAGGAGCATAAATATTGATAATGCCAAAAGAATGATTGTGAAAAGACAACAAGATCCAAGTGAAACACAACATAGGGTTGAATCCATGCACAATAACAACATAATGAAGGCGATGTGATATAAAAGTAATGACACCACCCTTACCAGCTTCGTTTTGTAAAGAGAAAACAATGTCATCCGGTCAAATGATGTGACAGACAAAAGTAAGAAAAAATCCAAAAATATTAACTTCCTGCAGACTTAAAACATCCAGATTGTGAAGTTTGTAGTAGGTATCATGAACATAGTACTTTCTATAGAGGTCAGTTAGACCTTGCACATTCCAGGATAAAAACATTCATAAAAACTCTTGCATATTTTCCGCATCCTCAAGAGAGGAGAAGCTAATTTGAAAGAAGGTTGGAACTGAACCAAAGCTGCTAGAAATATTTTGAGCAAAGATAAGATGCCACTTTTCCTCTAGGTCTTCCTCATGACCATTAGGGCTGTGAGACCGACGCAAAGTCTACAAAGAAATGAATGAAATAGATTGCGGAGTGAGCACCACCCCAAGGGTGGCAGACCACGCAGGCAGTGCTTTCCCCTAAGGAATAGGTTTTGACATAGTCAGCACAACCAATGTCGTATTCCCCTGAAGACCAGGGTTTGAAATAGGTGAAGCAGCTGGTGGCACTTCAACAATAGGTGGGTTTTCCTCAACAAGCAGAGTAGCTAGAGAGGAAGCAGCTGCAAAAATATCTTGGGCCTTCTTAGAGCCTGAGGCATTCCTACCTTTTCATGAAACCATGGTCCATTCTTCTTTTTTCCCAACCTCTGAAGGTTTACCAAGTGTGTCCTTTGGCGGCAGCTTAACCTGAGGGGTAGCCAAGCGGCAGTCCTTGATCTTGTACTCCACCGACTGGCACCTATAGTAGGTGTTCAGTAGATTCAAATAATGCACCTTTTGAGAGAAGGTTTGGGAGCCAATATATATCTCTACAGAGTCTTTAAGCTCCTTGGAAAGGTTGACCTCAATACCAATACACTTCTGAGGGTGGGCATTAAAAAACTTTTCATGCTCCATGACAATAAATTTTCCAAGGGTTTTGGCAATAGACTCAATAATTGGCCAACATCGCAATGGGAGACTAGGAAATTTGACCCAGATGGGAACCCTAAGTTTCTTGTCATCTGAGATAGTGAAGTCTTGAGACCACCTTTAAAACACAAGAAAAGGGGATCTAACCATCTAGGGACTACAACTAAAAACTAACTCCATCTGGGAAGGGTTAGCAAAACAAAACAAAAAAAACCTTTGGTAAGGTTTTGAATGTTGGAAAGTTGTCTATACTGAGGTATATGACAAGATATAGTGTTTTCATTATGGGAAAAAAGTCATAGAGTAGTTTGGAGTTAGTGCACTTGATGTAAAGATTAGAATTCAGTTAAGTGTTGAAGATGGGATAGTGTACAGAGTTCCTGCAACTCAGAGAAATTAGTGCACGTGTGTACAGATGAATTATGGTATGCACCCTAGAATTTAAGTTTGTTAGACTATACTCATGCTTAGTCTATGAGCACATAAGCAAATGTGCAAGGATGAGAAAGTTATAGTCAGTTGAAGTTGCATAGCTAGTGTGTGCCAGTAGTGAACAAAGCATAGAGCTGACAATTAGTATTTTGGTTTACAGTTATAATGTAATGTTGTAAAGGCTATGCACCCAGTGTATTTAGGTTTCCAACATGTTTATATGTATAATTGTAAACGTGCTTAAGCCAATTCATTTGGAAGCATTGTTTGTAATTAGTTATAGGGTCGACCTAATTGTGTATTTTGTATTAGCATATAAATATAAGGTGCACCCATTGTATTCGGTATGGAAGTTGAGATAGAGTTGTGATAAGTAGAGATAAAGTGTGTGAAGACACTAGAAGATGTATTAGATATTTTCTAGAGGTCAAAGCATTAGCGCATCAAAGGAACTGATCTAACAAGCAGTGTCACAGTGACAGTTGATCCTACAGATATAGTGTGTATCTGAGATCAGAAGGTTGTAACCTTTACCACTTGAACAGTGAGCTCTTGGATAGTGTGTCCTCTCCCCTAATAGGGACAATTGTAATAGACTCCTAACAGGGTTTGACCCTTAACAAGGTCTACTATACTTAAAGCATTGTAAATCTACTCCTAATAGGGTAAAGGATCTTCTAACAAGGATCACAAAACACTAGTGCAAAATATTAGTGGGTGTCAATTCCCACTGGGGTTTTTACCTATTTGGGTTTCCTCATAATCATATTGGTGTCGTGTTGATTTTATGTTTCATGTTTATATGAATTTTTTTTTCAGTACTTAAGCATTTAAGTTCAACATAAAGATTAAAGACAAAAGTTAACATATAGTGAACACTGATTCACCCCCCCTCTTAGTATTCCCATTCCTAACATTGAACACCTTCAATTTGGACTCCATGATCAGGAGGAGTGCAACCCATAAAATACCCTATTAAGGTATTCTTTTGAAGCCATTCACAAGAAGCATCAAATTCTTGCATGTTAAGAATAATATTAGGGTTACCTCGTGAAAGACCTTCAGGATGAACTTGTGCGGTCATTTTTTTAGAGGAGGTGCCATGGCTTTCCAAAGCTTCAACTCGAGCACCAACATCAACTACTGGGCCGAAGTTGGTCAGAGCCATAATAAACTAACCCTTATGCAAAAATATCACAATAAATGTGGTGTGACAGGTGGGAAACTCAAAAAAAAAGTGTAGACAAAGAATCATACACATGAAACCGTAGCCGAGAAATGATATTTAAAATACAATATTTTTGTATAAGAGATAAATTTCATTTCCTCAATTTGATGAAACTAACATCCTTTTATTGCATGCCCATACTTTCCACAATATTCATATTTGATTTTCAATTTATTTGGATTACTCAAATGAAAGATATTGTTTGTGGAAGACATGATCTCTTGAACTAAAAAAATTAAAAATAGAAAAGTCACCAAGATTTCCCCCTTGATAATCTTTCCCCCTTATTTTGGCACTTAATAGGAGTTCTTTGTAATCAAACCTAGAAAAATGTTGAAAATGATACTTTATAATGATAATGCAAAAGTGTTTCTATTAGGTTTGTGATGAAAAAACATTAACTTTTGCAAAAAATAGAGCTGCATTTTGAGTTAAGGAGAAATAGTTATGATGAAATGAATTTTTGCATTTTTTACAAAATTATTCTCCTTCATAAAACAAATTTATGCTAAAAAGAAATTCTTCACCAAAGAATAAATTTTCTAAAAGTAAAACAGGGACCAAAGTAGAGCCCCTCATGGTAGGAAACTGAAAGGGGCTTAAAATTCCATGTGGCAAGGGGGTACAATTCCAAAAAAGGTTCTCGCCTCTATCACATCACCCCGTAGTTTCTTATGTAATCATTACAAAAAGTGACTTTTTGAAATCAATAGTCACATAAAGTAAATGGGTGTTCAAAATTTGAAGGTCGTCACAACCTCTTTTCAAGATTTTTTATTTTAAAAGTTTTTTTTGAAAAGAAAGAAATCCCACCTAAACCATCAGGATTAAACCCACACCTACACCACCCATATTAAACCACACATTGTGGAAATCCATGGATGGAATTATCAACCATAGAAGATAAGGACTGGGTTTTTCCCAACTACAATAAAGAAGGGTATCCTTCAGCTACTTTTTTCCCCCAAAGATGTTGATTTATGTAGAGAATGGAGTCCGCAGACATCATATGTCTCCACACTTTCCTTTTAAAAATTGTGATTAGTTTGAAAACATCATAACAACGGGAATCCTCAGACAGAAATATACAACTAGATTTCTCAAAGCCGCAACTGGAATACGTAGAGAAGCTTGTGAGTGAGTAGAAGCCTTTTACAAATTATGACCAATGACCACCTCTGATAGCCTACCATAAATTCTTGTGTGATATAAGGCTCTAATAAATATGTAGATTTTCATGAGGAGAGTCAAACTCCACAATGCCTACTATTGACCACTATGAGGAAGGTTAACTATCAACTTAGTTCTATGAAATAGGATTTAAAATATCTGTGCAAGGATCTGATACCATGTATAAATCACCAATATTTGAAATAAATAAAATGAAATACAATCAAGGATTATGCATGTATGTATACTTGATATTCTTGAATGGAGAAAAATAAGAATGAAGAATGGATAAAGATCCTCTTGCTTAATTGGGAATTCCTCCACTAATCTACCATGGGAGATAACTTCACACAATCAATAGAAGATTTTCCTTGGAATGGATGGATGGAAGATAGCCTTCAAATACTATAGCCAAATTTTTTATTTCTTGCTAAGAGTCACCAAAAATCTACTGAATGCACATTGGACATGATTACTTGAGATTAGATGATTTCTTTAACTTAGATTTCATGGATGATAAAATGAGAGGAAGAGGCCTCCATTTATAATGATTTTAGAGTCCAAATTCATGAAGGTCGATTGAATTGAGTAGGAGAATGAAAATACTTTGCATTGGCCCTGGAACCCACTAAAATTCAACCCCCAAGGTATAGGATGAACTAGGTTTGACCTATACCTATCATAGGTCAAACCATGTTTAACCTATACCCAGAAGGGTAAATTTCAAGGAAAATTTTGCAAGGTTCGAAAAACATTAAGCAATTTAGGGAAAAATAGAAAGATAAGTTGGGAAATCAAGCATAAATGAATCCATAATTTAGGAGATAACTAAAATAGGGTCCAATAGGTCCTAAAGCTTCCAAATTAATAGGTGCTAAATTTTTATGACTACAATTATAAATAGAATTCAAGTGAGAAAAGATCTAATAGATTTTGGGATAGAAATCAATGTTATGACTATGGACATCATGCAACATTTTAAGGTTACCAACCTAACACCTACTCCTTTTGTCTTATATCTTTCTAATAGTTCTATTATTAGACCTAAAACTCTTGAGAATATTCACCAAATTTCATGATTCTTTCACCTAAAGAAATAGTAGGAGGATATCCCATTAATCTAGGAAGGAAATGGATATCCATAGAAGATTCTTATATAGGATGAGGATCAAGGGAAGTGGCTATTTATAATGGGAAAAATACTAAAAACCTTGTTTTTTATCCTCCTGCTCAACCATCTTATGACATATCACCCAACATAGGAGGAGAGGTTGAAGGAAGTTAATTCCACTGCATAGCTCATGATGATAGGTAGAAATTAATTTTTGAATCTTCAAGGAGATGATGATATATTATTGCATATAATACAAAACTGTTATGTGTTGCATGAAGAACCTTGTACTTCTAAATTTAACTTTGCATGTCCACTTTGAAAACTACTACCTGTTACCCATGCACTTGACATTCCTACAATAATAGATATATTTCATATATTATTGCCTCATGAGTTTAAAATCCCAATTATAAGTGAAACATCCATGGTTGAGTTAACTAAAAAAGTTGAATTTTTAGAAGGAATATGTTCAAATATCATTAGCAAATTTAGTAAAGAGAAGCAAGTGTCTTTGTCAAACCTATTAAAAAAATACCAACATGCATTTGCATGGGATTATCATGATATTAAAGGTTTAGACCCTAAACTTTGTACTCACAAGATCTACATCAGAGATGATTATAACCTATTAAGGAATCCATAAAGAAGAATCAACCCTCTATTGAAAGATATTTTAAAAGGAGGACTACGAAATATATTCAATGCATGATTCATCTACCCTATCTCAGACAACTAATTGGAGTTAGCTCTGGTCATTATGCCTAAGAAGGGTAGAAAATGGAGAGTTTGTGTTGACTATAGAGACATTACCTCTACAACTAAGAAACATAGTTTTCCACATATTTTGATAGATCAATTATTGGATTAAATTTTAGGAAAGTAGTATTTTTCGTTCCTGGATAGATTTCACAGTTATAACTAGATACAAATTACACCTATGGATCAAGACAAAAAAAACCTTCACCTACCCTAGGAAAACTTATGCCTATCATGTTCTTCCCTTTGGCTTAAACAATGTACCAACAACGTTGCAAAGAGTGTTCATTGGTATATTTTTTGATATCACACATGAATATATCAAGATATATATAGTTGATTTCATTTAATATGGAACTAATTTTACAAAATCATTAGACAACCTAGGAAAGGTTTGGCAAAGATGTCGAGAACATAATCTATCCTTGAACAATTAAAATTTATTTATGATGATCTAGGAAGGAGTGGCCCTTGGCCATTATTGATGTAGTAAAGGAAGGAGACACCTATAAAAGATTAGTCCAACCTTACAACCAATGCACACAAGATAGAAAAAATATCCAATCTAGAAAAGAAATGAAAGATCAAATTTTGATTATTATCAAAAAATCAATTACAACTAATTTTCAACATGAAGTCTTACATGCCAAGAATACATGCTTGATTATGATTAGAAATACCTTAAAACCCTAGCCAAAGTACTACCAAATAATCTTATGAAAACCACCATATCCCTTAGGAATAAATCCATAATCTTATATACCCAATAATTGGCCCATATAATATCACATTTACCAAGAATAGAGAAAATTTAATAAAACAAATAGGTTGGCTCCCAAATCCCTAGGAACAACCCCCAATGAGTAAAACAAAAGATGCACTCATGAAAGAAAGTCGGACTCAAATGTAATAATTATTAGGAATAGTCCCAAGAGATAATTGAGAGGGGGAGGGGGTGAATCAATTATCTACAAGATTCAATTCTTTATCTAATTAAGTACAGAATAACATTAAGCACATACACAATAAGATAAAACTTAGCAAAACACCATAATTTTGGTTACGGGGAAACCCAAATAGGTAAAAACCCTGGTGGGAATTAGCACCCACTATAAACTACACTAGAGTATAAAGATCCATTTTAGAAGATCTTACAACCCTGTTAAGAGTTGATCTTTACAATGCATGAAGTACAATGACCTGGTCAAGGGTCAGACCTTGTTAGGAGTCTTTTACAATTAACCTTGTTAAAGGTGAGGACATATTGTCTGGAAACACACTGCTCAAATGGTGAAGGATGAAACTTTCTGCATAACAGATATACACTATATATGGATCTTGGTGAACTGGAAAGTAGACCTTTTTTCTTGATCAGTTCTAATGAATAGCATGTACTCTCTTCTTCTTCACATAGATCTTCAACTAATGATTGAATGTCTTAGTACATTCGCATCTTCTGCTCTGCTCTTCCAATCACACTTATCAATCACAACTGACTTTCTATAAGTATCTTTCTCCAAATGATATAATCAAGTTGATCTGTTAGAAATTCCTTGAAATCATAATAGAGAAATAATATAACTCTTTAATAACATCTCCAATGGCTAAACCAAACATGAAACACATATAGGACCACACAACTCAATATGAGTAGATGCGTCGCTTCACACAGTCAGCTCCACCAAATTAACTAAAACTTTATTCTCGTGCTAAAATACATTATACACTCTTAACCAAACATTCTTAACTCACCACCAAACACAAAACCAAACATGCATATCAAAATGATAGGCGCAACTACTAAAACAATATAAACAATGTTGGCTCCATCAGATAAACTTGGGAAACTATAACTAGCAACTAGAAACATCACAATTGAATCTCAACTACCCAAGTAACTCTACATCCATGAACATAGGTCCAATAACATGTCTAGAAAACATAAATGTAACCATGCAAGGCTCCATCATAACCATACTAAAAATCTCATACTAAACTCTATTTGTAACTGTGTCAGGAACACTACTAATATAAACAACTACACAACTATCTTCACTCAGAATCAACCTTTGCATTTATGATATCATGTTGATAAAATATCTAAGAAACATATGCTCAATGCTCTCTACATAAGAGTTCAATGCATGTTTCTTACCATATGTTGTCATCAATGAAAAACATACAGTCAACATTGGCTTGCTAGAAAATCTCCAACAATCTCCCCCTTTGGCATTGATGGCAACATATGGAATGAAAAACACCACCAATCCAAACGTACAATTATTTTATAACATTCTCCATTTCCTCAAAAAAACTCCCCCAAGGATGAATCCTCCATCTACTGTTGAATGCTATGAATATCAACTGCTATATACTCCCCTTACTACTACATACTCCCCCTTTCTAGAATGAATCAACTATTTATTTTTTCATGAGTATATACTCCCCCTTTGACATCAATGGAAAAGGGTGCCAAATAAAATAAGAATAGGTACTACTCTTGAAGTAGAGTAGTTAACCATTCATCAGTCATTGAGGACTAATGCACTACTGCAAACTCTAATCAGATCCATGGAAATGAATTACTCCCCGCTTCTCCCTGAGATACTCAAATGTATCCTTTGGTAAAGGCTTTGTAAAAATATCTGCTAGTTGTTCTTTTGTGCTCACATAATCCAATTTTACTTCTTTGTCTGCAACTTTCTCTTTTAGGAAGTGATATTTTATCTCAATGTATTTTGTCTTTGCATGCATCATAGGGTTCTTTGACATATTGATAGTACCAGTGTTGTCACAATGAATAACAATAGGGTAATCAATCTGAATTCTAAAATCCTTTATCATTTTCTTGATCCACACAATTGTAGAACAATTTAATGCTACTGCTACATACTCTTCTTTTGTTGTGGACTAAGAAATACAATTATGCTTCTTTCTTGTCCAAGTGACAAGTCTATCTGCAAGAAATACTGCTCCTCTTGAGGTGCTCTTCTTATCATCAACCCAACCTACCCAATTTGCATCTATATATACATGAAGTTTTACATTCTCCAAATTAGGATACCATAAACCATAATCTATAGTTCCTATAAAATATCTGAATATCCTCTTTACTGCCATAAGATGACTTTGTTTAGGTTCTGCTGCAAATCTTCCAACAATACCAACTGCATTAGAAATATTTGGTCTAGATTGAGTAAGATATATGAATTTACCAATCATAAATATATATATATATATATATATATATATATATATATATATATATATATATATATATATATATATATATATATATATATATATATATATATATATATATGAATTGGTTTGGGGAATACAAGATCCACCGGTAAATCCAAATTGATCAACCAAAAGGTTAATGCACAAAAGAATCAAACTATGGAGAATATGAATGAAGGAGAAAACCTTATATTTTGTTATGAAAAGTACGTATTGAAATCTTAATTGAATTGAAAACAAATACTAACCTCAAAATAGGAAAAATATGTAAAATGTTGATTTATGATTTCTATGTTCAGTTTCAGGAGAATTCTGCAACCTAATCCAGCCTAGAAATGCAGAGACAGAGAAAACCCAGAAAACTTTTGTCTTTCAAAGCCAGGTCGACCTTGACCTTAGGATCAGGGTACAATCTTACCTCAGGGAACAATATTATCCCCCACTAAAGGTTGACCTTGACTTGAAATATCTCTACCATAAATTGTGTTCGCAGATCTTCAAAGTTTGTTGAAAATGGTATCCAGATCTGAACTGTAATTCATTGTCTTGTACCTGCACCTGCAAGAAAAATGGTTTTGTTGTTTGGATGAGGGGTTTGCCTTAGTCAAACCCTAGTTTTGAATCAACCTTAATTAATGGAATTGAAATAGTTTGGAATCAACCTTAGTGAAACCCCATTTTGGAATCAACCTTAATAAGGGGTTTAGGACCCTTGGAAAATGAGCTGGGAGAAGGAAATAGTGCTCGGGGAGGCCGAGACAAAGCCCAAAATAGGCACAGAAGATGGGAAGGGGGAAAAAAATAGGGGAAAATAGGATGAAGGCTCAAAACACCCCCTAAGGAGGGCTAAACACTCTTAACATGGAAGTGCTTCCATTTTAAGACAATACATTAAGCCCCCACTTTAGCGGGAGTATGGAAATCGAACATGCTCATGGTAAAGGAGAAGAAAGATTCAAGTGAATTCGCAACAAGATAGAATAACATTTTTAGGGACACAAGCCCCAAAGCTAAGGATCCTAACTCAACATACACACATGAGGGCATGGAAACAAACAAAGAGGAGTTAGTACTAAAACAAACCCAAATCAACTAGCAAAGGAAACTTTGCTAAGAAAATGTTTCCTATACTAATATCATATTTGGAAAACTATCATAAAAGAATAAATGATTACATAAGAAAGACAAGAGAAACACTTTAAATAACATAGCTTCATGATCCATTCCTACTAGCATGAAAGTGAAAATAGAGAAAAGAAAAAGTGATTAGCTCACCCAGTAAGATGCCCACCTTACCGTGAATCACCGAGGAGGGAGAGCCCAAAAGGTAGAAAAACCTGATATTTCACCAAAAAACTATGCTAGCAATTGTAATGCATCTTCTGATGGCTTTTGGAATACCCATAGATCCACCTTCTTGTAGCACTGTGAATATAAAATGCGCGTCTCCTCAGGATTTAGCAACTTATGTGTGTTACCTTCGGAAGATTAAGCATATTTGAAATTTGAAAAATGCATGTCTCTTTAGGATTTAGTAGCTTATGTGCATTACCTTTAGAGGATTTAGCATCTTGAAAATTAAAAAATGTGTGTCTCTTTAGGATTTAGAAACTTATGTGCATTACCTTCAGAGGATTTAGCATATTGAAAATTGAAAAATGTGTGTCTCTTCAGGATTTAGCAACTTATGTGTGTTACTTTTAGAGGATTTAGCATATAAAACTATAGTACAAGGGAGACCCTATATATGCCCCCCTCCTTATCATGGTTGTCTACTAGACATGATAAGGAAGAGGAAGAGGATACCTACTTCACAACGTAAGGAGATATCTTGTTTAACAACAATGTACACTATATTCTTAGTGAAGGGTATTCCCCTCTATGTCCAAGAGCATAGATAATTGTGAAAAAGGATATGTCACTCATGTAAAAAGGATCCTCAAAGAGAAAGAGATCTTATCAACAAGACCCCCACCATAGAGGAGTGCTTTTGGATAAAATATCATCTTTCAAAAGGAAACAAAGATTCAATCATCTAGCCCCCTGCAGTCAAGAGGAAGAGGAATCTTTGGAATGATGGAAACAACTCTAACACCAAAGAAAGGGTAAGAGTTTATAAAGAACATAATTTTCAAAATAAAGAAGAGCTGACAACCTAGGACAAAAACTTCTCACATAAAAGGATATCCATATCCAAAACCTCAGTCAGTATAATGAAATAATGTTGCAAGATAAACAAATGCCACTAAGCTAAGGAAAGAAGATCCCTAGACAAAGAGAAAGAATGAAGAACCTTTTCCCCCAGGGATGAAGACAAGGGATACCTTTGCAAAAAAAAAATGTTATAAAAGATATCTTGAGTAGAGTCTATGAATGATTATAAAAATAATACAAAACCATAGAGAGATGGGATAGAAAGAATGCTAATTAAGCTCAATAAAAAAGCCTAATGGATCCTAGGAGACTAGATGAAAATGCATCACTTGCTACCTAGTCTAGGGAAAAGGGAAGAAGAAATCTATATTATACTATATCAAGGTGAGGGGTATCCCCTATATCAAAATTATGAAGGAATTCTAAAATTGCATGAGAGTGAGATATAGTTCCTAAAGTAGCTCTTTCTCTAACATATAGCTTGAAATGCACACAATCAGCAAGTAAATGTGTATTAGTGTCATGAAAAGGACATTTATACTTATATAGAGCATCTATCGACATAGGTCTAAAGCTTTCTTTCTTAGATTTCATTAGCTCAACATACACCTTCTTTGCCACCTCTTGATGAATATTAGGGTTTTTTAAGGTAGGTGTAGGGACTAGATCATGAAGAGGAGGATGATGATTAACATGAACCACCTTAGATTGAGATTGCAAACAACCAACACCATGAATATCTTGTTTAGGAGATATATGAATCAGATATTTAATACTGTGCTCATTAACACCAAGCCCTAAACCTCTATAACCTTGTTTAGTTATCGTATTATTTCCTGTAGTATATATATCATGTAAAGCTTCTACAGGAGGTGATTGTTTATCATGTTCATGAGTAAAGGTTGTATAAGGTGGAAGAATAGGTTTTGAAGAAGTTGTTTTTCTCTTCCCTTTAATATATTTTTGGATCAGATAAGAAGAAGGTAAATCCAAGAATTCTTGCATATCTACATCATGAACTATAGATTGAATCCCATCATAAGTATGGGAAGAAACAAGATTAGCAGATGGAGAATTAGGCATATTAGGAATGTTAGGAATGAGATTAGGAACTATAGGATTATTATTAGGAATATTAGGAGATGGTATATCATCTACCAAATTCTTCACATAACCCAAAAGAGTAATAAGGCCACCACATAAATCTTTAATGAAAGTTTTGAAAGTAGGAAGACTAGTATTGGTCAATCTCATAATAGCATAGGGAAGTGAAAAATGAAGAGTAACCAACATAATGAAGTGAATGACACTCTCACAAACATCATAAGTATGATAAAGAGATGCTAAAAGAAGGATAATAAAGAAAATAACCACACACCAAAGCATCTTAAAGATCTTCATAGTGAATGAAATAAAAGAAATATTTTTGGATTTTGTAAAATATATGGATTTTTTTGTATTTTAAATGTTAAAATGAAAGAGCATAAAAGATACCTAATCTTTATGCATGAAAACAAAAGATCTAACACCCAAAAAAGAGTTGTCTATCATAGGTTCATATATATATATATATGTATGTATGTATGTATGTATGTATGTATGTATGTATGTATGTATGTATGTATGTATGTATGTATGTATATACATATATATATATATATACATATATGTATGTATATATATGTATATATATATATATATATATATACATATATATACATACATATCTATGTATATATATGTATATATATATATATATATACATATATATACATACATATCTATATTTATATATGTATATATATACATATATATACATATATATATCTATATATATATATGTATATATACATACATATATCTATATATATATATATACATATATACATATATATATATGTATATATACATACATATATACATATATATATATATATGTATATATACATACATATATACATATATATATATATATATATATATATATATATATATATATATATATATATATATATATATATATATATATATATATGTATATATATATATATGTATATATATATATATGTGTGTATATATATATGTGTGTGTGTGTGTGTGTGTGTCTATATATATATATATATATATGAACTGGTTTGGGGGAATACAAGATCCACCCCTAAATCCAAATTCCCAAAGGAGAGATCCAAATTGATCAACCAAAAAGGTTAATGCATGAAAGAATCAATCTATGGAGAATATGAATGAAGGATAAAACTTTATATTTTGTTATGAAAAGTATGTATTGAAATATTAATTGAATTGAAAACAATAACTAACCTCAAAATAGGAAAAATCTATAAAATGCTGATTTTTGATGTCTGTGTTCAGTTTCAGGAGATTCTGCAACCCGATCCGGCTTGGAAATGTAGAGACAAAGAAAACCTAGAAATTTTTTGTCTTTCAAAGTCAATTTGACCTTGACCTCAGGATCGGGGCACAATCATAATCCCCACTAAAGGTCAACCTTGACCTAAAACAGCTCCGACAGAAATTATGTTCACAGATCTTGAAAGATTGCCAAAAGGGGTATCCAGATCTGAACTGCAATTTGTTGTCTTGTGACTACACCTACAATAAAAATGGTTTTTTCATTTTTATGAAGGGTTTTCCCTAGTCAAACTTCAGTTTGGAATCAACCTTAATAATGGAATTGAAATAGAGAATGCTTGCAAGTAGTAGAAGTAGATCTTACAATGAAGCTATGATATTCAATAGATATGCAATTGTATTTGAAATGTAAACAAGAAAGTTGATATGAAAGCTTGGACTTAACACTAAAAAATATAAATCAAAACCTCCATGATTGTATGCTTGGAATCCACCTTGAAAGGAGAATGAATGAATCTTGAAGATGAACAAAGGATCTTGAACGAAGATCACACCACCATGATGGATAGATCTAGGGTTTTAATGATGAATCTTGAATAATTGAACCAAATCTCTTCAAAGGATTGAAAGCTTCAATCCTTTGTCTTCAATGGAGAACTTGAATTATTTCTTGAAGGATGATGATGACTTAAAAGAACATTGAAAACTTGATCTCAACACTTGACTTCATCATGAAATTGGATTGTTTGCCTAACTTGTGGATGGATAAAATGAGGGAGGAAGGCTTCCTTTTATACAAATCTAGGACACAAACTTCTAGAGAGGTAGACATATAGGAAATAAATTCCCTTTAAGTGAAACCCCCTAGAAATGGACTCATATTAAACATAATTTGAGGGTTTACCGTTCCAAAGTCTGAAACATCTGACTCGAAAGCAGGAAAAGAAACTTTAGAATTCTCCCCGCATCCAACAAACTTTTCGATGAAAATGGGAACCTGGGTCAAGGTCAAGGTCAACTTTGACCTAGGTCAAGATTGAGGTTGACCTTGACCTAGGCTATGGTCGAGGTCGACCTTGACCCAGGGGTTCATGACCCTTGGAAAATGAGCTAGGAGAGGAAAATGGTGCCTGGAGAGGCCCAAACAGAACCCAAAATAGGTACAGAAGATGGGAAGGGGGAAGAGCATAGGGGAAAACATGATGAATTCCCTAAACACCCCCTAAGGAGAGATAAACACTCTTAACATGGAAGTTCTTCCATTTTAAGATGATACAATAGGGTCTTGTCTACTATTGTTGAATCATCTTCTTTTGAAAGCTTGCTTCCTGTTATCATAGGGGTACTTACTAGCTTGCAATCATCCATCTTGAACTTCTTCAATATTTATTTCACATACTTAGACTGATTAATGAAAATACCTTTTTCTGTCTATTGCACATTCAATCCCAAATAGTACTTGATAGGTCCAATCATGCTCATTTAAAATTTTCTCTGCACCTCCTTAGCAAATTCTGCACTAAGCTTGTCATTACCACCAAAAATAATGTCAACAAAAATTGAAACTAGTAATAATCCTTTCTGTGTCTCTCTTATGAATAAGTTACAATATGCTCCTTTCTTGAATCCAATCTTTGTCAAGTAACCATCTAGTCTTTCATACCATGCTCCAAAGTAATCTTTAAGAAACTCCCCTTTTAAAAAAGATATAAAATCTTGGCTAAAATCTTGGCGAATCTTTAAAAAAATAAATTCTACTGGCAAATCTCTCAAATTTTTTGAAATTTTTTTTTTGTTATTGGTGATTATTTTTTAATAACAATTTTGTTGTAGAAAATTTGGTGAATCTCAAACATTAAAAATAAATTAATTAATCACCATGGTGAATACTTCTATTTAAAAATAGAGAATTCTTCTAGAAAATAATTAGGCTTAATGTGGAAATCTTTGATGGGTTTGAGGAATATACTTTGTAATAATTACTTGCTATCATTTATTTAAAATATAATCTAATAACCTCATTTTATTATGTGAGACAAATATATTCATATTTTTAAATGCTAATGGGGTCTAAAAAGATATCAAGACCATTGATTTATATTGAGATGAACAATCCGAAAGAAATTTTAGCTCCCATAAGCGTTACAAACCAAATAGTAACATTGTTACCTCAGAATATAATGAGGGTCACTAGATTATACTTTAACTCAGTAATGGAAACTAAAAGTTGGTGATAGATCCCTATAGTAACTAATAATCATGACATATTATTGGAGAATTAATTTAAATTTCTACAATAACTTATAAAATTTTGGTGAATCAAATCTAATCATGTATTGAATATTTCACAAATTTTTGAGTTCAAGTTTTTTATAAAATAAATTATTTTGTGATTTAAATATTTCTAAATCAATTCTTTTTTTAAATGTGGCGATTTAGGTTGCCTTAAATCTTGAATTATTAGCCAAACTTGAACTCTCAAATTTCCAAAATTAGCCAATTGGCAAAAATTAGCCACTAAAAATTACTTTGCCATGCTCTAGGGGTTTTCTTAAGTCTATAAAGGGCTTTCTTTGGTCTGCATACCATATCAGGTTTGTCTGATAAAGTAAATCCTTCAGGTTTCTCTATGTAGACTTCTTCCTTCAACTCTCCATTCATGAATGCTAACTTAACATCCATTTGATATACTTTAAAGTCTTTGAATGTTGCATAGGCTAGATGTTAGGAATAGGAACACTGAGAGGGGGGTGAATAAGTGTTCTACAATATTAATTTTTGATACGCGAAACTTAACTTAAAAACTTAATTGTTGAGCTGAATATTAAAGCAAGTAAAATAAACAACCATAACACATAACACCAGATATGATTATGGGGAAACCTTGGCCAAAGGAAAAACCCTAGTGGGAATTAATACCCACTAATAATAGCACTTGTGTATTATGAACTTGTTAAAGTTCCTTTTCCCTATTAGGAGTAGTTATTACAATGCTTCCGTACAATGACCTTGTCAAGGGTTGGACCTTGTTAGGAATATTGAAGTAAAAAACCCTGTTAGGGGTGGTTGGCTCACTTCTAGAGCTCACTCCTCAATAGAGAAGGCTACAACCTCTTGGATATTAGATATATACTATATCTGCAATGGTGAACTGCTGCTATGACATTGCTTGTCTAATCAGTTCCTTTTGTGCACTGATGCTTTAACCTCTTGTAAAGAACTATATCATTCTGAATACTCTTCACATTCTTCTACTCTTCTTCTATCAACTCTATATCGCATGCCATGTGTTGGGACTAAAAAATACAACATGTGTTTTTGAGTACCATTTTGAAAATTTGCAGTTTATAGCCCTATAAGTGCTTTTGTGCCTATTTTCTCAGATGAGATTCTGATGTCTACTATGCATGTCAAGTATTCATTACCCTTGTTTTATCATTTGAAGACATCTTAGGTTTCTAATTTCAAGTTTCAAGTTGTTTTGTGATGTCTTGTTTTGAGCACTTGTCTGAATCTGCATTTGTGCCTAAGTGTCAATTTGTTGTAATAGGCCCTATTTGCATTTGAATATTTTTTTCCCAGTGATTGGTCATGGCATGCCGATTATGGCATCATATTTTAGGCATGGGAGTGAGTCATCCTACTGATTTTTAGCCCCCCATGTACCTATTTGACCTATTTGCTAGTGTCATTCTATTTGTAATTTGTTAGAATTCTCTGAGTGTGCACTATTCAAAATTCTAAATGGCCTACTTTGAGGTATCCCAGTTTGTGCCCTGTGCAAGGTTTGGCATAACTGAGTGTGGTTCCATACTATAGACCTGGAAGACTACTTGTCTGTGGATTTTGAAGTCTCTGCCAATCCATTTGACCATTTTCCTAGGCCATTCCCAAATCAGATGTTTATGATTTTCATTATTTTAAAATCTAAATATATCTAATAGGCTGACTTTGGCATTTTATTGTGTTCAACATTTCAAGTTTCTGAGGAAGCTAGTTAAGGATTCATGTTCCTTGTATGAGGGAGAATCAGTGCTTAAGATTCCAATTCATGAAAGTTTCAGTGGGTGAGTTTTTTAGGCCAATTCTAGAGTTGACTTGTGTGATTTTGGCAAGTGTGGACGGACAATGTTTTCAAGGTGCCATGTTTGATCGTTAAAATCTTTTAGCTCAAGCCTTTTGGTGCAAACTCCTTTTGCGAGTGTAGGCACATTATGGAAGTGAACTGGTGTTTTTGATGGCATATTTTTGAAGGGTTCTTTGGTTAGTATTCAATGCAATCCTTGGATGCTAGTTAGTGTTACTGGTCAGCTATGTTGGGCACATTATTTCAGTCATATCGAGTGTGCAATATTTTTTGAAATGATGAGGTTGCTATGTTTTTAGAGTCTTGGACTTATCTTCTAGAAGGTGGTGTTAAATACACCTCATGGTTTTAAAGTATTTTGGATTTGTTATAATAAAAAAATAATGGCTGGCCTGAGATGTTGAAGCTAAAAGATTGGCCACCATCAAATTTATTTGAAGAGGACATTGACTTGCAAACTTAAAACACAAGAGGGAGAAAATAGTGAAGCCAGTAGAAAGCCATATGGAGGATTTTCAAGACATCCCAAGCACATTGCAAATGAAATTTATAGTTACAAGTTGAAGAAGCTACAAAGGCTCTGCATTTGTATGGGACATATTTGGTTTTAAATAAACTAATTTGATGTGTATTAAGAAAGCAATGAAGGAGTTCAATAAACGTAAAAACAAATGCAAAGAGAATCCTACACAATGATATAAGAAATAGCCCACAATGGATTTTGCAAACATGAATTTGTAGAGATAGAAAAAAAGTCATATTGTGGGGGGAATAACTTTCAATTCAACCATTGGATCGGGCTCATTTTTTGATATGTTGTCACAAATCTAGTTTTTTAGATTCCCACCAGAGTGATTTTCCAAATTTGTCCTGGTTTGCGAGATATAGTCGACTAAGCGCGACACTGTCTAAACTGCCCTTAATAGTCACAAAGAAAATATATCCCACATTCATTGAGATTGGGGAGTTTCAAGTATTTAAATACTCCAGCACTTACAATGTGAAATAAGTAAGAAGATAAGAGGCTCTTGGCGGGCCCCTTGGCTGGAGGATTTGGTGTGGCGGTGGGTGCCATTATTTTGAGACAAAGTGCAAAGAAAGATTTAAAAACTCTCAGTAGTTTAATCCCACATTCATCCAGAATGGGGAAATTTCAATGTTTATAAGCAAGTCCACTCTCATAATGAAATAGATAAAGAGGTGGAGGCTTTGTCCACATGCGCAGGTGATTGGAACCTTGGTTTCCATACCCACGACAAAAGGTAAGAGTATTTTGTAGGAATGATGATGTGGCAGATGACTAGACAAGATTGACACGTGTCAAGTGGTCACGGATTTGCCAAACCAAGCCGACAGTTAACAGAAGATTCTGAGATTCAGAGGTGGTGGTCAACTAATCGCCAGTCGCATGATTGCCATATGTTAGCAGTTAAGGGCCGACCATTCCAAGATTAAGAGATAACCTAGTCAACAGTTCTCCAAGTCCAAATGGTTAGTGCAAAATCATTCTGAGATTTGGAGATTAATGTTCACTGAGTCGCTAGATATCTTGACAGTCAAGGATAACCTAGTCGCCCATTCTCTAGATTTAACCTAGGGTTAAGGAATGACTTGGAGATTCAGAGATGGCTTGTTCGCCAGATCGCAGAGCTTAACCACAGTTAGTTGGATGATCCAGAGATTTAGAGATTGAAGGATTCACTAGTTCTCAAGGTGTAACCTGAGTTAGTTGAAGAATTTAGAGATTATGAGAATGAGTGCATTCGCCAGATCTCCCAATCGGGGGTTAAAACTTGAGTTAGTCCGAGCAATGAATCAAATGGTGACAAGTGGTGCTTCCTGGTGATTCCTGAGGATAAAGTGTAGAAAATGATTAAAATATGCAGATTTCAAAGAATTTAAAAGATCAATATAGTCCAAACTATAAACATAAATTCAAAAATTTAAATGACAAGCCTGTTCATGGATTAATGTTTTGGAGATTCAATTTTTGTCCAAATATACAAGTGTTATATGTTTTCAGAAATGGGAAAAGACAAGGAATCCAATGGAAATGATTATTTTCAGTTTCATTGAAGTAGGAAGGAGTAGTATGGGTTTGAATTTTGAGGCCAGAATCAGAATCAGTCAGTTAGGAAATGATTGCAGAAGGTGGATCAATTTGAGGAATCAGTTGCAAAGAAAAGTGTGGGAAGAACTTGAAGATATTTTCATGCCAAAGATGGACAATTGTCAGTTAGTTTTTCAACTGACTCTCATTTGCTATATCTTTTTTTTTCACTCATTTAAAGGATGTTGAAAATTTTTGCTGCTGGGATAGCTTTAGGCTTTTGAGTCTTATTTTTGTGTTCATGGTCTTGCAATGTATAGTTTTAGATGAATTTTAATGAAAATAATGGAATCCCTATTCAGTTCTTGTTTGATGTCTTTGTATGCATTGTCTTAATTCTTGTGTATTAACTTGTAAGGATTGTTGATATACCAGTTATAAGGTATTTGTGGGTTTGAATTTAAGTTTCTTTTAAGGAGAGAGTAATTCTTGATTTTAGGTTCTGAGAATTCTAGGTTTGCATATGAATTTGATGTCCAGGTGGTGAAATGAGAGGAATGGTTTGCAAGGCATTTCATTTAGGTTCTTGAGTTAGAGTTAGGGTTTTTTGGGATTGCACATTTGCTTGACTCTATTGGCCAATAGATAAGGCACTGGTCTTGGCTTGAATGGTATTTTTCTTCATCAAGCATTAATTGAAATCACTTTACAGTTCTAGTTTAAGAGCATAAATGTTTAGAATTTGTATTGAATAGTACATATATTGTTGGTGATTCCTTGTAGAAGTGAATCTGATAGGTTAGCCTACCTGAGCCTCCAGGTTCGAAGAGAAGAAGGATGAATATCCTTGTTACTATCCACTAATTTTCATGTCTGGATAAAGGGTTTAGTGAGAGAGTGGTTGTGTATGCAAATTTAGTATATTTTAGGTACACCCAACTGGGTCTGTGGAGCTCGAAGTGTAGAAGGAGTTTCTCCTTGTCATTTAGTCTTTTCTTGCTTGAGTCATGAGTTTAGGAATCACAGAGTTCAATTGAAGTATTTAAGGCTTGTAATAGGATTCAGCAAGAAAAAATGCTAATAGATTGGTGACTCTGCTAGGGAATAAATAAATGACAGTAAGGTTAAGATGCCCAATTCCTTGCTTTACTGATTCATCCCAGGGGCTAGTCCGGTTTGGTTATAGAGTTAGTTCTTTTAAAAAAATTGTTATATCTTCTCACTGAATGTGAGTGGCGACTCTAAATTATTATTTGGTCAGTGTTTTGTAAAATGAAATTGCAATATATTTTGTGATCTTGACAAACAGTGCATCATGTGAAGTTGTTTTATGTTTTATGATAAAGAAGGTCTAGGTATGAGATAAAGGTTCTCAGCTGTTTCAAGATTGGTCCTCTGCAAAGAGGTGGAGGCTCTACAAATATTTGAAAGGTGATTTGAGGGAGGCTTCAGATCCGTATTTTACACTAGCAACATCACTTGCAGAAAATCTTTTATCAAAGTAAAAAATGGTCCCTAAATAGGTGAATCAGTCACTAAAGAGAAGGGGAATTAGTTTGAAAGTTCATGCCATATTTCTGGATAGAAGATCTAGTTGCTAGAGTATCAGAAATATGTTGATGTTTGTTGAGGTCAGTGATTGCATGAAATTGGATAGAATTATTGTCATGAGAATAAGCTTTATTATTTTGTCAGTGTGTTAGAATGGAGTTCCCAGCCATGATAGATCAAGAGGATGTTTCTAGATCTGAAGGTTTTCAGTCATATCTAAAGAGTTATAATGATGAAATTCATTTGATAAATAAAAGAATTCAACATAATTGCATTCAGATGTTAAGATGTGCAATAGGAGAAAGAAAAGAGGAGTCCACATTGTCTTATTATAAGAAATTTCTTGTTGCACGTGGTGAACTTCCTATGGGTTTAGATTTTCATGAATCCCAGTATGCTGAGATGTTTCTAGAACTTACAATGCCTTAATCGGTTAGTTGGACTGCATTCTTAAAAGATGAGGCATTAGAAAATATTAAAGAATGCATGGGTTCCTTTATAGATATTGATTCTAGTTGTCCTGAATCTAGTTGTGCCAAGGATGTTGAGTCTTGTGATGGTTGTAGTGCTGGTTATTGTGTTGATGATGAAACTTATGAGTGTCAAGGAGTGGAAGATGAATTTTCAATTGATAGTAATTCCCTTGAGCTTGTAGATTTCTATTCCTCTCAGCATGATAATAATGGTTCCTTGTTTAAGTTTAGTGATGTTTTGTGTGAACATGATAAGTATGATTATAATGCAGATGATAGTTCCTACAGTGGTCACTTCACATAAGGTAATAAGAGACAAGTAACTTTAGTCCCTATTTTGGATGGAGAGGAAATTTGCAGCATCAGTAGTGAGAATGAAGAGATGGAATGTAATGCTCAATGCTTGCTAATTTGTGAGCAGATATCAGATCTCTTGGATGCTGATTTTCAAAGGTATACTCCCAAGTTTGTTTCCAGAATTCCATGCCCGATAAATATAATTTTTGATGAAAGTGATTCAGATGATGGCATGATGAGTGAAACACCTTTTAATGTCTTTTCTCCAATTTTAAATCAGCAAGATTCAAGTGCATTTCATTGTGATGATTTTGATAGTGTTATTTTTTATGAATACAATGATGAGTGTACTAGCAAGTGTTTAGATTTGCAAGAGCTTGCTGATTGTGGTTTTGGTTTACATTTTGATGCTGAAGAATATGGTAAATCTGAAAGTGTATTCTTAGATTTTCTAATGACTAATGAGTCACTCACTGACGGAGCTTGTTCCTTTCTAAATGTTGCTGATGTGGTTTGTGATCAACAAGTTGTTTCTGGTATTATGCAATCAAACTTTTTTTTTGATAAGTTCTATGTTAGTTTGAAAAGTGATGAGATGGAAGTGTTTTATTCTTTCTTGCAAACTAATGATCAAATTGTTGATGTTTCCAGCCATGATGTTGAGTTGGAGTGCTTCTTTTTTTAGCATGATATTGATAATGAAGATTGTGATGTTTTAATGTGACACAGTGATCAATGTTTATGGCAGCCTGCTGGCCTGATATTGCCAGATAATGGTGAGTTTAGTGATCAATTTTTCTATGATATGTTGAAGATGAATCATATTATTTCTAACCAGTTGGATGAAATATATAGTCTTAGTTTGCCTCCATTGTATGGAGATGAGAATCATTTATTTGATAGAGGTAAAATTGATTAGAGTTTTGGGGCTTTGACCATTTTTGTAAATGTAATAAGTTCATACATAGTCACTTTCCCTTTCAGTTGTGTGTTTTCTTTCAGTAAGTGGGTTCCCGGTTCGGAGTTTTGTGAAATTGAAGAAAAGTGTCAAGCTGATTCTCTTTGAGGTGGTCTTCTTCTACCATGAGATTCTGGAGTTCTCTGCATGCTCACATGGGGCACATGTCCATAGTTAGAGCCACTATTGGGACTAAAAAATACAAAATGGGTTTTTGAGTACCATTTTGGAATTTTGCAGTTTGTAGCCCTATAAGTGCTTTTGTGCCTATTTTCTCGGATGAGATTCTGAGGTATACTATGCATGTCAAGTATTCATTACCCTTGCTTTATCATTTGAAGACATCTCAGGTCACTAATTTGAAGACTCAAAAGCTTATCTTCAAGGGTGCATACCAAAACTTGATCATATACACGTGCGCTGATGCTTTGTTCATCAGGTGCTTTACTGACTGCTATGTTCTTCATACTTAGCTGAATTCTTATCTTCTAAGTTATTGCGTTGACACCAAAACACTATATGACTTTGTTGCCATAATGACAACATGAAATATTAGTCATATACATCAGTATAGTCAACTTTCCAACAATCTCCTCCTTTTTCATTAATGGAAACAAAGGAATATGGTGAAGTTACTAAACTATATCTTACACAAAAACTTTCTAACATATACTCTTATCTTTTTCTGTACATCATATACTCTATCTTATATCTCCCTTCTACTAATATATATTTACTCTAATCTTACTCCATATTTTCTCTACTCCCCCTTTGACATTACTGACAAAGGTGCTAAAAAATGAAACTACAAGTACTTACATAGTGAGTACATCCAGGTATGCAATCTTCAGGTTTTGGATCTCTTGCTGCCAAAATGCCTTGAGTGCATCTAATATTTGGAGATGGGCGCATAATGCATAAGTTAACTTCTCCATCCTTTTTAGATCTTTGCTAGGACCTTGATCATATGTCACAATAGTGGCATCTATCTCCTTGATATTATGATTCAACACATCTAGGGAGGGCACAAGTGCATTCCTTAACTGAGTTTGCCTAGCCCTTATCTTAGCCATTTCTTTTTCTACCTTCTCAATTTTTTCTAACTGTCCTTGATAGAAATTATTGCACATGTTTACATCTTGTGAGGGATCTAGCACTAATTTTCTCATAGCTTCCATTATAGATTTTTCTTCCTAAATCTTCTTGGAAAGATCTGATGTGAGTTTGTCCTTCAACAGTGCTTGACCAGCCTTAAGAGAATTGAGGTCAAGTGCAAAATTTTCTATCAACTCATTCAATCTTTTCTTGAGATATTTTTCTTTTGCAACCTTGGATACTGATTCTTCTAGGCTTGAGAAGTCTTCTTTGAAGTTTGAAAGGATGTTTGTTACATCATCCACTGAATGAATATTTACTATTTTCTTTTCCTTAGGCAGTAGGTTTTTTAGTATTCTTACTAATTCAACAAATAATGGATTTCTCATTACTTGTTTCTCCATTTCTAACACACTTATTTTTATCAGGTCTTCTTCTCCCAATGGATCTAGACGTGTTGTGACCTAGGTCAAACTTGACAAAAATGACATTGAGGGTTTAGGGGTAAGGAGTGTACTATCCATAACTTCAATCTTTACCTTCATTGGTATTCCAATAGAGGGCTCTTCAGCAGGTTCATATTTCTTTTCTTCCTCTCCTTCTTGTCTAGTTATGTCTTCAATTTGAACTTCTTCTTGCTACATAGGTGTGTCATCACCACATATTATCTAAGCCTCTTTTGTGCTCACAAAAGATTCCTCAAACTTATCAAGATCCTTATCTATTGACTCCATTTCTTCACTAGGCACTATCACTGAGAGTACAAAATCATGTAGACCTATCATTAGTGCATTGGGAATCCCATCTACTTTTACTTTCTCAATGGGGACTTGGGTTGCAGGCATAGTGGGAGGATACATGTGTCTATCCAAGAAAACCTTCTCAAATTATTTTTCAGTCTCCTTCGCTACCAACTCATAATCCTTGTTTATAATTTTTAGAGTTCTTAGTTTAGTTCTTAGGTGCGGCTTCACCAAATCCAATAAAAATGATTTCTCTTTAAATGAAAAAACCAGGAGGCTTTCATTCAATATCTTTTCTCTTATCCTAAGATCTTTTTCTATATCTTGTCTCTTCAAAAAGTCTAAAATGATCCATACATTATCTAGTATAACTATCTTAAGTTCCAGAACTATGTTCTTGAACTTAATCATGTCCTTGATTATCACACCATGGATATCTGATTTATCTATCTCACTATATTTTTCATAGAATTTTCCTATTTGATCAATTCTTCATTCATATACTACCTTGGTTTTCAACACTTCAATATTCAGTCTGAATCCTACCTATGGAGGTGCTTGAGTGTTTCTTCCTTTTCTTCTTGATGTTCTAGAGGATGGGTGGATTGCATCAGTCTTCTTCTTCCTCTTAGGCATCCTTCTAGGCTCAGGAGGTGGTGTGGACTCCAGATCAATAGTATCGGTGGGCATAGGAGTGTTTTCTTCTCTCTTTTTCTTCTTCTCCTTGGGATCATCAATCCTCTCTATTTCTACTTTAGAAGAGAGTGCGCTCACAAGTTTCATAGTAATCTTGGCTTCCCTTGCCTTACCAAGATCTTCTTGTGTGACTCCATGGATTTTTAGTATGTCTGATGTTATCTTTGATGCTTTCCTTTTTGTTTTTGAACTATATAAGACTGAATCTACTTGTCTTGTCTTCTCCTCATAAGTACCCCATCTTGGTTCATTGGGATCCTTAGGCACTAATAGGAGGACTTGTGTATATGCTTCTAAAATATGTTCTTCCACTTCATAACCAAGTGGATGAATCCACCTAGTTCTAGGTTCCACTACTTCCATGAAAGTGATGTTTGTCTCCACCATGAAAAAAATGTTAAGCTTATACTTTTCAACTATACTCTCAGGTATCCTATACCTTTTGTGCATCCTAATTCTGAATGTCTTGATTTCCAAGTCCATGAAATCTCTCAAGGTGCTTTCAGATGTTTCCTTCAATGAAATATGTGGCATTGTAGGTAGGCTCCTATCTAGATAGAGATCTGGTAAATTTCCAACAATATAGAAGTACATATAAATGATAAGTGACCCAAATCTAAACATTGTGCTCTTGTCATGCTTAATGTCCCTTATGTTATCCATAAATTGTGTGAGAAACATCTCACACAAGTTTAACTCTCCATTTCCCTTACAATTCTAATGGTTGCCAGAATATTTGTTGCTGACACACTATTAACTCTGTTTGCATGCTAGAATTTTTAACCAAGTATCATTGCCATGAGCTTGATATCCTTCTAAATTAGCTCTATGGTCATGCCACACTTATCACTCTGGACTTTCAAGCCCGTTCCACTGGTTTCTTGACATCCTTGCTAATAGGAAGAATGGTGCCTATCTTAGGAAGTTTGGTCATCTCATAAATGAGGTCAGTAGTTATCTGGATAGGGACTTCTTCAACCCCAAAAAAGTCATCATGTATTATACTAAGAAATATCTTAATCCATTCTTATTCATATAACTCATATGCAGTCGCATACTCTATGATAGGGTTGTTTTCAAGGTGCGCAAACTCATGCATGAATGTCATGTCTTGTTTCATCATTAAATCTAAGTGCAACCTTATTCTATCCAATCCTACCACTTCCTTCTTGTAGTAAATGTATGTGTGTATGTCTTCTATGTTAATCACTCCCATATGAATTTGAGAAAATGTCCCTTCAAGGTCATATAGGACTGACTTGAAAGGATGCTTCTTAAATATGTACATCTTCATTTTAGTAACATCAAAAACAACTGGAGTGGCCATTACTTACTTGATTAATTTCTCAAATAGGTTTCCAAAGGGTTTCAGAAGCATCATGACCGAACTAGGGTTTTGCAACAATTTTCATAATTCTTCACTGATAAACCAACTTCAATCTTTCAACACAAACTACTTTGATCTCCCATGCTCTCTAAAGGCTCAATCGCAAATGCAAATGTGTGGATAATGGATCTTTGGTGACTATAAAAATAAATTTCTTCCATTAATGCTTGCCACCATAACACAAAATGTAACAGTAAATTTCAATCTTTGTCTCTACTAACAATCAAGTTATGTGCTCTTTCATACAGCATCAGCTAGTATCCAAACATCTAAAACCAAAGGTGCATACTCTAAGGGTGAGTATACTAGCCGCATAGGGGTCTAGAGCTAATCTAGCTCCTCCTATGACCAAGAGGGTCATCCATCTAGAAGTAGAAGGTGTGTCCATTATGGATGCATCCACTACATAGTCATCAACATTATCTTGCTTTACTTCTTTCCAAATCTTTCTTACATCTTCTATAGCTTTCACAAACTTGACTTGTCTAGATTCATCCAAAATTGATCCTTGAGACTTATTAGGTCTTTATGTATTTGCGCTTATGATCTACAAAACTTTGAGATGTGTCCAACCTTATTACAAGAGTGACAAATAACTAGAGGCCTTTTATTCCTCGGTGCATTGATGTGAGTTACCATGATGCATTGTCTAGTTGTGTGACCATTTTAATTGCATATTTGACAAGTAATGTTATGAGGACTTCTAACATTATGTTGTGGATGATTTCTCTAATTTTGCTCAGTCTGACTTCTTTGATTTGATCTACAATTCATATCTCTATGACCAAACTTATTTCATGAATAAAAATAACCATTGAAAGGTCGTACCTCTTTACAATCTCTTGCTATATGTCCATGCTTGTTACATGCATAAAAAAGTTTGATTTACTAGCTTGCGTTCATCTTTAGATGGTTTAGCTTTAGCTTCAATATTATTTTCAATCTTCTTAGTTTATGTAGATTCTTCTGGTGCTTTCATTCTTTCTCACATATCATGGATTTGATTTTGTTCTTCATTGAATCCAATACCAGTGGTATCTCCTTTAATCTTTTTTGCATACAATTGTGACTCTATTAGATCCTTACTTGTGTGCAATTTGTCAATATGAGTCTTTTCTTCAGTCAATTCAAATTCCACCTTCTTCTGAATGTTCTCTAACTCCAAGGTTTTCATTTTTTCTTACCTCAGCTCTTCATCCAACTACTTGTTTTCTTTGACCTGTTCTTCATAGGCTTCCTGATTGTTAAATAGCTTTTCATCCAACTCTTTAATCTGATCCTTCAAAGATGTGTGTTCCTCATTTAGCTTTTTGAACATTTTTCCTAAATCACTTCTAGAACAATCTTTCAAATATTTTCTCTATTTCTTGATGAATACTTGAGAACCGTTAACCTTTAATTTCAGTTCTTTAATTTATTTTTTAGATCTGTCAAGGTCTTCAAGAGCTACTTCAAGATTCTTCTTCAGATATTTCACTTCTCTTGTATCCATGATCTCCTCAAGTGGTTAAACTTATCTTCATAGGAAAAAAGATCTGATACAATTTATTAGGAATAGGAACATTGAGAGGGGGGGAGGGGGTGAATCTATGTTCTACAATATTAATTTTTGATACTTGAAACTTAATAACTTAATTGTTGAACTAAATATTAAAGAAATTAAAGTAAACAACCATAACACATAACACTAGATATGATTACGGGGAAAAATTGTCTAAAGGAAAATCCCCGATGGGAATTAATACCCACTAATAATCACACTTGTGTATTATGAACTTGTTAAAGTTTCTTTTCCCTCTTAGGAGAAGTCTTTACAATGCTTTAGTACAATGACCTTGTCAAGGGTTAGATCCTGTTAGGAGTCTTGATGTAACAAACCCTGTTAGGGGTGGTTGGATCACTGCCAAAGCTCACTACTCAATAGAGAAGGCTACAACCTCTTAGATTTTAGATATACACTATATTTGCAATGGTCAATTTATACTATGACACTACTTGTCTAATTAGTTCCTTTTTTGCACTGATGCTTTGTTAGGAATGGGAACACTGAGAGGAAGGGGGGGGGGGGTGAATCAGCGTTCACTATATTTTAAATTTTCTTTTTAATCTTTATAATGAACTTAAATGTTTAAGTACTGAATTAAACATTCACATTAATATGAAACATGAAATCAACACATGACACCAATATGGTTATGGGGAAACCCAAATAGGTAAAAATCCTAGTGGGAATTGACACCCACTAATATTCTGCACTAGTTTTTTGTGATCCTTGTTAGAAGATCCTTAACCCTGTTAGGAGTTTCTTTACAATGCTTTAAGTACAGTAGACCTTGTCAAGGGTCAGACCCTATTAGGATTCTTTTACAATATTCCTTGTTAGGGGAGTGGACGCACTATCCTAGAGCTCACTGCTCAAGTGGTGAAGGCTACAACCTTCTAATGTCAGATACACACTATATATGTTGGATGAACTGTCACTATGACACTTCTTGTCAGATCAGTTCCTTTGATGCGCTGATGCTTTGACCTCTTGCAAAGCTCTAATACATCTTATAGTGTCTTCACACACTTCTTCTCTTCTTCTCACAACTCTCTATCAACTTCCATACCGAATACAATGGGCACATCTTATATTTATATGCACATACAAAATAAACAACTAGGTAGGCCCTTGAACCTATTACATACAACACTTCCAAATGAATTGGCTTAAGCATGTTTACAATCAAACATATATACATGTTGGAAACCTAATTACAATAGGCACATAGCCTTTTCAACATTATAATATAGTTGCAACTCAAAATGATAACTATCGGCTGCTTACTCTGTTCTTCACTGGCACACACTGGCTATGCAACTTCAACTGACTGTATCTTTCTCATCCTTGCATAACTGATTATGCACTCATAGACTAAGCATGAATATAGTCTAACCAACTTAACTTCTAGGGTGCATACCATAATTCTTCTATATGCATGTGCGCTGGATTTGAGTTGCAGGAACTCTGTACATTGTCTATTCTTCAACACTTAACTAATTTTTGATCTTCTCATCATGTGCGCTACTGCTATATGACATTTTTTCCATAATGAAAACACTATATCAAGTCATATACATTAGTATAGACAAATTTCCAACAATCTCCCCCTTTTTCATTGATGGCAACAAAGGAATATGGCCAAGTTGCTAATTGTCCTTAATACCAATTTGTTTTTGTCATCTATACATATACTTATATCTCCCTATAAATATTATGATCCATATTATATACGCAACTCCCCCTTTGACATTAATGACAAAGGTGTTTCAAAAAATTGTATCTATACATACTCACTAAGGGAAAACATCCAGATATGCAACCTTTAGGTTCTAGATCTCCTTCTTCCAGAATGTGATCAAAGAGTTTACTATCTGGAGATGGGTGCATAAAGCATGCTGAAGCTTCTCCATCTTCTTAAAATCTATGGAAGGAGCTTGATCATAGGTTATCATGGTGGCATCAATATCCTTGATGTTATGATTTAGAATGTCTAATGAGGGTGCAAGAGCATTCGTCAACTGAGTATGTCTAGCCCTTAACTTTGTCATCTCCTTTTTCTTCCTTCTCAATTTTGTCTATCTGACTTTGGTAGACATTATTGCACATGTTCAAATATGTGGATGTGTCTTTCACTAAACTCTTCACTTGCTCAATCATAGCTTCGACCTCTTTTATTTTATTGAAAAGAGCATCGGTAGGCTTATCTTGATCCATGCATTCTGCAATGATTCTTCTTCCTTGATTTGCAAATTCTTTTAGGGATGCTTGACTAGTTTTGAGTGAGTTGAGGTGAAGTGCAAAGTTACTGATCAGTTCATTCAATCTCTTCTTTAGATACTTTTCTTCTGCAACTAGGGATGCGGATTCTTCAAGGCTTCAAAAATTTCTTTTGAAATGTGAGATGACTATACTCACATCATCAACCGAGTGTATCTTTGACACTTTCTTGTTCTCTGGTAACATATTGTTCAAAATGTTTACTAATTCTACCAGGAGGGGATTCCTCATTACTTGGTTTTCTTTGGTTTTCTCCATAGCTAAGACACTGAACTTAATCAGGTCTTCTTCTCTTCATGAGTCCAAACTGGATGTGTCAGGTGTCAAATTTGACAACAATGCTGCTGAAGGAGTGATGGGAGTGTTGTCCAACACTTCTTTTTCTACTGACATTTCATCCTTTTTCTCACTTTGTTTTACCTTTTCTTCCATCTTTTCTTCTTCTTTGTCCTCATCAGTCAATGCTTCTTCTTGATGGGTGGGCCGTCTATTGCTACATAACATTTCAGCTTCTTGTGTGCTCACAAAAGCTTCTTTAAACTTATCTAAGTCATTGTCTGTGGCCGCCATTGCAAGGACCTGTAAATGGTATATTGGAGGTCTCTGCTACTTTGTCTTGCTCACTAGGTGCTTGAGTGATGGGTGCAGACTTAGGTTTCATGTGCTGCTCTAAGTGATGCAGGAGCATCCTAGGTGTAAGAGCAATCTTGCATCACCCAAAAATATTTTTGTTTTCTTTTCAATAAGGACTATCTTATGCAGAGCTGCTATTTATGGAAACTTACTATTTTTAGTAAGTTGGTCATATGATCTTAGAATGTTTTGATTTCATAGTTGGAGGTTCATCCTAGTCATTTCAGCCTACCAGTTGAGTTTCATTGCCACATCATTAGTATTGGTGAAGTTATTGAGGTTTTTGGGTACAAAATATTTCAAGTCAATTTTGAAGGCCTTAGAGGCTCTGGATCGCAATCGACCCCTAGTTGACTAGCACTAACACTTGTCAAGCACTGTAGATCTTGTCTTGGCATTTTCAAAAAGTGGTTACAATAGAAAAATGGAGTTATGGTTAAAAAGTTATGGCCTCCAAAAGTTGGGTTACCTAAAATCATATTTTGTATTTCTTTTGAGCCAACCCTATTGTAATAATTGTAAAAATAAAATAATTTCATGTTTAGTTGGCCTAAAAGGCTAAATTTATGGAACCTTCTTGGGTGGTGGAAATTGCCTATATAAAGAAGGCCCATAGTGTTGTCTAGGGTAGTTCTAGGTAGTAGATCTGGGTATTGATTCGAGGCTTTGTCCTACAAAATATTGTAAGGGAATGCCCATGTGGCTTTGCATATTGTAATTCTGAAAGTTTGTAATTCCACATTTGTGGAGATAATAAGAAGCCCATTTTTTGTTCTTGCATATTGTTGTTGTTTCTCTATTTCTATTATGTGTTTGTGGTATTAAGGGGAGCACCCTTCATCACTAAGAATACCTTCTCAAAGGCCTTCTCTGTTTCCTTAGATATCAGCTCATAGTCTTTGTCCATAAGGTGTAGTGTTCTCATCTTTGTCCTTAAGTGTGGCTTCACCAAATTCAATAACAGTGACTTTTCTTCAACATAACATACTGGAAGAGTGGAATCAAGTGTTTGTTCCCTTATTCTAAAGTCTTCTTCAGTGGCTTGTCTTTTCAAGGTATCCATAATCTCCCATACCTTATCTAGGATAGTTGTCTTCAATTCAAGAACTATCTTCTTGAACTTTATCATGTGTTTGATCAGCATCTCATGAATCTCTGACTTATCAATTTCATGATATTTGTCATAAAACTTGGCTATCTAATCTATCCTTCCTTCTTCTGCTAATCTAGTCCTTAACACTTGAAGACTAGGTATGAATCCAACTTCCGGAGGTGACTACACAATTTTCAATTTGCTTCTTGTGGTTGCACTTATAGCTAAAGGGTGGTTTGTGGCGACTTGTTTTCTCCTCTTGGGTATTTTAGGAGATGCATATATGGATTCAATATCAACTGTAGGAGTGGGCACAGAAATGATGTCATCAATTTTACCCTGTTTATCCTTTGGATCATCAGTCTTCTCAATCTCTACCTTTTTCATATTAGGATCATTAGACTTAGCTTCCATTATGGATGCACTCTCAATTTCCAAAGCAATCTTTTCTTCCCTTTCTTTGTCTAGGTCTTCTTGTGTTACTCCATGAGTTCTGAGTATCTCAGATGTAATCTTAGAGGCTTTCCTCTTAGTTGCTATGCTATTTAGTTTTGCATCTATTTCTCTTGTCTTCTCCTCATAAGTTCCCCATCTTGGCTCATTGGGGTCAGTAGGAGCTGAAAGCAATACTTGAGCATATGATTCCAAAACTTGTTCCTCTACTTCATATCCAAGTGGATGAATCCACTTTGTTCTAGGTACAACTACCTCCATACATGTTGTATCTATTTCAACCATAAAACAAATTGTATCCTTGTACTTTTCTACAATGTTTTTTGGAATTCTATACCTCATTTGCATCTTGACCCTGAAGGTCTTCAACTCCAATGTTATATAATCTATCAATGTACTTTCAGTAGATTCTTTGTTGGATATTTGTGGCATGGTTGGAATGGACTTGTCCAAATATAAATCTAAAACTTTACCAACTATATGTAGATACATGTAAATGATCAAACACCCAAACCTAAATATCTTGGTCTTGTCATGCTTGATTGCCTTGATTTTATCAATCAATTGTGCATGCAATATCTCACACAAGTTGAACTCTACATCTTCATTTACAAGTCTAATGGCTGCCAGAATTGTGCCCGCAGACACACTATTCAATCTGCTAGTGTGATGAAACTTGTATCCAAGTATCATAGACATCAATTTGATGTCAACTTGCTCAATAGGCTCAATTGTCATCCTGTGCCTATAAATCCTTGACTTACATGTTTTCGCAACAATTTTGCTGACATCCTTTCCCACAAGAAGGACAAAACCTATCTTAGAAAGGCCTATCATCTCATGTATTAGGTCACTGGTGATTCTTACTGGCACATCACCTATCTAGAATAAATCATCATGAATTCTGATCAATAATATCTTAATCCATTTAGTCTCATAAAATTCATATGCCGTAGCATACTCAACTATATGGTGATCATTCCACTTAACATATTCATCCATGAATGTTTTATCTAGTTTCAACATGGTATCCATGTGTTCCCTTAACCTATCCAACCCTACTAGTTCTTTCTTGTAGTAGATGTAAGCCCTAATGTCTTCCACATGCATAATGCCCATAGGCGTGCAGGAGAATGCTCCCGCTAAATCATCTAGGGTTGATTTAAATGGATGCTTCTTAAATACATATATCTTCTTCTCTGCAACATCAAAAACTATGGGAGTGGCCATGACTTACTTGTTTAATCACTTTCCAACTGATCTCCAAGATAATCTGAAGACTTCTAAATCGACACGACGAACTAGGGTTTCTGTAACCGACCAAATACACTGCTAATTACTGCAAATCATTGATAGACCAATCTGCAAGTCTTCACAATAACTTATAAGGCTCTTTTTCCTCTCCCATCACTCTGAATTTGAATGCAATGAGTAATCAAACAACTTTTTATGTACTTAAAGTGAAAATTCTACCATTAATGCTAGCCACGTAAACCAGTCTGTCACTTAAATATTTCCAACTTTTGTTCTGATAACAATCAGTGTGTGCACTCTTGCACAAATGTTCCTTTATACTCCAAAAGCTTAATTCCAAATGCCCATACTTTGAGAGTGAGTATACTAGCCACATAGGGGTCTAGAGATAAATTAGCTCCCCCTGTGACCTTGAGGGCCATTCATCTAGATGTAGAGGGTGTGTCCACTATGGATGCATCCAATATCTACTCATCAGTCTTGTCTTTCTTTTTCTTTGACTAGATCAAGCTTGCATCATCTGAGGCTTTGATAAAATTAACTTCTGCTTTAGGATCCAATATTAATTCTTTAGCCTTTTTAGGGATTTCCTGACCTTGCATCCTTGATCTACAGAACTTTGAGATATGTCCAGCCTTGTTACAAGAGTGACAAATGACTGGAGGTCTTATATTCCTTGGCACATTGACATGAGTCACCATTTTACATTATCTAGCTGAGTAACCATTATAGTTACATATCTTGCATGTAACATTCTGAGAACTTCTTACATTTGTCTGAATCTAATTTTTCTGATCATGTTGAATCCTATTCTTCTTACTAGTCTTGCAATTCATATCTCTATGACCAAATTTATTGCATGAATAATAGTAACAATGAAAAGGTCTTACCTCTGTACAATTCCTTGCTATGTGTCGATGCTTGTTACATGCAAAACAAGTGTGGTCTACTGGTTTGCACTCATTCTTAGGTGGTTCACCATTATCTTTGGTTTGATCTTTAGTCTCCTTTGCATCTGTAGAGTCTTTTTTTGTATCCTTTCTTGCTCGCATGTTGTCAATCTAATTTTGTGCTTCATTGTATCCAATATAGCTAATGTCTCCCTTCGCTCTTCTTGCATACAACTGAGGTTCTATCAAATCATAACTGGTGTGTAATTTGTCAATATGATTTTTTTCTTCTTTCAATTCAGACTCCAATCTTTCTTTTCTATTCCTTAACTCCAAGTTTTCCATGTTTTCTTACCTCAATTCTTCATTTAGTTGAAGGTTCTCTTTGATCTGTTCATCATAGACTTGCTGATTGTTAGTCAACTTATCATCAAACTCTTCAAGTTGTTCTTTTAAGGATTTATTTTCTTCATTTAGCTTCTTGACCATTGCCCCTAGATCACTCGTAGAGCATTCTTTCAAATATATCCTTAGCCCTTTGATGACTAATTGAGCATCACTGAGTTTATCCTTTAGTTCTTCAGTTTCTCTTTCAGAATTGTCCATATTTTCAAGAGAAGCTTCCAAATTTATTTTCAGATGTTTCATTTCTACTTTTTCCATGATCTCCTCAAGTGGTTAAACTTCTTTGTTGAGGACCAGAGCTCTGATACCAATTGTTAGGAATGGGAACAATGTAAGGGGCGGGGGTGAATCGGTGTTCACTGTATTTTGACTTTTCACTTTAATCTTTATACTGAACTTAAATATTTAAGTACTAAATCAAACATTCACATAAACATGAAACATAAAATCAACACATGACACCAATATGGTTACAGGGAAACCCAAATAGGTAAAAACCCAGGTGGGAATTGACACCCACTAATATTCTGCACTAGTGTTTTGTGATCCTTGTTAGAAGATCCTTAACCCTGTTAGGAGTTTCTTTACAATGCTTTAAGTATAGTAGACCTTGTCAAGCATCAGATCCTATTAGGAGTCATTTACAATAGTCCATATTAGGGGAGTGGATGCATTTTCCTAGAGCTCACTGCTCAAGTGGTGAAGGCTATAACCTTCTGATGTAAGATACATACTATATCTGCTGAATGAACTATCACTATGACACTGCTTGTTTGATCAATTCCTTTGATGCATTGATGCTTTGACCTCTTGAAAAGCTCTAATACATCTTATAGTGTCTTCTCACATTTCTACTATTCTTATCACAACTCTCTATCAACTTCCATACCGAATACAATGGGCACATCTTATATTTATATGCACATGCAAAATAAGCAACTAGGTCGGCCCTTAAACCTATTACATACAATGATTCCAAATGAATTGTCTTAAGCGTGTTTACACTCAAACATATATACATGTCAAAAACCTAATTACAATAGGTGCATAGCCTTTACAACATTATAATATAGTCGCAACTCAAAATGATAACTATTGGTTGCTTACTCTGTTCTTCACTAGCACGCACTGGCTGTGCAGCTTCAACTGACTATATCTTTCTCATCCTTGCATAACTAATTATGTGCTCATAGAATAAGCATGAATATAGTCTAAGAAACTTAAATTCTAGGGTGCATACCATAATTCTTTCGTACACATGTGCACTGATGCTTTGAGCTACAAGAACTCTGTACACTGTCCAGTCTTCAACACTTAACTAATTTCTGATCTTCTCATCAAGTGCGCTGACTCCAAACTACTATATGACTTTGTTTCCCTAATGAAAATACTATATGAAGTCATATACATTAGTATAGACAACTTGCCAACATGCTTTAACCTTATGTGATATTTCTATCAGGATTTAACTGTGTAGTTTTTTGAGTCAAACTCATTGACCCATGATTCATGAGTAGTGGTTCACCAAAGCCATCTCTCATGAGAATGAAATGGAACACTTAGCACTCATTGGATCTAGGTGATGCTCACAGAGGTGAAGCACTGAGACTTCTCAGGAGGTCACCCATCCCAGTACTACTTCAGCTCGAGTGTTTTTAACTATGAAGTTTCCTCCATGGTTAAACCCACTCTACTTGCATCTCCATTTTCTCTAGGAGTTTCCTTTATGCTTTAACCTCTTGTAAAGCTCTATATAATTCTGACTACTCTTTGAATTCTTCTACTCTTCTTCTATCAACTCTATATCTCATTGCATGCTCAAATACAAAGGCACATGTCTTATTTATAGGTGCAAACAAAACTATTCACTAGGTCGGCCTATAACCTATTACATACAATGCTTCCAAATTAATTGGCTCAAGCATGTTTACATACATTGATATTATCATATTTTTTGGTTGTCTTTTCTTTCTACTTCTAGGTTTACACTATGATTGACAATTAAATGTCACTGAATCAATCACCACTCCAAAGTCTGCAAGGAAAAGGGCCAATTAACAAGGATCAAAGAGATCCTCCTACACTTTGAGCCTAGATGCTCAAGTGGGTGTACCTTTGATTCACTTCTTGAAAGGAATCACAAAATGTTATGCATTATACCCTTTACAAACTGATTGAATGATTTTTTCATTTATATGTATGGTGGATGATGATGAACTGCTTCCAGAGAAAGGATCAGTGCCTTAACCTAGGGAATAGAGTTGCCAAATAACATAAATCAACTGAAAATCCTAAATCAAATAATCTTGAACTCAGGATAAGTGCTTTTCCTATTATCCCTCTCACTCCCAAACCTGATCATCAAATTCTTACCCAACCATGAACTCACTGAAATCACCTCAAAGACTTTAATCCTAACTTTGTTAGGAACAAAAAGATAACTCCACAATACTCTTTGTTTACCATATGCTAACTCACTTTGTGACTTTAACATATATGATCCCAAGATCAAAATAAGAAGACAAACATGAATTTGAGATTGGAATCCAAGTGTATTCTCATTAAAATTTGCAGAAATCAATACATTACCAGAACAACAAAATGCTAGGAAACAAATCGAAAATCTAGGCTCTCCTTGTTCAGTCTCTTACATTCATTCTCAACATAACATCAACCACACCTTTGCAAAATAAAAAATTCAACCATATATACCACTAATCATCTTGGGATCCCAAAACAAGATGCAACAAGCTATGAATGATTAGGGTTAGGGTTTTACCACCAAACCAACTAAGATGAATCAAGAATTTATTACAATTGGGGGAAAACCAAGTAGCCTGGAGAAAGCAGATCCCAGAATGATCCTCATAAATGAAAAATTTCTTGATTTGTACCAAGAATCATGAATTTATTAAGCTCATCGATCTGATTTTCCACCTGCAACACACCTCGAGCAACACTTCATGGTACAAAAACCTCTGCAATCAGTCATCAAACCCCTAGACCAGTTTGCAACAGTTGATGAAATCATTCCTACCTAATCTGACCACAAAAACATTCAATTTTAGTCCTTTTGTCACTTGAAACCCTTTAAAATATTCAAATTTTAACTACAATGGTTAACTAGATAGATTTTAAAACATGGTCATCGATCCAATTATTTCCTGGCAAATTAGGTGGTTCACATTAATCTCCATAACAGTCACAAATCCTTTGAAAAGTCTTTGGCCTCATCATCAGTCAATTAATAATGAAAGTCAAGAAAGTCAACACACCTCGCAACATGGTCCCACTGCATCATTACCCTTCCACCAATGAAAATCTTGCACATTGGCTCCAACTATTAGAGGAGCCACCTTCGCTTTGCCACCTGAGAAAAAGGTAAGATTGATGGTTAGCGTAAGATCTTGTAGCTCTGACAAAAGCCATGAGAACTTATACCAATCGTAGATCCTCTGCAGATGTCAGGACCCTCAAGGACACACTAGCGACTAGGTCCCACTGACAACTACCAAATCACCACTCAACACCCAATAAGAAATGAACACAATGGCATGACCTAGCACTAGACCCACTGAGGAATGCCAAACCGCTGGTCGATCGGATGGCTAGTGCATAATATCATGGGGGAAGAATATTCTATGAGATCATGCACCCACCATAGGATCAGAAGAGACTGAAGTGCTGGGCCCGTTGGGACAGATGGTGCCCTATCGCTATACCACATGTCAGAAACTCTGACAATAGGAAGCCTTGCGAAACAATGACAACCACACAAAATAAAAGGTGAAACTGAGGCAAAATTAAAATGCCAAGCAATTAGACTTAGGGAAATATTAAAGCACATGGGTTTTGTAAGAACTTAAGTGGCCCGAAAAAGGTAACACAAGAATATAACAAGGCTAGGAAAAACTAGGGTTTTTCACTTAATGGCTAGAAATTTGAAAATTGGACCAAGGTTTGAGGGCCAGAGACCTAGAAAACACCGCAGAGGCTAGAGAAAAGCTACAGACTCATAAAAATTTTATAGGTCCTAATAGTGGCTCTGTCTGGGGATGTATGCCTTCTGCAGGAATAGCAAGGATCTAGAATCCCTGGTTAAAGTAGACCACCCACAGGAAAATCTAAACAACGAAGAGCAACAGGACAAAAACCCTACAAACCAAGACAAAAAAAGATAGGGGGTAGGCAAATTTACAAAATTTACAAAATATACAGACCTAACTACTATCATGGAAAAATGATACCTTCAATTGAAGTGTTTCTTCAAGAATTGTCCATGAACTAGCAATTCTTGAACATCACCATTTAGTTCTTTCACAATATAAGAATCCTGGCCCCATTTCTCATGAATTAGATGTGGCCCTAGCTAGATTGGGTCAAATTTTCCATGTTTTCCTTTGTCTTCCAATCTAGCATTCCAAATTAATACCAAGTCACTAGGCACAAACCTCCTGTCAACAGTCCTTTTTTCATACAAATTTTTTACCTGCAATTGCAACTCGGCATTTTTTGAAACTGATTCTCTCCTAATTTCATCCAACTTGATGAGATCTTCAATTCTTAACTGCATTTCATCATCTATGTCATCATCATATAACTGAACAAACTTATACATTTCCAATAAGTTGTTCTGAGGCATCCTTGCATGTATCCCATTCACTAAGTCAAATGGTGCACAACCAATTTCCTTCTTCATAGTTACCCTATCAGCCCATATGGCTAATGGCAATTTTGAATTCCATGCTCTTTTGTTCTTATCAAGGATCCTCAAGGATTTTTACCAAGCTCTTATTTATTGATTTTTCCTATCCATTCCCTTGTGGATGATAGGGTGAAGAGTATGACATCTGAATTCCTAGACCTTGGCAAAATCCCTTATACTCAGTAGACCTGAAACACATTGCATTATCACTAACAATCCTCTCAGGACAACCAAACCTGGTAACAATATTATTCAATAAGAAATCAGTCACCACCTTACTAGTTGAATTCATTATGGGGATAGCCTCAACCCACTTAGTAAAATAATCAGTGGCAACTAATATCCATGCATGTCCCCCACTAGACTTGTTTGGTATTTCCCCTATGAAATCTATTCCCCATTGCTAGAAAGGAGCTTGCACGTCAACTGGCCTTAAAGGTACATTACCTGAAAACTTAAGCTTACCAGAGAACCTCTGACAAGCATCACATCTTCTTACCAACCATTTTTCATCCCTAAAGATTGTGGGCCACCAAAATCTTGCTCTCAAGATTTTTTGAGCAGTAGTTTTACCCATATAATACCCTCCACAAACTCCCTCATGCATTTCTTTTAATAGCTTGTCAGCCTGATTTTCATCAACACATTTCAAAAGTATGCAATCTAAATTATTCCTATATAATTTGCATTTTATAATCAAATATTTGATGGCTTGTAATTTCAATGTCCTTTTATTATTATCATCCATCCCTGCTAGACATTTCATGTTCCTTAAGTAAAATATAATGTCTTGATACCAGATGCAATCATCCATATCACAAGTGTAATCAATCTTAGTTTGGTTTATCTGGTTTGCATCAAGATTGGATTGAGCCATCAGTTTTTCCAATCCTTGTCCTCTGACCAATTTGGTAATCTAGATATTAATATTGAATTCTTGAATTCTATTTATCCATCTACATCTCCTTCCAAACACCTCTTGTTGTGAAAAGATATCCTTTACTGCAGCACTAGGTACAAAGGCAATCACAACTGCTCCCATTAAATAACATCTAAAAGCCTTGACAACCTTTACCAGTGCATAAGCTTGTTTCTCATTGATATCATATTTCAATTTAGCAGCCTGCAAAGATTTACTAAAAAATGCAATAGGCTGCTCATAACCCTCATTATTTTTCTGCAACAAAACTGCAGCAATAGTATGAAAAGATGCAAAAGAAAAGATATGCATTGGGATATTGTAATCATGTGCCTTAAACACAGGTGCATCTTTGATAGCCTGCTTAATATTCTTGAAAGCTTCATCAGGCTCACCTTCCCACTTGATATTAGATCCTTTCTTCAACATCTTGGATATTGGCCTAGTAACTTCAACAAAATTTGTAACAAATCTTCTCAAGAAATTCACCTGGCCAAAGAAAGACTGAACTCCCTTAACATTTTTTGGCCTTTGAAACTTATCAATGGCTACCACCCTCTCAGGATCAATTCTAACTCCTTGCTTTCCAACTAGGTGGCCAAGCAACTTACCCTCAGTGACACCAAAAGCACATTTCCTTGGATTTAATGAGATGCCATATCCCAAAGCCCTCACAAATATTTTTTTTAGATGAGTACAATGGTCTTCTTCCTTCTTGGAATAAGTAGTTAAATCATCTTGATAAACAACAAGGAAATCATTTATACAATCTGAAAAGGAAACATCCATTGCCCTCTAAAAAGTTGCACTAGCATTTGTGAGACCAAAAGGCATCCTCACATAAACATATGTCCCCCAAGGTGTAGTAAAAGATGTCTTAAATTGTTTTGATTCTTTTAAAATTACTTGATTATAACTAGAGAAACCATCCATCATAGACATTAATTCAGATCTGGTCACTCTCTACAACATAGCTTCCATATTGGGCAGACAATAGTTATCCTTCAATGAGCTAATGTTCAAATTTCTGAAATCCACACAAAGTCTAATGCCACCATTCTTCTTCCTGACAGGAACCAAATTTGAAACCCAAGAAGAGTGCCTAATGGGCTTGATAATTCCAATATCTCTTAGCTTCATTAATTATTCTTGCATCTTAGGTGCCAGAGTAGTATTTATTGGCCTCTATTTTTGCCTAAAGGGTTTGGCATCTTCTTTCAAAGGAATAACATGTTGGAACAAGTCTTCTCTATAAACCTTTAGGTCATCATATGACCATGCAAAAACATGCCTAAATTTTCTTAGTAGCTCAATCAAGGACTTCCTCACTTTATGAGACATATCCTTACCAATGTAAACCTTCTTTTGTGCTTCTTGTGTTCCAAGATTTATTTATTCCAAATTTATATGATCCTCCTTTTTAATATCCTTTTGAAACCTGTCCTAATTATCAAACATAGTTTCTAGAACAACAAGTCCCTTAGGAACCTTGTTAGTTTTAAGTTGAATGACTTCATTACCAAGGACAACTTCCTTTCCTTCTGCAATCTCAACCAAGGCTGAACAATCTAACTCCTGACCATGATACTGATCTTCACAATCCAAAAATCTCAAGATATCCTGGTCATCTTAAAAAACTTGCCAATTCTCAACATTATCTAGTATACTAGGCCTAGTCTGAATTTCAACTTTAGAGAGGCTAGCAAAAGTAACATCACTGAGATTGATTGCAATATTCGCTAAAAAATCAGCCATCTTGTTATTACTTATATCCTTCCACTCAATATTGAAGGCATCAAAACACTCAATCAAATCCCAAATAGCATTTCTATATTGCTTCAACCTCTTTTTCTTGGAAGCATATACTGACCTTATTTGGGACACCACTAATTTAGAATCCCCAATAAATTTTATACATTTAATTCCATGCTTTTGTGCCAATCTCAATCCTAGCAATAATGCTTCATCCTCTGCTAAATTATTGGTACAAAAGAAATTCTATGTGAAAGAGAACTTGTAAGTGCTCCCCTTAGGAGAAATGAGTAAAATACCTACTCCTGCTCCATCTTTGCAGCTAGCACCATCAAAGTACATCACCCACAAATCACCCTTCAAAGCCCTAGAACCTATCTCTTCAGCAATACATGGCAATACAGGATCCTTTTCAAGTATAGTGACCTTAGCTCTAAAAGCATTGACATTAGTATCTACAAAGTAGGTAACCTCATTATCAATATTCTTTTCAATCATATAGGTTACCCTTGGTTCTCTTTCAATCTTAACAAACTGATCATCAATCTTGAAAGTTGCAGAAGAGAGATCACACTACAAACATCCACCCATGGAAGCACTCCATTTCCTAGATAATAACATACCATAATGGGGTGGAATGTCCACCACCAAGACACTCATAGTCAATTCCTTTCCTAAATAGGCTACCAATCTGTATGGCATTGCATTTATAGTCCCAATGATCGGTACTTCCCTCTGATCCATTGTACAACATCTACCTTGCTCTGTATCAACTTTGAGACCTAACTTCTCCATGATCTTAAAAGGCATAACAATATTAGAAGCACCAGAATCAATCATGCAATTTCTTAATTTCATCCCATTCACAAGAATACTCAAGAAGAATGGATCTATATTTTCAAGGCTAGCATTGATAGAATTATCCAAGTATATAGGTGGTATATGAGATATCAATCCTTGGACCTCCACTTCTTTCAAAACTTTATCCTGAGGTTCATTGCATGCAACATCATTACTATGAACATTATCTACCCATGCAATAGCCCTATCCTTATGTTCAGGGATCCTCAATAATTTTGACAATGGAACCTTGACAGTTATTTGAGACAACACAACCAACATATCAATAGGAACAGAGGGAGGAATCTCAATCTATTTTGCCTTAGTGTCCTTTTGTTTATCTGATATGTTAGTTGTAGTTGTGACCTTTACTTTTTCAACTTTAGCCATTGTGCCAACTGGCTTTTCTATTTCATTAGAAACTTTTTCAATTCCAACCCCCTTAGGTTCCCACTTCTTACCTTTTACATTTTTGAACCTTGCCATATGATCATCCCTTGATCTATTTCCACTGAATTCCCTAGAGTTGGTCTTCTTCATAAACATTCCTGCAGCTTTCCCATTTGTATCCCTTGCCACCATGCCTCTAGTTTTCACTTGGGCTATCATTTCTGCAGTAATTCTATCCATTTCTTCCTTTGAAGGTCTTCTTAGATTTACTATTTCTAAGGAAGAAATCATGTTACATGTCTTTTCGTTAATGTCATCATTATAAAAAAAAACCTCCTGATGGAAAAGTTCACTATTGTGTCTTCTCAAACACACATCTGCTTCTTCATCAATATTAGAATCATCTTCATATCCCAAATATGAAGTTGCCATGTTGTATCCAATGTCATCATGAGTTTCTTCTTGATCTAACTCCTCATTGTTATCAACCTGATATGCTGACATGTGCAACCACACAATGCTTTGCAGAATGAGGGGAATGACATGCTATACACCATGGTGTACCCTCTATAACATTTATAGAGGATCTTTGCAAAGGATCAGGGACAACTTTATCATTACTTCCTCTTGTAGTAGGGACAATAGGCTTGCCATCCTTCCATTGGGTGTTGTAGGGATAATTCTGCAATCTATTCTGCCTACCGAAATTGTTGTTGAATTGAGGCTTTTCATTGGAAGGAGCATTATTAATTCTATTAGAAGGTGTTCTTAAATCCTTCAATGCATTCAACACCTTATCCAATTTATCTTCCTCTTGTTTCTTATTTCCAACATTTCTTTCATTATCTCGCTTATACATTTTATCTCCAAACAACTTTGGATCATCTCTTTTTCCACCCAACTTTCCTGATATTTTCATATTGTTTTCAATGTTGACAACAATCCTAAGAGAATCTATGAGGGTTCTTGGTTCCTTGTCCCTCAACAAATATCCCATCTTTCCATCAAAGGCATTGAAGTATGTGGTCAAACAAACATCGTCATCTAACCGTATAACTTGAAACAACTTATGCATACCCTTCTGAAATCTCATATTAAACTCAGCTGCAGACTCATCCTATTTTTTCCTTATAGTGTTGAACTCATTCAACATGAAACTAGCATTAGGCCTGTCACCATACTATTCTTTGAAACATCTCTCAAAAGAATCCCATGTATCAATACATCTATCAGGGAGTCTCTTAAACCAATCTCTAGCACCCTCCACCAAGGATTGAACAAATAATTTCATGACTACATCCTCATGCTCTACCTCATAATCATTTAATATATCCACAAATAACCTAAGGTGTTCTTCACAACTAATAGCATTATTACCAACAAATTTAGGTATCTTATCTCTTATATCAGTTGGAAAAAGATTTGGGTAGCCAGGTCTTCCATCAAAACTAACTTGCCTATAGCCTTCTAGTTGCATAGGTCTTCTTTGAAAACTTGAACTAATGTTAACCCGAGGATCAACATTTACATTTACATTCCCATCTACTTGTGCATTTGACTATTTACTAGGATCAACACCTATCTTAGTAGATGAAGAAGGGATTGAACTAGTAGTAGCATTACTAAGTGGAACAATAGTAGTCATAGATGGCATACCTAGTTCAGTATTAGATGGGCTAAGAGCATTTGTAGATGAAGCCTTCAAGAACTGGATCTTTCCTCTTTTTTCTACAATGGAAGCTTCAACTTTAGCCTTCTCTAATTCTCTTGCTAGGTCCTCATCTTCTTTTCTTCTTCTTTCTATCTCTGTGTCCTTATTTGATTGGGTCGTGGGACCCCTGGTATTGTCAATGATTTATTTGTCTAATGTCCCACCATCTTTTTCTTTCCTTTTTTGCCAATAGCAATAGCAGGCCTAGTGATCTCATGCCCATCTTTATCTTTAGGGAGGGAAGCATAACTTTGAACTTGTCTAACCAAAGGGCCCTCTTTATCAAACTCATGGTATTGCAGTAGGCACTCCTGCTCACTTCTCAAAGCATCAAGATCACCAAAGACATCATGCTACAAAGTCTTAGGAGTAGAAGCATTCACTTTTTTAGCTTCTCTCTCCTTTTGTAACCTCTTATGTATGGCATCCTATTCTTCCAACTGCAACCTTAGTACACTCAAATCATCTGGGTCTATCATAATATCATTAGAACCTGATGACACATCCATATTAGTGAGACTTTGATATGGGAAATGGACCTGTCTCAGTCTCATGGGTTGCCTTCTAAAAATATCCTCATTAGGATCTAAATCTGGTCCAAAACCCCTTTCTCTAGCTTGTTCATCCTGCCCTACAGGTAATGAACCCTTATCTTGAAATACTGCCTCTGGGGTATCATAAAATCTATCTTCAGAGCAGCTAGTATCTAATCTAGAACTCTTGTGTTGTGAATCTTCCTCATGAGAGGATGCATGTGGTGCTCTACTTCTGGTATTTCTTTTGTTCTCTCATGGGAGCACTAGTAGACTCACCATTTCTTCTGATCCAACTCTTCTTTTCCTATCTAGGTAATTATTCCAGAGTAACCTCTGGATTTTTCTTGACAAAGGACCTAGTATTCCTTCTGTTGTCCATGATCTACAGTTTATAGTACTATTTTCAACCTCTGAGTCACCACCCACCAAAGTGGGAAATCTTTTAATTGAATACAATAGGAAAAATGAGAGTCCACTTAGAAACTTTATCTCTAGACTCTCCCTAGTGGAGTCGCCATTTTGTTGGTTGTCTTTTCTTTCTACTTATAGGTTTACACTATGATTGACAACTAAATGTCACTGAATCGATCACCACTCCAAAGTCTGCAAGGAAAAGGGCCAATTAACAAGGATCAAAGAGATCCTCCTACACTTTGAGCCTAGATGCTCAGGTGTGTGTACCTTTGATTCACTTTTTGAAAGGAATCACAAAATGTTATGCATTATACCCTTTACAAACTGATTGAAAGATTTTATCATTTATATGTATGGTGGATGATGATGAACTGCTTCTAGAGAAAGGATCAGTGCCTTAACCGAGGGCATAGAGTCACCAAATAACAGAAATAAACTAAAAATCCTAAATCAAATACTCCTGAACTCAAGATAAGTGCTTTGCCTATTATCCCTCTCACTCCCAAACCTGATCATCAAATTCTTACCCAACCATGAACTCACTGAAATCACCTCAAAGACTTTAATCATAACTTTGTTAGGAACTCAAAGATAACTCCACAATACTCTTTGTTTACCATATGCTAACTCACTTTGTGACTTTAACATATATGAGCCCAAGATCAAAATAAGAAGACAAACATGAATTTGAGATTGGAATCCAAGTGTATTCTCATTAAAATTTGCAAAAATCAATACATTACCAGAACAACAAAATGCTAGGAAATAGACCCAAAATCCAAGCTCTCCTTGTTCAGTCTCTTACATTCATTCTCAACATAACATCAACCACACCTTTGCAAAATAAAAAATTCAACCATATATACCACTAATCATCTTGGGATCCCAAAATAGGATGCAACAAGCTCCAGATGATTAGGGTTAGGGTTTTACCCACCAAACCAACTAAGATCAATTAGGAATTTATTACAATTGGGGGAAAACCAAGTAGCCTGGAGAAAGCAGATCCCATAATCATCCTCATAAATGAAAAATTTCTTGATTTGTACCGAGAATCATAAATTTATTAAGCTCATTAATCTAATTATCCACCTACAACACACCTCGAGCAACAATTCATGGTACAAAAACCTCTGCAATCAGTCATCAAACCCCTAGACCACTCTACAACAGTCGATGAAATCATTCCTACCAAATCTGGCCACAAAAACATTCAATTTTAGTCCTTCTGTTGCTAGAAACCCCTTAACATATTCAAATTTGAACTACAACAGTTAACCAGACAAATTTTAAAATGCGGTCATCAATCCAATTATTTCCTGGCAAATTAGGTGGTTCACATTAATCTCCATAATAGTCACGAACCCTTTGAAAAGTCTTCAGCCTCGTCATCAGTCAACAACCAATGAAAGTCAAGCAAGTCAGCACACTGGCAACACAGTCCCACTGGATCATTACCCTTCCGCCAATGAAAATATCACACATCGGCTCCAATTTTTTGAGGACCCACCTTCCCTTTGCCACCTGAGAAAAGGGTAAGATCAACGGTTGGCATAAGATCTCATAGCTTTGACAAAACCAATGAGAACTTACGCCAGCCATTGATCTTCTATGGATATCAGGACCCTCAAGGACATGCTGGCAACTAGGTCCCACTGACAACTACCAAATCATTGCTCAACAACTAATAAGAAATGATCATGGTGGCATGACCTAGCACTGGACCCACTGAGGAACACCAAACCACTGGCCGATCAGACGGCTGACGCATGATCTCATGGGGGAAGAATATTCTATGAGATCATGCACCCACTATAGGATCAAAAGAGACTGAAATGCTGGGCCCACTGGGATAGATGGCACCCTATCACTATACCGCATGTTAGAAACTTTGACAATAGGAAGCCTTGCAAAACAATGACAGCCACACAAAATAAAAGGTGGAACTTAGGAAAAATTAAAACACCAAGCAGTTAGACTTGGGGAAATATTAAAGCACATGGGTTTTGTAAGAACTTAAGTGGCCCAAAAAAGGTAACATAGGAATATAACAAGGCCAGGGAAAACTAGGGTTTTTCACTTAACGGCTAGAAATTTGAAAATTGAACCAGGGTTTGAGGGCCAGAGACCTAGAAAACACCATAGAGGCCAGAGAAAAGCTACAGAGTCATAAATTTTTTATAGGTGCTAACAATATTTACAACACATTTACAATAGGCACATAGCCTTTACAAAATAAAATAATGATCGCTAACAAAAATCTTTCCTGTCGGTTGCATTCTTTGTTCTATTTTGTCTCTTACTAACTATGTCACTTCAACTCATTGTAACTTATTCATACTAACTCATCTGATCATGCGTTCTTAGACTTAGAATGATTACATACTCAAAATGTTATGTTCAAGGGGTCATATGAAAACTCAATCATATACACGTGTGCTAATGCTCTGTTCATTAGGTGCTTTACTGATTGCTCTATTCTTTATACTTAGCCAAATTCTTATCTTCTAATTTATTGCGCTCACACCAAAAATATATGACTTTGTTGAGATAATGACAACAGTAAATATTAGTCATATACATCATTATAGTCAACTTGACAACACTAGAAATAACTTTATGGCTTCCAATCTTCTTACAGGGGAAAATGTATTTGAATAATCAATTCCTTCTCTCTATGCATATCCTTTACATACTAGTCTTTCTTTGTTTCTTATTACTGTACCATCTTCATTCACCTTCTTTCTAAATATCCACTTAGTTCCAATCACATTCTTGTCACTAGATCTAGGGACCAATTCCCATGTATCATCTTTAACTATCTTATCTAGCTCTCCTTTCATTGCTTCATGCCAATATGAATCATTACATGCATCTTCAACACTTAAGGGTTCAATTTGTGAGAGTAAATATACCACTTCATTAACTATTGAACTTTTTTCCTTTGATCTTTTCATGACTTTTATGTTCTTATCTCCAATAATATCTTCTTTTGAATGGTATCTAGATGTCAATTTTGGAACATTAGGTGTGACTCTCTCATCTATCTTATGTGATTCTTCTTCACTTGTTTCAGGATCATTGAATAATACATCAATGCTATCAAACATTTATTCAACAATTGTTTCTCTACTGATAGGACTAGGTTCTTCTTCAATCATAGGTGTATAATCCTGATATCTCTCTTGAATCATAAAATTTTCATCAATCTTTACATGAGCACTTTCAATGATCTTCCTCAATTTGAAATTAAAACATCTATAAGATTTTCTCTTAGTAGAGTAAACAAGAAAAATACCTTGATGTAGCACTTGCTTCAAGAGATCTTGAAGTATTTTACTGTAGGTACATTCCCAAACCATAGTTCATAAGGTGTCTTGTTTGTGCTTGGACTTAATTGAATTCTATTGATAGTATAGACTGCAATATTGACTACATCTCTCCAATTGGTGTGTGCAACTTTACCTTCAATCATGATAGTGCATGTTGTGTCAAGTATGATGCTATTTCTCCTTTCTATAATTCCATTCTATTGAGGGGTTCTAGGTGCACTTAGCTATCTCTTTATCCCATGTTCTTCACAATACTTATAAAATATGTACGAGGTGAATTCTCCTCCTCTATCTAATCTTAGATATTTATCTTTAATATAGACTCATTTTCAAATTTAGCTTTGAATATCTTGAACTTCTCAAATGCTTTAGATTTGTCTTTTAAGAATGCAACCCACATCATTCTAGAATAATCAACAACAAACAAAATAATGTACCTTTCACCATAGTATGATCTTGTTTGAGTTGGTCCACATAAGTTTGTATGTACTAGATCCAATTTTTTCTCTACCAAATTATGTTTTCTTCTAAATGAATTCCTCAAATGTTTTCCCATCACACATTCCCTACATATTATATCAACGGGTTTTGCAATACTAGGAAGATCTCTTACTGCCTTTACATTGCTTATCTTTACTATATTGTCAAAATTGATGTGATATAGTCTTTTTTGCCATAACCAACTGTCATCTAATTTAGAAATAAAACAAATTCCTTCTAAATTAAGTTTAAAAACATTACCTTTTGTCTTTGAACCTGATGCAATCATTACTCCTTCCTTGTTACTAATGATGCACTTATTATCTTTGAATTCCAACTGATACCCTTTGTCAAGAAACTGTCCAACACTTAGTAAGTTATGTTGCAAACCATCAACATATAGAACATCATCAGTATTATTCCTTCCATCCAAGGTGATAGCTCCTCTACCTATGATAGGTTTGGGAGTGTTGTCTCCAAATCTAACCATGCCACCTTTGTACTTATCCAAATGTACAAATTTATCTTTGTCTCCTGCCATGTAATGTGAACAACCATTGTAAATGATCCAATCCATTCCAATGTCAGCTTGTAAAATTAATGCTAACTCTTGTGCTTTCTTTTCATCTTCAACATCCATCTCATCAAAAAATTTCTCCATATCTTCAATACCAATGAATCCAATTTCATCTTCTACCAAATCTTCATTTGATACTCCATGTCTAGCATAGTAATATTCATTTGTATACTTAGGCTTGTAATTAGTTTTGAACTTATTGACTCTTGTAGGACACTTAGAGAAAAAGTGAATGATCTTGTTGCATGAAAAATATTTGAATGGTAACTAACCTTCATATTTTCCTTTTCCTTTTCTTTCTTTCTTAGAAATCATAGCAATGAAATCATTAAGTTCTTTATCCTCATCATCATCACCAAAGTTACCAGTAGTGTTCAAGTATTTCTTACCATGTACTAAAGCTTTGAAGGTTGTTTCACTTTTAGGCTCTATCTTCAAACTTGATATCTCAAATGCTGAAATCTTGCTAATTAAGGTCTCTCTTCTGAAGTCTTTTGAAAATTGCATAGTCTCGTTTATTAGGAGTGGGAACACTAAGGGTGGGGGTGTATCAACATTCACTGTATTTTATCTGTTTACTTAATCTTAAACTGAACTTAAATTATTTAAGTACTAAAATGAATATCCACATAAAAATGAAACATGAAATCAATACATAACACCAATATGGGTATGGGGAAACCCAAATAGGTAAAAACCCCGGTGGGAATTAACACCCACTAATATTTTGTACTAGTGTTTTATGATCCTTGTTAGAAGATCCTTAACCCTGTTAGGAGTTTATTTATAATGTATTAAGTACAATAGACCTTATCAAGGGTTAGACCCTATTAGGATTCTATTACAATAAACCCCTTTAGGGGTGTGTAAGCACTGTCCTAGAGTTCATTTCTTAAGTGGTGAAGGCTACAGCCTTCTGATCTCAGATACACACTATATCTGCTAGATGAACTATCACTATGACACTATTTGTTAGATTAGTTCCTTTAATGCGATGATTCTTTGACATCTTGCAAATATCTAATACATCTTATAGACTCTTCACACAATTCTTCTCTACTTATCTTAACTTTATTACATCTTCCATGCTAATTACAATGGGTGCATCTCATATTTATATGTGCATACAAAACAAATAACTAGGTTGGCCCTTTAACCTATTACATACAACACTTCCTTTTGAATTGGATCAAGCATGTTTAGAAAAAAAAAATATTTACATATCAGCAAGCTAATTACAATAGGTGCATAGCCTTTACAATAATAGAATATAACCACAAATCAAAATGCTAACAATCGGTTGCTTACTCTATTCTTCTCTAGCACACACTAGCTGTGTTGCTTCAACTGTCTGTAACATTGTCATACTTGCATATCTGATCATGCACTCATAGACTAAGCATGAATATAGTCTAACTAGCTTATCTCCTCTGGCACATACCATAACTTAGTCATCTACACATGCACTGATGCTCTGAGCTTTAGGTACTCTGTACACTATCCAGTCTTCAACACTCAACTGATTTATGTTCTTCTCAATGACTCCAAACTACTATATGACTTTGTTTCCATAATGAAAACACTATACTAAGTCATATACAATAGTATAGCCAACATGTCAACAATCTCCCCCTTTGTCATTGATGGCAACAAAGGAAAATGGCCAAGTTGCTAACTGTTCCTTAATACAAAAAACTTTTGTCTTATATCTCCCTATACATATCTTTATATCTTATATATTCTTATATATATCTATAACCATATTATATACATACTCCCCCTTTGGAATTAATGAAAAAGGTGCTTCAAAATTGTATCCACAAATACTTACTATGATAGAACATCTGGATATGTTATTTGCAGGTTTTGGATCTCCTTCTTCCAAAATATGATCAGTAAATTTATAATCTGTAGATGGGCATATAATGCATACTGTAGCTTCTCCATCTTCTCCAAATATTTGCTAGGACCTTGAAATTATGTCACCATGGTGGCATCGATCTCCTTGATATTATGATTAAGTATGTCTAATGAAGGCACAAGAGCATTCCTTAACTAAGTTTGTCTAGCCCTTATCTTGGACATCTCCTTTTCTTCCTTCTCAATCTTATCTATCTGTCCTTGGTAGACATTATTGCACATGTTCAAATCAACTGATAGATCTTCCACTAATTTCCTTATGCTATCTATCATAGCTTCAACCTCTTATATCTTTTTGTATAGGTCACTAGTTAGCTTGTCTTGGTTCATACAATCTACAATAATCTTTCTACCCTTTGTTGCAAACTCCTTCAAGGATTCTTGACTAGTCTTTAGTGAGCTCAAGTCAAGTGCATAATTGCTAACCAATTCACTAAGCCTCTTCTTCAAATATTTCTCTTCTACAACTAGGGATGCAGATTCTTCCATGCTAGAGAATTTACTCTTGAACTGTGAAATGATTGTAATCACATCATCAATGAAGTGTACCTTAGACACTTTCTTGTCTGCTAGTAACAAGTTTTTCAAGATGTTTACTAATTATACAAGGAGGGGATTTCTCATCACCTATTTTTTCCTTGGCTTTCTCCATAGCTAAGATGCTGAACTTGATCAGGCCTTCTTCTCCTAAAGAGTCCAAACTAGTTGTGTCAGGTGTCAAACTTGACAACAATCCTACTGAGGGAGTGATAGGAGTGCTATCCATTACTTCTTATTTTACCTTGATTATTTCAACTGATGGTTCATCTTTTTTCTCACTTCCTTTTACCTCTTCTTCTCCCTTTTGTTTTTCATCTTCTTTTTCATTTTCTTCTTCTCTCTTTTCTTCCATTTTTTCTTCTTCTTTCTCATATGTTATATCCTCAATCAATACTTCTTCTTATTGATTGGGAGGAGTGTTATTGCATAAGTTTTCATTCTCTTGAATGCTTACAAATGCCTCTTCAAACTTATCTAGATCCATATCTGTGGCCACCATAGTAACTTTTACATTGTCAATGAAGATTGAATCATCCTTAGCTATCTTTGTCATGGTCCCAGTCTTCTCTGACTCTTTGGCAATCACAATGGGTACTTGGGCTTTGGGCACAGTGTCTGGATACATGTGCATGTTCATGAAGACTTCCTAAAATGCCTTCTCTATTTCCTTAGCCACCAATTCATAGTTTTTTTTCCATTATATATAGGGTCCTTGACTTTGTTCTTAGATGGGGCTTTACCAGATCTAACAATAGTGACTTTTATTCTAAGGAACCTACTAGGATGGTTTCATATAAGGTATTTTCCCTTATCCTTAGATCCTCTTTAATAGCTTGTCTCTTTAGGAACTCTAAGATGTTCCACACATTATCAGGAATTACAGTCTTTAGTTCTAGGACTATTTTCTTAAACTTCAACATATGTTTGACAATCATTCCATGTATCTCTGATTTGTCAATCTTACTATATTTTTCATAGAACTTTCCTACTTGATCAATCCTTCCTTCATCAATGATTCTTGTACTTATCACACTCAAACTATGTTTGAAACTTACTTCATGAGGTGCTTGAGTGTTTCTTCTATTCCTTGTTACTCTTGAGAATGGATGACCAATGCTGATTTATTTCTTCCTCTTAGGCATTGCCTTATACTTAGGAGGAGCAGTAAGGTTAATGGTTTCTTTTAGCATAGAAGGAGTAACATCAGTATTACCCTTCTGAATATCAAACTTTTCTATCTTCACCTTCTTTAGCTTAGGATCTTCTGATTTACTCTTTGTTGTTTCCGCGCTCTCAATTTCCAAAGCAATCTTTTTCTTCATTTCTTTGTCTAGGTCTGCTTGAGACACTCCATGAATTCTCAAGATCTCTAAGGTAACCTTAACAACCTTCCTTTTTATTTTTGCTTTGGTTAACACTGCATCAACTTCTCTTGTTTTCTTTGCATAGGCTCCCCATCTTGGCTCATTGGGTTCTTTAGGGGCTGAAAGCAATACCTGTGCATATGCTTCTAGGATTTGTTCCTCAACGTCATATCCAAGTGGATGAATCCACTTTGTCCTTGGTTCAACTACCTCCATGCATGTTTTGTTTGTCTCAACCATGAAGAAAATAGTATCTTTGTATTTTTCAACTGTTTTCTCTAGAATTTTGTATCTCATCTGCATCTTGACTTGAAATGTCTTCAAATCTAGTGTCATGTAGTCTCTTAGAGTGCTCTTAGTATATTCCTTGAAGGATATCTATGGCATGGTAGGAATAGTCTTGTCTAGATATGAATCTAGCACCTTTCAAACAATATGGAAGTACATATAGATAATTAGGGACCCAAACCTAAATATCTTGGTCTTTTCATTCTTGATTTCCTTAATGTTATCTATTAATTGTGCGCACAAGATCTCACACAGATTAAACTCTCCATTTTCCTTCACAAGTCTGATAACTACAAGAATTGTCGCTGAAAACACACTGTTCACCCTACTAGTGTGTTGGAACATGTAACCAAGTATCATGGACATCAATTTGATGTCATCTTTCTCAATAAGCTCTATGGTCATTTCGCACTTATCACTTCTTGACTTGCAAGTTTGCTCAACCAATTTTCTCACATCTTTTCTGGCTAGAAGAATGATGCCTATTTTAGAGAGGCCTATCATCTCATTAATTAGGTCACTAGTAATTATGACCGACACCTCTTCTATCCAAAATAGGTCATCATAAATCCTGCTTAGTAGAATCTTGATCCATTCTAATTTGTAGAACTCATATGTCATAGCATACTCCACTATAGGGTGATTATTCCACCATGCACACTCATCCATGAAAGTTTTTTCTAGTTTCATTATTGTTTCCATGTGCACCCTTAATCTATCCAATCATAATGGTTCTTTCTTATAGTGTATGTATGCCCTAATGTCCTCGACATGCATAACACCCATAGGCATGCGGGAGAATGCCCCTTTTAGGTCATCTAAGGTGGATTTAAATGGGTGCCTCTTGAATACATATCTTTTCTTCTCTATACCATCAAATACTATATGAGTATCCATCACTTGGATATCACTTTCCAAATGATCTTGAAGACTTCTTGAATCGGTGCGACAAACTAGGGTTTCCACAACTGATCAAATGTACATCTAATCACTTGATGAATCAAACTAAAATCCTTCTCAATCAAATGCTAGGGCTCTTCTTCTCTCCAATCACTCTGAATTTGAATGTAATGAGATATTTACAAACTTTTGTGTACTTTAAAGTAGAAAATCTATCATTAATACTTGTCATGGAAACTAGGTTGTCACTTGAAAATTTCTAACTTCCATTCTGCAAACAATCAACTACTGGGCTCTTGCACATAGGTTTTTCTAGCCTCCAAAAGCTTAAGTCCAAAGGTACATACTCTGAAAGTGAGTATACCATCCACGCAGGGGTCTAGAGCTAAATTAGCTCCCCCTATGACCCTGAGGGCCATTCATCCAGATGTAGAGGGTGTGTCCACTGTGGATGCATCCAATACATACTCATCAATCTTGTCCTTCTTTTCTTCTAAGCAAATAAAGCTCACATTCTCTGAATCTTTCACAAAATTAACTTCTCCTTCAGGATCCAAAACTGGATCTTCAAGATTTTTATGGCTTTCCTCACCTTGCATCCTTGATCTGCAAAATTTTGAGATGTGTCCAGCCTTGTTAAAAGAGTGACAAATGACTGGAGGCCTTATATTCCTCAACACATTGACATGAGTCACCATTTTACATTGTTTACCTAAGTGACCATTATAGTTACATATCTAACATGTAGCATTCTGAGAAATTCTTACATTTGACTGATTCTTATTTCTTTGATAATACTGTGTCCTGTTCTTCTGACTTGTCTTGCAATTCATAGCTCTATGACCAAATTTATTGCATGAATAACAATAACCATTGAAAGGTATTACCTCTATATAGTTCCTTGCTATATGTCCTTTCTTGTTACATGCATAACAAGTTCAATCTATTGGCTTACACTCATTCTTCAATAGTTCAACATGATCTTTAGTCTAACCCCCAGTCACCTTAGCATCTGAGGTGTCTTTTGGTGCTTTCATTCTTCCTCGCATGTTGTCAATCTAACTTTGTGCTTCATTGTATCCAATGCAGCTAGTATCTCCTTTAACTCTTCTTTCATACAATTGAGATTCTATCAAATCAAAACTGGTGTGCAATTTATCAATGCAATTATTTTCTTCTTTCAATTCAGTTTCCAAGCTTTCTTTGTTGTTCCTTATCTCCAAGATTTCCATGTTTTCTTGCCTCAATTCTTCATTTAGTTGAAGGTTCTCTTTGATCTCTTCATCATAGACTTCCTAATTTTTAGTCATGTTATCATCAAATTCTTCAAGTTGTTCTTTCAAGGATGAATTTTCTTCATTCAGCTTCTTTACCATTATCCCTAGATCACTGGTAGAGTATTCTTTCAAATCCTTTCTTAGCCTTTTGATGACTAATTGAACATCACTAAGTTTTCCCCTATAGTTCTTCAATTTCTTTTTCAAATTTGTCTAGGTCTTCAAGATTTCTTTTTAGATGTTTCATTTCTGCTTTTTCCATGATCTCCTCAAGTGGTTAAAATTATTTTTTGAGGACCAGATCTTTGATACCAATTGTTAGGAATGGTAACACTCAGGGGGGATGGGGGGGGGGTGAATCAGTGTTCACTATATTTTATCTTTTTACTTAATCTTAAACTGAACTTAAATGCTTTAAGTACTGAAATGAATATCTACATAAACATGAAACTATTGGAAAGTTGGCTATACTAGTGTATATGACTTAGTATAGCATTTTCATTATGGCAACAAAGTCATATAGTAGTTTGGAGTTAGCGCACTTGATGAGAAGATTAGAAATCGATTATGTGTTGAAGACTAGATAGTGTAAAGAGTACCTAAAGCTTAGGGCATCAGTGCATGTGCGTATGACCGAGTTATGGTGTAAACCCTAGAAGATAAGTTGGTTAGACTATATTCATGCTTATTCTATGAGCGCATGATAAGATATGCAAGTATGCCAAAGTTATAGGCAGTTGAAGTTACACAACCAGTGTGTGCTAGAGAAGAACAGAGTAAGAAACTGCCTGTTAGCATTTTTATTTGTGATTATATTCTAATGTTGTAAAGGCTATGTGGAAATTGTAATTCAGTTGATGACATGTAAATATGTTTTTTTGTAAACATGCTTGATCCAATTCAATTGGAAGCGTTGTATGTAATCGATTAAAGGGCTGACCTAGTTGTTTGTTTTGTATGTACATATAAATATGAGATGTGCCCATTGTAATAGGTATGGAAGCTGATATAGAGTGAAGATAACCAAAGAAGAAGTGTACGAAGTAACTAGAAGATGCATTAGAGCTTTGTAAGAGTTCAAAGCATCAGTGCATCAAGGGAACTGACTAGACAAGCAATGTCATAGGGATAGTTCAACCTGTAGATATTGTGTATCTAAGATCAGAAGGTTGTAGCCTTCACCACTCAAGCAATGAGCTATAGAATAGTGCATCCACACCCCTAACAAGGTTAACTGTAAAAGACTCCTAACAGGGTAAGACCCTTGACAAGGTCTGCTGTACTTAATACATTGTAAAACAACTCCTAAGAGGGTTAAGGATCTTCTAACAAGGATCATAAAACACTAGTACAAAATATTAGTGGGTGTCAATTCCCAATAAGGTTTTTACCTATTTGGGTTTCCCTGTAACCATATTGTTGTTATGTGTTGATTTCATGTTTCATATTTATGTGGATGTTCATTTCAATAATTAAGCATTTAAGTTTAGTTTAAAGATTAAGAGAAAAGATAAAATATAGTGAACAGTCATACACCCCTCCCCCTCTCAGTGTTCTCATTCCTAACAATTGGTATCAAAGCTCTAGTCCTCAGCAAAGAAATTTAACCACTTGATGAGCTCATGGACAAAGAAGAAATGAAACATCTGAAAAGAAATCTTGAAGCTTCTTGTGAAGACCTAGACAAATCTGAAAGAGAAATTGAAGAACTAAAAGAAAAACTTAGTGATGCTCAATTAGTCATCAAAAGGATAAGAAAGGATTTGAAAGAATGCTCTACCAGTGATCTAGGGACAATGGTCAAGAAGATGAATGAAGAAAATACATCCTTGAAAGAATAGCTTAAAGAATTTGATGATAAGATGATTAAGAATCAGGAAGTCTATGATGAACAAGTCAAAGAGAACCTTCAACCGAATGAAGAATTGAGGCAAGAAAACATGGAAATCTTGGAGATAAGGAACAACAAAGAAATCTTGAATTTGAATTGAAAGATGCTAAGAATCACATTGATAAATTACACACCAGTTTTAATTTGATAGAATCTTAGTTATATGCAAGAAGAGCTAAAGGACATACTAGCTACATTGGATACAATGAAGCACAAAATCAGATTGACAACATACGAGCAAGAATGAAAGCACCAAAAAGAACCTCAGATGCTAAGGAGACTAGAAGTTAAACTAAGGATCATATTGACCCATCTAAGAATGAGTGCAAGATAGTAGACTATACTTTTTATGCATGTAATAAGCATGGACATATAGCAAAGAACTGCACAAAGGAAGACCTTTTAATGGTTACTATTATTCAGGCAATAAATTTGGTCATAGAGCTATGAATTGCAAGACAAGTCAGAGGAACAAGACTCAGTATAATCAAAGAAATAAGAATCAGTCAAATGTAAGAAGTTCTCAGAATGTTACATGTCATATATGTAACTATAATGGTCACTCATCTAGACAATCTAAAATGGTGACTCATGTTGCACCGAGGAATATAAGGCCTCTAGTCATTTTTCACTCTTGTAACAAGGTTGGATACTTCTCAAAGTTTTGCAGACCAAGGATGCAAGGTTAGGAAAGCCCTAAAAAGCTTGAAGAACTTGTTTTGGATCCCGAAGGAGAAGTTAATTTTGTGAAAGCTTCAAAGGATGTGAGCTTGATTTGGTTAGAATAAAAGAAGGACAAGGTTGATGAGTATGTATTGGATGCATCCACAGTGGACACACCCTCTACATCTAGATGAATGGCCCTCAGGGTCATAGGGGGAGCTAATTTAGCTCTCTACCCCTGCACGGTTGATATACTAACTCTCTGAGTATGCACCTTTGGACTTAATCTTTTGGAGACTAGAGGAAACTTCATGCAAGAGTGCATTAGCTGATTGTTTTCAGAATGGAAGTTAGAAATTTCCAAATTACAACCTAGTTTATGCAACAAGCATTAATGGTAGGATTTCCACTTTAAAGTACACTAAAGTTAGAAGATCTCTCATTGCATTTGAATTGAGAATGTTTAGAGAGAAGAAGAGCCCTATTAGTTGATTGAGAAGGATTGTAGTTTGATTCATCAAGTAACCTACTGTGTATTTGATAGGTTGTAGAAACCCTAGTTCATCATGCCAATTTAGAATCTCTTGGAAACCTTTGAGAAAGCGTTATATGAGTAAGTGATGGATACTCCTATAGTATTTAATGTTGTAGAGAAGAAAATATATGTGTTTAAAAGGCATCTATTTAAATCAACACTTTATGACCTAGAAGGGGCATTATCCCACACGCCCATGGGCATTATGCATGTCAAGGACATTAGGGCATACATTCACTATAAGAAAGAACCAATAGGATTGGATAGATGGAGAGTGCACATGGAAACAATGATGAAACTAGACAAAACCTTCATGGATAAGTATGTGTGGTGGAACAATCACCCTATAGTGGAGTATGCTACAAAATATAATTTCTATGAATTAGAATGGATCAAGATTATACTAAGCAGGATTCATGATGACCTATTTTAGATAGGTGAAATGCCAGTCAGAATTACTAGTGACCTAATTCATGAGATGATAGGCCTCTCAAGGACATGCATCATCCTTTTAGTGGGAAAAGATGTGAGGAAGATTGTTGTACAGACTTGAAAATCAAGAAGTGATAGGTGCGGTATTACTATTGAGGCTATTGAGAAAGATGACATCAAATTAATGTCTATGATACTTGGATATAGATTTCAACACACCAGTAGGGTAAACAATGTGTCTGCAGCCATAATTCTTTTAGTTGTAAGGATTATAAATGAGAATGGAGAGTTCAACCTGTGTGAGATCTTGCATGTACAACTCTTGACAACATTAAGGCAATCAAGTATGATAAGACCAAGATATTCAAATTTGGGTCTTTGATCATTTATATGTACTTCCATATTGTTGGAAAAGTGTCTGATCTATATATTGACAAATCTATCCCCATAATGCCTCAAATATCTCTCAAGCCATGTATTGAGAGAACCTTGATGGACCACATGACACTAGAGTTGAAAACATTCAGGGCTAAGATAGAGATGAGGTTCAGAATTCCAGAGAAGATAGTTGAAAAGTATAAGGACACTATTTTCTTTATGGTTGAGATTGACACAACTTGCACGGAGGAAATTGAACCAAGGACAAAGTGGATTCATCCACTAGGATATGAAGTAGAAGAGCCTATTCTTGAGGCTTATGCTCAAGTTATGTTGTTAGCACCTAAAGACCCTAATGACCCAAGATGGGGAACCTATGAGGACAAAATAAGAGAAGTTGATGTAGTGTTAAAAAGTGCAGCAACAAAAAGGAAGGTTGCTAAAGTTACCTCAGAGATCTTGAGAATTCATAGAGTGTCTCAAGCAAACCAAGACAAAGCACGGGAACAAAAGATTGCTTTAGAATTAGAAAGCACAAATGTAGCAAAGGCATAATCAAATGATCCTAAGTTGAAGATAGAAAAATTTGATGATCAGAAGGGTAAAAATGATGTTACTCTTTCTGCGCCCAAAGAAACCATTGACCTTACTCCTAAGTATAAGGCAATGCCTAAGAGGAAGAAAGAAATCAAAATTGGTCATCCATCCTCAAGAGTAACAAGGAATAGAAGGAACACTCAAGTACCTACTGAAGTAAGTTTCACACCTATTCTGAGTGTGTTAAGCACAAGAATCATTGATGAAGGTAGAATTGATCAAGTAGGAAAGTTTTATGAGAAATATAGTGAGATAGAAAAATCAGAGATACATGGAATGATAGTCAAAAACATGTTGAAGTTTAAGAAGATAGTCTTAGAACTAAAAACAATGATCCCTAATAATGTATTGAATATCTTAGAGTTCCAAAAGAGATAGGCTATTGATGAGGATCTAAGGATAAGAGAGAAGATTTTAGATGAAACCCTTCTTGTATGGGAGCTAGAACATAAAAAGTTATCGTTAGATCTGGTGAAGCCTCACCTCAGGATGAAGACAAGAACATTGAATATAATGGATAAAAACTTTGAATTAGTTTCCAAGGAAATAGAGAAAGCCTTTGAGAATGTCTTTATGAATAGGCACATGTATCCACCTACTGCACCCATAGCTCAAGTACCCTCAAAGGAAGTTAAGTTGGAAAAGCCCACTAATGCATCATTGACATGTCCTTAGGACTCAACACCTATAGTTGAAACACAAATAGAGGTAGATAAGTCTACGCCCATGATAGAGTCACTAAAGTATAGCACCATTATCATTGATAATGTAGAGATAGCCATGGTAGCCACTGACACTAAGTTGGACAAGTTTGAAGAAGCTTTTGTGAGCACATAAGAAGCTGAAATTTTATGCAGTAACACACCTCCCATTCATCCAGAATAAGTATTGATTAAAGATATAACAAATGAAGAAGAAAAGAAAGAAGAAGGAAAAGAAATAGAAAAAGAAGAGAGAAAATAAAATGAACCAATAATAATAAGAGTAAAAGAGGAAGTTATGGATAGTACTCCTATCACTCCGTTTCCCTCAGTAGCATTGTTGTCAATTTTGACACCTAACACAACTAGTTTGGATTCATGGGGAGAAGAAGACTTGATAAAGTTCAGCATCTTAGCTATGGAGAAAGCCAAGGAGAAAAAACTAATGAGGAATCCCATCCTTGTAGAGTCAGTGAACATCCTGAACAACTTGTTACCAGAAAACAAGAAAGTGTCCAAGGTACACTCTATTGATGATGTGAGTGCAGTCATTTCTTAGTTCAAAAGTAATTTCTCTAGCCTAGAAAAATATGCATCCCTAGTTGCAGAAGAGAAGTATTTGAAGAAAAGGCTTAGTGAATTAGTTAGCACTTTTTCACTTGACCTAAGCTCACTAAAGACTGGTCAAGCATCCTTGAAGGAGTTTGCAACAAAAGGCAAAAAGACCATTGCTGACTGTATGAACCAGGACAAATTGATTGGTGATCTATACAAGAAGATTCAAGAGGAAGAAGCCATGATAGAAAGCATAAGGAAATTAGTGGTAGACCCATCTGTTGATGTGAACATGTGTAATAATGTCTACCAAGGACAGATAGATAAAATTGAGAAGGCAAAAAAATAGATGACCAAGATAAGGGCTAGGAAGACTCATCTAAGGAATGCTCTTGCGCCCTCATTTGACATACTTAATTAGAATATCAAGGAGATCGATGCCACCATGGTGACACATAATCAAGGTCCTAGCATAGATTTGGAGAAGATGGAGAAGCTATAGTATGCATTGTGCACCCATCTACAGATTGTAAATTCTCTAATCACATTTTGGAAGAAGGAGATCCAAAACCTACAGATAGCATATCCGTATCTTTTATCATAGTAAGTATTTGTAGATACAGTTTTTGTAGCACCTTTGTCATTAATGTCAAAGGGGGAGTATGTATAGAATATGGTATAGATATGTATAAGGAGATATAAGATAGAAAATTATGTATAAGGGAGATATGTAGTACCTCCATATTTTGCTTTTAGTTTTTCAGATTCCATACTCTTTTAGGCCACATTGTTGTATGCAGATTTTATTATGTCAGTGACTATTGATGATCTGGATTATGTTCTGATTATGTCATGTTTGGATATTGATATATTATGTTGAGATGTTTCATATTTCAATGGGATTATGATGTACTTACCCCATACTAGCATGTGTATGGTGTTCATATGCATGTATCTATTTTATGTGTCTATATGGTAGAGGACGAAGGCGTAGTTACTCACTTTGTCGAGATCCATGCGACTGACCATACCCTACCATTGTTTGTTATATGTTTTATGTACATGCTTTGATTTGTGATGATAGGTTTGCAGGTACAGGGCATCATCTTCCCTAAATTGGTAGGAGTGAGCATGCCCAAAAATATACTCATTTTAATGGTAAAGAGGGGAGGTAACAGATGTACCCAAAAACCCTTAATCTAAGCCCAATTATCCTAATTATTGGATAAGTATCCATTGGCCACCTTACCCAAATTTTTCAGGTGACAAAGTTTGTGGATTCCATCTCTGTGTTGGTATGTTTATTAGATGGTCATTATTTATTGTTGTTTGTATGTGTGATTTTCTATAGTTATAAATTTAATATTATATTGGAAAATAATATTCAGTTTATTTCCTATGATATTTTATGATCGTTAATTAATTAAAAATCAAATATTAGGATATTTGATATTAATTAATTAATTTTGTGAAAATATATTTGAAATGGTCCTTTAGTTATTTAATTAATATTTATAGCATGATTTAATGATGTTAGCAATTTTAAATTATTTAATAATAGCTTTTATTATTAATATGTCCTTTATTTACTATGAAAGTGATTGGTTTGGGAAAAGTGACAACTTGTCTCTGGGAGACTAAGTTGTGTTGTGCATAATTAAATTAATTTTATTTTTTTAATGGGTATTTTCTCTCAACAAAAGAGAGAGAGTTGGATTAGAAGTTCTATGTGTGAGTCATCTAGGGTTTTCTTGTTTGTTGGAGTTGAACCCCTAATAGGGGATTTGACATTCATTTTGGTTAATCAATTTTGGGAGAGCTATTTTGGAGAGAGCTTTTGGGAGTTTTATGTTTTCTTTGTGTTCTTGAGCTTTTGGAGATTGTGCATGAATTCTGGGTGAAGATTGCTTGCTTTGGATTTGGGAATTTCTTGCACTGTGACTTAGAGCCTGTAGGTTGAGTTTTTCTATTGACAGTTCTGGATTGTATTCATCTTATAGGAATTCTATCTCAATATCTAGCATTGGATTAAGCTTTATATGATGCATTTATATGATCAAATTGGGCTTTTACTTAATGTTGAAAATGTATAAATTATCTTTTCATCTGTACATGCATTATTTTCTATTGAAATTGGCTATTTTCTACAATATAGTTTTATCTTTCCTAGATATTGGGTTTATCAGTGTTATGGGAACTAGATGACCTAGGAGAGACAGAGGCTTGGGAATTATTTGTTATTCATTCTGTTTATCATGTTTGGCGTGAGTGTGATCTGTTTATGTTCTAGATGACCTTATAGGCTCTTGTTGTATTATGTGAATTCAATGATTATGTGTATGTAGTCAATCTTGGTTTCTGTGATGATTCTAGATGTGTGAATATCTGCTCTATTTGAGTTTTGATCTAGGAGAGATCTATGAGCCTAGTAGTTTACCTAGATATGTGTTAGGAGGTGGCTTGCAATAAGCATCGAGGCCCACAAGCGGTTGCCAGGATCACTTATTGTAAGTTATTATAATCAAGTGATAACCTAAAATAACATTGAGAGATATTAAAATGAACTTAATAAGATAGTTTCCTCTCCCATGCTTGAGTGCTAGTATATACTGAGATGAGGATGAGATGATACTTGCTTCCTATTGAGGTGTGTGTTTTGGCATAGGTAGTGGCTTCGTTAGTATGAGAAGTCATTGATTTTGTGTATGGTCACTTGAGTGCCAGGATCCAGAGTGATTACCAGGATGAGACTCAAGGGTCAGACATACATGATGACACCTTCCTACACATAGCCTAGTTATCCTACATGTGTCAGTTGCCTCTAGAATAGTGAGTCATACCTTTCACTACTTTGGTTGACCTTCAGTTAGTAATATATAAAGATTCCTTTCCTAGTGGTATTTCCTGATTTGACTTGATTATCCATTTGGGGTCCGATGTTATCTCCTCAGCATGGTGAGGTAGACCTTTGTGGTTCTACATGAATGGGTGGTAGTGATTCTTTACCATTTGAGATTTGACAACCTGGTGCCGATGCTTGTTGGTGTTTTACAGTTGGATTCCTTATGTTACTTCATCTTTGATGTTCTTTATTTATGTATTCTTTATTGTAAATCTTGTATTAGAGTATCAAATGTGATACCTAATATGGATATTGTAATTTAGTTGTTAGAATGATTACTGCATACCCTGTGACATGTGCAGTGGATGTATGTTTATTAGGATTAATGATTATTCATGAGATATAATTATTTTGATGTAATTGTTGTATTTAATTTATGGAATCATTTGTTGATGTTATTTAATGAGTTATGTTAGAAAGTAATACTACGTCATGGAACCCATTAGTTTTGTAACCTATGTATGCGATGTGTGTTAAGTGAGATAATGGTTAATGTATTCTTGTGATTGTATATCTTAATTGTAAACTTTAGAAAAACAAATTATTCACCTAAATTTAGTATCATGTTCTAGGTTAGTTTCTTTTGGGTGCCCTGGCGGGGCGTTACATTTGGTATCAGAGTAAAGTTTCTGCACTAGGAACTCTGGGTATGTACACTCATTAGGTTTTTCTGTGCTTAGTTTAAACTTGAAACAAACTTAGACATATAACATATCTATTTTTAGAATATTTCTTTATTATCATCTTGTCTTGGTTTATGTTTTGATCTATGTTGTGAGATTTTTCTAGTTTCTTTATGTTGCAAGAATCATGCCTGAAACTAGAGTAGCTAGAGGTAGAGGTAGAGGTAGGTCTAGAAGACATGGAAGGGGAAGGAAACCTAGCCCCTCCACCACTGTTGAGAAAGTCAGTAACCGCTAGCAGTTGAGAGATGAACAGGGAGATGAGCATCAGGGAGAGTCCGATGGGCTCGATACTAGATAGCTCCTTTGAGCAATCCTTGCTCATCTAAGTCCTGATCAGGATAGAGTAGATTAGGAAGGTTCACATAATTCCCAGAGGAATGAAGGAGAGAGAGAGAGGGAAAGATCTAGGAGTCCTCTAAAGAGGAAATTTACTGTGGATCCTTTAGTGGTAGTAGCAAACCATATGCAGGATCTTATGAGGGGATGACCTATTCCCTTTGATGGGAAGGGTACAGGTCTTAAGGATGAGACATGGTTGATAGCCTTGGAGTGAAGTTTCACCTTGCACCCATTTAGAAACAACACCAAAGCTAGATATGCTATGACACAACTCATAGATTTTGCAGCAGTATGGTGGAAAATTGAGGAAGAGAAGCTGGGTCTTCAGATGGACATAGTTAGATGGGAATTATTCTTGGAACATTTTTGAGAATGTTTCTTATCTGATCAATGGAGGAAACAAAGGGCCAATGTGTTTCATAATTTGAGATAGCTGACTATGATAGTGAGTGAATACGAGCACAAATTCTTTGAGCTCAAATAGTACATCAGATTTGGATAGGACACAACCTTATTGGTACAACACTTTGTCAGGGGGTTGAATGCCCACATCATTGGAGAGGTCTTACTCTTTGAGCCTAAGACCCTCAGGGAAGTGGTTGTTAAGGCTACACTTAAGGAGGCTAACTTAGCTTTGGGCCATGGTCGGCAATCAAATGCTTCAGCTAGTGGACCTTCAGGATCAGGATTTAGAGGGAATTAGTCTCATGGTGGTGGGAACTTCAAGAAGTCTTTGAACTTCTATAGAGGTAACTAGAATCAGTAGCAGGTTAAGTCACCTCCACCTCCTTCTACTCAGAGTGGTGGTTCTCATTCTAGGAACTTCCGCAATGGCAAGCACTTTAAGCACAATCAAACCACTTAGCCAGCTCAAAGTGCTCAACAAAGCATTAGTAGAGGTAGCTTCCAATAGTCTAGTGCACCTTCTAGTGGGAAACACAATTTTAGGAGCACAGGTTGTTTCACTTACAGGTAGTTTGGACACATTGCTATGAATTGTCCACAATGCCCACCTTAGTTTTCCTCACAAAGATCAGCAGCTTCTAAGCCCATAGTGGGTGATGCAGGATGAGGTCATAGAGTTTTTGTAGCATTGGATCAGTGGCAGGTAGATCATCAGGGCATGGTAGTGGAGACCACAGGTACTATTCAAGGTGTACCCATTTCTATTTTATATGACTCTAGTGCTACTGATTCTTTCATATCTCCACATTTAGTTAAGCATTATGGGTTAGTGGCTGCAAAGCAAGATAGTAGTTGGCAAGTGGAATTAGCCTCAAGAGCTAGGGTTATAGCAGGATCTTTGGTTCCTAAGTGTGAGCTGAATTTGGGAAGATTCACTACCTCAGTAGATCTACGTGTGATTCCTTTGGGATCATATGGGGTCATTTTGGGTATGGATTGGCTAGGAGCTCATGGAGCTAGCATCAATTGCAAGGATGATGAGGGCAAGGAGTGTCAGATAGTGGGTATCCTATGTTCTATTTCTCTCTGAATGATTTCAGCTATGCAACTTAAACATTGTATGCAAAAGGGTTGCCAGATGTTTACGGTGACTTTGAATGAGATTGATGAGGAGGAGAGTGAAGAAAAGACCCTAGATCATCCTGTGTTGCAGGAATTTCTTGATGTCTTTTTGAAAGAGATTCCTGGTATGCCACCTAAGCGTGACATCAATTTTTAGATTGAGCTTGTTCCAGGAGATGAGCCCATCTCTAGAGCTCCATACCGGATGACTAGTCATGAGTTGAGTGAGCTTAAGCTTCAGCTAGAAGAGTTGTTGGCAAAGGGGAGCATTAGACCTAGTGTTTCTCCATGGGGAGCACTAGTCCTCTTCATTAAGAAGAAGGATGGATCTTTACGCTTGTGTATTGACTACAGATAGTTGGTCAAGGTAACGATAAAAAATAGATATCCTTTGCCATGCATAGATGATCTATTCGATCAAATTAAGGGAGCTAAGGTGTTTTCTAAAATTGATCTGAAGTCAGGGTATCATTAGCAATGGATTCATGATATGAATATTCATAAGACTACATTCCGTACATGATATGGGCATTATGAGTTCATAGTAGTACCCTTTGGCTTAACGAACACTCCATCAGTGTTCATGTGCTTAATGAATGGAGTGCTCCATGAGTACTTGGATCAGTTTGTTTTGGTCTTCTTGGATGACATATTGATTTATTCTAGATCCATAGAGGAGCATGAGGAACATCTTAGATAGGTTCTATAGTGTTTGAGGGAAAATAAACTCTATGCTAATGCAAAGAAGTGTGATTTCTTTCAAACATAGATTCAGTATCTTAGTCATATGATTTTAGGAGAAGGTATCTCGGTAGATCCTTTGAAGATTCAAACAATTATGGAGTGGCCAGCAACCACTAATGTGTCTGAAGTCTATAGTTTCATGGGTTTGGCTAGATATTACCACAAGTTTGTCAAGGAATTCTCTAGGGTTGCACATCCTATCACCTCATTAAAGAGGAAAGGGAAGAAGTTCATTTGGATAGAGAAGTGTGAGGAAGCTTTTTAGAAGCTTAAGGGGTGTTTGACTAGTGCCCCTATTCTAGCAGTACATGATCCAGCCAGAGATTTTGTTGTTTGCACTGATGCATCATTAGAGGGTATTGGAGCAGTCCTCATGTAGGAAGGATGAGTGATTGCATATGAGTCTCACAAACTCAAGGATCATGAATTGAATTATCCTACACAAGATCTTGAGTTAGCAGTGGTAGTCCATGCTTTGGTTAGATGGAGACACTTCCTATTAGGACACTGTTTTGAGCTTCATAGTGATCACCGTAGTCTCCAGTACATATTTACCCAACCTAATCTAAATGCTAGATAGAGAAGGTGGATGGAATTTCTATGCAAGTATGATTTTGAGATCAAATACATCTAGGGTAAAGAGAATGTGGTAGCAGATGCTTTGAGTCGCAAGAGGAAGATTGTTTCAGCTATGACTCTTAGCATGGATTTAAGGAGCAGGATTCTTCAGTCACTTCCTAGAGATACTTTGTATCAGGAGGTGAGTTCTTTGATTGAGTTAGATAGACCATTGGAGGGTGGGTTCTCAGGATTTGTCTTGGAGTTTGATGGACTTATGTGACACAAGGGCCAGATATATGTTCCACCATTGGATGATTTGCATTCATTGGTTTTATCAGAGGCTCATCGTGCACCTTATTCGGCACATCCTAGTGTTAAGAAGATGCACACAGACTTATGATAGCTTTATGATTGGCTTGGCATGAAACGTGACATTGCAGATTTTGTGGCAAGATGTCTAGAGTGTCAGAGGGTCAAGGCAGATCACCAGCATCTAGCAGGGCTCTTACAACCTAATCTCATTCCATCTTGGAAGTGGGAAATTATTTCTATGGACTTCATTATTGGATTGCCTATGACTCCTCATAGACATGGTGACTGTTGATCAGTTGACTAAGGTGGCACACTTTTCTCCCATGAGATCTTCTTATACAATGGCTTGTGTGGCCAGGGTCTTCATGCAGGACATAGTGAGACTTCATGGAGTTCCACGTAAGATTATCTCTGATCGAGATCCTATTTTTACATCTACATTTTGGACTTCACTATAGCATGATCTTGGTGCTTAGTTTAATTTTAGTTCAGCATATCACCTTGAGACTGATGGTCAATCTGAATAGGTTAATCAGGTGTTGGAGTATATATTGAGGATGTATGTCATGGATAGACAGACTCACTGGGAGAATTATTTATATCTAGTGGAGTTTGCTTATAATAATGGATATCATGGTTCCACTAGCATGTCACCCTTTCATGCATTGTATGGACATCCTTGTCGCACACCATTGAGCAAGGATAGATTGGAGGATTGTATTCTTATTGGTCCAGATATGCTTCATGACATGGAGCAGCAGGTAATTCGTATCTGAGAACATGTGGCTACTGTATGGGATAGATAGAATATATATGCAGATGCTCATTGGATTGATAGACAGTTTATAGTTGGGGACAGAGTATTCTTAAGAGTGCATCCACAGAAGAGTCTGATTTGATATGGAAAGGGTTCAAAGTTGGCACCTTGATTTGTTGGTCCTTTTGAGATCTTAGAGAGGATAGGTCCAGTTGCATACCATCTTGCTTTTCCACCCAGCTTATCATGCATTCATGATGTATTCCATGTTTCAGTACTTAGGTGATATATTCTTGATGTTACACATGTACTTGATTGGAATGCTTTGTAGGTGGAGGATGGGTAGTTAGCATTGGAGCCCATACATATCCTCCAGCATCGGGATTTGATCCTCAGGGGTTGAACCATCAACTAGGTAAGGGTCCAATGGGATCCAAATGATGAGACAACAGCTAGTTGGGAGGATGCAGTTAGATTCCATGAATCTTATCCCTACTTGTTTGTAGGCTTCCAGGAGTAAGCCTGATACAAGGGGGGGTGGATGTAGTACCTCCATATTTTTCTTTCAGTTTTTTCAGATGCCATACTCTTTTACACCACATTGTTGTGTGCACATTTTATTATGTCAGTGACTTGATGATCTGGATTATGTTCTGATTATCTCATGTTTGGATATTGATATATTATGTTGAGATGTTTTATATTTCAATGGGATTATGATGTACTTACCCCATACTAGCATGTGTATGGTGCTCATATGTATGTATCTATTTTATGTGTCTGTATGGTAGAGGATGGAGGCATAGTTACTCACTTTGTCACATGCATCTATTTTATGTGTGTGTATGGTAGAGGATGGAGGCGTAGTTACTCACTTTGTTGAGATCCACACAACTAACCATACCCTACCATTGTTTGTTATATGTTGTATGTACATGCTTTGATTTGTGATGACAGGTTTGTAGGTACAGGGCATCATCTTCCCTAAATTGGTAGGAGTGAGCATGTCCAAAAATATACTCATCTTAATGGTAAAGAGGGGAGGTAATAGATGGACCCAAAAACCCTTAATCTAAGCCCAATTATCCTAATTATTGGATAAGTATCCATTGACCATCTTACCCAAATTTGTCAAGTGACAAAGTTCGTGGATTCCATCTCTATGTTGGTATGTTTATTTGATGGTCATTATTTATTGTTGTTTGTATGTGTGATTTTCTATCGTTATAAATTTAATATTATATTGTAAAATAATATTAAGGTTATTTCCTATGATATTTTATGATTGTTAATTAATTAAAAATCAAATATTAGGATATTTGATATTAATTAATTAATTTTGTGAAAATATATTTGAAATGGTCCTTTAGTTATTTAATTAATATTTATAGCATGATTTAATGATGTTAGGACTTTTAAATTATTTAATAATAGCTTTTATTATTAACATGTGCTTTATTTACTATGAAAGTGATTGGTTTGGGAAAAGTGACAACTTGTCTTTGGGAGACTAAGTTGCATTGTGCATAATTAAATTAATTTTATTTTTTTAATGGGTATTTTCTCTCAACAAAAGAGAGAGTTGGATTAGAAGTTCTATGTGTGAGTCATCTAGGGTTTGCTTGATTGTTGGAGTTGAACCCCTAATAGGGGGATTTGACATTCATTTTGGTTAATCAGTTTTTGGAGAGCTATTTTGGAGAGAGATTTTGGGAGTTTTATGTTTTCTTTGTGTTCTTGAGCTTTTGGAGATTGTGCATGAATTCTGGGTGAAGATTGCTTGCTTTGAATTTGGGAATTTCTTGCACTGTGACTTAGAGCTTGTAGGTTGAGTTTTTCTATTGGCAGTTCTGGATTGTATTCATCTTACAAGCATTCTATCTCAGTATCTAGCATTGGATTGACCTTGATATGATGCATTTATATGATCAAATTGGGCTTTTACTTAATGCTAAAAATGTATAAATTATCTTTTCATCTGTACATGCATTATTTTCTACTGAAATTGGCTATTTTCTACAATATAATTTTATCTTTCCTAGATGTTGGGTTTATCAGTGTTATGGGAACTAGATGACCTAGGAGAGATAGAGGCTTTGGAATTATCTATTATTCATGCTATTTATCATGTTTGGCATGAGTATGATCTATTTATGTTCCAGATGACCTTATAGGCTCTTGTTGTATTATGTGAATTCAATGATTATGTGTATGTAGTCAATCTTGGTTTCTGTGATGATTCTAGATGTGTGACTATCTACTCTATCTGAGTTTTGATCTAGGAGAGATCTATGAGCTTAGGGTAGTTTACCTAGATATGTGTTAGGAGGTGGCTTGCAATAAGGGTCGGGGCCCACAAGTGGCTATCAAGATCACTTATTGTAAGTTATTATAATCAAGTGATAACCTAAAATAACATTGAGAGATATTAAAATGAACATAATAAGATAGTTTCCTCTCCCATCCTTGAGTGATAGTACAGACTGAGATGAGGATGAGATGATGCTTGCCACCTATTGAGGTGTGTGTTTTGGCATAGTTAGTGGCTTCATCAGTATGAGAAGTCATTGATTCCATGTATGGTCACTTGAGTGCCAGGATCTAGAGTGATTACCAGGATGAGACTCAAGGGTCAGATGTACATGATGGCACCTTCCTACACATAGTCTAGTTATCCTACATGTGTCAGTTGCCTCTAGAATAGTGAGTCATACCTTTCACTACTTTGGTTGACCTTGAGTTAGTAAGCTATCAGGATTCCTTTCCTAGTGGTATTTCTTGATTTGACTTGATTATCTATTTGGGGTCTGATGTTATCTCCTCAGCATGGCAGGGTTGACCTTTGTGGTTCTACATGGATGGGTGGCAGTGATTCTTTACCATTCAAGATTCGACATCCTGGTGCCAGTGCTTGTTGGTGTTTTACAGTTGGCTTCCTTATGTTACTTCATCTTTGATGTTCTTTATTTATGTATTCTTTATTGTAAATCTTGTATTAGAGTATCGCATGTGATACCTAATTTGGATATTGTAATTTAGTTGTTAGAATGATTACTACATACCCTGCGATGTGCAGTGGATGTATGTTTATTAGGATTTATGATTATTCATGAGATGTAATCATTTTGATGTAATTGTTGTATTTAATTTATGGAATCATTTGTTGATGTTATTTAATGAGTTATGTTAGAAAGTAATACTACGTCATGGGACCCATTAGTTTTTTAACCTATGTATGCGATGTGTGTTAAGTGAGATAATGGTTAACGCATTCTTGTGATTGTATATCTTAATTGTAAACTTTAGAAAAAAAAATTATTCACCTAAACTTAGTATCATGTTCTAGGTTAGTTTCTTTTGGGTTCCCTGGTGGGGCGTTACAAGATATAAGACAAAAGACTTTTGTATTAAGGAATAATTAGAAACTTGGATATATTCCTTTGCTGCCATCATTGAAAAAGGGGGAGATTGTTGGAAAGTTCTCTATATTGGTGTATATGACTTATTATAGTGTTTTGATTATGGCAACAAAGTGATATAGTAGTTTGGAGTTAGGGCACTTGATGAGAAGATCAGAAATCAGTTAAGTGTTGAAGACTGGATAGTGTACAGAGTACCTGATGCTCAAAGCATTAGTGCATGAGTGTATGACTGAGTTATGGTGTTCTCCCTAGAAGATAAGTTGTTCAGACTATATTCATGCTTATTATATGAGTGCATGATTAGATATGCAAGTATGCCAAAGTTACAGAAAGTTGAAGTTACAGAGCTAGTGTGTACCAAAAAAGAAAAGAGTAAGCAACCGACTATTAGCATTTTGATTTGTAGTTATATTCTAATGTTGTAAAGGATATGTGCCTATTGTAATTAGGTTGACGACATGTAAATATGTTTTTTTGTAAACACGCTTGAGCCAATTCAATTGGAAGCATTTTATGTAATCAGTCAAAGGGCTAACCTAGTTGTTTGTCTTTTATGCGCATATAAATATGAGATGCGCCCATTGTAATAGCTATGGAAGTTGATACAGAGTGAAGATAAGAAGAGAAGAAGTTTTTGGAGTGACGAGAAGATGTATTAGAGCTTTGAAAGAGGTTAAAGCATCAATGCATCAAGGGAACTGATTAGCAAGAAGTGTCATAGGGACAATTCATCCTACAAATATAGTGTGTATCTAAGATCAAAAGGTTGTAGCCTTCACCACTTGAGTAGTGAGCTCTAGGAAAGTGCATCCACACCCCTAATAGGGTTTATTGTAAAAGACACCTAATAGAGTTCGAACCTTGACAAGGTCTATGGTACTTAATACATTGTAAAGAAACTATTAAGGATCTTCTAACAAGCATCATAAAACACTAGTACAGAATATTAGTGGGTGTTGATTCCCACTAGGGTTTTTACCTATTTGGGTTTTCCCATAACCATATTGGTCTTATTTGTTTATTTCATGTTTCAAGTTTATGTGGATGTTCATTTCAATACTTAAGCATTTAAGTTCAGTTTAAAGATTAAGAGAAAATATAAAATACAGTGAACACTGATTCACCCCCCCCTCTCAGTGTTCCCATTCCTAACAGAAACATGAAATCAATACATAAAACCAATATGGTTATAGGGAAACCCAAATAGGTAAAAATCTAGAGAGAATTGACATCCATTAATATTTTGTACTAGTGTTTTATGATCCTTGTTAGAAGATCCTTAACCCTGTTAGGAGTTTCTTTACAATATATTAAGTATAGTAGACCTTGTCAAGGGTCGGATGCTATTAGGATTATTTTACAATAAAACCTATTATGGGTGTGGATGCACTATCCTAGAACTCACTGCACAAGTGGTGAAGGCTACAACCTTTTGATCTCAGATACACACTATATCTGCTAGATAAACTTGTTAGAAATTAAAGTCCACCAAGATAACTAAGAGGGGGGGGGGGTGAATTAGTTATCAGATAATTATAACTTTTATCAACTTCAACAACATTTAACCATGTAAGCAATATAATTACCAACCATAGAAAGATACCCATACACAATGACACAATAACACAAGATATGTTGACTAGGAAACCTCTTGATCAAAGAGTAAACCCTAGTGGGAATGATGCCCACAAAAGATTCACTAATATTAATATTCCTTGTGAAAGGATGGACTCTATTAGGAGTCTTATGAAATACATTCAATACATATAAATCCCTGTTAGGTGATTTTGAATCCTTATTAAAAGAATCTAACCCTGTTAGGAGTTATGGAAGATAGAAGGACCCACTGCCTAAATAGCTTCAGGGTAAGATCACTGAACTCACTTTCCAAATAATATTTTCATTATTCAATAGAATAATATGTTACCTCTTCTTTGACTATGCCAAACTGCACTTACTGCTACATCAGATCTCACTTTCAGATCTCTGTACTTTGCATGTCTTCCTTCACAATTTCTCTCTCATACTTAGCTCTTTTCTTCACTTCATGCATACCACATCACACATCAACTTCTCTATATATTATCGACAAGTAAAAACATTCCTTCCTTTATACCACACTCAAATATTTACAAATGAGTCAGCACACAATTACAAAATAAAAGTTTCCACATGCTACATCAAAATTACACAAAACTGTCAGCTTCCAGATACAAAAACTCTTCACTCGTGTGACCTCAAAGTTTGTGCTATGAACCACATTACTAATAATGTGTCTCAAACTTCCCTTTAACTGTGAAAAACTAGATTCCATCCCGATTAGGAGATATCATCCAATTAACAAAAATCGCTACTCAGGAACACTGCTTGAATACTGCTTCCACCAAAATGCTCATAACTTTCATGAATAAAATAATTACTATCTACGTTCTTAACCATAGAAATATAACATATCAAATATTATAATCTTAACATCGCATATCTCCAACTACAATATCCCGCGTGCACTAATCAAAATACTGTCTGCTTCTCTGCAAGTCTTCAAAAGATCACTGTATTGACATCAATGACAATCATAGTCATGAATGCAACAAAAACTACTACAGAATGACTCCCAAGCATTCAAAATTCATTCCTAACAATCTTCCCCATTAGCATTGATGGCAACATAGATGAAAAACATCCAATGTTCCAAAAATCCAATACTACAACACTGCTTCTTCAAATCCTCTTCATCAATCAAATCTTGCTTTGTTATCCTATTCAGTTCTCTCCAACAGATGGTACAAGTGGTTTTTCATGTACATTTCTCCCCCATTGACATCAATGATAGAAATTTCATCACTATGTCAACAACAACTCAATGTCAAAAGACACTGTTCAGAAAGTACATTCACAAGAGTCCTCATGACTCAGTTTAGATACACATACTCCCCCATAGAGGAAGTACAAACATCCAATCCAGAAGAGAGATAGGGCTCATAGACCACTGGATGGATGCAACCAACTACATCATTACTCAAAAGTAGGCTAGGGCATAACCCCAAGCATACCTCTCAGATACTCAAATGTATCCTTAGGAAAAGGCTTAGTAAATATGTCTGCTATCTATTCCAATATCCTTTAGCATTTTCTTCATCCAAATTATCTAGTTACAATTGTTTGCTATTGCTACATACTCTGCTTCTATTGTGCTCTGTGAAATATAATTCTACTTCTTGCTTAGCCAAGAAACTAATCTTCCTCCAAGAAAAAAGGCTCCACCACTGGTGCTTTTCTTTTCATCAACACTACCTCCCCAATCACCATCTGTATATGCACATAGGGTAAAATCATCAAATTTTTCATACCATAATCCATAATCAATTGTGCCTCTTAAATATCTTTGTATCCTCTTTACTGCTGCATAATGTGATTCTCTAGGTTTAGCTTGAGATCTTGCTACCATTCCAACTAAATGTTGTATATCCAGTCTAGTATGTGTTAAGTACTACAATCCTCCAATCATGGATCTATATTTCTTTTGCTCAATTGTCGGTGTTTCATCTTTGCTAGATAGTTTGTGTCCTATAACCATAGGTGTTCCAACTGGTTTACAATTCTCCATTCCAAATATTTTCAATAAATCATTCAAGTACTTTCTCTGACATACAAAGATACCATCATTATTGTATGTTATCTATAATCCTAAAAATTATTTCATCTCACCAATCATACTCATTTCAAATTCAGTCTTCATTTCATCAGCAAATTTGTCACTAGCTTCATCTTCTCCTCCAAAGATAATGTCATCAACAAAAATAACTATAACCAACAAACCATTTTCAATTTATTTTGTGTATAGATTTCTATCAGTTGTTCCTTTAGTAAATCCCAATTTCAACAAATACTTATGTAGTCTAGCATACCAAGTTCTAGGTGCTTTCTTTAGTCCTTATAATGCTTTCTTTAGTTTACATACCATATCTCCTTCTTGGGTCAAAGGAAAACCTTCAGGCTGCTCAATGTAGACTTCTTCCAATTCACCATTCAAAAATGTGGACTTCACATCCATCTGATACACTTTAAATTTTTTGAAAGATGCATAGGCCAAAAATATTCTTACTGCTTCAAGTCTTGCTACCGGTGCAAAATTTTCTTCATAGTCAATTCCTTCTTGCTGTGAGTATCCCTTACATACCAATCTTTCTTTGCTTCTTACCACTTCTCCTTGTTCATTCATCTTATTTTTGAATACCCATTTAGTTCCAATAATATTCTTGTCTTTAGGTCTAGGGACCAATTCCCATGTCTTGTTCTTTTCAATCTGATCTAGTTCTTCTTTCATAGCATTAATCCAATGTTCATCTTCACAAGCTTCACTAGTAGATTCAGGTTCAATTTGAGAAATCAAACATAAATGTACCTTATTACAAGTCAGAACTCCTCTGTCCAAACTTCCAATAACTTGTTCAATAGGATGATGTCTTGATAGATACCTGTTTGGTGTCATAGTCACAGATCTTGTTTCAACTATAGATTCTTCTCTAGATTCCTCTCTGATTTATTCTGCAAGATTCTCATTCAATAATTCACTGTCAGTCTCATAGAATAATTCAGTAGATTCAATGTTAGGCTGAGGATTGGCTTCTTCATCAGATTCATAATCAAGCATTCTTTCCTAAATTTTGAACTTCTCATCAACTTTAACATTTGTGCTCTCAACAATAGTTTTAGTTCTCTTATTGTAACATCTATATGCTTTTCTTTTCAAAGAATATCCAAGAAAAATTCCTTCATCACTTCTATGATCAAACTTTCCAATATCATCATCTCTCTTTATATAACATTTGCTTCCAAAAATTCTAAAATACTTATCTGAGGGTGCATGTCCAAACCATAATTCATAAGGTGTCTTGTCTATGTCTTCTCTGATTTATACTTTGTTCATTGTATATACCATTGTATTCACTTCTTCTCTCCAGAATGTCTTCACCAAATCATTCTCAAATAATATAGCTCTTGCTACTTCAGTCACTGACCTATTTCTTCTTTCTGCAATACCATTTTGTTCATGTGTTCTAGGGGCTAAAAACTATCTCTTAATTCCATTCACTTCACAAAAAGTGTTAAACTCTCTAGAAGTAAATTCACCACCTCTATCAGATCTCAAACATTTAATCTTCATTCCAAATTCATTCTCAACTTTATTCTTAATGATCTTAAACTTATCAAATGCTTTAGATTTTTCTTTTAGAAATGCAATCCACATCATTCTTGTAAAATCATAAATAAGAATCATAAAATACCTTTCTCCATAGAATCCTCTAGTCCTGGTAGGACCGCTCAAGACTATATGAACAATATCCAACTTCTTTACCGATGTGTTCTTACTAGGAAATGAACTTCTCTTCTTCTTAGCCATCACACATTCTTTGCAAATCATGTTAGTAGGCTTCATAATTTTAGGCAAATCCCTTATTGCAAGTGTAGTACTTACTTTCACAATGTTATCAAAGTTTATATGACAAAACCTTCTATGCCATAACCAACTATCATCAATCTTAGTAATCAAACATGTCATCTTAGTAGGATTCAACTGAAATATATTACCTCTGGTTCTAGATCCAGTTCTAATTAGATTTCCATCTTTATCCTTTATCACACAAGTTTTCTCAGTAAACCAAACTTGATATCCCTTATCAACTAATTGTCCAACACTCAAAAGATTATGTTTCAATCCATCAACAAAGTAAACATCATCAGTATTAGTCTTTCCATCAAGAGTAATAGATCCTATACCTTTAATCAAACAAGGTGCATTATTACCAACTCTAACAACTCCTCCAACATAATTGTTAAACTTTATGAACTTTCTCATATCTCCAGTCATATGATGTGAACAACCACTGTCTTTAATCCAATCAACTTTCTTTTCAACTTGGGAAACTAAAGCTTTTTCTTCCTTAACCTCAAATTTAGGATTTTCTTCTTTAATTGCTATAAATCCTATTTCATCATTATTCTCAATATCACTATCACTCAAGGTTCTTTCAATACTAGCTTAAAGATCTTCATCATTAGCATAATAACATACCTTAGATCTTCTAGGCTTGAAATTATTTTTGTACTTCTTAACTCTCTTAGGACATTTAGATGCAAAATGACCATATTCTTGACAAGTCCAACATTTAAAAATTTTCTTACCATCTGGTTCTCTTTTCACAAGCAAGGTAATACATTCTTCAATCTTCTTGTCTTCTTCATTTCTAGATCTACTACTAGCATAATCTCCACTCACACTGGTACTTCTTGACAAAGTAGGATGAACACTAAGAGCACTAAATGTTGTCTCCATTCTAGGTAACTCTCCTGATACCCTCAGGTTCATTTATGTTGCTTCCAATCTTCCAAGAAGAGTCTCTCTTGTAAAGTTTGTAGTACAAGGTATAACTTATTCAATCATCTGTGTTGTCTACTTAAATAAAGGAGTCAATGTCCTTACATTTTTCCATATTACTTCATTCTCTATCTTTGATCCTCCACAAGATTTTATCCCTGCAACAATTTCTGACATTCTACCAATATAGCTTCTAACAGATTCATCTTCCATCATTCTAATATCCTCAAATGCACATATCTAATTATGTAATGTAGCTATCTTTGCATGTTCATCACCTTCAAGAGTAGATTGTAAAGCTTTCCAAATTTCATGAGATTTTTTAAAACATTTTACCTGACTGTATTCATTCTCTGAAAGTGCTATCAAGAGTGCTTCTCTTGCAAGTATGTTACACATGAATAGATCTACCTCATCTTTTGAACTTGATTCAAGATTATCTTCTTCATAATAGTCCTATCATTCTTTGTAATCAACCAATAACCTAGTCCTAAACATAGTAGATGTATCTTCATCTTTTTTTTCCAGTTGTCAAAATTTACTCCATCAAACTTAGGGCTTTCTTTCCTGAAATTCACCATGGATCTCCTTAAGCTTTTAAACTTTCCTTTCAAGGACCTGCCGCTTTGATACCAATTGTTAGAAAGTAAAGTCCACCAAGATAATTGAGAGGGGTGGTGGGTGAATTAGTTATCAGATAATTATAACCTTTATCAACTTCAACTACATTTAACCATGTAAGCAATATAATTACCAACCATAGAAAGATACTCATACACAATGACACAATAACACAAGATATGTTGACTAGGGAACCTCTTGATCAAAGAGTAAACCCCAGTGGGAATGATGCTCACAAAAGATGCACTAATATGAATATTCCTTGTGAAAGGATGGACTCTGTTAGGAGTCTTATGAAATACATTCAGTACATATAAATCCCTATTAGGAGATTTTGAATCCCTGTTAAAAGATTCTAACCTTGTTAGGAGTTATGGAAGACAAAAGGACCCACTGCCCAAACAACATCAGGGTAAGATCACTGAACTCACTATCCAAATAATCTTTTGATTATTCAATAGAATAGTATGTTACCTCTTCTTTGACTATGCCAAACTGCACTTACTACTACATCAGAACTCACTTTTAGATCTCTGTACTTCGCATGTCTTCCTTCATAATTTTGCTATCATACTTAGCTCTTTTATTCACTTCATGCATACCTCATCACACATCAACTTATCTATATATTATCAACAAGGAAAAACATTCCTTCCTTTGTACCACACTCAAATATTTACAAATGAGTCCGCACACAATTACAAAATAAAAGTTTCCACATGTTACATCAAAATTACACAAAACTGTCAGCTTCCAGATACAATAACTCTTCACTCGTGTGACCTCAAAGTTTGCACTATGAACCACATTACTAACAATGTGTCTCAAACTTCCCTTTAACCACAAAAAACTAGATTCCATCCCAATTAGGAGATATCATCCGATTTCCAAAAACCACTACTCAGGAACATTGCCTGAATACTGCTTCCACCAAAATGCTCATAACTTTCATGAATAAAATAATTACTGTCTACACTCTTAACCATAGACATATAACATATGAAAGTCTTTAGAAGATCACTATGTTGACATTAATGACAATCATAGTCATGAATGCAACAACAACTTCTACAGAATGACTTCCAAGCATTCAACATTCATTCCTAACAAAAATGTCACTATGACACTAATTTTTCAGATCATTTCCTTTGATGTGCTGATGCTTTGACCTCTTGTGAAGATCTAATACATCTTATAAAATCTTCAAACACTTCTTCTTTTCTTATCTTAACTCTATTACATCTTTCATGCTAATTACAATGGGTGCATCTCATATTTATATGCGCATGCAAAATAAATAACAAGGTCATCCCTTTAACCGATTACATACAACACTTCCAATTGAATTAGCTCAATCATGTTTTAAAAAAAACATATTTACACTTCAGAAACCTAATTATAATAGGCACATAGCCTTTAAAATAATAGAATATAATTGCAAATCAAAATGCTAACAGTTGATTTCTTACATTGTTCTTCTCTGACACACATTGGCTATGTGACTTCAACTGTCTGTAACTTTTTCATACTTGCATATCTGATCATGCACTCATAGACTAAGCATGAATATAGTCTAACCAACTTAATGATGAAGATTTTCCAACAGGCCAATACTGACTGTATGTTTGTCATTGATGACAACATATGGAAAGTAGCATGTGTGGAAGTCTTATATAGTAAGATTTTAGTATATATAGCATGGACATGATATCAGCATAATATCATGGGCATAGAGGTTAACTATTAGCATAGATAGTTATACTACAGTTGGTGTCAGTATTGTTCCTAACAGAGTAACAAATAATATCCTATTTATGGTTGTCTGTACAATTGTCCTATAGGCATGTGCCCTTGGATATATGTTAAAGACATGTTAGTGATGTTAATTTTATGGATGCATAGTCTGATGATGAATGCAAGTGAAGTTATGCAGTCACTATTCGCCAGTAGTAGTTTCCTATGTTTTTTTAGAAGAGCCAACAAAGATTTTATTGGTTCTTGAGTTGCACCTATCTTGAGGGTATGTGCCCTTGGAGTTAAGCTTGGAGAAGTGTTATTGATGTTTGGTTAATAGTGCATAAGTTAATTCAGATTACAAAGAAAGTTCTAGTTGTTTTGGTAGAGCTGACAGTATGTAGAGTACGTCTACAATTATTTTATTAGACAGGTCCCAGAATGAGTTGCTTGCATAATAGAGATGATATAATGTTTATTGGAGTTTATTATGGTTTCTCTAATATGATTTCAAGGTGGTTCTAATAGCCTGAATTGATTATATTATTTGGAGGAAAGATATTTATAGGCAGTCATTTGTGATTGCTGAAGTGTGGTTCATGGTTGATGAAGTAGAGTAGAGTGTACGAAGTGTTGAGCCATCAGAAGAAGGTCTATGTGACCAAGTAAACTACTTTTGCTATTCAATAGAACTGATCTAGAGAGTAGGTGAAAGCACAGTTCACCAAGATCCAACTATAGTGTATATCTATTATTTAGAAGGTTGTAGCCTTCACCTAGTTGGGCAATGAGCTCTCAAATAGTGTGTCCTCTCCCCTAATAGGGAAAATTGTAAAAGAATCCTAACAGGGTCCAACCCTTAACTAGGTCTACCGTACTTAATATATTGTAAAGCTATTCCTAACAGGCTAAAGGATCTTCTAGCAAGGATCATTATACACTAGTACAAAATATTAGTGGGTATCTAGTCCCACTGGGGTTTTTACCTATTTGGGTTTCCTCATAACCAAAATATTGGTGTTGTGTTCAAGTTTTCTTTCATTTTGTTTATGCTTTATGCTTAAGTATACTTAATTGGATAAAGAATTGAAACTTGTAGATAACTGATTCACCCCCCCCCCCCCCTCTTAGTTACCTCTTGGGACTATTCCTAATAATTGGTATCAGAGCCAAGTGCCTCAGAGAGAAATTTTAATAGCTTGAGGTTGATCAAATGGCATACTTTAGGAAGGAAAGTCCTAAGTTTGATGAAGAGAATTATCTTGATTGGAAGAACAAGTTGGTAACCCATTTGTAGTATATTGCTTTTGAAGTTTTTAATGTAACCATCAAAGCAGCCAAGATTCCTAACTTAGAAGACCTTGGAAAAGATGATGCTACTAACGCACAAAAGGAATTGTTTCATTATAATGCTATTGCTAAAGAAGCCCTTATCAGCGCCCTATCTGATGGTGAATTTTTAGAAGTAAAGAAGGTAGATACAGCCCATAAAATATGGAAGCACCTAGAAGACACATTTGAAGGAGACAAACAAGCTAAGGATGTGCACAGAAAGACATGGAAGAAAAGATACAATGCATTAGAGATTCTTTATAAAGAAAAAATCAAAGCTTACAATCAGAGGATCAATGAAGCAGTTGCTGGAATCAGGAAAAATGGTGAAGAGATATCATAAGAAGACATTATGGATAAAGTAATGACTACTCTTACTCCTGAATATGAAAGCAAGATCAACATCCTTGATGAGACCGTGTAGCTTACATCAAATTTCAAGAGAGAAACCTTGATCAACAAGATATCATCTTTTGAAATGTCAAGATTGTAGACAGAACCAAAGAGTGAAATAGCTTTCAAAGCAATAGTTCATGGTAAGAAATCTACAAACACCTTTGGTAATATTGATGATAATGATGAAGATAAAACACTAGATGATTTTATTGCTATGGTTTCCAAAAGAGAAAAGAAAGGAAATGGAAAATATGAAGGTCAATTACCATTTAAGTGCTTTTCATGTAATAAGATTGGTCACTTTGCATCTAAGTGTCCCACCAGAGCTAAAAAGTTCAAAAAGGATTACAAGCCTAAGTATTCTAAGGAATGCTACTATGTTGGAGATGGAGTTTCAGATGAAGAATCAGGCAAAGAAGAAATTGGATTCATTGCTATTGTAGACAGGATGAATAGTAAGTCGGTTCCTAAAGATGAGAAAGTAAATCAAGAGCTAGCATTGATTTCACAAGCTGACATAAGGACAGACTGGATTATAGATAGTGGTTGTTCACATTGCATGATAGGTGATAAAGGTAGGTTTGATTGTTTGGATAGATACAATGGAGGTGTCATGCCCAAAATTAGTGCAAAACACACACAATAACTTTTTTTCTAAAGTCACTAATGACAAGGTCGCATACCAAAACACAAGAACAAAACATCAACCTAAGTACTCATCTCACAAGGGATACGCGAGGCATGCACTGGCTTGTCATCATCCCCTATACGTCAGGTGTACTAGGCCGGTGAATCCTCTAACTAGGTTTAATCAAATGAGGACATGAGGGAAAAATTCCCTAAGTCAAATCGCTAAAAAATTAAGACAATAACCCTATATTAAAAGATTTAATTAAATATTATTAATCTTACCTAGATTAATTTATAAAAGAATTAAACATGACATGTAGTATTTAAAACACTATAATAAAGTCGTAATTAATAATTTAATTTATTTAAATGAAGTTACAATTAATAATTTTAATAATAATTGTTAGGGGTTGTTATCATACGCAGGCCCACCTAGGGATTATAGATTAATTAACCCCCTAAAAGAATTAATGACTGCGAGAATAATAATAATAATAAAATAAAATAATAAGGGTCCATTAATTTAATAATTAAACTAATTAAAAAGAAGTACATTAATAAAGGTTCATTAGCACAAGCTAAAATTAAAATTATAATTAAATAACTGAAAGGAACTAAAATATACACACTAAAATACTAATTTGGTAATAAAATATCTAAATAACCTCTTGATCCAAAAATCAAATCATATTCCAAAATAATAGGGAGGCTTGAAAATCAAAAGGGCAATTGTAATTAAAATTAAGGAATACATATTAAAAGAATTAAAAGTCTAAATAAGGCCTCATCCAAAAATTATTTCAAATCTTGAAATAATAGGGAGGCTAATAAAAATAAAAAAGGCAATTTATTAATAAATGAAATTACATGTTTTAAAGAATTAAAATATAATAATTAAGAACACATAATTAAATAACTCACTTTCTTCATTAGTGCAGATTATTTTTCATTGTGTTAAATAAAAAATAAAATTAAAGCCATGCTCCAAAAAGTCAACCAAACCCTAAATGAAATTAGGGTTTGGGGCAAAATAAAACATGGCCCGAAACTCTAATCTCAAGCTTTTTCTTCATTCATATTGTTGTCTCATTTTAATTTATTTTTTTTGCAGGTTGGGTCAAGCACCAAGAAGATTTTGAAACTCAAAGTGGGTATACACCCCTATGTATCCTTGAGAATATGCAAGGGGTTACAACTATGGAAGGATTCAGATCTACCATTCTGCAAGGAGGAAACCAGGTCAAAAGGTAAAACAATTGTGCTTCCATTGCATGCATCACTAGATTAACATTAGTATTAAGTTTTCCAGAAGATTAAAATTTGGATGGTGTATACTGGAGTATTCAAACCTGGTTGTAGTTGCAGGTCTGGGTATATTCATATATAACTAATATGATATATATATATCTGGTATGATATATAATAATATTTATATAAATATATATAACTAATACATAGTTTTTCTTTTTTTTAATTAAAGGAAACTTATTAATTTTTAAACAGTCAAATAAAATATTATATACTTAACATTATATATATATATATATATATATATATATATATATATATATATATATATATATATATATATATATATATATATGTATGTATGTATGTATGTATGTATGTATGTATGTATGTATGTATGTATGTATGTATGTATGTATGTATGTATGTATATGTTAATAATTACTAATATAAATACAAGATTTAGTAATTGTATCTATAACAGGAAATAGAAATGTGTACTTAACAGATTGTATATATGTATTTATATTTGTATAATCATACATATAAATATGAATATGACAATTTTACTTTTATTAACACACATGCCTTTATAAATATATAAACACCAAAATAAAGAAGTATTGCATTTACTAACATGTTTTATAAAAATTTAAATATTCGCAAGTGCTCGTTTAGATGTTGAATATGAAATCACTTTAATTTTGTGGATTATAAATAATTTTTTTCATAACTACAAAACATGAGCTTTTTAAAAGGGAAAGGAGACATTTTTATTTCGATGAAAATAAAATAAAAAGATTTCTCAATTTCTTTCTAAGTAACATAGAAGGAAAATTATTACATCTCTCATATCATTTTTTTGTACATGAGTAAGATGATTATTATATCTCAATCAACTATCTATTACAACATAAGGGAAAGCATTGCATCTTTCTCATAATCACTTTAGTTCAATAGATGAAAGAAAATAATTTAGCATTCTATCTTTTACAAGCATGTCATATGCTAGGCTTTCTAACATACCCTTGATTAAACATCTTTTACAAAGGGTTTCACTCCAAGAAACTCAAATAACATGAAGTAGTTACATCCAAATTCTATTTTAACTCCATGAAACCAGCAAGCTATGACTTGAGAAAAATCTGCAAAAATAAATAAATAGACCATGGAGGCTCACCTCCCAACCTAGACCATTTCATGGCCACCACCGAGCTAGGGGAAACAAAGATGGATAGGGGATTTACATGCATTCAAAAAGCACATAATCAAACAAAAACCAGCAACCAAATATAAACATCAAATTCCCTTTCCCAAGGCTAGCACAACATGAGTCACCTTGGACCCATAGTAGGGGTGAAGATGGAAGCTACCCAAATAGGAGAATGCCAAGAATAAACATGCTTTCAACAAGGCTTCAAAATTGCTCAAATTGCCTTCACAAGGCCAAGAGTTCTACCATCAACCCTTCTCATAATCAACACAACAACCACACCCTTATGACCCCAATTTATAAACACAAGGATGGCAACATGGATGCCCATACATCCATGATTTATCCCCTTCCTCCTAGAGGAAGGACTCTACACTAGATGAGTAGTCCCAACGTATGCCCTTCACCCATCAAGGATCTCTTCCCTCCCAATGGTGAGTTTGGCCTTGCACATCCCAACAAAACATTGCAACAAAGAAAGGAAGATACATATAGATGCAAAGACAAGAAAGCTATGAATTTACATAGAGAACTATCATTCACACAATATAGAAAGAGTAAAAATATACACATTGCAATAAGGACAAGAGAATTCAAGATCCAACCTTGATCCAAGCTAATGGAAAGAGAGTTGAGATGAGCTTTCCAACTAATCTCCTTGTTTGCTATGCAACACCAAATTTCTCCAAGAAACAAGACGAAAAATTCTCACAACTCTCAAGTCTCCAAAAATTGGAGAGTGGGAAATTACCCACAAATTTTCCCTCCATCTCCTTAAGAAGACAAACCCTAAACCTTTCAAAACAAAAGAGGGAAATTCAAATTAAAAATTCAAATGAGGAGTGGGCTTGACATGCCTCTTCCAATTTCGTAACTTTTCAAAAGAGCATCTTTTGGAAGGGCAAAAATAGTCAAAAAGAATAATAATGGTCAAAATTTGACCCCCAACATATGGCACCACTATGGGGTAGTCTATTTTTAACCTCCACTACCATAAATGGTCATTAAAATCCACTCAAAAGACCACCTAAATATTGAATCCTAAAATGAAAGAGATTCCCACTCATGGCCCCTAGAAATAGAGACCACTCACACACATTAAACACTTGGGCATGCCAACTCACATGACATGTGTCAATTGACACCACAAATAAATCACATTACACACAATACACATGGCATGCCAAATAGACTAAATAATAAAATAAAATAAACACAATTCAATAATTACATTCACGCACCACTTTACAAAATTTACACTTTACAATGAGGTTAATTTCTCCCCTTGGAGATAACCTTGGCTTAACATGATTTTACAATTATCCATCTTTGATTCCCCCCAAAATTCCATGGTCTTACCTGGACACTTGACAAAGTATCAGTAGCTCATGAAATGTCAAATATCATGTATATATGTAAATAAAATACATCTAAAAATCACATTCTCAATGTCATAAATTTCTAACTGCATTTCATAATAATAGCATTTCTAAAGCATATAAAGTCAAGAATAAAATGATACATGCTAATTCACCTACTTAATAATCATGATCATTTCTCATAAATTTTCCTAACATGAATGTAACATCAAGGTATCATACTTAAACCAAATATTCATCGATCCCTATGCTCATGACCTAATAAATGGCATGAAAGTAAAATTCCTATACCATCGGCACATAATCAAACTCTAGAACATCATATAGTCCAATTGCATCCACACTTTACCTCAATAAAATCACCTACTTCCAATAATACATTTCTAAATTTCAAATCAAGCTATTTCAAGAACATAAATATATCAATTAACTTAATTTATTAACCATGATTATCTCACATAAACTCTTCTTGTACAGACATGAAATTATGGCATAGTATTCTAAATTAAATAATTCATCAATACCATAAGTCAAGACCTAATAATCTAGCGTGAAAATGAGCCCTAAATTATTTACAAGCTACATTTCAAATGATTCACTTTTCTTGCATTATTATAACATCAAAGCGTTCTATGTAAAATCTCCCACTCAACATCAAGACCTAATAATTAATTTTCTATTAATACATGTCTCAACATAAAATAAATTCAAATAGTCCTTTATGCAAGCATTCATATCCAAATAGAAACATTTCAACATTTTGTAGTGGTACACTCACACCTTTCCTACTGCATTTCTTTTAGATACTACATATACATGAGAAACAATATTTAACTACATTAGAATATATATATTTCACACTTTTATTATTTAAACTACTTTCTTCCAATACAAATTTTCTATAAAACATGCACTTAATAGTATTATCACAAAGATCATTTGAATTCAATTAATCTTATTTTAAACGTAGAGCATCCTAGGATTTTGAGTGTATAAGTAACATGACAAGAGTACATCACAATGGTAATCAAACCTCTATCCACCAGGACACAAATCATAATGCAAAAACATAAATTTCTAATTACTGAGTCTATTATGCAGAAAGATAATACCAAGATAGAATCTCTTAAAAAATGTGACACGACTTCCAAAGATAAACATTTGATAAACATAAGGAAATTTGGGTGAAGAGCATCTCATGATTCCATCGATCATAATACTGGTAACAATCACTGCATCAACACGAATGACTCATCCCTACTCTAAAGATCTCTAGAATGTGATTCAAGACCATATCCTACATCTCCTAGTTCTCGCAGAACATCAATACACACTCCAAAACAATCCTATCAGTTGGAGTTCAAAGATGACAAATGCATCATTAACAAAAAAGATGGTGTTATGATTGCATCAGGCACAAAGACAAGAGGTAATGTTTTTCAACTCAATTCATAAGAAATTTTTTTTGTTGCTAAAGTTGATGATAATTGGTTGTTGCATAGAAGACTATGTCATATCAATTTTGATAACATAGTAAAGATAAGCAATGTTAAGGCAGTAAGAGATCTACCTAGCATAAAAAAACTAGTTGATACTATATGCAGGGAATGTGTGATGGGAAAGCATGTGAGAAATTCATTCAAGAGCAAGCAGAATTCAATAGAGAACAAGTTGGATTTGATTCATACAGACCTATGTGGTCCAACTCAAACAAGATCATACTATGGTGAAAGGTATTTCATTTTGTTTGTTGATGATTATACTAGGATGATGTGGGTTGCATTCTTAAAAGATAAGTCAGAAGCATTTGATAAGTTTAAAATATTCAGAGCTAAGGTTCAGAATGAATCTGGACTAAAGATAAAATTCTTGAGATTGGATAGAGGAGGATAATGTTAGGAATGAATGCTAAAGTGTTTGGCACCCATTCTGTATTAGTTGTTGTTGCATTCATGATTATGATTGTCATTGATGTCAACACAATATTTTACCGAAGACTTGCAGACAAGAAGACAATGTCTTGAATAGCGCACGTGGCATATTGTAGTTGGAGCTATGAAACATTGAGGATATACTCTTTGATATGTTATATGTCTATGGTTAAGATCATAGATAGTAATTCTTTTATTCATGAAATTATGATCATTTTGGTAATAAGATGATATCTCCTAATCGGGATGGAATCTGGCTTTGCATAGTTAAAGGGAAGTTAGAGATATGTTGATAGTGATGTGGATGATAGCACAAATTTTGAAGTCACACGAGTGAAGATTTATTATATTTGGAAGTCAACAGTTTTATGTAATTTTGGTGTAGCATGTGGAAACTTTTATGTTGTAATTGTGTGCCGACTCATTTGTAATTATATGAGTTTGGTATAAAGGAAGGAATGTTTATCCTTGTTTTAATGATGATGTGTGATGCAGTATGCATGAAGTGAAGAAAAGAGCTAAGTATGAGAGCGAAATTGTGAAGGAAGACATGCGAAGTATAGAGATCTAAAATTGAGATCTGATGTAGCAGTGAGTGCGGTTTGGCATAGTCAGAGAAAAGAAAACATATTATTCTATTGAATAATGAAAAGATTATTTGGATAGTGAGTTTAGTGATCTTACCCTGAAGTTGTTTGGGCAGTGGGTCCTTGTATCTTCCATAACTCCTAACAGGGTTAGAATCTTTTAACAGAGATTCAAAATCTCCTAACAGGGATTTATATGTACTGAATGTATTTCATAAGACTCCTAATAGAGTCCATCCTTTCACAAGGAATAATCATATTAGTGCATCTTTTGTGGGCATCATTCCCACCGGGCTTTACTCTTTGATCAAGAGGTTCCCTAGTCAACATATCTTGTGTTATTGTGTAATTGTGTATGAATATCTTTCTATGGTTGGTAATTATATTGCTTATATGGTTTAATACTGTTGAAGATGATAAAAGTTATAATTATCTGATAACTAATTCACCCCTCCCCCCTCTCGGTTATCTTGGTGGACTTTACTTTCTAACAATTGGTATCAGAGCAGCAGGTTCTTGAAAAAAAAGTTTAACAACTTAAGGAGATCCATGGAAAATTTTAGGAAAGAAAGCCCTAAGTTTGATGGAGTAAATTTTGATAGCTGGAAAGAAAATATGAAGACACATCTACTATGTTTAGGACCAGGTTATTGGTTGACTACAAAGAATGATAAGACTATCATTGAAGAAGATGATCTTGAGACATTCTCTAATGATGAGAGAGATCTACTCATGTGTAACATACTTACAAGAGAAGCACTTTTGATAGCACTTTCACAGAATGAATATAGTCAGGTAAAATATTTGAAAAAGTCTCATGAAATTTGGAAAGCTTTTCACTCTACTTTTGAAGGTGATGAACTTGCAAAAAGAGTTAGATTACATAATTGGATATGTGCATTTGAAGATATAAGAATGTTGGAAGATGAATTTGTTAGAAGCTATATTGGTAGACTGTCATAAATTGTTGCAGGGATAAAATCTTGTGGAGGAACAAAGATAGAGAATGAAGTGATATGGAAAATTCTGAGGACATTGACTCCTGTATTTAAGAAGACAACATAGATGATTGAACAAGTTATACCTTGTACTATGAACTTTACAAGAGAGACTCTTATTGGAAGATTGGAAGCAGTAGAGATGAACCTAAGGTTATCAAGAGACTTACCTAGAATGGAGATAGCATTCAATGCTCTTAGTGTTCACCCTACATTATCAAGAAGCATCAGGGTGAATGGAGATTATGCTAGTAGCATCAGATCTAGAAATGAAGAAGACAAGAAGATTGAAGAAGGTATTTCCTTTCTTGTGAAAAGAGAAGTAGATGGTAAGAAAATTTTTAAATGTTGGACTTGTCAAGAATATGGTCATTTTGCATCTAAATGTCTTAAGAGAGTAAAGAATTTGTTAGGGATTTTTCTTGTGGGTCAAACTTGGCAAGGCTATTTGCTTGATTCTCAATGAAAGGGTCTCCAAGTTTGCAAGAAAAGCCTAATTGATGAGAATTGGATAAGATCCTCCTTCTACTTTGAGCTCCATAGGACTCAGGTAGGTATTGCCTACAAATAGGTTACTATCTTTCAAGCAAACTATGGATTGGTGGATGAGGTCTTCATTGTCATGCCATTGAGTTCATCAAGGGTACTTTTATGAAAGATAATTCTGAAGACAGCCGAGAAGAACCTGTTGCAGAATGTGGCTGATGAAACTCCTAGTATGATAACATGAACAATGGCATAAGGATGATGAGTACTTATTTTTATGAGTAAAACTCAAGGAAGGCTAACCTTTGATTCACTCTTCAAGGAATCAGCAACTATGGACTGTAAAACATCAGGGCCAGTCCTATTTTTTGGGTACATGAACATGAAATGAAATGGTATTGGCGATGATGAATTTTTTGTTTGATGACTGAAAGGTGTTTGAATGACAGGGATCAAATCACTGCCTAATCCTTTGGGAAAAGAGTCTAACATAAATCAATGGAGGAATTTCTAGGAAATACAGTGATATGCCTTACAAACCACATACAATTTGGATAGAATGCCTTACAAACTATCCCCTCAACCCTAGATTGTTATCATCAAGATCTCAATAGATGTATTCACTCCTTGAAATTGCACATGAGGATTTAATCCTTTCCTTGAAAGAAACTCATGCAATAATTAGATAGCTTCCTTACAACTAGTACATTTTATATGCCTTACAAATAGAGACACACAAGAATAAACACAAAGCAAAGAGATAATAATAGAACCAAGGTAGAAATTGTATTGTATTTCATGGAAGTGTATCAATACATACAAGTAAACTCTTTACTCAAAATCACAGGATCAATAATCTTCTCTGCAAAGTTTGTATTATCAGCATTCAACCATCAAGTATATGGAACCAAAGAATAGAATCCCTTGGTTTTCCAAAGACTAGAACTAGGAATCAAAAGTCTGAAAAGACCAAAACTCTCCGAGCCTCAAAAGTTTTGGAACCCTTACAAAATTAGAACTCTTACTACTCATACCACTAGCTATCTTGGGATCCTCAAAGAATTCAAGATGCAACAAGCTTCAAATAGCTAGGGTTAGGGTTTCACCCACTAAACCAACCAATATCAATCGACAATTAATTCCAAGGGAGAAAACCAAGAAACCTGGACAAACAGATCCAAAATTGATCTTCATTAATGAAAATCTCTTGATTTATACCAAAGATCATGGAAACATCATACTTATCAGTCTAATTGTACACCTACAACATGCCTTGAGCTTCACCTATGTTCATTTTAAGATGGTATAGGCATTTGCAATCAATCCTCAAACCCTCTGGACCACCCTGCAATAGTCTGCACAATAACTTTATCAAACCCTACCGCTAAAACATTCAATTTTCAGTCCTTTCTATTGCTAAAACCCTTAGAAAATTTGAATTTAAAGAGCAACGGTCACCCTCATGGCACTAGCAAAGAATAAGTGGTTGATATTCAAACCTTGATCAACTATAAAACCCCACCGTTAGATTTGTTTACTTTCCCCAGGCCCATGCACTTTGTATTTCTTTAAACAAAATTGATGGTCATCGTTATACTGTGATGCTAAAGCATGTGCATCTCAGACCAATGGTATAATGATGATCGCATGATCAAGAAACAACTTAACACCTTAGGAAAGTTCAGACCCACTGACATGTCCCCATCACAACAAAGTGGATAAATCAGGAGAGGCCACATCAGAAAAGACTGACACAGGCCCCACTACCCCATGCCCTTCGCAAGCAACCCTGACAACTTCCACCACATCACCTTATGGACCAATCACATACCACCATTTATGCATATGTGTCATTATGGACCCACAGTCTATCTTCTATCATTACATCAGAAGGCCATCACTATACTGCCACATTAAACATCAAGCACTTTACCTTAGCGGTGTAACGACAGCTGCAAGATGTGTCACTACTTTAATCCACTACAAACCTTGAAGACAGGCCTACCAAGACAGGTGGCGCCTTTTCCCTAAAGCGCATGTTAGGAACTCTAACATGCGGAAGGCTTGCGGGTTAATGAAAACCACTAGTTTAGAAGGGTGAAACATTAGAAAAATTACTGCAGGGGACTTACGAAAAATTAACGCCGAAAGACTTAGGAACTTAGGGAAATATTAAAGGGGGACCCTAGCGTAAAACCTAACCACATAGCGAGCGAGGGGACAAAAAATTTGAGCACATGGGTTATTTAGATTTTAAGTGACCTAATAAAGTAACACAAAATTAGAACAGGGCCAAATGACTTAGGGTTTTCACTCAAACAAGTAGATTTTTTGAATTTTACCAAGGGTTTTAGCAAAAAAATAGGGAAAAACAACTGCAGAGACCAGAGGAAAAAAGGTAGGGCCATGAAATTTTTGTAGGTGCCAACAGTGGCTCTATCTGAGGATGTTGAAACACAAGTTTTAACAAGGGCCATAGGACTTTGGGACGCAGACCAAAAAACTGCACTGACCTAAAATAGGGAAAGAAACACACAACTTGAAAGGAAACAAACATGCACAAAATTTACAAAATATTTACACATGCATGAGAATCAAAAACTTAAGTGAAAAAGGGTTTCAAGAATTGTCCATGCACTAGCAATTCAAAAACTTCACCATCCATGTTCTTCAGCAAGTAGGAATCCTTCCCAAAACTATCATGAATCACAAAAGGACCAAGCCACAATGATTCAAATTTTTTATGCTTCCCTTTATCCTCTACCCTCACATTCCATTGAAGTACCAAATCATCAGCTTTGAATTTCCTAGTAGTTGCTCTCTTTCAAATAAGCACTTCATCTTCTGCTGCAACTTGATATTATTCTTTTGACTTTCTTTTCTTTGCTCATCCAACTCTGTCAGCTGCATTATTCTATTTTGCATTGGCTCTGTGACATCCAATTCTTCATCCTGAATAAATTGATAAACTGGGATTAGATTATTTATAGGTAGCCTTGATTGCAAACCATATACAATCTCAAAGGGAGACTTCCCAGTGGCTCTTTTCATTGTAATCCTGTTTGCCTATAAAGCCAATCTCAACTTGGAATGCCAAGCTCTCTTATTCTTCTCAAGTGTTTTCTTCAAGATTGTCAGGATGCTTTTATTGCTAGACTCAACCTGTCCATTTTCTTGAGGATGATAAGTAGATGAGTAGGAAGTGATGATTCGATTTTCATTACAAAACTCCTTAAACTCATCTGATTTAAAACACATTGCATTATCTATGATCAACTTTATAGGGACACCAAATCTAATCAAAATATTGTCAAGTAAGAAATCAATCACCACTTTACTTGTTGCCCTCTTTGTAGGAATAACCTCTACCCACTTTGTGAAATAGTCAGTTGCAACAAGTATATAACTATGTCCTCCACTAGATTTCTCAGCAAACTCACCTATGAAATCCAAGCCCCACATGGAAAATGGTGCTTCAGTAGCTATTGGGTTCAATGACAGTGCTCATGAGTACTTTAATTTTGAAGAAAACCTCTGACAAGCTTCACATTTTCTAACATATTAGAATGAATATTTAAACAATGTAGGCCAGAAATAGCCAGCCCTTAAAATCTTATGAGCAGTAGTCCTTTTTGAAAAATGACCTCCACAAACACCAGCATGCATTTCATTTAAAACCTTCTCTGCCTGATATCTGTCAAGACAAAACAACAAGATTCCATCTCTATTTTTCCAATACAAGTCTCCTTTTATCAATGTATATTTCTGAACTTGCAATTTCAAGGATCTATTTTGGTTATCTGTCATATAGTCTGGGCATCTAGCATTCTTTATGAAATAGACAATATCAACATATTCTAGTTGCAATTTAATACTTGTAATTATCATATCAGGAGTTCCTTCATTATTTACTTGGACTAAGTCCATATTTTCTTTAGTCATCAATTTTGCTAGACTTTTTCCTCTTACCAACTTAGTAATGTGAATTTCTAAATTGAATTCTTGAATTCTAGTAATCCAGTTTACTATAGGCTTGACAATTTCAGCAAAATTTGCAATGAATCTCCTAACAAAATTGATCTTCCCTAGAAATGACTACACCCCCTTCATATTTTTTGGTGTAGACACCTTCCTTATGGCTTCAACTCTCTCTGGATCAATTCTTATTCCATATTTTGATACAATGTGTCCTAGCAACTTTCCTTCTTTGACTGCAAAATTACATTTTTTAGGATTCAGGGACACACCATACTCTAGAGCTTTGACAAAAATCTTTTCTAGGTGTGAAAAATGATCATGAGCCCTCTTGGAATAAGTAGTTAGGTCATCCTGGTATACAACCATCAATAGATCAATATACTCTTTGAAAGCAACATCCATGGCTCTTTGGAAAGTTTCTCTAGCATTTCTGAGACCAAAAGGCATTCTGACATACACATAAGTTCCCCAAGGTGTTGTGAATGCTGTTTTGAACTATTCAGATTCCTTTACCAAGACTTGGTTATATCCAGAAAAACCATCCATAATGGACAACAACTCACATCTAGTGACTTTGTGCAACATTGCCTCCATGTTAGGCAGTGAATAATTATCTTTCAATGATGCAACATTAAAATTTCTAAAGTCTACACACAACCTAATGTCACCATTCTTCTTTCCAACTAGGACCAAATTAGATACCCAAGTTGAATGCCTTATAGGTTGAATTATTCCTACATCACTCAACTTGACTAGTTCCTGCTGCATCTTAGGAGCCAATAATGGATTAGTGGGCCTCTGCTTCTGTCTGAATGGTTTAACATCTTTCTTTAATGGGATCTCATGTTGGAAAAGGTCCTCTCTATGGGCTCTTAGGTCATCATAAAACCATGTAAACACATGCTTGTACCTCCTCAACAACTTTAGCAAATTATCTTTCAATTGAGGGGTTAATCCTTTTCCAATATAGACCATTTGAGGTGCATTGTGTGATTCCAAATTCACTTCCTCTAGATCTTCTACATTAGCATTACTTATTTTTGACAAATGATCATTTTGGCTGCTGTACAATGCTTTTAACTTAGTTAAGCCTTTAGGAATACTATTTGAATTCAACTGAATCACTTCATTTCCCATGACCATGTCCTTACCTTCAATTTCCTCAACCAAAGTGTTGCAGTCTATAGGTTGATCCTCACATATGTCAAGACATTGAATAAATTTTAGGATGTCATGATCATCTTCAAAGACCTGCCAATTGTAAATGTTGTCTGCAACAACTGGTCTACTTTTTACTTCAAGAATTGATACTCCAAATACATTTGAATCATCCCTTTTTAGAGAAATATTGGTGATAAAATCAACCATTATGTTATTGGATCTTTCTACCCAACATATATTGAAAGCATCAAACATTTCAACCTGATCCAATATTACATGCTTATATAATTTCAATCTATCATTTTTGACAACATACTTGGATCGGACTTGTGCTACCACAAGCTCAGAATCACCAAAAACATTTAAACATTTTATCCCATGTTTGATACCAATATCCAATCCCAAAGACAATACTTCATATTTAGTAGTATTATTTGTGCATTGAAAAGTCAATGAGAATGAATACTTAAAAGTAGTACCTAATGGAGATATGAATAGGACTCCAACTCCTAAGCCTTATTTTGAGCATGCTCCATCAAAGTACATCTGCCATAGTCCATCTTGCTATTTCTTTAGTTCTGCAACCAATGGATCTATCTCTTCCACTGGTAGGACAGTTTCTTCTAATTTGAAATTCTCCATGTCAACATCCACACAATAGTTTAAATGATCATTATTTATTTCAATCATATGTGGAGTTCTAATTTCTCTAGATACTTTCACATTTTCACCATCAATATTGAAAGTTGAAAAGGATAGATCACACTAGATACTACCTCCCATCTGAGCACTCCACTTCCTTGACAACAACATCCCATAATGAGGGGGAATATCTGCCACTAGGACACTCATTGTTAGCAACTTGTCAGGGAAGGCCGTCAACCTATAAGGAAGTGCTTTTATAGTACCAATAATAGGGACCTCTCTTGAATCCATAGCCTTTCATATACCATGAGGTGTGTCTACTTTTAGACCTAAGGATCTCATTTTTTTTGCAAGCATAACAGTATTAGAGGCTCCTGAATCAATCATACAATTTCTTAACAACTTTCCATTCACTATTAAGGAGAAAAAGAAAGGATCAACTATTCCTGACACAACATTAGTAGCATTAGTGTCCAAATAAATCTGAGGGATCTCAGAGATGATCTCCCCACATTGGTTCTTAGTTGAATCACCTCCTGCAGTAGTCATTCCATTAGCCTTGGTGGAACTTTGGGTATTAGAAGAAAAGGCTCCTTTTACCCAACTCAAAGACTTAACTTTATGCTCCTCTATCCTCATCATTTCTAATAGGGGGACCTTGACAGTGATTTGTGACAACAGTTTTCTCATGTCAATGGGAACATACTTGGGGTCAACTACATCTTGTTTAGTGATAGTAGCCTCCTCATTTTCTTCATGTGTAACCACATTGGGACTATCTTTGCTCTGACTCTTTTCTTTCTCTTGCAAAGGAGAAACAACATCTACAAGGGGTTTATCTTTCACCTTGTAAGCTGTTGGTACTCAAAAATGCAACATGGGTTTTGAGTACCATGTTAAAATTTTGCAATTTGAAGTCCTTTAAATGCTTTTCATGCATTTGTACCTGGCTATCATTTTGAAGCTTATGAGGTGTTTTAGGTGTTGAAAACACATCATTCAGTATATTCATGCATTCTATGATGTTATTTTGTCATCCCGAATCATTCGGTGAAGTCCCATTTTGAGCAAGTGTCAAATTGCACAATTCTGTTTAAATGCCAAATCACTGCCAGAGGCCCTATTCGGTTGATTATATCTTTCTCCCAGAGATTGATCATAATGTGTTAGTGGTTGCATCATATTATAGACATGGGAATCAGTCATCATTCCAATTTTCAGCTCCCCATGTGCCCATTTAGTTACTTTGCCAGAGCCATTCTGTTTGCAGAATGTCAATGTTCTCTGAATGTGCATTATTCAGATTTCCAACAACATTTTTAATCATAACTCAAAAAATACAAACTGGGTTGGGCTGAATTTTACATATTTTTGAGATGGCTATGTGCTCATTGTAAATAATTTTTTTTAGAAAAACCAAGTTTGAAAATCAAAATTTATAGTTCTCTGAGTGCCGGAAGCCATAAAAAATCTGCATTTTCTTCATAAAATTTTGTCCCACATTGCTCCCAATTTCAAAATTTGAAGTGTTTATATGGAATACCAAAAAAATATGAAGTAAATCAAATGGAGAAGGCTTTGCTTGTCCATGCTTGTGCATCCACCTTGGTTTTTGTACTAGTGGGCCCAGAAGAAATTTTATTAAAAAATTGCTGGCGAAAAATGCTAAGTCTCCAAATCTCCAAATGCTAGTGGTTAAGTCACTAACATTTAGAGATCTAGAGACTAGTTAGTCTCAAAATTTCATAATGCTAGTGGTTAAGTCACTAACATTCAGAGATCTAGAGACTAACTAGTCTCCAAGTCTCTGAATGCTAGTGGTTAAGTCACTAACATTCAGAGATCTAGAGACTAACTAGTCTCCATATCTCCAAATCGTCAGATCTCCAAGTCTGTAGATCTCCAAATAGAGTTAGTCTCCAGATCTCTAAATGAAAAATAAAGAGAGGAAATCATTCTGAGATTTGGAGACTAGTCTCCAAATCTCCAAGTCGCTAGATCTCCAAATCTCACAAAGAAGAAAGTACAATATGAGATTTGGAGACTAGTCTCCAAATCTCCAAGTCTCCAAATCTCTAGATAATTATTCAGAGATCTAGAGACTAAAGTTAGTCTCCAAATCTCATAATGAGAAAAAGTGATTATGAGATCTAGAGACTAGTCTCCAAATCTCCAAATAGATATTCAAAGATGATGGATGCAATGATGGCAGTTAGAACCTGCTCAGATCAAGTTGCTGAGAGCAATAAGAGCTTTTAAATCCTTGACCAGATTTTGGGGAGATTTTTCTTCATCCAAAATTGATTGATTTTGCAAATCTGATAGGAAGAATGATTCAGATTTTTAGTGGATGAAAAGATCAAAGGGTATAGAGGATTAAATTTAAAGGAAGAGTAAAGGACAAAGAAATAAAATTTCTAGTAGATGAGCAGATTTTATGGAAAAAAAGACAAATTTATCAGATTTTGAAGATGCCCGGGAAGATCAGATTTTCAGAGAAGATAAGAGATTAGATTGCAGAAGGGATAGGTGTTGGTCAAGTATATATTTTAGGGTTTCTTCTTCTTCTTTTTATTCTCTTCTCTTCTCAGTTGTAAGGGTTCTTGGTTCATGTTCTTTTTGGTTCCAGTTCTTGTGACTGCTTTGTTGTGAGCATGTCCCTAAAGGATGAATATTGAATATCTTTTTGTAGAGCAAATTTCTCAGTTCTGTGTCTAGTTCCAAAAATTTCAACCTTTGGATGTAATGGGTAGGTTCATTTTCAATAGAACACACTGCAATTTCTATCTTATCCTGTTATTGTCTCTCAACTTTGTGTTTTGCTCTTGAATGTTTTAACTTGTAAGGCATTTGGAAACATATTGGTTGTAAGGAAACTATTTTAATTGATTATGAGTTCCTTTCAAGGAAAGGATTAAATCTTCATATGCAATTACAGAGAGTAGACATTTTTGTTAAGATTTTGATGATTGCAATATAGGAGTGACATAATAGATTGTAAGGCATTCTATTCAGATTGCAGGTAGTTTGTAAGGCATTCTACTGTGTTTCCTTGAGATCTTCCTATATATTCACATTCAGACTCTTTTGCCCAATGGAATAGGCATTGGCTAGATGTTTGTGATGCAGTTATCTTTTAAATCATCAAACACTAAATTTCATTACCATTTCATTTTAGTTTCTAAGTTTATGCACATTGTGAAAGGACTGCATCCAGGTGATCCTGTTCACATTTGGTGATTCCTTAAAGAAAGAATCAGAGGTTAACCTTCCTTGAGTTGTACTCATAAAAAGAAGAATGATTCACATCCTTATCCCATTTTCTATGCTATCACATTTATAGTTTCTATTGTCAAGCTCTGTATTAGGAGATTCTCAGCTATCTACAGAGTGATCTTTTGTTTAAATAATCTAAAGCCTAGATAGGATGACAGTGAAGACCAAATCCACCAATCAAAAGCTTACTTGGAATATAGTAACCTATTCATAGGCAATACCCACCTGAGTCTTGTGGAGCTTGAAGCAGAAGGGGGATTTTATCCAATCCTCATTAATTAGGCTTTTCTTCCAAGCTTGGAGTCCTTTTAAACTGAGAATCAAGCCTATAATTTTCCAAGTTTGATCCTACAAGAAAAATCCCTAACATAAGCTACAATTAGCTTTCTGAAGTTGACATTTTTCTTCAACTTGGTTTTGTCAGGAGTGTCAGTAACCTTTTTCTTATTTTGGGCTTTTTTTTCATCTCTTTTTGTTTTCTTGATGAAAATTCCAGCAAGCCTGCCACTTGGACTACCTACTAGTCTATTTCTCAAATTATAGTTGCTTTTAACTTGAGACACCATGTATGTTGTTATTTGTGCAATTTCTTCATCAGAGGGTCTTCTCAACATTACTGACTCATCACTTCTTAGAGTATTGCACTGAACCACATCAAGGTGATTATCTTCTTCATCAGAAAACACTTGTTGATGGTAAACCTCATTTCTGACTTGGGAACTGCCAGCATCTTGGTTTTCATCTTCATCTATAGAATCTAACTCATCATATATGTATGAAGAAGTCATACCACACCCTTGATCATCATAAGTATCATCATTATTGTTGCCTTGATCTTCATCTGCAGAAACACTTTGAGCAATAGCATAGTAATAGGGATCATGAGGTGATTGGAAAATAATACACCATGGAACATCATCATTCATATTTACTATATTCTATGCAAAGGGTCAGGGGTCTTGTCATTTGGTTTATCCTTTCTCTCAGGAAGCACTGGCTTTCCATCCTTCCACTGAGTATTATAGGGATAGTTCTGCATTCTTGGCAACTTATTAAAGTTATTGAAAGATGTCCTATCATTTCCTTGCACTCTACTATTTCTTGCTTCACCAAGATTTAAATCCTTTATTGCTTTCAAGATTTTCTTCAAAATATCATCATCTTTTGGCCTTGCATCAGGTTTCCCTGGCTCTCTTCTATTTGAGGCTGATGGCTGACAATCTTCTCTCCTTCCCAACTTCCCTGATATCCTTTTATTGCTCTCTATATTAATAGCTAATTTATAAGCCTTTTCAAGATTCCTAGGGTTCTTATCTCTCAAAAGATATCCCATTTTTGAATCAAAAGCATTCAAGTATGTGACAAGACATACTCTGTCATTCAATCTGATAACCTACAACAACTTATGCATAGCTTTCTTAAATCTAACATTGAATTCAACAACACCCTCATTTGAATTTTTCTTGATGTTGTTAAACTCATTAAGTATGAAGCCTTCATTGGTTTTATCACAATATTGTTCCTTGAAAGACTGCCTAAACTGATTCCATGAACATATGCTGGCATGAGGTAAATTTCTAAACCAATACCTAGCATCTTTAGTGAGAGATTGAACAAAAAGCTTCATGATGACATCATCAGGCTCTATATTGTAGTCATCTATCACATCAATGAAATTTTTCAAATGTTCTTCACATGAAACTTCATTGCTTCTAGTGAATTTTGGGAGCTTCTTCCTAATTTCATTAGGGATGGGATTTGGATAACCAGGAATCCCAATAAAAACCAATTGTTTATGCCTCTCATGAATGGGACCTACTTGAGATGGGTCACCACCTAAAGATGTAGATGTTTGAGTATTAGAAATATTAGAAATCTTCGGCATACCTGAAGTTGTAGTAGTATTCAACACATTTTCTAATTATGCTTGAGAAGTGGAAAGGGTATTAGCATGTCCAGAAGATTGCTTAAGGAAATCAATCTTTCTCTTCATTTAAGTAGCAGTGGCTTCCAGCTCTACCTTTTCTAACTCTTTGGCCAACAATTCTTGGTTTCTTTTTGCTTCTTCTAGGTTAGCATCTAACCTTGCTACTTGATCCATGGATTTCTTTGCATGATTTGGTTCATTTATTGAAACTCCTATAGCCTTTTGTTTACCTTTGTCCCTAGGATTTCTCACTTCATAAACTTGCTAGACAACAGGCTGATCTTCTACTTGTTCTGTCACATGATCCTGATTCATGGCCTCAAGATCCAACAATTGTTTCTTAAATTGCTCAACTCTAATCATAGCATGTCTAATCTTTTCCTCTTTCTCCTTGTCTCTTTTCTATCTCAAATGAATCTGTTCTTGGACTCTCCTTTCCAACTCATAAACTTCTTCAAAAATTTCTTCTGATTTAGGGAGAGTAGTCTCAGATTCAGCATCTCCTACTTGAACCTCATCTTCATACTAATTCAAGGACAAATCAACAACCTCCTCATATTCAGAGGTATTTCCTTCTTGATTCATTTGAATGGGCTGGATTTGTTCCTCTTGTCTTGCATTCTCTCTATGTTTCTGAGTATGAAACATACTCCTATTCTTTCTTCCTCTCTTTGTCTAACTAGGCCTAGAAGTACTTGGAATACCTTCTTCTAATCTATCCTTAGGAAGCTTATTTCTCTAAGACCTAATACCTCTGTAACTCATCTTGTGAATGATTTTCTAACCAGCACTGTTGCAAAGATTGTTAGAGTCGCCACCCAAAAATTTGAGAATTTTTCTTTAAAATATAGACACCAATGGTAACCAGCTAGTTTGTATAGGGTAAGAGCCCTGGCTCAACTAGACCCTCTAACTTAGCAAAATATTTCTTACAACTCCCTAGCAGAGTTGCTAGTCTGTTAGGGATTTTTCTTGTGGGTCAAACTTGTCAAGGGTATTAGCTTGATTCTTAGTAAAAGGGTCTACAAGTTTGCAAGAAAAGCCTAATTGATGAGGATTGGATAAGATCCTCTTTCTGCTTTGAGCTCCACAGGACTCAGGTAGGTATTGCCTACAAATAGGTTACTATCTTTCAAGTAAACTATGGATTGGTGGATGAGGTCTTCATTGTCATGCCATTGAGTTCATCAGGGGTATTTTTATGAAAGATACTTTTGAAGACAGCTGAGAACAACTTGTTGCAAAATGTGGCTGATGAAACTCCTAGTATGATAACATGAACAATGGCATAAGGGTGATGAGTCCTTCTTTTTATGAGTAAAACTCAAGGAAGGCTAACCTTTGATTCACTCTTCAAGGAATCAACAACTATGGACTATAAAACATCAGGGCCAGTCTTGTTTTTTGGGTACATGAACATGAAATGAAATGGTATTGGTGATGACGAATTTTTTGTTTGATGACTGAAAGGTGTTTGAATGATAGGGATCAGATCAGTGCCTAATCCTTTGGGCAAAGAGTCTAACATAAATCAATAGAGGAATTTCTAGGAAATACAATGATATGCCTTACAAACCACATACAAGGTAGAAATTGTATTGTATTTCATGGAAGTGTATCAATACATACAAGTAAACTTTTTACTCAAAATCACAAATCAATAATCTACTCTGCAAATTTTGTATTATTAGCATTCAACCATCAAGGATATGGAACCAGAGAATAGAATCCCTTGGATTGCCAAAGACTAGAACCTGGAACCAAAAGTCTAAAAAGACCAAAAATCTTCGAGCCTCAGAAGTTTTGGAACCCTTACAAAATTAGAACTCTTACTACTTATACCACTAGCTATCTTGGGATCCTTAAATAATTCAGGATGCAAAAAGCTTCAGATAGCTAGGGTTAGGGTTTCACCCACTAAACCAACCAATATCAATCAGCAATTAATTCTAGGGGAGAAAACAAAGCAACCTGGACAAAAAGATCCAAAATTGATCTTCATTAATGAAAATCTCCTGATTTATACCAAAGATCGCATAAACATAATACTTATTAGTCTAATTGTACACCTGCAACATGCCTTGAGCTTCACCTATGTTCATTTTAAGATGGTACAGGTGTCTGCAATCAATCACCAAACCCTATGGACCACCCTGTAGTATTTAGCACAACAACTTCATCAAACCCTAGCGCTAAAAAATTCAATTTTCAATCCTCTCTATCACTAAAACCCTCAAAAAATTTGAATTTAAATAGCAACGGTCGCCCTCATGCTAAAAACAAAGAATCAGTGGTCGATATTCAAACCTTGATCAACTTTAAAACTCCACCATTAGATTCATTTACTTTCCTTGGGCCCACATGCTTTGTATTTCTTTAAACAAAATTGACATTCATCATTATACCATGATTCTAAAGCACGTGCATCTTAGACCAATGGTATAATGACGATCGCATGATCAAGCAACAACTTAACACCTTAGGAAAGTCTAGACCCACTGACATGTCCCCATCACAATAATGTGGATGAATCAGGAGAGGCCACATCAGAAAAGACTCATATAGGCCCCATTGCCCCATGCCCTTCCCAAGGAACCCTAATAGCTTCCACCACATCACCTTGTGGACCAATCAGATACCACCATTTGTGCATATGTGTCATTATGGACCCACAGTCTATCTTTTATCATCACATCAGATGCCCATTGCTATACCACCACATTAAACATTGAGCACTTTACCTTAGTGGTGTAACGATAGCCATGAGATGTGTTAGTACTTTAATCCACTACAGACCTTGAAGATGGGCCCCCCAGGATAGGTGGTGCCTTGTCGTTAAAGCGCATGTCAGAAAATCTAACATGTAGAAGGCTTATAGATTAATGATAGCCACTAGTTTAAAAGGGTGAAACATTAGAAAAATTACTGCGGGGGACTTAGGAAAAATTAACACTGAAAGACTTAGGAACTTAGGGAAATATTAAAGGGGGACTCCGACGTAAAACCTAACCACATTGTGAGGGAGGGGACATAAAATTTGAGCACATGGGTAATTGAGATTTTAAGTGACCTGATAAAGTAACGCAAAATTAGAACAGGGCCAAATGACTTAGGGTTTTCACTCAAATGGCTAGATTTTTTGAATTTTACCAAGGGTGTTAGCCAGAAAATAGGGAAAAACAACTGTAGAGACCAAAGGAAAAAAGGTAGGGCCATGAAATTTTTGCAGGTGCCAACAGAAGTATAGAAATAATTTCAAGCCTAGAAGATCTAAGGAATGTTATTATGCTAATGATGAAGACCTTGAAGCTAGTATTGAAATAACTTCAAGTGAAAGTGATACTGAGAATAATGATGAAATAGGATTTGTAGCAATTAAAGAAGAAAATTCTAAAACTAACATTAAGGAAGAAAAAGCCTTAGTTTCCCAAGTTGAAAAGAAAGCTGATTGGATTATAGACAGTGGTTTTTCACATCATATGACTAGTGATATGAAAAAGTTCATAAAGTTTATCAATTATGATGGAGGAGTTGTTAGAGTTGGTAACAATGCACCTTGTTTGATTAAAGGTATATGATCTATTACTCTTGATGGAAAGACTAATACTGATGATGTTTACTTTGTGGATGGATTAAAACATAATCTTTTGAGTGTTGGATAGTTAGTTGATAAGGGATATCAAGTTTGGTTTATTGAGAAAACTTGTGTGATAAAGGATAAAGATGGAAATCTGATTGAAACTAGATTGAGAACTAGAGGTAATGTATTTCAATTGAATCCTACTGAGATGACATGTTTGATTACTAAGATTGATGACAGTTGGTTATGGCATAGAAGGTTTTGTCATATAAACTTTTATTATATTGTGAAAGTAAGTACTACACTTGTAGTAAGGGATTTGCCTAAAATTATGAAGCCTGCTAACATGATTTGCAAAGAATGTGTGATGGCTAAGTAGAAGAGAAGTTCACATCGACAGAGAAGTTGGAGATTGTTCATACAAACTTGAGCGGTCCTACCAAGACTAGAGGATTCTATGGAGAAAGGTATTTTATGATTCTTGTTGATGATTTTACAAGAATGATGTGGATTGCATTTCTGAAAGAAAAATCTGAAGAATTTGATAAGTTTAAGATCATTAAGAACAAAGTTGAGAATGAATCTAGAATGAAGATTAAATGTTTGAGATCTGATAGGGGTGGTGAATTTAATTCTAGAGAGTTTAACATTTTTTGTGAAGTGAATGGTATTAAGAGACAATTTTCAGCCCCTAGAACACCTGAACAAAATGGTATTGCAGAAAGAAGAAATAGATCAGTGACTGAAGCAGCAAGAGCTATGTTATTTGAAAATGATTTAGCAAAGACATTTTGGAGAGACGTAGTAAATACAACAGTATATACAATGAATAGAGTACAAATCAGAGTAGACATAGACAAGACACCTTATGAATTATGGTTTGGACATGCACCCTCAATTAAGTATTTTACAATTTTTGGAAGAAAATGTTATATAAAGAGAGATGATGATATTGGAAATTTTGATCCTAGAAGTGATGAAGGTATTTTTCTTGGATATTCTTTGAAGAGAAAAGCATATAGATGTTACAATAAGAGAACTAAAACTATTGTTGAGAGGGAAAATGTTAAAGTTGATGAAAAGTTTAAAATTCAAGAAAGAATGCTTGATTATGAATTTGATGAAGAATCTCATCCTAAGCCTAACACTGAAACTACTAAACTATTCTGTGAAACTGATAGTGAATTATTGAATGAAAGTCATGCTGAAGAAACTAGAGAGGAATCTAGAGAAAAATCTATAGTTGAAGCAAGATCTAAGACTATGACATCGAGTAGGTATTTATCAAGACATCATCCTATTGAACAAGTTATTGGAAGTTTGGACAGAGGAGTTCTAACTCAGAATAAGGTACATTTATGTTTCATTAATGCTATGAGAGAAGAACTAGATTAGATAGAAAAGAACAAGACATGGGAATCGGTCCCTAGACCTAAAGACAAGAATGTAATTGGAACTAAATGGGTATTCAAAAACAAGATGAATGAACAAGGAGAAGTTGTAAGAAACAAAGCAAGATTGGTATGTAAGGGATACTCATAAAAAGAAGGAATTGACTATGAAGAAACTTTTGCACCAATATAAAGAATTGAAGTAGTAAGAATGTTTTTGGCCTATGCAACTTTTAAGAAATTCAAAGTGTATTAGATGGATGTGAAGTCAGCATTTCTGAATGGAGAATTGGAAGAAGAAGTCTACATTGAGCAACCTGAAGGTTTTCCTTTGACTCAAGAAGGAGACATGGTATGTAAACTGAAGAAAGCATTATATGGACTAAAGCAAGCACCTAGAACTTGGTATGCAAGATAGGATAAGTATTTGTTGAAGTTAGGATTTGCTAAAGGAACAGCTAATAGCAATCTGTACACAAAAGAAATTGAAAATGGTTTGTTGATTATAGTTATTTTTGCTGATGACATTATTTTTGGAGGAGAAGATGAAGCTAGTGACAAATTTGCTAATGAAATGAAGACTGAATTTGAAATGAGTATGATTGGTGAGATGAAATACTTTTTGGGATTATAGATAACACAAAACAACGATGTTATCTTTCTAAGTCAGATAAAGTACTTGAATGATTTGATGAAAAGATTTGGAATGGAGGATTGCAAACCAGTTGGAACACCTATGGTAACCAAACATAAGTTATCTAGCATAGATGAAACACCAACAGTTGAGCAGAAGAAATATAGATTGATGATTGGAGGATTGTAGTATTTGACACACACAAGACTAGATATAGCACATTTAGTTGGAATTGTAGCAAGATTTCAAGCTGAACCTAGAGAATCACATTATGTAGCAGTAAATAGGATGCTGAGATATTTAAGAGGCACAATGGACTATGGATTATGGTATGAAAAATCTGATGATTTTACCCTATGTGCATATACAAATGCTGATTGGGGAGGTAATGTTGATGATAAGAAAAGCACCAGTGGAGGATCATTTTTCCTTGGAGGAAGATTAGTTTCTTGGCTAAGAAAAAAGCATAATTGTATTTCACAGAGCACAATAGAAGCATAGTATGTAGTAGTAGAAAATAATTGTAACCAGATAATTTGGATGAAGCAGATGCTGAAGGATATTGGAATTAAATTTTTTGAACCCATTGTGATACATTGTGACAACACCAATACAATCAGTATATCTAAGAATCCTGTACTACATTCTAAGACAAAACATATAGAGATCAAGTATCATGTTGTAAGAGAGAAATTTGCTAAGAAAGAAGTTAGACTGGAGTACATAAGCACAAAGGAACATATAACAGACATATTTACAAAGCCTTTGCTTAAGGATACATTTGAGTATCTGAGAGGTATGCTTGGGGTTATGCCCCAGCCTACTTTTGAGTAGTGATGTAGTTGGTTGCATCGGTCTAGTAATTTATGAGCCCTATCTTTCTTCTAGACTAGATGTTGGTACTTCCTCTATGGGGGAGTATGTGTATCTGAGCTGAGTCATGAGGAATCTAGTAAATGTATTATTTCTTCTAAATAGTGTCTTTTGACATTGAGTTGTTGTTGACATAGTGATGAAATTTTTTTCATTGATGTCAATGGGGGAGAATTATGCATGAAAAACAATATGAGAGAACTGAATAGGATAACGAAGCAAGATTTGATTGATGAAGAGGATTTGAAGAAGCAATGTTGCAATATTAGATTTTTGGAACATTGGATGTTTTTCATCTATGTTGCCATCAATGCCAATGGGGGAGATTGTTAGGAATGAATGCTAATGTGTTTGGCACCCATTCTATAGTATTTTTTGTTGCATTCATGAATATAATTGTCATTGATGTCAACACAGTGTTTTACCGAAGACTTAGAGAGAAGAAGATAATGTTTTGATTAGCACACATGGGATATTGTAGTTGGAGATATGTGAAATTGAGGATATACTCTTTGATATGTTATATGTCTATGATTAAGAGCACATATAGTAATTCTTTTATTCATGAAAGTTATGATCATTTTGGTGGAAGCAGTATTCAGGTAGTGTTCCTAAGTAGCAGTTTTTGGCAATCAGATGATATCTCCTAATCGGGATGGAATTTGGCTTTGTGCAGTTAAAGGGAAGTTATAGATACATTGATAGTGACATGGATGACAATGCAAACTTCAAAGTCACATGAGTGAATATTTATTGTGCTTGGAATCTGACAGTTTTATGTAATTTTGGTGTAGTGTGTTGAAACTTTTATTTTGTAATTGTGTGTTGACTCATTTGTAATTATTTGATTGTGGTATAAAGGAAGGAATGTTTTTCCTGGTTTTAAAGATGATGTGTGATGTAGTATGCATGAAGTGAAGAAAAGAGCTAAGTATGAGAGAAGAATTATGAAGGAAGACATGCGAAGTACAAAGATCTAAAATTGAGATTTGATGTAGCAGTGAGTGTGATTTGGCATAGTCAGAGAAAAGGTAACATATTATTCTATTGAATAATGCAAAGATTATTTGGATAGTGAGTTTAGTGATCTTACCCTTAAGTTTTTTGGGTAGTGGGTCCTTCTCTCTTCCGTAACTCCTAACAGGGTTAGAATCTTTTAACAAGGATTCAAAATCTCCTAATAGGGATTTATATGTACTGAATGTATTTCATAAGAATCCTAAAAGAGTCCATCCTTTCACAAGGAATATTCATATTAGTGCATCTTTTGTGGGCATCATTCCTACCGAGCTTTACTCTTTGATCAAGAGGTTCCCTAGTCAACATATCTTGTGTTATTGTGTAATTGTGTATGAATATCTTTCTATGGTTGGTAATTATATTGCTTATATGGTTTAATGTTGTTGAAGATGATAAAAGTTATAATTATTTGATAACTAATTCAGCCCCCCCCCCCCCCCTCTGAGTTATCTTGGTGGACTTTACTTTCTAATAGATAATTCACCTCTGATAGATTTTATGAGTACTGTGAATAACATGGCATAAAGAGACAATTAAGTGCACCTAGAAGACCTCAATAGAATGGAATTGTAGAGAAAAGGAATAGGATCATTTTGGATATAGTGCACACCATTATGATAGAAGGAAAAGTTGCACACACCTATGGAGAGATGTGGTCAACACAACAGTCTATACCATTAATAGAATTCAATTGAGGCCTAGCACAGACAAAACACCTTATGAACTATGGTTTAGTAATGTTCCCATAGTAAAATACTTTAGAATCTTTGGAAGAAAGTGCTACATCAAGAGGGATGAAGTAGTAGGCAAGTTTGATGCAAGAAGTGATGAAGGTATTTTTCTTGGTTACTCTACTAAAAGTAAAGCTTATAGATGTTTCAATTTAAGATTGAAAAAGATTATTGAAAGTGCTTATGTAAAGATTGATGAAAAGTTCATGATTAAAGAAAGATATCATGATTACTCACCCATGATTGAAGAAGAACCTAGACCCTCTACTAGTGAGACAGTTATTGAAGAAATGTTTGATAGTATTGATGTTTTATTTAATGACCCTGAGACAAGTGAAGAAAATACTCCTAAGGCTGATGAGTTAGCATCACCTAAAGTTCTAAAGTTTACATCAAGAAATCATTCCAAGATAGACATCATTGGAGATCAGAGTGACAAAGTATTAACAAGATCACAAGAAAAGAACTCGGCTAGAAATGAAGTGGTATGTTGACTATCTCATATTGAACCTTCAAGTGTTGAAGATGCATGTAATAATTCAGATTGGCATGATGCTATGAAAGAAGAACTTGATCAGATTGTTAAAAATTACACTTGGGAATTGGTCCCTAGACATAGTGATAAAATGTAATTGGAACAAAGTGGATATTCAAAAATAAGATGAATGAAGATGGTATAGTAGTAAGAAACAAATCAAGATTAGTATGCCAAGGATATGCACAAAGAGAAGGCATTGATTATTCAGACACATTTGCACTTGTGAGTAGATTAGAAGCTATTAAGTTGTTTTTAGCGTATGATACAATTAAAAACTTCAAAGTTTATCAAATGGATGTCAAATCAAAATTCTTGAATGGATACTTGAAAGAAAGTATACATTGAGAAACTAGAAAGATTCACCCTATCAGACAAACTTGATATGGTATGCAAATTGAAGAAATCCCTCTATGGACTTAAGCAAGCTCCTAGAGCATCATATGAGAGACTAGATAGATACTTAACAAAGATTGGTTTCAAGAAAGGAGAAATAGATTGTAATCTATTCATTAGAGAGACATCTGAAGGTTTACTTCTTGTAGCTATATTTGTTGATGACATTATCTTTGGAGGTAATGACAAACTTAGTGCTAAATTTGCCGAAGAAATGCATAATGAGTTTGAGATGAGTATGATTGGTCCTATCAAGTACTTATTGGGACTAAATGTGTAGCAGATAGAAAAAGGGATTTTCATTAATCAATCAAAGTATGTGAAAGAGATACTAAAGAAATTCAAGATGGATAATTGCAAGCCAGTAGGAACTCCTATGATCACTAGATGCAAGCTTACAAAATTAGATGACTAACCAACAGTAGATATAACATTGTATAAGTCTATGGTTGGTAAACTCATTTATCTTACTCAGACTAGACCTGATATTTCAAATGTAGTTTGCATAGTTGGAAGATTTGCAGCAGAGCCTAAACAAAGTCACCTCATGGTAGTAAAAATAATATTCAGATACTTGTAGGGCACTATAGATTATGGTCTATGGTATCCTAATTCAGAAAATGTTGAGCTTCATGTGTACACTGATGCAGATTCAGCAGGATGTGTTGATGACAAAAAGAGTACTTCAAGTGGAGTAGTGTTTCTTGGTGATAGACTTGTCACCTAGACAAGCAAGAAACAAAATTGTATTTCTTAGTCAATAATAGAAGTAGAGTATGTTGCAACAACCTTGAATTATCATACAATAGTTTGGATCAAGAAAATGATAAAGGATTTTGAATTCAGATTGATTATCCTATTGTTATTCACTATGATAACACTAGCACTATCAATATGTCAAAGAACCCTATGATGCATGCAAAGAAAAAGTAGATTGAGATCAAGTATCACTTCCTAAGAGAGAAAGTGGCAGAGAAAGAATTCAAGTTGGACTATGTGAGTACCAAAGAATAGTTGGTAGATATATTCACAAAGCCCTTGCCTAAGGATACTTTTGAGTATCTCAGGGAGAAGTTGGGAGTCATTCACTTCCCTATTTCTACTTAGAAGAAAGAAGGAAAGGCATTAGTCCTTTGGGACTGGTGGAAGGTTGACTACTCTACCTCAGGAGTAGTACCGATGCTTACAATGAATGACACCCTTTGCCATTGATGTCAAAGGGGGAGTATAAATAGAGTCATGAAAATAAAAGTAAAAAGAGGAGTAATGTACTAAGGGGGAGCATCATTAAGTTATATAGTTGAGGAAATGGAGAATATTAGAAAATATTGCAGCAGATGGAGGATTCATCTTTGGGGGAGTTTTGAAGGGGAAATGGAGAATGTTATAAAAGAAATGTTCATTTGAGTTAGTGATGGTTTTTCATTCCACATGTTGCCTATTGGTTCCTGGATAGGATTTTACACTCGATGAGATACCAATATGCCCATGATGGATATTAAGGATTGGTTAGTTCCAAATGTGAGCAATCTATGAGCAATTGGACCAACTATAGGGATAACATTACCCTCTTTTGCTTCTGGCTCTACAAAACCAATGTGGGTGCACCTGATCCAATAGTATTAACTTTGACTGATAGTTCTAACTCTGCCCCTTATTTCTTTATTAGATCTTTCAATAGATGAATACAATGAGAGAATACTAAACAAGAACCTATTATTCATTGATTCTCCATCACTGGGTAGGACAATACACAAATTTAAATAAAATTAAAAGACTGGTAGTGATTTAAATGATTGGGATTATAAGGTTTGAATCACTCTTCTCAACACAAAGATAGGAGAATACAGGCCAGTGCCTTATCTATTAGGCAAAATATCAAGGAAAAGGATGAATATAATGGTGTCTAAAATTGGTCTCTAGACATAAATACAAAATATCCCAACTCTTTCCTGCTTATGAAAATCCTTCAAATAAACTCCAAGAACACATATTTCACTTTGAGCAATATTTAATCTAACTCTTAGGTTGGAACTCAAAGCACCAATACATTCACATAAACCTTATGCAAAAATTTAAAGATTCAAAGAATAGAGCAAAGGAGAGAAAAGATCTAAGGTTTGTATTAAGTATAACCTTTCACCATGTGCATACAATATCTAGAATAGTAAGCTTGCAAGATAAGAGCATCAATCTGTACTTCTTTATTGTTTGATAAAAATGGTATCAAAAATTATAATCCTTGATTGAAAAGCTAGGGTTTTAGAAATTTATATCTTTTTAACACCTAAACTCCAATCCCTTAGAATGATTATGAAAAATCAATTTATACCAAGAGATGCAACAAGCAACCGATCATTCTCGGGTTACAAAAATTAACCTAAAAAACCTTTACAACAACCCCAAAGGGTTTACAATAACTACACCAGTGAAACAGATGAGATATTTTTTAGATGAGCCAACTGCTTTATGTCTTCAATGCTATCCTTAGCTTAGTTTCAAAAAATTTGATTTTATATCTCACTGTCCACCCTACAATGAATGCCCCTCTGCAATTCAATCCTTCTATTCATTTGGCTTGACATCACAGGAAGCAAAATCAGATTCTAGTAGTAATTTATATCTTCTATATCCTTCCCCAACTACAAGTTGTACTGAAGAATTTAATTCATGGCCACCACTTCATTTTACAACTTTTTGCATCAAAAACCCTAGCAAAACCTTATAGGAAATTTGAATTCAAATAAAAATGGTAACCAGCTAGAGTTTAAAATAGGACCGTCAATCTATTTTATTCCCTACAAATCGGGCAGCTCATAGAATCCCACAACAATCAACATAAACCTTTAAAAAATCCCTTTCCACATCATCAAAAACTCTCAATGAATGAAAATAGAGCACGTCAGCAAGAAAAAGGCCCCATGTAGCAATTTGGACCCACTCCTCATAAGGTTCTAATTGAACGGCTGTCGTAAGATCACATAGCCTCAAAAGATTCTATGCGAAGATACACTAGCCATCAGATCTTCCATCTTGGCATCCTTTAGAATCTCTTGGGCCCATTGACATGTCTTCATTTCTTTCTAGCTTAGCTAATCACAACATGACACCTCAACAATGAATCACCAAATGGTCCCACTATTCTCAGCTAACCCTTAACCCTTTGAGCTATTTAGCGAATACGCGACCAAAGATAATTGCGTGTTCGTTGAGAAATTTAGGTCCTCACTAATTTATTTGGAGATTCAGTGAATAGACATTCGCGTATCCACTAAAAGATTTAGAACTTCACCAGGTTATTTCATGAATGAGTGAACATAGAGGAAACTATTGGGACTGCCAAATATTTAATCGCTCTGCCAAAACCTTAGACCAGAAACTAGGCCTGCCTTAAATGAGATCAACGATTGTCGTATAATCTCATGCATCTGACACATTCTATTAGATCTTACGACAACCGTTGGATCAACCTTTTTATACTGCTCTGGTAGATCCCCTAACACGAAAGAAATCTATAGTCAAGCTTAAGCCCTCATAAGCCATGAAGATTCCACCAAAACACATGCCTGCCATTGATGAAGAATCTCACCCCTATTCTGACAAACCTTTGACACAGAAAAGAATCAACTGCTAGTCTTATAGCCTCATGTGTCAGAAATAACCCTTAAGATCATATGCTGGCTGTCAATGCTCTACCACTATTAGAACCATTGAACCTCCAAAATCATTGGCCCCACTGATAATATTCTGAGTCATTAATACATGGGCTAATGAGAAAGTGTTGACTAAGCACACCTGGCATGTGGACCCATTACATTAAAATCCCTTTGCCATGAAAGAGTATCAATGGCTAGCGCAACTTCACAACCCTTTGACACACTCCATAAGATCTGATGCCTATCATTGGATCGAGATGGTGTCAAAAAGCTAGGCCCAGGAAAGGATAAAGGCTGGAAACTTTAGGAAATATTTAGCATTGAGACCTAGGAAAAATTACTGCCGCCAGACTTTAGGAAAAATTAAAGTTGGGCACTTGGAGACTTAGGAAAATAAAGGCCACCAAGGTAATAAAATTTATTGCACATGCCTTCTGAAATTTTAAGTGGCCTGAAAAAGTAACATGAAATTAGAATAGGGCTAGGTCACACTTAGGGTTTTTCTTGCAAATGGCTAGAAATTGAAATTTTGCCTAGGGTTTTGCTAGGAAAATGGAAAAATAATTGTAGAGGCAAGGAGAAAAATATAATGCAACCATTGAATTTTTCCTTGTGCTAATAGTGGCTCATGCTCAGGGATGTGTATCTCCTGCAGATACAACGAGAAACTAGAATCTCCTTGTACAGCAGACTAGAACAAATTTTTTTGACAAAAATAGGGAACTGCACACAAAAACCTAAACAAAACCTGTAGAGAAACTGCCAAAACTTTTAGGAGAAATAGAATTTCAAAAATTGACAATGAAGAGGCAGCTCCAGGAGCTCTCCTATCAAATTATTTAGAATGTAAGAACTTGCTCCCCATTTTTCCTGAATAATATATGGGCCTAACCATATGGGATCAAATTTCCCATGTTTCCTTTGTCTTGCATTCTTACATTCCACATTAATACCATGTCTCCCTTAACAAAATATCTCTAAGTAGTCCTTCTATCATATAGGACTTTGCACTGGGCCTAAAAATTCTCATTCTTGATGTGTGCATCATTTCTTACCTCATTGAGTTGAATCAGATCATTCATTCTAACTGTCATATCTCCTTCAACATCTTCATCATATTTCTGAATGAATTGATACATCTACAACAAGTTATTTTGAGGTAATCTTGCATTTATTCCATACACTAAGTCAAAAGGGGCACATCCTATTGCTTTATTTATTGTAACCCTATCAGCCCACAGGGCTTGTAGCAATTTGGAGTCTCAGGCCTTCTTGTTTTTGTCCAGAACTCTTTTCAAAATCTTGATTAAACTTTTATTGCTAGATTCTACCTGGCCATTACCTTGTGGATGATAAGTAGATGAATATGAAATTTTAATACCATTATGTTGGCTGAAATCAACAAACTCTTCTGACCTAAAACATAATGCATTATCAACCACCATAGTTTCTGGGCAACCAAACCTTGTGAGAATATTTTGCATCATAAAATCTATTACTACCTTGCTGGTTTCTCTTCTGGTAGGGATTGCCTCAACCCACTTGGTGAAATAATCAGTTGCCACCAAGATATAGATATGTCTACCACTGGACTTATTAGGGATTTCACCAATGAAATCCATACCCCATATTTGAAAAGGGGCTTGAATAGAAATAGGTCTAAGGGGAAAATTCCCACTAAATTTTAGTTTTCCTACAAACCTTTGGCAAGGACCACACCTTTTGACAAATTGATGTGTATCCTTGAAAAGAGAAGGCCACCAAAAACATGCCCTAATAATCTTGTGGGTTGTAGTCTTTTCCATGTACTGTCCTCCACAAATTCTACTATGCATTTCATGCATCAAAATTTGGGCTTTATCATAGTCTACACATCTAAGAAAAACACCTTCATTACTCCTCCACCAGAGCTCACCATTTATAATTGCATATCTCAAAGAGTGGAGTTTAATGGTTCTTCTCTTGTTATCATCCAATTCAAGGGGTAAGACCATCTTTTGTAGATACTTGACAATATCTTTATACCATTCACAATAGTCCATGTTGCACACATAAGGTATTTGATCTTCTTCTAGCATATTGATTTGGTTTGCATTTAGATTACTTTGGGCCATTAGCTTTGCTAGGCCTAAACCTCTAACCAACTTTGTAATGTGGGTATCAATGTTAAATTCTTGAATTCTATTAATCCATCTACATCTTCTTCCTGAAACCTCTTGTTGGACCAAGATGTCCTTAACTGCAACACTTGGAACATAGGCTACCACTGTGGCTCCCACCAAATAGCATCTAAATGTTTTAATGGCCTTGACTAAGGCATAAGCCTGTTTCTTGATGATATAATAATTTAATTCTATTGCTTGTAAAGTCTTGCTGAAAAAGGAAATAGGTTGTTCAAAACCTTCAACGTTCTTTTGTAAAAGTACTGCAGTAATAGTATGAGTAGATGCAAAAGAGAAAATTTGCATTGGCTTGCTATAATCTAGTGTCTTCAAGACTGGGGCATGCTTAATGGCCCTCTTAATTTCATTGAAGGCTTGAATTACTTCAATATTCCATTCCATTTTTTCTCCTTTCTTTAACATCCTTGATATGGGAATACTGATTTCTGCAAAGTTTGTAATAAACCTTCTTAAAATGTTGACCTGTCCTAAAAAGGACTGAATTCCCTTGATGTTCATTGGTAAAGATAGTTTGTCAATAGCCTCCACTCTTTCAGGATTTATCCTTACACTATCCTTTGAAACAATGTGCCCCAAAAGTTTCCCCTCTGTCACACCAAAGGCACATTTCTTTGGGTTCAAAGAAACTCCATATTCCAATGCTTTGTTAAAAAATTTCTCAAGATGTTGACAATGTTGTTCTTCTTTTGCTGAAAAGGCTATCAAGTCATCCTGATATACCACCATAAATCTATTAATGAAATTTACAAAGGCTACATCCATAGCCCTCTGAAAAGTGGCACCTGCATTAGTCAACCCAAATGACATTCTTACATAAACATATGTCCCCCATGGAGTTGTAAATGTAGTTTTAAACTACTTTGTATCTTTGACCATAACCTAATTGTAACTAGAAAAACCATCCATCATGGACATCAATTCTGATCTAGTAACCTTTTGTAACATGTTCTCCATATTAGGTAATCCATAGTTATCTTTGAAAGAATTTATGTTAAGATTCCTAAAATCTACACATAATCTGATATCACCATTCTTTTTTTTGATAGGCACTAAATTTGAAACCCAAGTGGAATGCCTAATGGGCTTGATTATTCCAGCATCCATCATCTTCTTGAGTTCACTCTACATTTTGGGTGCCAAGGTAGGGTTAACAGGTCTTAATTTTTGTCTGAAAGGTTTTGTGCCTTCTTTGAGTGGAACCTCATGTTGGACAAGGTCTTCCCTATAAGCTTTAAGGTCTTCATAAGACTAGGCAAAAACATGCCTAAATTTTCTGAGAAGGTCTATCAATTTTTTTCTAATTCTTGGGGAGAGAGACATGCCTATGTAAACTTTCTTGGGAGCTATCCCTGTGCCCAAGTTTATCTCTTCAAGCTCATTGATTTTATCAGTACTAGCCGAGAAGGCCTTGTCTTTATTGTCAAATGCCCTTTCAAGAGAAACTAGTCCTTTAGGAACCTTGTTTGATTTTAATTGCAAAACCTCTTTCCCAAAGATGACATCTTTGCCATTCATTATATTAACATAAGCACTGAAATCCATTTCTTTATCACCAAAGTGAGATTCACAATGGAGAAACCTTAATATATCTTGGTCATCAGAAAAAACTTGCCAATTATCTAGATTGTTAGGGATGGAAGGTCTGGCTTGTACCTCTATATTAGAAACATCTACAAATGTAACATCTTTTGGTCTAAGGGCTATATTAGCCAACAAATCTACCATCCTATTCTGACTTCTTTCCATCCAACAAATATTAAAAGCACTAAAGCTTTCAATCTCATCCCATATTGCATTCCTATATTGTTTCAACTTCTAATTCTTTGAAGCATATTTTGATCTCGTTTGGGATATGACTAACTCAGAGTCACCTATAACTTTCAAACACTTTATGACATGCCTTGATGCTAATCTTAGACCAATTAATAGAGCCTCATACTCTGTAACATTATTTGTGCATGAAAACAACAAAGTAAATGAGAACTTAAAAGTTTTACCATTTGGAGATATGAGTAATATTCCAGCTCCAGATCCCTCTTTGCTATTTTCTCCATCAAAATACATGGTCCAAAGATTATCAAGGTCAATCCACCCCTCCTAGCTTTTTGATCTATGGGGAGGCTCAACACCTTCCTCTGCTTCCTTATCTTGGACCTTAAAAGCATTAATATCAGTATCAAGGAAACAATTCATGTTCTCCTGCTCTTCTTCTTCAATCATATGAGTGGTCCTGGACTCCCTAGTGACCTTGATATTTTGTCCTTCAAAATTAAAAGTGGAAAATGATAAGTCACACTGTATGCTACCTCCCATAAAGGAACTCCATTTTCTTGATAGTAGCATTCCATACTGGGGAGGAATATCCACTACCAAAACACTCATGGTCAATTGTTTGTTGGGGTATGCAACCAATCTATAAAGCAAAGCCTTAATAGTATCAACAACTGGTACTTCTCTTGAATCCATAGCTTGACACCTTCCATGGGGTGTATCCACCTTTAATCCTAATGACTTCATAACCTTAGTAGGCATAACAATATTTGATGCTCCATAATCAATCATGCAATTCTTTAGCAACTTTCCATTTATTTGCAAAGTCAAGAAGAAAGGATCAACTGGTCCTGCCCTAGTACTAACAACATTTGTGTCAAAATATATTTGAGGGATTTTAGAAACAATCTCCTCACTAAAATTTTCATCTTCTTCATCCACAATTGCTACTTGTTTTTCAATTTTTTCTATTTTTTGAGAATTAGTATGTACTGCACTTTTTACCCATTTCAAGGCATTTTTCTTATGTTCTTCTATTCTCATCATCTCTAATAATGGGACTTTGACAGTGATTTGAGACAACAATTTAGTCATGTCAACTGGAACATACTTTAAATGAAGTACATCTGGTTTTGAATCTGCAATCTCTTTATCAGCTTCTTGGGTGGATGTATCTGCAATTTTGTCAATTTCGGCCTTGTTTTTCTTTTGCAAAACTAGTATAACCTTAGCAATAGGCTTATTTTTTGCCTTATAAACAATATTAGGCTTAGAAACTTTCTTTACCTTGACTTTATCAATAGGATTAGCATCCTTATCTATCTTCTTGATAAAAATGCTAGCAGGCTTGGAGTTTGCATCACCAACAACTCTATTCCTCAAGTTATAATTTTCCTTTGCCTTAGTAGCCAAATTGGCTGTTATCAAGGAAATCTCCTCATCAGAAGGTCTTCTCAAAGTAGTTTCTTGATCATTCTTTTGAACATTACACCAGATGTTGTCAAGCTCACTATCTTCATCATCTGAAAAAACTTGTTGATGATATTATTCATTTCTAGTTTGGGAATGTGAAGCATCCTAATTTTCATCCTCTTCAGCAGAGTCTACCTCACTCAAAACATGAGAAGAGAACATCCCACATGCCTGGTCATCATAAGGCTATTCCTCATTCTACTCTTGCTCCTCTTGAGGAGAGACATTTTGGGATATGGCACAATAATCAGGATCATGCGGTGATTGACAAGAAATACACCATGGGACTTCTTCCACCATATTCATTGAATTTCTTTGTAATGAATCAGGGGTCCTATCATTTGTTTTATCTCCTTTCTTAGGAATAAAAGGCTTCCCATCTTTCCATTGAGTGTTGTAGAGGTAATTCTGCATTCTTGGCAATTTGTTGAAATTATTAAAGGGAGGCTTGTCCCCTCCTACAACTTTATTACCTCTATTTTATCTATGCTTCAGATCTTTGATTTCTTTCAAAATCTATTTTAGGCTTTCATCATCCTTAGGTTTCACACCTTGAAGCTTTCCTAGATATTTTCTATTTAACAAAGGAGACTTGTTATCTTCTCTCCTTCCTAGCTTTCTTGAGATTCTCCGATTGCTCTTTATGTTCACTGCCAACTTGTAAGCTTCAACAAGACTCCTTGGATTCTTTTCTCTCAATAGGTAGCCCATCTTAGAATCAAAAGCATTTAAATATGTGACAAGGCACACCCTATCATCCAATCTGATAACCTACAACAATTTATGCATGACCTTTTGAAATCTAACATTAAATTCAACAACATCCTCATTTTAATTCTTCTTTATATTATTAAACTCATTTAGCATAAAACCTTCATGAGTTTTGTCACCATATTGTTCCTTGAAACAATGTCTAAGCTGATTCCATGATCCTATGCTACCATGTGGCAAACCCTGAACAAATCCCTTGAATCTTCTGTTAAGGATTGCACAAATAGTTTCATGATAACATCATCAGGCACAATATTATAATCATCAATTACATCAATAATTTTTTTTAAATGTTCCTCACAAGTAACAACATTGCTCCCAGTGAATTTAGGAAGCTTCTTTTTTATTTCTTTAGGATGGGGTTAGGATAAATAGGGACACCAGTAAAAACCAATTATTTACACCTTTCATGTATAACCCCTGAATTAGGAAAACCAACACCCTGAGATGTGGATGCATTATTATTTGTAGTGGCACCACCTTTAAAACATCCTAGTGGAGGAACACCAATTGTTTGATTTGCTGAATTTGTGAAATTTTCTCCTTGTGTCATGGTAGAACTAGCAAAATTTGTAGGTCCTACAAACCTTTTAAGAAAATCAATTTTCTTTTTCATTTCTAGTGTTGCAGCTTCTAGTTCTTCCTTTTCAAGTTCTTTGGCTAGCATTTCCTATACTTTTTTGGCCTTTTTCAGGTCAACTTCCAATCTTAAGGCCTAGTCTATTGGACCCTTGAGGTTTACAAGCTCTTTAATTGAAATTCCCACTTCCTTTTGTTTCCCTTTATCCTTTGGTTTCCTAGTTTCAAAAGTGTTATGGACAGCATGTAGCTCATTTGTTTGTTCAGGAATGAGAACATGATTTATAGCCTCTAAATCTAATAGCTACCTTCTTATTTGGTCAACCCTGATCATGGCATGTCTGACCCTTTCTTCCTTCTCATTTTCTCTCTTTTTCCTAATGGCTTCTTGTTCTTGAATTCTTCTTTTCAATTCATATACTTCCTCAAAAAATTTCTCAAAAATAGGCAAAGTGGTTTTAGACTCATCATGTTGTGCTTGGGGCTCTTCTTGTTGATCTTGAGACTCATGGGGGCCTTGGGGTATTGATGAATCAAGGGTTAAAGGGGGAACAAAATCCTATCCACCCCTGCTTTTGCTTCTAGACCTACTAAATTTCCCTGAAATCCTTCTATTTTGGGATGGTCTTTCACCCTCTCTTTCTATGGGGGAATAATAGTCTTCATACTGGTTCAGGCATGAATCAACTACCTCCTCATATTCTAAGGCATTTCCTTACTGACTAGGAGGAGTAAGACCCTCATGTATTGGGTTTCCCCTTTGCTTCTAGGTTAGAGACATATCATTAACACTTTTTTCTTTCCTAACCTGAGTTCTTCTTGATGTGGTAGGAAGCCCACCCTGCAAGCTTTCTTTTGGGTGTTCCTTCCTCCAAGACCTTGTGATTTTGAAACTCATTGGGATATATTACTTAAAGCACTATTTACAGAGATGCTTAGAGTTGCCACTCACAAAATGTGAGATAATTTGAAACCTTACTGAAACTGACTCTTAGACTCTTTAATGAAGACCACTGGATAAATGATAAGATGACCAAGAGTCTAAGCTCAACTCATACCTACATTATCTATGCTGATTTTTAACACTAGAGATATCAAATAATTGAAATAGGTAGGTCGGGAGTCTAGCTCAACTTGAAACCTACACTATTTGCTCTTGATAGTATTTCTCTATTCTCCAGTAGAATCACTAATTTGATGGTGACTTGGAAGGGCTTAATCAAATGGGTAATGAGATATTGAAATTTGTAATATAAACATTGATTCAGAACTGATTTTACTTGTTGTTATGCTTACTCCCCATAGAGTCACCAATTTATTTGTTCCTAGATAGGATTTTACACTCCATGAGATACCAATATGCCCATGATGGATATTAAGGATTGGTTAGTTCCAAATGTGAGAAATCTATGAGCAATTGGACCAACTATAGGGATAAGCTTACCCTCTTCTATTTCTGGCTCTGCAAAACCAAGGCAGGTGCACCTGATCCAATAGTATTAACTTTGACTGATAGTTCTAACTCTGCCCCTTATTTCTTTATTGGATCTTTCAACAGATGAATATAGTGAGAGAATACTAAACAAGAACCTATTGTTCATTGATTCTCCATCACTAGGTAGGACAATACACAAATGTAAATAAATGTAAAAGACTGGTAGTGATTTAAATGATTGAGATTATAAGGTTTGAATCACTCTTCTCAACATAAAGATAGGAGAATATAGGCCAGTGCCTTATCTATTGGGCAAAATATCAAGGAAAAGGATGAATACAATGGTGTCTAAAATTGGTCTCTAGACATAAATACAAAATATCCCAACTCTTTCCTGCTTATGAAAATCCTTCAACTAAACTCCAAGAACACATATTTCACTTTGAGCAATATTTAATCTAACTCTTAGGTTGGAACTTAAATCACCAATACATTCACATAAACCTTATGCAAAGATTTAAAGATTCAAAGAATAGAGAAAAGGAGAGAAAAGATTTGAGGTTTGTATTAAGTATAACCTTTCACCATGTGCATACAGTATCCAGAATAGTACGCTTGCAAGATAAGAACATCAATCTATACTTCTTCTCTATTGTTTGATAAAAATGGTATCAAAAATTATAATCCTTGACTGAAAAGCTAGGGTTTCAAAAATTTCTATCTTTTTAACACCTAAACTCTAATCTCTTAGAATGATTATAAAAAATCCCTTTATACCAAGAGATGCAACAAGCAACCGATCATTCTAGGGTTACAAAAATTAACCTAAAAGACCTTTACAACAACCCCAAAGGGTTTACAATAACTACACTAGTGAAATAGATGAGATATTTTTTAGATGAGCCAACAGCTTTATGTCTTCAATGCTATCCTCAGATTAGTTTCAACAAATTTGATTTTATATCTCGCTATCCACCTTGCAATGAATGCCCCACTACAATTCAATCCTGCTATTCATTTGGCTCAGCATCATAGGAAGCAAAATCAGATTCTAGTAGTAATTTATGTCTTCTATATCCTTCCCTAACTGCAAACTGTACTGAAGAATTTAATTCATGGCCACCACTTCATTTTGCAACTTTCTACATCAAAAACCCTAGCAAAACCCTACAGGAAATTTGAATTCAAATAAAAATGGTAATCGACTAGAGTTTAAAATAGGACCGTCAATCTATTTTATTCCTGACAGATCGGGTGGCTTGTAGAATCCCACAATAGTCAACAAAAACCTTTAAAAAATCCCTTTCCACATCATCAAAAACTCTTGACCAATGAAAACAGAGCACATCAATGAGAAAAAGGCCCCACATAGCAATTTGGACCCACTCCTCATAAGGTTCTAATCAAATGGCTGTCATATGATTGCATAGCCTCAAAAGATTCTATGTGAAGATACGCTAGCCTTCAGATCTTCCATCTTGGCATCCTTTAGAATCTCTTGGGACCACTGACGTGTCTACATTTCTTTCTAACTCAGCCAATCAAAACACAAAACCTCAGCAATGAATCACCAAATGGTCTGACTATTCTTGGCTAACCCTTAACCCTTTGACCTATTTAGTGAATATGCGACCAAAGACAATCACATGTTCGCTGAGAAATTTAGGGCCTCACTAATTTATTTGGAGATTTAGTGGATAGACATTCGGGTATCCGCTAAAAGATTTAGAACTTCACGAGGTTATTTCATGAATGAGCAAACATAGAGAAAACTATCAGGACCACCAAATATTTAATCGCTCCGCCAAAACCTTAGACCAGAAACTAGGCCTGTGTTAAATGAGATCAACAGTTGTCGTATAATCTCATGCATCTGACACATTCTATCAAATCTTATGACATCCATTGGATCAACCTTTTTATATTGCTCTGATAGATCCCCTGACATGGAACAAATCAGGCTTAAGCCCTCATAAGCCATGAAGATTCCACCAGAACACATGCCCACTATCGATGAAGAATCTCACCCCTATTCTGACAAACCTCTAACATAGAAAAGAATCAACGGCTGGTCTTATAGCCTCATGTGTCAGAACTAACCCTTAGGATCATATGCTAGTCATCGATGTTCTGCCACTGTCAGAACCAATGAACCTCTGAAATTGTTGGCCCCACTGACAATATTCTAAGTCATTAATACGTGGACCAATGAGAAAGTGCTGACTAAGCACACCTAGCATGTGGACCCATTACAGCAAAAAACCTTTGCTGTGAAAGAGAATCAATGGTTGGCATAACTTCACAACCCTCTGACACACTCCATAAGATCTTTCACCTATCATTGGATCGAGATGGTGTCAGAAAGTTAGGCCTAGGAAAGGGTAAAGGCCGGAAACTTTGGGAAATATTTAGCATTGAGACCTAGGAAAAATTACTACTGCTGGACTTTAGGAAAAATTAAAGCTGGGCACTTGGAGACTTAGGAAAATAAAGGCCGCTAGGGTAATAAAATTTAACGCACATGCCTTAATGAAATTTTAAGTGGCCCGAAAAAGTAACATGAAATTAGAACAAGGCTAGGGCACACTTAGGGTTTTTCCTACAAATGGCTAGAAATTGAAATTTTCCTAGGGTTTTGCCAGGAAAATGGAAAAATAATTGCAGAGGCATGGAGAAAAATATACTGCAACCATAGAATTTTTACTTGTGCTAACATTGCCATCAATGCCAAAGGGGGAGATTGTTGGAGATTTTCCAGCATGCCAGTATTCACTATATGTTTGTCATTGATGACAACATATGGAAAGTATCACGTGTGGAAGTCTTATATAGTAAGATTTTAGTATATATAGCATGGACATGATATCATGGGTGTAGAAGTTAACTGTTAGCATAGACAGTTATATTACAGTCGGTGTCAATAGTATTCCTCATAGATTAACAAATAATGTCCTATTTATGGTTGTATGTATAGTTGTCCTATGGGCATGCACCCTTGGATATACATTAAATACATGTTAGTGATGTTAAGTTTATGGATGCATGGTCTGATGATGAAAGCAAGTGAAGATACACAGTCGTTATTTGCTAGTAGCAGTTTCCTGTATTTGTTTAGAAGAGCCGACAGAGATTTTATTGTTTCTTGAGTTGCACCTACCTTGAGGGTATGTGCCCTTGGATTTAAGCTTGGAGAAGTGTTATTGATGTTCAATTAAGAGTGCATAATTTAATTCAGCTTACTAAGAAAGTTCCAGTTGTTTTGGTAGAGCTGACAGTATGTAGCGTGCGTCTATAATTATTTTATTAGACAAGTCCCAGAATGAGTTGCATGCATAATAGAACCAATAGAATGTTTTTTGGAGTTTATTATAGTTTCTCTAATATGATTTCAAGGTAGTTCTAATAGGCTGACTTGATTATATTATTTGGAGGAAAGATATTTGTAGGCAGTCATTTGTGATTGCTGAAGTGTGGTTCATGGTTGATGAAGCAGAGTAGAGTAGAGTGTGTGAAGTGTTGAACCATCAGAAGAAGGTCTATGTGACCAAGTAAAGTACTTGTACTATTCATTGGAATTGATCTAGATAGTAGGTCAAAGTGTAGTTCACCAAGATCCAGATATATTATTGTATATATGTTATTCAAAAGGTTGTAGCCTTTTCCCAGTTGAGCATTGAGCTCTCAAATAGTGCATCCTCTCCCCTAATAGGGACAATTGTAAAAGACTCCTAATAGGGTTCGACACTTAACTAGGTCTATTGTACTTAATATATTGTAAAGCTACTCCTAACAAGGTAAAGGATCTTCTAGCAAGGATCATTATACACTAGTAAAGAATATTAGTGGGTATCAAGTCCCACCAGGGTTTTTACCTATTTTGGTTTCCCCATAACCAAAATATTGATGTTGTGTTCAAGTGTTCTTTCATTGTGTTTATGCTTTATGCTTAAGTATACTTAATTGGATAAATAATTGAAACTTGTAGAAAACTGATTCACCCCCCCTTCTTAGTTATCTCTTGGCTACTTCAAAAATATCAAAACCAATGCACTGCAAATGTGCTGTCATTTTGTTCTTCCAATCTAGATAATTCTCTCCATTAAACTTAGGAATTTATTTTCTAAAGAATTCCATCTGATCAACCTCAAATTATTAAAGTTTCTCTCCAAGGAACTTAGCTATAATACCAATTGTTAGGAATAGTCCTAAGAGATAACTAAGAGGGGGGGGTGTGAATCAATTATCTACAAGATTCAATTCTTTATCCAATGAAGTATAGAATAATATTTGTTGGAAATATTCAAGACTATCTAGGTTACTAAGAGGGGAGGGGTGAATCAGTAACTTCAAAACTTTTAATAGATTCAGATCTTAATAATATTAGATTGATAATCTAACTGCATGCATGAGTAATAGAAAGAATAAAACATTCATAACACTTTGAACACATAGATTTGGTGACCCAGAAACCTTCCAAGTAGAAAGTAAAACTGGGGTGGGGATGATCCCCAAAAAACTTCAATACTGTAGTATAAAGTTTTCCGGTTAAGGCTTACAATGATCACTTCTGATGATCTACCCTATTAGGAGCAATAAGGACTGCTAGGTCCACCTTGTTAGAGGATTTACAAACATACAATGAAGTATGCACTCGGTTAAGAGATTTTACAAAGACTGTTAAGTCTACCTGGTTAAAGGATTTCAAGCTAATTCACCTGTTAGGATGAAATAGTAGATCTCTTACTTGCAACTATACTTGCTGATTGAGATTCTCTAATGTACTAATCACCTTTTGTGATGGATAGATCTTTTCCGCTTCTTATACTGTTGTAGCTCTTTGTAATTCGCTTATCTCCGCCTTTCTCTTTTTTTCATACTTCACTATTTTTTTCTTTTGGATATGATATAAAACATTATTTATATATCAATCTAAAATGATTACAACATAATTACAAAGTTGGCTCTTAAAAAAGATAACATAAATATTACTAAGTTGGCCCAAGTATAGTGACTTGGTTACTGCAAACTAACTCGGTGACTTTCTGATACTCGGCATCCACTATGTTACTTGACATCATCATGCACTTGGTAGAAGTGGAGGCATGGTCCATACTAACCACTTGGTTGTAGTTTCAAACATGGTATATACTGGAGACTCGGTAGATATAGTGTCACTCGGTAAACACTGTCTTGCTCGGTAAGCACTGTCTTGCTCGGTAAGCACTATTCTGCTTGGTAAGCACTATTCTACTTGGTAAGCACTGTTCTGCTTGGTAAGCACTGTTCTACTCGGTAAGCACTATTCTACTCGGTAAGCACGCAGAGTCTGAATAAGTGTTGTCATTGATGATAATCATACTTAATGCTAATAATCTCCCCCTTTGGCATTAGTGAAAAAACACTTATTGCCCAAAACTTATATACACAATCATGCTGACACTGGTTTTGTATATACATTTCATGTCTCCCTTATATAGTATATATACAAATATCTTATTTCACCTCATACTCATATTTTCTATTTATATTTTCTCCCCCTTTCATATCTCATATACTTTCTCCCCCTTTTTGACAATAATGCCAAAGGTGTATATACAAATATTTTACACGGAGATACCAAAATGTGAGAGAAAATTAGAATGCACCTTTCCAATTAGTGCTAGAGTTCTATCCCAATTCTCTTGCAGAATCTTGCATGTATGGAGTGTAACTTGGACTTCTGCAGAGAGTTCAATCATGTGATCTTCAATTGAAAACTGATTGTCATGGATCAATGTTTTTGAGTATGCAATATGCTTCTACATTGTATCCATGATGGGAAGGATCATGTTCTGAATATCTATTAATGTTGATCTAATCCTTGCATCTTCTTTCAATAATTCTAACTACTTATCAGATAGGAATCTTACTATCATCTGATGTGTAGAGCTTGAACTAGGTTCAAGTTGCAACTTTTGTGCACTGATCCTTAGATCCTCATCAATCTTATTTATTTTGTCTTTAATTTCCTTTGAGAACTCGGCAACATTACAGATTTTGACAAAAAGAGATGTTACCTTGGAATAGGAGGACTCAATGCTAGTCAAAACTAAAGATAACCCTACCTGATTGATAGCTATTTATTGAGAAATGTGCCCAAGCACTTCATTTTCAAACTTCTTCTCAGCCTTTTCAAGAAACTTGTCTGTTCCAGAGGAATCATCATTAAATCTGTTAATTGCTTCTGCCAATTGCAAAAAAATGTGTTGAGAGGAATCAACTTTAACACCTATAGCTTCTATCAAAATGTTCTTGGCATCCTCAATGATCTTATATTCCTTATCTCTTTCTTCTTTTAGTTTCTTCTGCTTTGCTTTCTTCTGGAGGAGTTCACCAACTATTTGCGTTTGATCTGCAGTGAGGTTTGCAAAATCTAGCTAGGGAATTTGTATCTCCTCATCTAGATCTATACCTTCTACTACACTCTTACTCAAAAATTTTGTAATCGGTTGAGTCTTTATACTTATTACCTTTGTAGTAGAAATTATTGTAGACATAGTAGGACTAGTAGTGAAAATTGATAAACTTTCAACTGATGGGATGCTAACTGGAATACTTGATAAATAAAAAATTGAAGTATTTACAACTATAGAATCTGAAGTACTTATTGCTGAAAAACTCAAATTTAAAGAAGGTACAGAGGACTACAACTTGGTGGGAGAAGGAGGCTGAAGCTCGGTAGATGAAGTGGTAGCCACTTCTATCATTGATACATTGAGCTATGCTAGTGATGATTGGACATTTGATGTATCTGAGGGATTTGTTACAATCACACTTGAAGTTTTCTCCGAGCTAGATGTAGCAATTTTTACTGGAGTGGGGAAGTGAGGCAATTACCTCTGTAGCTATCCTAACTGGATCATCTTCCTTGACATTCTCCTCAGCTTCCTCGGTAGCTTCTGTCCCTGCTTCCTCTGTCACAACATTATCAATTTGAACTATTTCTTCTTCTTCTTCATCACTGTCATCTTCAATATCTTTGATTATCACAGTTTCAGTACTCAGTTTGTGAAGATGATAGATGTTTTTCCAAGTAGAATTTGCACTCTTCACAACTGACTCTATATCTTTGATCAAAATTAAACAACTATTGAATTTTAGTGTCATCTTACACTCATTTTCTATCAATGCCTTATTTATTTCATCATCTTTCAAACTTGGCATTAACTATCTTAAGGTTTGATCATATATGTCCTTGATAGTTTGTCTTGCATTGGACCATCTCATCTTTACTTTATCCAATAGAACACCTGGAATTTGAGAAGCCATATCATCAAGTGAGTACTTCCATTTTCCCATTTTCTCAATGACAGCATCTTCTATTTCCTACTGCTCTGCCTTTGATTTAATTTCATATTTGAGAGATTTGAAATTTGCAATTCCAGATCCTTCTCTCAAATCCTTAATCTTTTGTTCAAATGAAGGAGAAGGCCTTTTAAGTACTATATTATCATTGATTTTACCTGCCTTGCCCCTTGATCTTTTCCTTGTGAATACTGCAGTGGGTTCCTTGGTGGTAGTTACCTTTCCTTTCTTCTTTACAGGCACTTGTTCTTCTTTATTCTCATCCTTTTCTTCTTCTTCTACAATATCTTCTGCTATGCCCTCGGTTAACATTAGAGGTGAGCTAGATTGCATCTTGGCCATCCTCTTTCTACCTTTGTTAACTACCTGTGGAAGTTTTATGCTTAGCTCAATTCTTATCTTAGCTTCATCATATGTTCCAAAGTATGAGGCCTTTGGATCAACAGGTTGATTTACTAGGGCTTCAATTATATCCTTTGTTTCATCAATGTTTACCTCATAAGGAAGAGGTTTCACCCATACAATCCTGGGCCTTACTGCCTGAATGTATACTCTATCACAATCAACCATGAAACAAATATCATCTTTATAATCTTCCACCAATTTTAGTGGAATCTAGAATCTATTATTCATCTTCTCCTTAAAAGATTCAAAATAGTTATCCATTATGCTTGTAAAATTCTCACCCATTACTGCAATATACTCATTTATTTGATAAAGAATAGGTACATCCTTTCTCCATTTTACTCTGCCTTTTGATGGGAAAAACTTTTGAACATAGAAAAATAAACAAACCAATAGTGAGCCAAACTTACATGGATTGTTCTTTGAGGTTTGGATGCTCTCCATGTTCTTGTTGAACTATTCCAACAAAAGATCTGCTAGGTCAAATGACAAATTGTTCTTCACAATTTTATAGGCTAGGTCAACTGCTTCACACGGAACACTAGTCTACCGACTTGAACTGTATATCTTGTGAGCTATTACATATGTGCCAAATTTTAGTTCTACATCGGTAATACTGTTAATTTTCATACCTCTACTATCCCATTCGGCTAGGGTTTTCTTTTCCAGCTCTACTCGACCTAGGGTTTTTGTAGATTTATCCTTGACAAGCATGGGAAGACCAGTGATTTGGTGAATCATCTTCTTTGTTATTTCCACTAGTTGCTCAAGCCAAATTTTACCTTCATGTACTCGGCTCAGAATATATCTTATCCATTTTATCTGGAAACTCCGAGGCAAGTGGGTGATATGTGTTAAACCCTTTTCTTCCAAATGTTTATGTCCTGATTTGAGAACACCATCAACACAGAGTTCATCACAAACAACATCTATCTCTAGGGTTCCAAGTTCTTGAATTGTACCTTTAAAATGACTACGAATGTCATTTACAAGAAGTACCTTTGGAGGAATTTGAGATTGAGCTCCACTCAGATCTAGGGTTTCTGTAACCACGGACATGAGTTTGAAATCCGACGCTTTCCATTCTCCATGAACTAACATTTCTGAACCTTTCTTTACTTTGGTGCTGGATGAAGCCATTGTAGCATGGTAGAAAAATTTCTACTTTAAAATTTTGCTTCGAATCACTTGATCACACTAGAAATTTCTCTGCCCAAAATGCTAATATTCGCGGTGAAGAATGAACTTGATTTCATGCTTTTTGTTAAAAATTTGTCATTAATGCTCCATAGGAATTAGGGTATTGAATTTGACAGACTGTCATCCACTATGCATTAAATGCTCGGTGAAGATTCCACAACTCAGAGATCATACAAATTCATACTTCTCCAACCTTACTCGGTAACCAAATGAAGTTAGGTTACTCCTGACCTTGCTCGGTGGTAACTAATACCGACCTTCTGGTGATCTTGCTGTATCTTGCATACTAATTTGGATCTGTCTTCCTTTCAGTTTAGGAACTATTTTGGAATATGCCTATGAAGATATAGTTCCAGTGCTTTCTTGGAGATTAGTTAGAGTTCATAGACCCACTCCCTTCATGAGTGACTACATTACTTGGACTGGTTTACTTGGTAGGTTTAGGAATCCACTACTGTCTCATCTACTTCCTAATGCTATTTGCTTTTGCTTTCTTTTCATCTTCAACTTTGCCTAAATTCATGCAATTTTTAGCTATGTGACCAAGCTTAGTGCAATTATAACATCGTATGGTAGAATCCCTTTTTCTCAAGTGGTGCTTTACACAATTCATGCCAATGTGTCCATATTCTCCATAGTAATGACATCTACACCAAGTGTTTTAATCCCAACCAAACATTTCTTTAATAATTTGTTTCACTGGATTGGGTGTTTTAGTTCTGCATTCTGATGCCTTATGACCTTGTTTGCTACATTTGTGACATTTGCCTTCAAATCTTGGTTTCTCCTTGCATTCATTTTCTTTATGACCAAGCTAATTGCAATTGTAGCATTTTCCATTGAATTTTGCTTTTCCATTGCTCCAACATTTGTTTAAAGTATGACCAATTTTTCCACAGTGATTACAAGTAGGTTTCTGATTCTTTTGAGTACATTGTTTGGAGGATTCACCTTCCTCTTTGTATCCAAGTCCTATTTTTCCTTTTTGCCTATGAAGGTTTCATTCATACACCTGATTCATATCTTCTTGAGATTTCAACATTCTCTCATTGATTTTCCTTTCAACATCTAGGTCACTCATCACTCTTAAATTGATTTCTTTTCAGATCTCAGCTCCTCTCTTATATTTTCATTTTATGATCTCAGAGTCAAGATTTCTTCATTTGCATTGGAGATTTGATCAATAAGGTTTTCTAGCTGAAGAGTTTTATTCTAGAATTCATTGTTCTTTCCATCTATTTCATCTTTCATCTTGTTTCTTTGTTCCAAGACTTCATAGAATCTTGTTGACTAAATTTCCTGTTCTCTTTTCAATTTTCTCACTTCTTCTTGAAAAGATCCACTATTTTCTAGAAGTTCTTTGATTGCATTGTTTTCTTCATCTAAGCTGCTTGATGGGAAAAAGTCTTCAATCTTTTCTTCAACATACTGGTGGTCATTGATCCGATTTGCAAGTTCCTTCCTTCTTTTTAGGGAAAGGGAAAGATGCTCTCTTTCTTCTTTGAGTTGAGTTATGGCCATTTCCAGATCTAGCTTTTCATTCTCAATTACTTTGTTAAGTGTGAATATCTCCATTGTCCTAAATCTTTTCTCAAGCTATCAAACTTTATTCTATGAACCACAGAGCTCTGATACCAATTGTTCGAAAAATTCAAGACTATCTAGGTTACTAAGAGGGGAGGGGTGAATCAGTAACTTCAAAACTTTTAACAGATTCAGATCTTAATAATATTATATTGATAATCTGACTACATGCATGAGTAATAGAAAGAATAAAACATTCATAACACTTTGAACATAGAGATTTGGTGACCCAGAAACCTTCCAAGTAGAAAGTAAAACTGGGTTGGGGATGATACCCACAAAACTTCAATACTGCAGTATAAAGTTTGCCAGTTAAGGCTTACAATGATCACTTCTGATGATCTACCCTGTTAGGAGCAATAAGGACTGCTAGGTCCACCTTGTTAGAGGATTTACAAACATACAATGAAGTATGCACTTGGTTAAGAGATTTTACAAAGACTGTTAAGTCTACCCAGTTAAAGGATTTCAAGCTGATTCACCTGTTAGGATGAAATAGTAGATCTCTTACTTGCAACTATACTTGCTAATTGAGATTCTCTGATGTACTGATCACCTTCTATGATGGATAGATCTTTGCTACTTCTTATACTGATGTAGCCCTTTGTAATTTTCTTATCTCTGCCTTTCTCTCTTTTTCATACTTCGGTAATTTTTTTTCTTTTGGATATGATATAAAACATTGTTTATATATCAATCGAAAATGATTACAACATAATTACAAAGTCAGCTCTTAAACAAGCTAACACAAATATTACTGAGTTGGCCCAAGTATAGTGACTCGGTTACTGCAAACTAACTCGGTGACTTTCTGATACTCGGCATCCACTGTGTTACTCGGCATCATCATGCACTCGGTAGAAGTGGAGGCTTGGTCCATACTAACCACTTGGTTGTAGTTTCAAGCATGGTATATACTGGAGACTTGGTAGATATAGTGTCACTCGATAAACACTATCTTGCTCGGTAAGCACTATCCTGCTCCGTAAGCATTGTTCTGCTCGGTAAGCACTGTTATGCTTGGTAAGCACTGTTCTGCTTGATAAGCACTGTTCTACTCAGTAAGCACTATTCTACTCAGTAAGCACGTAGAGTCTAAATAAGTGTTGTCACTGATGCAATCATACTTAATGCCAACAATTAAGCACATGCATAATAAGATAACACTTAACACAACACCACAATTTTGGTTATAGAGAAACCCAAATAGGTAAAAACCCCTGTGGGAATTAGCACCCACTATAAACTGCACTAGAGTATAATGATCCCTGTTAGAAGATCTTACAACCCTGTTAAGAGTTGATCTATAAAATGCATGAAGTACAATAACTTGGTCAAGGGTCGAACCCTATTAGGAGTCTTTTACAATTAACCTTGTTAAAGGTGAGGACACACTATCTAGGAGAGCACTACTCAAATGGTTAAGGCTACAACCTTATGCATAACAAATATATAGTATATCTGGCTCTTGGTGAATTGGAAAGTAGACCTTCTATCTTGATTATTTCTAGTGAATAACATATAAACTCTTCTTTTGCACATAGATCTTCAATTGATGATTGAATGTCTTATTACATTCACAGCTTGTGCTCTACTCTTCCAATCACACTTAACAATCACAACTGACTGTATATAAGTATCTTTCTCCAAGTGATATAATCAAGTCAGCCTATTAGAACTTCCTTGAAATCATAATAGAGAAATAGTATAACTCTTTAATAACATCTCCAATGTCTAAACCAAGCCCGCAACACAAATAGGACCGTGCAACTCAATATGAGTACATGCATCACTTCACATAGTCGGCTCCACTAAACTAACTAAAACTTTATTCTCATGATGAAATACATTATGCACTCTTAACCAAACATTATTAACTCATCAGCCAACATGAAACCAAACACACATATCAAAATGATAGGCGTAACTACTAAAACAATATAACAATGTTGGCTCCATCAGATAAACTCAGGAAACTGTAACTGGAAACTAGAAACATCACAACTCAATGTCAACTGCACAACTAACTTGGTGTCCATGAAAATAGATCCACTAACATGTCTAAAACCCAAATATAACCATGCAAGGCTCCATCATAACCATACTAAAAATCTTATACCAAGCTCTGTCTATAACTATGTCAGGAAAACTATTGATATAAACAACTACACAATTGTCTACACTTAGAATCAACCTCTGCATCTATGATATCATGCTAATAAAATATCTAAGAAACATATGCTCAAGGCTCTCTACATAATATTTCAGCACATGTTGCTTACCATATGTTCTCATCAATGACAAACATACAGTCAACACTGGCTTGCTGGAAAATCTCCAACAATAATGAGATGGCACTATTTGGTGCAAGAGCACCCAAGGGTTTGTTGATCCAATCCATTTTTTTTTCAAGACATCTTTGGCATGTGTGAGATTTTCCTAAGGTCATGTTTACCACAATGTGGAATCCAATAAGGAAGAAAGGTCTAATTAGGTCCTAAGTCTTAGGTATTTGTAATCTTGATCCTTAAGTGTTAAGGACTATTTATTGGTTATTTGTTGATTAGATGATTTCACTATGATGTCATAGGGTCTAGGGTGTGTGAGAAGTTTGATTTGAATATATCATGGAGTCTATAACTATTTAGGACTTATCCAAAGTCTTTGGTTTGCAAAATTTGAAAAAGTTGTAAAAATGTTGTAAAAGTTGCTCGGATAGAATTGTCCAAACACCCTAAAATGACCTTGGAGTTCCCTAATGGAAACCTAAGACAAACCTCAGAATATTCAAGTCATTTTGGGCCCAAATCCTAAGGTTGGAGAATTTTGTGTACAAAAATTTGATTTTGTAAGTGTAAATAGTGTGTGAGAGTTTGTGAATCTTTGTAATCAATAAATAGAAGAAGAATGTTTTGAGTTGTGTAATGGGTTGTGATTAATGGAGTTATTAACTTTGTGTCATTCCTTGTAGTTTGTGTCATTAGATTGGGATTTTTTATTCATTTCATTGTTCTTTGTTAAATCTTTGCGTTTTCCCTGTTCATTGGTTCAATCCTGGAAAGTGTGTGAAATGGAGACCTAACTCACTAGCCCATTGTTCAATCTATAGGGCCTCTTGGGGATAGTGAGTAGACTGCATGCATATAAATTTTATAGGAAAATGGGCCCTAAAATTATTGGGAATCTATTTATATGTCTTTCCCTACATGAGCCTATAGTGAGCCCGACTAGGAAAGACTAAGACCCATTGAAGATAGCTTGCAGAGGAGTGTTGCATGAAGCCATCATTTAATGATTGAAGGTCAAAGATAAGGTACTTGTAAAGAAATTTTTGAAAGGAGAGAGTCTAACCAATCCATTTGGTTACCCTAATCTTGCAAACAATCCATGAAATAGAGAATGCCTAAAACCCTCCCAACACACCTATTTTTGGTTAGGGGATAGTGTTAGAAATAGGAAATACTAAGAGGGGGGGTGAATCAGTATTCTACAAACTTTTACTTTTTCCCAATTAAGGATATAAAAAATTATCTTGATACTTGCATAATAGAGTAAACTAAGGAACATGCATATCAATAAAGGAAATGAGCTCATAACACATTATTTGTTCTCAAGGAAACCCTGGCCAAGGGAAAATCTGGGTGGGGATAGTACCCACAATGATCCACTAATCAAAAGTATCCTATTAAAGATGTTGACCCTTTTAGGAGCATGTTACATATATATAGTTTATTTGTCCTGATTAAGGGACTCTAGGCCTTGTTAGAAGCCTCAACCCTGCTAAGAGTTGGTATTGCAAAATGGAATGATTACAAGATGAGCCCATTGCCCAAACATGTAATGTACAATAATTCATGGTTACAAAAATAGGGCAAGATACATAACCTTATACTACTTTCCTGACTTTTACAACTTTGCATCAATATCTTTCACATACATATGTTCTCTTTTACTTCCTTTTTATCATCTATATCCTTCGCATTACATATGTCTTACATTTATACAAGTTATTAAGAATAATAACTTCTACAGTCAACTTTACTAGTTATAAAGAACTTTACAAAATATATTTTAACATGTGCTACACAAGGGTTAACATCTAGGATTTTGTCCCTTTATATGATTAAGACATTATTTTGATAAACAAAATAATCCCTTAACTATTTACAAATACTGTCTTCTTCTCTATCTTGTCGGCTTTAACACTATCTCTGGCAATACTGCAGTAACTTCTTCCGTACATGTTGTATAGACTTGCACTTTTAGGAAAGTCTTCAATATGCATCATATTATCCATGTTCAAGATCACAAGCATTGAACTTTCTTCTATCAATGTCTCCAATCAAAACTATCTCCGATTACACTGGGAAAATACTGCTTACACTTAGACAATTTTGCTTTGCGCTCTGTCATACTTGCTCTTTTTCATATGTGGTCTTTATGTAGATCATATGTTTCCATAATGAAAACATCTATCTATCTAACTCAGCCAAATTTACAACAATCTCCCCCTTTCTCATTGGTGGCAACATATGAGAAAATTGGCTAAGTCTCAAAAATTTCAAAACTCAAAAAATTGTGGCCATAAAAAAAATTATATCTTCACCATCCTTATAACTCCATATATATTATCCATCATCTATAATCCCCCTGGGAATATACTTCCTTATCATATATATATATCAATTTTCTACTATCACTCCCCCTTTGACAATAATGACAAAAAAAAATGTGTCAAAACTGTGTTCTCAAAATTGTTTTACCTTGATTCAAAATTGCAGAGTCGATAGGCTTGCAACACAATCTGCAAAGTTCACTTTTATGCTCTCTATTTCTTTCTCCCATGCCTTCTTAATGCTATCTACAATAGTTAGTAGTGCACATGACCATAAGATGCGATCTCACATGCATGAAGATTTGCAAAATTAAACTCCTCTAACTATCCTTCAACTATGCTAATCTTTACTAAAATGTTCTCTCTTAAAAGAGAGAACCTTTTCAATTTCCTATCTTTTTCATCATTAAGAATCCTTATTTCATCATTCATTTTACTGATTTTTTTCTCAATATCCAGTATCTTTACATTAGGGCAGGTTAATAGATTTACCTTTGACTGAATTTTTGCCTCTTTTTCTCTTATCTTCTCATTCACTTCTAATACATGGTTGTCTTTATTTGTACACTATATATATAGAGCTTTTCCTCTGCCCAAATTCCTTCTCAAATATTTTATGCACACATCCAAATTATTGATATCATTCTAGATATTTTGACTTATATCAAGAAACATTTTGGCCATATAGGCTACCTGAGCCTTCATTGTGGCAATATCTGATAAATTTGTGAATTCATTCTCAAATACCTTCATCACTTCTCTGGATTTTATCGATGGATTTGTCCCTATTACTTGATTTTTTACAACACTCTATAATTTCTCTATTACTTCCAGCAATAGTCCTTCAAGGCTTTTCACCTTCATGTTTTTACCAATTATCTTATTCATGGATGAGATCAATTCCATTTGATCATCATCATCAACTTCTTTTCCAATATCAGCAGAAATAGATTCAATTTGTGGTTTCTTTGCTGCAATCTCAGGGGTAGGACTAATTTCCACTTTTCTTAGTGTTTCTTTTTGTCCTTGAATCTTTGTATTAACTTGAATTTTTGCATGTTTCTCTTCTTCTTTCCTTGTTTCCTTCCTTTCTTCCTTAATTGACCTATCCTGCTCTTCCAAATCTGAATTGTCAATAATGTTCTCTAGGTTACTAAAAGGATTATGATCAGTGTTTAGTGTGATACCAGTTCCTTCCAAATTCATTGATTCATCTTCAATGTTAATTGATGGTGGTGGAGAGGGACTCTTCTGATGCTTAGCTTCCATAGCTTGTTCTACTGCACTAGACTACTTACCAACACTTGTTGTCATTACCTTTAATATTGCTTGTTATGTTTCCTTATTGATTTCTTCATAGTTTCCTCCCATTATCTGAATGGTTCTCCTTTTTGTCCTTAGATGAGTTCCAAGTTCTTTCATGATTTCTTTGAACTGGTCTTCATCTCTACTATCACAGAGCTTTCTCACAAAGTTCTCTCTAATCTTGTTATCTTCTTCAGCTGTTCTCTTTTTCCTGTTTACTAGCTTCTCAAATAGATCATCAGGTATCTTTCCTTGAATTGTATCAAATTTCTATTAGGAATGGAAACATGGAGGGGGGGGGGGGGGTGAATCAGTGTTCACTATATTTTAACTTTTCACTTTAATCTTTATGTTGAACTTAAATGCTTAAGTACTAAAATAAACATTCACATAAACATGAAACATGAAATTAACACATGAAACCCATATGATTATGAGGAAACCCAAATTGGTAAAAACTATAGTGGGAATTGACACCCACTAATATTCTGCACTAGTGTTTTTTGATCCTTGCTAGAAGATCCTTTACCCTATTAGGAGTAGCTTCATAAATCTTTAAGTAGAGTAGACCTTGTTAAGGGTAAGACCCTGTTAGGATTATTTTATAATTGTCCCTTCTAGGGGAGAGGACACACTGTCCAAGAGCTCATTTCTCAAGTGGTGAACACTATAACCTTCTAATCTCAGATACACACTATATCTGTAGGATGAACTTTCACTGTGACACTACTTGTCAAATGAGTTCCTTTGATGCGCTAATGCTTTGACCTCTAGCAAAGCTCTAATACATCTTCTAGTGTCTTTGTATACTTTTTCTCTTCTTATTATATCTCTATCTTTACTTCCATACTGAATACAATGGGTGCACCTTATATTTATATGCTCATACAAATTACACAATTAGGTCGGCCCTATAACTAATTACAAACAACACTTCCAAATGAATTGGCTTAATTTTTTTTATAATTATACATATAATCATGTCAGAAAGCTAAATACAATGGGTGCATAGCCTTTACAACTTTACATTATAATCACAAACCAAAATGCTAACTGTCGGCTCCATGCTTTGTTCTTTGCTGGCACACATTGGTTGTGCAACTTCAACTGACTATAACTTTCTCATACTTGTAGATCTGATCATGCGCTCATAAACTAAGCAGGAATATAGTCTAACCAACTTAACTTCTAGGGTGCATAGCATTATTCATCCGTACATATGTGCACTGATGCTCTAAGTTGTAGGAACTCTGTATACAGTCTAGTCTTCAACACTTAACTGAATTGTGATCTTTACATCAAGTGCACTGACTTGAAACTACTATATGACCTTGTTTCCATAATGAAAACAATATATATAGTCATATACTTCAGTATAGACAACTTTCCAACAATCTCCTCCTTTGTCATTGATGGCAACAAAGGAATATGACCAAGTTGCTAACTCTCCCTTAACATAAAAATCTTTTGTCTTCTATACATTTCTATACATAATCTTATATCTCCCTATACATATTATGCTCCATATTCTATACACAACTCCCCCTTTGATATTAATGAAAAAGTTGTACCAAAAAACTATATTTGCACATACTTACTTAGGGAAAACATCCAAATATGCTATCTTGAGGTTCTGGATATCCTTCTTCCAAAAAGTTATTAAAGAGTTAACTATCTGGAGATGGGCACATAAAGAATATTGAACCTTCTCCATCTTCTTCAAATATGTGCTCAGACCTTGATCATAGGTTACTGTTATACACTAATTTTGCACCCTTGGTTCAAGCTCTCTTGGTCTTGATAACCTAGTATAACATGAGAATCATCTCCAGGTTGTGGGACCTATGCTAAATGAGATCAGACCTCCAGATTCTAGGCTGCTTCCTCTTGGATAATCACCTTAATTTTCTCTTCTTGACATGAAAGTAAACTCTTGAGGGAAAAGGGATAGGAGGAATGCATGAAAAGGAAATGACAGAAAGCAAACTATCCTACTAGGTGATACACCGAAAAGATGGCATGAATTATAGTATAGAGGATGAAATCAATGCATGAACTTAGGTCTAGGAGATCACAACTCACTAAATAGGTTTGCATCAATATTTCATAGAAGGGTCTGCAATAGAAAGATGCTATTTAGGGAAAGAGAGAATTTTACAAACAATAGCATTCCTAATAATTTAGACACAATCTATAACCTGCAAACAAACATTCACCTCTGCAACTAGGTATAGGAATGAGACAGATTGTCAGGGGGTTGAAGTATACCCACAAGATCATTCAAATCAAATCATCCACATGAATACATGTGAATTGTAGAAAGAAAGAGGGATCAAGAACCCTAAGATATTACTAAAAATATACATATACTTAATCCATTAAGAGGAAATTTAGACAAGAAAGCATAGGGACAGAAAGAATGCCATAAAATACCTTTGCAATGTTTAAACCCCAATGAAAGGTTACAAACTACAGAATCCAAAGGGTAGAAAGAATGCCTTGAATAACTCATAAGATAGAAAACCTCTCTTTTACAATTGTAAACTCTAAGGTCTAAGAGCTCCAAAAAAACTATTATATACATCTCCTTTATTGCACATAGGAAGGAGAAAAAATATAATTAGGGTTACATGGATTTTCATAGAATAATAGAAAACCCTAATTCTATCATTTTTGATCATAAATGCATCCTTGAAATATCTTCGTCGATCAGATATCTATCCCTACACACAATTCCATCACCATAATTTCCTCTGAGAAGGTCAGTTGATCCATCTACCTCTCTGCAACTCAAGCTCACCATAACTATTCAAATCTAGTACTTCTCAAATATTTGAATTTTAAAATATAAATAGTTACAGGTGGCACCAAGATTTTATCCATTAGCAGCTGATATTTAAACTTGATCTCTCTTTAAAACATAGCCATTAGATCTTTCATTTTAACTAAGCACCGCTTATGTTCTTAACCCTAACTCTGCATCCACCTCAGGTTCTCCTTTCCCTTTAGTCACTGGATTGCACGATCTTTTCACTAACTCTGGCTTTGTCTAGCAATTACACAACAAGCATTGATCCTACTTTTATTGAATAGTAGTTTCTTAGTCTTCTATTATCTTTTTCATATTCCTTCTTGTCAGGAGATTACCCAACTGAAGGCAATCTCATAGTCGCGGAATAGAAAAGAATATTCTCCCTTTATTGAGTGATCACCCGACTGAGCTTACAAACCTAGGCTCATCCTACCACTTGTCATCATATCACTAGCCTTCAACTACCCTATCAACTTTGACAATTGGCAATCATTCTACCATTAACTCAACCTACCTTTGACAATGGACAATTTGGCGATTGGGTGACTGCATAAAACTCTAAGTCTCATGATCTTTTCATAACCATGGGTTTAATCAAAAGACTCCCTGACTAGAGATAATATTAACTCAACCTTTACCATATATTTGAATTCAGAGATCTAGTGACTTAGCCCTCATTCTCCTAGTCATCAGACATATTGGAATATTTGATCTCTGTCATGAGATCACCTAACTAAGGCAATCTCACAATCGTTGGATGGAAAAGAATATTCGGTCTGGGTCTCGTGACTAAGAGACTAAGCTTATAAAGCCTAGGCCTTATAGAGACATGTGGAACCTTGTTATTGCATCATTCTTCACCCTGAGCTGATCACCTCTCCATCATTATTAAATCTGGTGACCTCTCAATTGAAGAAAACTTGAAGTCTCATGAACTTTTGAATGACCCCAGTTAACTCTCATGACTTCCCGACTAAAGGGAAATCCTTAACTCAGGGCCCACATGAGTTAAAGCTATAGTTAGGGAGAACACCTTAGTTGCAAGATCTCTAGATAATTTCCCAACCCTGGGTTTCATTAAGAGATTACCTGACTATAAAGGAATTGCTAGGTCACTGAATGGAATGGAATATGCTTTTTGATTGGGAGATTAAGAGATAAAAGGAAGTCACAGGGTCGGGAGATGGAAAGGAATATTTTGCTAGGCTTTAGAGATCTCACAACTAGCCTTAGCTTATAAAGTGCACATGCAAAATGGAGACTTAAGTGGCTGAAAGAGGTAATGACAAAATAGAATAGCCCATAGGGTTTTTAGGGTTTTCTTCCGTCAATGGTCACATTTTTTCAAACTTGAGGGCCTGTATCCAAAATTGAATGGATAGGAAATTTTGGGTAACATTTTGGTGATTTATGCTAGATGTCAGCCTATTAGACATTAGATCAGTGGCCTTTAAACAATTCATTGGGAATGGAGTCATCTTCTTGAGCATAAAAATTTCTGACAGAGAGACAGACCTGGAACTGGGAGGAACAAAAATGTGCATGAGGACTTCTTGAAAAGAAGGAAAAACTAACCTAGAAAGTAGGGATAAAAAGAAAGGAAACATATTCATAGAGATTTACAAGGAAGGATTCACCTCAAAAAAAGGCTTCAAGTGGAATCCATTAACTAATATAGGCAAGGCATCTCCTCCAAGAGTTGATAACTAAAAAGAATTAGGCCCCTTGCATTCTGTAATAACAAATGGTCCACCACAGAAGGAATCAAACTTTGTATGTTTGCCAGGTTTTGATTTGAACTCATCCCATTTGAGGACTATATCTCTGATCTAGAAATTTCTAGCCCTAGCTCTTTTATCAAAACTTTTCTTTGTTTGTATCTGATGAAACTCCATATCTTTCATGGATTTATCTCTGAGTTCTTCTAACTCTATGAGCTGAGTATACCTAATTTGTAAGGGATCTCCTTCTTCAAATAGGACATATTGAGTGGCTAAGTCCAAAGCTAGCAATTTAGTTGAAATGGATAACTTAGCTTCTCTACCATATACTAACACATAAGGAGAATTCCCAATGATCTTCTTTGGGGTAATCCTATCTAACCATAAGGCAGATTTCAATTTAGTATGCCAATCCCTTTGGTTGTCTTGTAGAGTCCTCTTGATTATCCTAATCAAGTTCTTATTAGTTGATTCTACCAAACCATTGCCCTGAGGGTAGTAATTTGAACTTATATTTAGATAAATGCCATTTTTGATTGCCCATTCTAAGACTTTAAGGCTTGTGAATGCCAATGCATTATTTGATATTATGGAGTCTAGAGTGCCGAATCTATGAATTATATCATCATAAAAACTTAAGGCAGCACTCTCATTTGATTCTTTCAAGGAAACTGCCTCTGTCCATCTAGTGAAATAATCTGTTGCAATGATTATCCACTTATGGCCTGCACTAGATGGAGGATTAATCATGCCAATAAAACCTACGCCCCATCTCATGAAAGGTTGTTTTATTCTGATTGGTTGAAGGGGTAGAGCTACAAGCCTTTCTTTTCCTACAAACATGGCACATTTGATGCATTTTATCACATAATCATGACTATCCTTGAAGATAGATGGCCAATAGTATCTGGCCCTCATGATTTTAAAAAAAATAGTCCTAGGAGAAAAATAAACTCTAGAAGGTCCATCATGAAATTCAAATAGGACAACAACTATCTCTTCTGAATCAATACATCTCAAAAGGACACCATTGTGATCCTTTCTAAAGAGAACTTCATCTATCAGTACAAAGGGAATAGATTATAATCTATAATATCTTCTTCTTGCTGAATCTAGGTCTGTAGGACATTGTCCTGTCTTCAAAAAATGAATCATGTTAGGCAACCAACCTGCTGCCTTGGCATGTTCTTTTGTAGAATGCACGACTAGAGATGCATTTGTTTTCTCTGATTTCTTTAAAATTTCATCCTCTGCCAAATGCTCACAAAGACCTCTTCCTTTAACTAGCTTGGTGGTTTGGATATCAATGTCATACTCCATCACTTTGGTAATCCAACCAACTCTTTTCTCATTTATGCCCTTAGAAAGAAAAAAATCTTTCACACTTGGATGAATAACCTTCAAGTGTAGCTTGCTATGGGTTAATAAATATCTAAACTTTTTAAGGCTTTTTACCACAACAAGTACATGTTTTCCCACAAAAAGAGTATCTTTGTTCATACTCTTCTAAACCTTTGCTAAAGAAAGCAATAGGTTGCTCTAATCCATCTGAACTTTCTTGAGTTAGCATTGCAAATATAGCCTCATGACCTCCATAAGTATAAAGGATAAAATCCTTACTAAAATTTGGGTTTAATAGAGAAGGAGCTTCTATTAAGGCTTCTTTGATAGCTTGGAAATTGGCTTTCCTATCTTTAGTCCAGTTGAAGGTTGAACCCTTCTTTAACATGGATGTCAAAGGCTTCAGTAAATCTACAACATTAGGCAAGAAACACCTAACAAAATTAATCCTTCCTATGAAAGATTGAAGGTTTTTCTTATGATGTGGCAAGGGTAGCTCTAGGATGGCTGCAATCCTTTCAAGGTCTACTATGATTCCTTCCTTGGACACTATGTATCCTAACAATTTCCCCTCATGAACTGCAAACACACATTTCTTGGGATTAAGTGATATCCCAAACTCTCTACACCTTTCAAAGATCTTCCTCAGATGTTTGATATGATATGTTGCATGTTTAGAATAAATAGTTATGTCATTTAAGTAGACTAGTACAAACTTGTACATGAGGCTTTTAAAGGCAATATCCATTGCCTTTTGAAAAGTAGCACCTACATTTGACAAACCAAAGGGCATATTTTGATAAGCAAGGGTTCCCCACTTGGTTGTAAATGTAGTCTTGTGTTGGTCTTCTTCATTAACTAGGATCTAATTATATCTTGAATAGCCATCCAATAATGAAAATCTCTCAGATCCAGAGACACATTGTAAGATTTGTTCCATAGAGGGTAATGGATGGTGGTCTTTTAGAGAGGCCTTGTTAAGGTCCCTGAAGTCAACACATAACCTCAACTCCCCATTCTTCTTCCTTATAGGAACAAGGTTGGAAACCCAACTGGTATGCTTGATGGGGTAGATGATATCACTTTCTATCAATTTGAGCACTTCTTTATGCATAAGTGGCTCAAACTTGGGATTAATAGGCCTTTTCTTTTTCCTTACTAGCTTGGCATTAGGCTCTAGTTTGATAGTGTGCTGAGAAAGGGCTGGATTAAAACCTTTGAGGTCTTCATATTGCCATGCAAATACATCACTTAATTCCTTAAATAATTGGGTACAAGCCTACTTTTCTAAATCAGTATTTACTTTTCCAAATTGTAAGCTTTTACCTGGTTCCAACTCTAATTCAACACAATGTTCTTGTTGAACTACCAAGCCAGCTTTGTTCTTCTTAATTTGATCATCCTTGGTAAAGACAATTTCTAAGGTGACAAGACCTCTAGGCATCTTATTAGATTTAAGTTGTATCACTTGGTCACTATAGTTCTGTAATAGTCTATCTTGGTTATGCTCTGAGAAGACATTCTCTTCAAACAAGAACTGCAAAATTTTCTCATCATTGTCAAACACTTGCCAATCAGTATCATTATCAGGGATAGAAGGTCTGACAATTACTTTGATATGCTGTTGGGTTCTTCCTTTGAAATACTATTAGGAATGTCATACTAAGATCCAATAGTAGCTAATATATCTACATTTTGATTTAGCTTCCTAGGGATGGAAACAATATTGAAAGCACAAAAGTCTTCAATTGCATCCCAAACTCTATGTTTGTATGCTTTCATGGTGTAATTTTTGGTTGCACTTATCCCTCTTACTTGGCTGACTACTAACTCATTGTCACCATAAACTTTTAGGGCTTTGAGCCCTCTTTTCCTAGTCCACTCTAGTCCATTCACTAGACTTTCATACTCTGCAGTGTTGCTAGTGCAGGAGAAACTGAATCTGAAAGCTATCTAATATCTTTCTCCTTCTAGGGACACTAGCATAGCACCACCACCAAAGCCATGTCTTCTTCTAGCTCATCAAAAAATAATTCCCAAACCTAGTTTCTTTGATCCTCTGAATTAGTGTCCTCTTTGAGAAGGTTTGGCTCTATGGATCCACTTTCTTGTATCAAATAGCTTCCCAAAATAGTATCCCAAATAAAATTTTCTTGGGCTTCTGAAGCCTTTTGTGATTCTAGTTCATCTAGTAAAATATCAAGGATATTTTCTATCTTAGTGTTTGCTTCTCTGATAATTGGGAAGTCATTGCTATCAAGTGCAAGGCAGTTTGTATTGATGGCATTGGACATATATGGTTCTATATGGTGAGCTACCAATGATTCAGATTTAATGGTGACCTTGGTACCATATCTTGTGTGGAAGAGCATGTCAGACCAATCAGAAGAAAGGTAGCCTCCTATTTGTTAATCTCTATTGAGCATTTAAGGTTGTCATTAGTATCAAACAATAGTAAATAGGTCGGTCGGTTACTTATATTGAGACAGTCGGGAACAAGAAGTAAGACAGAGCAGTTAGTAAGGTCTTTACACCAAGCATCACATAGTTTACCGAGCACCAGTGACACCAACACTGACAGTCAATAAACATTGAGTATCATAGTATACACTGAGAAGATTATACAGTGTTTACCGATGATCATAGAAAATGGCATAGTAATCTAAAATGGCACATTATACTATGCAAATGGTTATAACAGATTGTAAAATGGTTTACCAAGATCAAGGAGCATTTATTGTAAATAGATACTCATTAAATTTAATGTTTATCTTATTGTAATAGTTGATCTAGGTTATTTTTCACCATAGATCTTAGGGTTATGATTATTTTTGTAACCTAATTTTTTCTTAGGAAGCAAAATAGAACACTATATATTTGTTTGTTCACACCATTTTTAAGAGAGGTTGGTGAACTAATATATATGAATCAAGGAGCACCTGAAGACATTGCCTATCTTCAAGACAATCAATTTACCAAGTAGAACGGAGCACATAGGATATCAGATTGAGCAGAATCAGACAAGGCTACCAAGAAGAACAAAGCAGAGAACCATCACAGATAAGGTGATATTTTGATAAGCATTTATAGATCTTTTTATAGACAATTGAGTTGTCAACTAGTAGATACTTTCCTATTACTTTCTATCAATTGTGATAGAGTTTTGTGAAATCTCTTAACCATGTAGACTTAATATTCTTTGTATAAATCTCTTAACCAAGTACACACTTCATTTAGTGTTGTTAAATCCTATAACTAGGTAGATCTAGCTGATCTAATATGTTACTCCTAATATGGTAAGATCACCAGAAGTGATCAAAACTTGTAGCCTTAATAGGAAAACCTTTTCTATCTGTAGTAGTGAGGAATTTGTGGGTGTCATCCCCACCATAGTTTTTACCTTCTAACAAGGGTTTCTGCATTACCAAAATACTTGTGTTATGTGATTGTCATATTGATTTCATTTTGTTTAATTTCTTAAGTTAACTAGATGACTGATTTATGCAATTAGATTCAAGTTATTTTGATTGGTTATTACAGTATTTAGTTATAGATCAGAAAGGTTGTTACAAGTAATGTTTTGAAGGTACTGATTCACCCCTCCCCTCTCAGTACCTATCTCTCCTAATTCTAACAATTGGTATTAGAGCTCAATTCTCTTATTGAATAGTCTAACCACTGAAGGGTAAAGATCTAAGTCATGGAGAGATACAAACTTGACAAGACTACTGAGAATCAAAAAATACAAATATAGATGTTTGTTTAATAGTATAAACAAGCCAAGGAAGAACTGAAGAAATTACTGGTTGATAGGAAGAACCTTGCAATTCAGCTGAATGAAATTAGTTATCATGAAGAACCTATTGATGAAATATTTTATTGTATTGAATCAAGCTCTAGAAGTATCTCTGACAGATCCGAAAGCATAATCTCTGAGTTATCTAAAAAGAATCAGCATCTATCTGAGAAAGTGAAAGCACTTCTGTAGACACCGAAAAATCCTTCAGAAAATAAATTATTTTTGTTTTCTGAAAATCCTTGATGACATCATCATTTATTAATTAATTATTTATTTAATTAATTAATTTATTTTTATGGCATTAAATCCCTCTCTCTTAATTAAAAATCTTTAATTAAGGAATCTAGCCTAAAAATGTCATTTGGACATTATCCCTAATTTATTAATTATTTAATTAATAAATTGACCAAAAACCTCAAAAATAAATTAATTTATTTTTAATTTATTTTTTATCCCAAACTTGGCCAATTTCCTCTAGACCACAAACCTCTTCCAAAATCTTCTAATCCCTTCTTAATTTCGATTAAAAGGCTAATCCCATCTTTTCTAACCCTAATCCCAAGGTTAAATATTTAATTAAGGTTAAATATTTAATTTCCATATTTATTGAAAATATTTTAATAAATATTCCTAAAACTTAAGCTTTTGGAATGAATACCTTTTATTCCATGAAACTAAGGAGAAATCTAGACTCTTCTAGAATCTTCTCAAATCCACCCTCTTCACCCATCCTAATCCTTTTCTTTGTCCTAATCTAATCCTAATCCTACCCTTAAACCTTTGTGCAATCCTAACCAAGCTTAAGACTTTCCTAAACCAAAGCAAAGTCTTTCCTTCCAAATATCTCAACCACAAAGCATTTATTGCTTCCCCAAAGTCTTCAAAGCCTCTTAAAGCCCATTCATTGCTCTTACAAGCATTTATTTGGAGAGTTATGAGCTTGGAGCCCCCTTTGTTGACTCCTTTTTGCCCTTCCCTTCATCCACTCACCTTGTGACATGTGTCACCTCCTGATTGGCTGAGAACTAGCACAATCCATGTGCTTCCCTTTGAGTGAATCTTGGCCTCTCTTAAGGATTTCAATCCTGGCCATTCATTCCTCCTACCCCAAGCCTTAGAAATCCTATAAATACCCTCACTTCCTAAGGCAAATCATCTCTCAACTCTCAAACTCAATAGCAAAGTTATAATGTCATTTTCATTTTAGCATAAGCATAAGTTCATCATTTTTAGATCATTTTCAAGCTTAAATCACATCTAAATTAGCTTAAATGGATTAACATAGATTCATTTCTTGTTTTAATCTTAGTTCTTTCATTTAGCTTTGCATATTTGTGTGTTCTTGAGGCCTTTGAGGCAAAATAGGTTCCTCATACCTATTTTGTGTCATTTTGGGTCTTCATTAACCTCAAATCATCCTATTTTGCATGCTCCAAGTGCTTGAGTTTGCACACCCACATCCCTCTATATCTAAGCATATCAAACGGTGCATGGGTGCATCTGCTTTAAGCTTAAACTGAGGTGGCTTTGATTTTAGTTTGTTTACCTTTAAATTTGATTTGATAATATGCTATGACGTTTGTTTGTCTTTGGCCTTCAAAACAGGTTTAGGTGCACTCACAAATCCTAGTCTACATTCTGGCACGCCCGGTGGGACTCAAACCACAATCATTTTGATGAAATTATGCTTTATATGCTTGTATTTTGCAGGAAATAAAGAAATGTCGCCTTCATGAAAAGAAATGACGCCTACAGCAATTAAATGTCACCTTCAAACAAAGAAATGTCGCCTTCAACAAAAGAAATGTCGCCTACAAACAATCCAGTCACGCATTCATGAAATTAAATCACGCCTTTGAGGAAAGAAATGACGCCTATGAACTCTGTTTTCACGCCTGCATAACTGAGAATTTCCTATTGTCGGCAACTTCTGTTACGTTCCAGAATTCTCTTCTGTCGCCTTCTTGTAATTAAATCACACCTGTAACAAAAGAAATCACACCTCTGGTATTTTATCTGTCGCCTTTTGAGGTACAGAATGTCGCCTGTAAGAATTAAATGTCGCCTCTGCACTTTCCAGCGTCGCCTATAAGCTGGACAGTGTCACTTTTGGTTTTTGTCTTGAGTTGCTTAAAGACTGGTTTTTTTTTATTACAGCAAAGGTCAAACTCAATCTTGAATGAAACTTAAGGAAATGAACTTAGGTCCTAGAGTGTCATTGTCAATTTGAAAATCAAACTCAATCTTGAATGCACTAAAAAGAACAAACAACTCTATTCCCTATCTCGTTTCAAATTCCAAAGAAAGCAAACAAATTCAATCTTGAGTAATCTAAAGGACAAAACAAAGCTTTTTCAAAGTTCTTAAATCAACTCGCTAATCAAATCTTGAATGCACAAAAGGAAAAAACTTGCAACCGTTCAAAGCATTTACATTTTGAGGAAAAGAACAAATCAAAATCTAATCACGAGTGTCTTCATTTCAAAGTTCAAAATATCACTTAATCAAAATCTAGGAAAATAAACAAAATCTGCTTGATGTGCATGTAGGAGTTTTTCAATTCTTGCATAATCCTTGTTAGAGTAAGCAACGTGGAAAATTTGAACTTGGACAAGTTCACTTGTTCTACTTTTAGCGAAGCCTGTCCAAGGAGAAGCGCTTCCTCCTCGGAGAACGACCTCAAACCGGTATCCCCCCCGGCCGGTATACAAATAAGTGAATACCAAAAGAATCACTTACATCTCCTAATCGCCGGGCGTTCGTGCCAAACACGTGTCTAGGGATGGTAAACATTCCTCTCCCCCAGCATAATTGGCAAGGCTCTTAAGTGAGTCACGGATGATCAGCATAACCGAGTATGGAGACACCACGGAACTATTAAAAACCTGATAAACTAGAGGCTACCCTATCTACATCTGAAAGTATCAAAATCCTTGTGCAAGGACCGATTCCAAGGGGTTTACCGGGTCGCCTCAAGATTACTCACCATTTGTATTCCCTTCTGGGGGATACCAAGCTATGGGCAAGCGATTTTGATACTCACCTTCCTTAGGTAGATCTGTTTGAAGTGCTTGACAGTCAAAGACTCCGTGAAAACACTTGTTGAAACATACGCTTTCAAAGCTTTATCAGAGTCTTTTATCTTGTTTGTATCTCACAAAGTTGCTTTGTCCTTTGTGAAGATTGCTTTTATCAAATCCTTTGCCAATGGAAAAACATCAAGCAGATCTATAACTTGGTTCGAAGGACAATCAGAGCAGCCATCCCAAAACTTGGTCATCTCCCATCCCTTTGTCTGTCTTCTTCTAGAAAACTGTCTACTTCCGTCAGTCATCCCAATCTGAGTCTTAGTCTTCCAAACCATCTTTGTCCTTCCTCCTTATCCAAACTCATTCGCAAAGTCAGCATGTCTCCAATCTATAATGAGTTTGGTTATGATATCTCTCCTCTCCCACCAATCGATCCTAATGATGATGAAGGTCTTGTAGACCATGATGCCTATTACAGCCAGTTTCCTCCAAGCAACCCCCAGCGTTCCATCATTCCTCCAATCCAGCCAACCATGCCTTCGCGCTTATCACCTAGCACTCCCTTTCATGTCCTCGGCAAGGCTAGCACTCCTTTTCATGTCCTTGGCAAAGCAACCCCAGTATCTTATCCATCCCCAACTTATCCTTGTCTTCAACCTACACCTCTTTCATATGCTCCTTTTAGGCCTCCACTTTCTGCTATGGTCATTTCTCCATCACCATCATCCCTTAGAAACGCTTCACGCTACTTTCCTTATCTAAGGCCTCCATCTACCCATCCTCCAAAAAATTCTAAAATCCAAGATTCTAGTCCTCCCATCCTTTTCACCAAACCTCTATCCTTTCCCAAACCACCATCTTCTGCTCCAAACCCCAATCCTCCATCCTGTCTCAAACCACCATCTTCTGCTCCAAACCCCAATCCTCCATCCTGTCCCAAACCACCATCCTCTCTTCCAAACCACATTACCAAAAATCTTTCCCCACCAGCAAAGTTCATCCCTCAACCCACTCCAAAACCTGTACCTCGAGCCATTAGCCCTGCCTCTTCAGCACCATCATCCCCTCAAGCAAAATCCAAAGCTCCCTTTTCAAAATCATCTTTTTCATGGGTGTTCCCTTCTTTCTCTCCTCCTTCGCAAACATCTACCCAAGCACAAACCCCACTTTCATGCGAAGACCATCCAAGTTCCCCATCTCCTCCACCTTCCAAACCTTCTTCACCACAAAAGTCTCCAAGGAAACCAATAACAGAACCCAAGGAAGAGCCAATAGCAAAACCCACGCCCGAAATTGAAAAGCCAAGCAACCCTTCATATGAAGCCATCATTGATGAGGCCCATCTAGCGCTCCCATCTATTATCTATCTTCCATACATCCCAACCGTTGATCCTCTTCCATCTCCTATCATCGTTGAGTTCCTTCCATCTGAAGTATCTATCCAATCCCCAAAATCATCTCCTCCTAGCATTATCCAAAGCATACCTAATGAGCTTCCTGAGTTCATCCCTCTCCCTGTCATTGCAGCTGCAAAATCTCCCATCCTTTTATCCATACCATCTGAAGAGTTCTTCCTTCTTCCAGACACCCCAGCAACAGAGTTCCCAATCCTTCTATCCACTCCCTCTGAAGAGTCCATCCATACATCCCCCAATCCTCTATCTGAACAAATCCCATCATGTCAAGATCTGAACCAAAAGCATGTTGAAATATCTATAGAAGAACATCAAGATCCAACCCCTTTACTTCCCCCATCGCATGTTCTATTGCCTCCATCACCTTCAATCCAAAATCCTACAATCCCAATTCCTCCAATTCAAGATCCTATCATCCTAGTTTCTCCAACTAAAGATCCAATACCATCCCCCAATCCTAGTCAAAATCCCAACATCCTATCCTCTCCTCTTGAGGATCCTCCTAACCAAACTGTCTAGCTGCCGTCACTCTATCCCCTTGGGTCACTAACATTTGTCAAAGGCAAACCACTTGAAGAAGAAGAAATCAGCTTCCTATCTTCCATCAGAGAACCAGAAAATGGCTGTTTGTCATTCACCCCAAGTCAGAAATATCCTTGTCTGGATAAAATGCTAAAAAGATGGAACTATCAAGGCAAAGGCCTTGGCACTCACGAACAGGGAAATATACAGCCCATTCAAGGCAAGAAACATCCAAAAGGCTATGGAATTGGTTGCACACCAGAAGAGGACACTCCCTCCACATCAGCGAAAGGTACTTCATCCAAAAATGTTGGTACAGCTAAGGCAAAGTTCAAACATCCATTCAAAACCAACAAAACATCTTCCAAAAACCACAACGCAATTCCTCCTCCTCCATCGTTACAACCGAGGAAAACCTATCATATTCCTCCTTCATCCTCCCCATCCATTTTGGGTCCCTATGTCCCAAAGTCTTTCAGCGCATCTCCGTTACCTAGCAAATCCATTTTGGGACCTTATATCCCAAAATATCATCCCCCATCTTATCCTACTCAGCCTTTCATCCAACATCCAAGCATCCCTAGTCAAGATCAACAACGGCACATGTCCACATATCCTATCTACCAATCTCCTTCCATCTCTCCATCCAAATTTCCTCCATCCCAGACAACTCCTCATATTCCTCCCAATGCTCCTCGCAACTTGGATGCCATATCGCGCATGAATAAAGGGAAAAATCCACAAAAATCCAAAGATTGTTATGTCCAGCCTAATCGACATGCACAATCAAAGAAAAATCCGATCAAGCAAGCCAAAGCAAACCACTAGCCACAAAGGCCCATCAAAGCAAATGCCAAATCTAATGCATCCCAATGGCTGCAAAGGCCCAATGACGATTACCATGTCCAGTCTAATCAACATGGTCAATCAATGCAAGCTCCAATCAGGCAATCAAATGCGCCGCAAAGGCACACTAAAGCTAAAACAAAAATGATGTGGATCCCAAAGCAAAAAGATGTAATCCATCTAACAAAAACATCCACAATGGCATCCAACGTTGCCCATCTCCCAGCTCCTCAATCTTCCCCTCCATCTCCTCCATCCTCTAGCATAAATCCTCCATCACCTCTATCTCTATCTTCCACATCCAATCATCCATCTTCCTCGTAACATGTGCCAATGTTGATCCTGACAACATCCCCCTATCTTGATCACTTTCCATCCTTCCATCCAAACACTTTCTACCACCATCTTTCCCATCTCCCCCATCTAATCCATGACTTTGCATGATCCCCCTATCCTGCTACAGTTGTACCAACATCCAGGCACACAATCAAAAGAAATCAGTGAGGAAAGTCAGCAAAGATCAGTCAGCACATCTAAAACAGCAAAGGGAAATCAATGACAAATCAGAGAAATCAGCAAAGTCAACAGGCAATCAGACTTTAGCATCAACATATGCCTATCAGCTTAAAACAGAAGCATATTTTGGAGAGGAGGCAAGCTTTAGTCGCAAAAGTTAAAAAAAACAAAAGCAAATCATGAGTCTTTTTGTGAAAACCCTTCTGGGGCACATTCTGATTCCAAAACAGTAAAAATAAAGGGCGTATCTTCTAGTGAAAACTTGGCAATTCAAGCGCTAGAAGATGGAGCTTTGCCTCTTCCTCCTATCTGGGATAACAACACATGATAGTTGCCTTTCAACATTGCAAAAACCAAGCTAAATCAACTTGGGTACAGAAGGATGTTTGTGGCTCATCTACATGGAAGTTAACCTGACAGAAAGTGAATCATGACCTTAAGTGCCTTGCTCTAAGGAGTCAATTATCAACTGTGCATGGTCATATGCACATGCCTAGGTGTGATCTTAAGCTTGTCGTCCATCATCTAGCAATGGATCCCCATGACAAGCCGACAACATCAGAAAATCAGCAATCCACATCAGAAAATCAGTGAAGAATCTCTCAGAAGATCAACATCAAATCGCATGATAGCACCAAAATCAGCACAAAACTCAGCGCCACATCAGAGAGTTAGCAACAACATCAAAATATCTGTGCAAAAATAAAAAACAGCAGGGCCATCATCAAATCATAAGGGAACATCCAATCAAAGAATCAACAACACCATCAGAATATCAGTGACAAATCAAAAGGTCACCATCTAATCAAGAGGAAGCGCCAAAACGGCGACATCAGCTGATCAGCAATCATGACAGCATTAAATCAGAGCTTCAACAACAAATCAAAATGTTAGTGCATATTAGCACCGAATCAGCAACACATCCAAACAAAATCAGAAGTATCAATGCATATCAGCACAAAATCAGCAACAAATCAAAAAATCAGTGGAATATCAGCACAAGCTCAGCAACAAATCAGCAAGATCAACACAAAGTCAAGAAAAAAATGCAAAAATCCATAAAAATTGGATAAATCAAAGGAGCAAGTTATCAACAAAGCAAAAATCAAGAGAAAAACATTCGTCCTCTGGTGAAAACTTGGCAATTCAAGCGCCTTGGACAAGTACCATGGTGAAAACCTGGCAAACAGGCACCATGCGTGGTGCCCCCCCCTAATTCCTTTCTGCAGTTAGGGGCTTCCTTTCTATCACCTCTTATCCAACATGTCCTCCATCCCCTTTTGTCTCTCACTTCCTTCATTTTCCAGTGGATCTTGATGACAAAAATAGAGACTATCAGATGTACATGCTTTTGGGCACCTCCTTGGCATCCATTGCACCTTTCAGCTACATATCCTCTATCCAATCCTTTCATCCTAGCTTCCATCCTTCCTCATCCTCTTATTGGCATATCTTCTGTCCAAGCATACACCATGCCTTTAAAACACATGAACTATCTTAAACAGGGGGCATCCTCTTCCTTGGTGACGTATTCCTTGGAGGCTATCCAAATCTGAATCTTCCATCTCCCAAAATCCTCAACAATTTCTCTATCCAAATCCAAACCAACCACCATCCAATCCTTCCAGCACTCCTCTATCTTGATCCACCAGCAAACCAACTCAGCATCCCATATCCTTTATCAGAATCCAACATCCACCATCCACAGCAGAAAGCAGATTCACCATCTTTTGCACCAAAATCCAGAGCTCCAAATCCACAAGCATTATCGTGTTCCAGCCCTTTGAGTTGTTTCCATCCCTTATCCTAAATCAGAAATCATCCTCTTTTTGGCACAACGTGTTGTCTTAAAGAAATCAAAACCTTGTCCTTGCATAGCCTTATCATCTCAAGCAAGAGATTGGCTTGTATTGACAAGAATCCAATTGACCGAAGATCATCAGTCTATCCTAGGTTGACGCAATCCTATCACTGATCCTCCATTGGGAAAATAGCAGCTCATTTTGTTGACACTTGGTAATCTTCCACCAGCTTTCCATCTTCCACCAGCTTTTCATCCTCCAAGTAGCTTTTCCATCTTCAAAATCTTCTAGCAGTTCCACCATCCAATCTCCCCGAATCTTCCTCCATCCAAATCTTCTAGCAGTTCCATCCTCCCCATCCTCAGCATTTTCCTCCATCTTTCCAACACCTAGTATCTTCTCTTGTCATTGGTATCTAGCTATAGGCTAACCTCATTGCAATCCAATGCCATTCATCCCTATCCACACCTTGCTAGCAATCTTCCCAACCTATCCATATCTTCTAGCTAGCCAACACCCAAGATCAAGCCAACCGATCAAATCACATCCTTCGTCTTGTAGCAAGCCTTGATCTCGATCCAATCATCATCATTTGGGATATGTTCTTCCCAAATCTGTGTCATTTTAGGACGTATCATCCATCACCAGTCCGTCTTGGCCTTCCAACCCAACTGGGGCATCATCTTGCATATCTTTGAAGTTTTCAGCTTCATCCCCAGGTTCTTTGTATATCCTATTCTTGAGTCTTGTACCTAAGTGTCAGTTGTGTCTCCACCTAAGCTCATTTGTACATTTGTGTCTTTAGGTCCCATCCTTTGTCTTAGTCCTTTGTCCGTCCTGCAGCAGCATTTGATCAAATATCTTGTCCCATCCCCAGCCTCAGAAAACTTTGTAGTCCCACTCAGGCCTTGTGCTTCAGCAACATCAATTGTCGACTTATCCTTGTTCATCTTGATTATTCCTTGAACTTCAGCTTTTTCCAGCGAACAACTACACTTATTCTCTCACCAACCCACGGGTCCTTGAGGATATATCGTTCCTCCTGTCTGACCTAATCTTCCATCCTGGTCCTTGAGGATATATCGTTCCTCCTGTCCGACCAATCTTCCCACCATCAATCAAACCTAATCTCTCTCCTTGGCAAAGGATGTCTTTTTGGAGTTATCATTTTGATCTTGGATTTTTGTCCTTTGGGTCTTGTTAATCGTTTTGGCTTCTCATTATCCCACCAGGGTCACCACGATTCATTATATCACGGTGTGCTGCGTGTGCGGATAATCTGGGGCAAGGTCTTTTGATCTTTTGCTTCTGCTTGTGAGTCAGTTGTGTGTTTGTGGTTCCTTCAGCATCGGATCCGCCATGTCGCCTCTGCGCTTCATGTGTGATGTTGGGGCAACCCTGTGTGTTTGTTTAGCGTCAGTCCTCGTCAGTCCTCTGCAACACTGGTGACAAGGCCTCGTGATCCCAGTATCCTTGGCAGGTCTCTAGCATTGCTATATTAAATCTAGGTTGTGCACTCCCGTTTGCACTTGGAGCTATCTGGTCCCTTGCATTTATCATATAGATTAATCTTGCATCTTTGCATACAGCTGCATCTTGCATCTTGCATTTCCATCTCATCTTGCATATCATCCATATTTATTTTTAGAAGTGAGGTTATTTATCTCCCCTTTCTTCCTAGGCCCTTCCTTCCTCGTCCCACCGGGCACACTCTGTCCCAGGACGTAATCCCTCTTTCTCCTTGTCCCACTGGGTGCATCTTCCATGATTTTGTCCCACCGGGGCATGTTCCTTTTTCTTCTAGTCCACCCAGGTGTCATACCCTCTTCTTCTGATTCTAGCCTCGGCATCTTGTTTTCTTGTCTTTGACGCCATGCCACTTGCGGCATCGCATCAAAGAGGGGCAAAATGTAGACACCGAAAAATCCTTCAGAAAATAAATTATTTTTGTTTTCTGAAAATCCTTGATGACATCATCATTTATTAATTAATTATTTATTTAATTAATTAATTTATTTTTATGGCATTAAATCCCTCTCTCTTAATTAAAAATCTTTAATTAAGGAATCTAGCCTAAAAATGTCATTTGGACATTATCCCTAATTTATTAATTATTTAATTAATAAATTGACCAAAAACCTCAAAAATAAATTAATTTATTTTTAATTTATTTTTTATCCCAAACTTGGCCAATTTCCTCTAGACCACAAACCTCTTCCAAAATCTTCTAATCCCTTCTTAATTTCGATTAAAAGGCTAATCCCATCTTTTCTAACCCTAATCCCAAGGTTAAATATTTAATTAAGGTTAAATATTTAATTTCCATATTTATTGAAAATATTTTAATAAATATTCCTAAAACTTAAGCTTTTGGAATGAATACCTTTTATTCCATGAAACTAAGGAGAAATCTAGACTCTTCTAGAATCTTCTCAAATCCACCCTCTTCACCCATCCTAATCCTTTTCTTTGTCCTAATCTAATCCTAATCCTACCCTTAAACCTTTGTGCAATCCTAACCAAGCTTAAGACTTTCCTAAACCAAAGCAAAGTCTTTCCTTCCAAATATCTCAACCACAAAGCATTTATTGCTTCCCCAAAGTCTTCAAAGCCTCTTAAAGCCCATTCATTTCTCTTACAAGCATTTATTTGGAGAGTTATGAGCTTGGAGCCCCCTTTGTTGACTCCTTTTTGCCCTTCCCTTCATCCACTCACCTTGTGACATGTGTCACCTCCTGATTGGCTGAGAACTAGCACAATCCATGTGCTTCCCTTTGAGTGAATCTTGGCCTCTCTTAAGGATTTCAATCCTGGCCATTCATTCCTCCTACCCCAAGCCTTAGAAATCCTATAAATACCCTCACTTCCTAAGGCAAATCATCTCTCAACTCTCAAACTCAATAGCAAAGTTATAATGTCATTTTCATTTTAGCATAAGCATAAGTTCATCATTTTTAGATCATTTTCAAGCTTAAATCACATCTAAATTAGCTTAAATGGATTAACATAGATTCATTTCTTGTTTTAATCTTAGTTCTTTCATTTAGCTTTGCATATTTGTGTGTTCTTGAGGCCTTTCAGGAAAAATAGGTTCCTCATACCTATTTTGTGTCATTTTGGGTCTTCATCAACCTCAAATCATCCTATTTTGCATGCTCTAAGTGCTTGAGTTTGCACACCCACATCCTTCTATATCTAAGCATATCAAACGGTGCATGGGCGCATCCGTTTTAAGCTTAAACTGAGGTGGCTTTGATTTTAGTTTGTTTACCTTTAAATTTGATTTGATAATATGCTATGACGTTTGTTTTTCTTTGGCCTTCAAAACAGGTTTAGGTGCACTCACAAATCCTAGTCTACAACTTCAAATTGGTCATGAATCTCAAATGGTGAGAATGGTGGAAATCATGAACAATGCTAGACAAGTTGAACAAGATCGAAATCTGGCTATTGAAGACCAAAGACTGATGACTGAACAACTTCAAGCAAAAGAAAGTGAAATACAAAGACTCATTGATCACCACTTCCAAGTATCAAATCAGGTGATGACAGTTAATTAAGAAATGAACCAAGTAAATGGAGAATTATCAAGAAGACTTGAAGATGTTGCAATACTTAGAGAAGATAATGAAAAATTGAGAAATGAAATAAAGACACAAAAGAAACACAATGAAATGATGAAGATAGTTGAGGACAACTCTAAAAAGATTGATGATTTCTTGACTAATTAGAGGAGATTCGAAAGTAGATTCAGTATAGGCTACACCAATGAAGGATAATCATCACAACAAGATGAAAAAGTCAACAATAATCAAACTCAGAAACCTAAGGTGATGACATGTTACCACTATGGAAAAATAGGACATACATCTAATGTGTGCAGAAGTAAAGCACAAGGTAAACCTTCTGTCATTCCTAAGTTCAATGGATATTGTTATTATTGTGGTAAGTTTGGACATCCAGCTTATGAATGCAGAGCTAAAAAGAGTGACATTTCTAATAATAGTACTAAGGAGAAAATATGCTATACTTGTAATAAGCATGGACACACTGCAAGGCAAAAATGAAACAAGTCTGGACACCTAAAGACAAACAACAATGAAAGCCATATCAACTGAAGAGACAAGGTAACTCATATGTTTGGGATTATAATACATGGACTAGTTGTACTACATGTGGTTGCTATGGACATATTGCAGAAAAATATTATAGAAAGAGTCAAATTGGACAATCAAGAAACTAGACAAATGTAGGAATGGCATGTGTGCACTATCACAAGGTCGATCATGTAAGCAAGAACTGCAGAGACCAAGAACCTAATGAAAACCATATATTTGAGAGTGGATATAACATTGCAGATATTATGAAGTTAAGGAACACAATGTGGAAGAAGGCATCTAATGAGAATGCTGAGTCAAGTAACACTATCGGTGAAACCTCATCCACTAGATTGGGTGACATCGGTACCTCCACTTAAGATGACAAAGATATGTATGGAATTGACATTTTAAATGATCACATTTTACATAGAGTTCCTTATATATGATTTACAAATACCAAATCTGCATGAATAAAGATGCACCATGGTTTATGTGTTATAAGTTTACAAATGTCATATAGTCGGTAAAAGAAGAAACATGAGCTGGTTACCCATCAGTAATCACTATACAAGGTTAACTGATAATAGTACAAACTGATGAAGAAATTATATGCTAACCAAGAAAAAGATATTGTAGAGATCACTAAGCTGATAGCCATTTCATACCAAAAGTTAGGTCACGCATTTAATGCATCAAAGTTTGAGCGGGAATATCGAAAAGTCTATAAATACGCATAAATAGAGTTCATTGTTACATTGCGATTTCAAAGAAAGGAGATCTTACAGAGAAGAGTTTGATCTAAATATTTTCAGAAAAGATTCCAAGCTATTGTAGATCAAACCGATGACAATTCTTCAATGATAATGAGTAAGTTCATCTGCCTACTAAACACCAGTTATCTATTGTTTGCCGAAACCCTAGAAATAATTTATGGCATTGACATCGACCACAAGCAAATCGTAGAACATTGAGTAGGAAGTGGAATTAATTTTTAGGGCACACTTTTCTGAAGAAAAATTTGAACCTCATCCCAAGGTCGCAGCACAAATAGATGATATGGGTGCATTTTCTAGTATTCCAGATAGGGTTTTGTTAACAGAAGATGTTAGGGCCTACATTCACTGCAAGATCGGTGAAGTATGTGATTTTGAGACCATTGCAGCTTATCAAAAAATCTATGGACCGGATGGTAAGATTAAATCTGAATATAATAGGATTGAGGAGTCAGGGTTATGTCATTTCACATACTTCCTGCAATCCTTTCACAATGACTGGATAAGAATTGTGCTAAGCAGATTTCATGATGGTAAATTTTCATTAGATAAACCTATTGAGGTCACTAAGAAGATTATCAATAGGGTTACTGGGTACCCTACAACTGACAAAGCCAAAGCTTTTTGAAGTTCATCTCATCCTGACATAGAAAAGAACACTGGAGCCCAATGGGATGGAAGGGCATTGAAAATATCAACTATCAAAGATCCAGTGGTAAAATTTGTAGCTCATGTCATCAGGTACAAGATATTCCAATCAAGTAGACCAAATAGTGTACCTTGCAACACCGTGGACATGGCTTACAAAATTATGAAGAAAGATCACCAGGTTGATCTTGCTGAGCCACTACTACACCAACTACATGACAACATGAAGACAATAAAAGAAAAGAAGTCCAATACATGTAATTACAGATCATTGTTTGTCTGTACATTTCTCTATCTACAAAAATATGTACTGAGTATCAGTCAAGTAAATTGGCAATCAGACAAACCAATAACTGCACAAATTAATGAAATGATGCAAAGTCTAGGAGACAATTTGAACAAGGAATTCAATGCATATTTCAAGGAATTTCAAACAAAAATGCAACAAAGAAGTAGAATTCCAAGGGAATTAGTAAGTAAATTTGAAGATGACATATACTTTGTGGTAAGCACAAACCATTCAATGATAAAGGTTGTAGAACCAAGAAAAAAATGGCTAGCATTGATGGGATATGAAATAAATCATGATTTCTCTTTGAAATCTATCAATGCATTGCTGGCTTTATTGATAGACATCACTGCTAGTAGGTTTGGTGTATATGAGGAAGATAAGTCTAGAATCACAATGGACATAGAGATCGGAAAAATGTCTAGAAGGGTTAAGAAAATGAGAAAAGATCTCTCAACAAAATATGGAAATGTATCTGACTCACCTAAGGAGTCACCGGTTGATGAGGCGATGGAAAGTTAGTTATAGTTGGCTGAAAAGCCCTATGATAGGGAGGAGACCGAGTTAGACAAAGAAAAGGATAACACATCAGTTCCTCCCACCAATGATGAAGAGGAAATTCAGCTACCAGAACCTAAAGGAATGAGGAAACGTTCATCAACTACTGCACAATCCACTGAGAATGAAGAAGCAATAAAAGTAGTAAAAAGAAGAGTAGCTACATCGATGAAAAAATACATAAAGAGAAAGAACAAGAAGGTAGCTGAGCCACCGAAGAAAAAGAGGAAATACATAAGGAGTAAAGAAGATATAGAGGACACTGACACTAAAAATGATCCTGATCAATTCAAGTTAGTTCGTAATAGGGAAAGTACTATAGAATAAATTATTGAAGATATAATTGAGAATGGAAATCTTACTAATGCAGGCATAGGCAAATTTGGCAAAATATCATTTGAGGAAAAAACAAAGATAGAACATGGTATCGTCCAAATGATAATAAAATTCAAGAGAGTACCGATGGAATTTGCAGGTCAATTGCCAAAAGAACTTGATGACAAAATAAGTGAGAGATGGGCTATTGCACTAGATATAGAGAAAAGGAAAAGAGAACGGTCACTAGGCCATGCAGCCTCACACTTTAGCTATGCTGAGGTAAGTGAATACATGACAAAGTATCAAGCTAGATTTCTAGTCAAGAATAGAGCAATGTAGATCATGGATGAGAATGTGGATGGTATGGATGTCATATGTGATTCTCTATGGAAATCAATTTTGAAAGTAGAAGAGAAAGCTTAACAGGAAGCATTCTTGAAACTGTCCAAGAAGAGACACAGTTCAAAAGATAAAGGTATTTTCATTGATAATAACAAAGGTAAGAAAATAGAAGACACTGGTATATCAGTTACCAAGGTAATTAATATCATAGAACAAAAGGAGGAAATCAAAATTTCACAGGATGCACCAGATCAAGTTAAGATCCACTTGCAAAAGAAAACCAATGATGATGCACTCATCAAGGACATCATTAACGGTGATCTTGATGATGAGGATGATGAAGATGTGACAATTGCACCATATAAAGATGAAGCATTAGACATTTCTAGTGTGCTCACATCACTATTGAGTGAACTACTTGTACTTGTAGATGCAATTGAAATAATTTCACAAGTACAACCCAATGTACCTCATCTTGAGCCAAATATAGATACTACTAAGATTCAAGCACCCAAGCATCCTGTAGATACAAATGAGCCAAACAAACTAGAGGCATAGTCTACTGAAACAAAGGAACCATAAGAAGCCAAGTCAATCAAGGTGAACCCACTTGACACTACAACTGAGACTCCCACACACTCTATTGAGGAGTAGAAGAAGGATGCTAGAGTGTCAACTGGGAAGGATACTTCAAGGAGTGAAGAAAAATCTATTGTCAGAAGTGAGAAGAAGTCACCTCTTGCCCAGAAGAAGAAGAAGAAGAAGAAGAAAGTCAAAGGGCCGGTCACCATTGATGAAGTTATCATTACACCAAAATGTGACCCAAGAACCCTAAGCCCCAAGGAACTAAGTAGATATGGGGAGTTATGTTCAAGGAAAGTAGCACAAGAAAAGTGAAGGCAAGAACACAAATGCAAAGAAGTGTTAAATGATATACGAGATATTCTACAACAGATAGTACCGGAAACAAATATTGATGAGAATACTCCCATCATAGATCAACTTGCCACAATCGCCAACAAAATCAATGCCCTTGATACAGATGCAGACAAAAGAATAGAAGAAAGGGTAGAGTCCAAGATTTAGAACAAATTAGCAGAAAGGATAAGCACAGAAGTGGCACTGAACAAAGTAAAATTATTTGAGGTCATCACTAAGGTAAAATCTATTACCTAGATAATCTATCAACTTCTAATCAAGCTTTGTACTTCAGAAACCTTCACTGTAGCAGTCAGTGAAAAGATAAAAGGTTTAGAAGAAGAGATAAAGTTGAGTACATAGGTAGCTATCATCGAGCCAACTACTTTCTTAAAGAATATTAACCAAGTTTAGGAACTCTGGCGGCTGATAAAAAACTTAAGGAATCAAGAAATGCACATCACCAATCAAGTTACAGAGTTACAGAAAGAACTCACTCCTTACCTGATGATTTTTGAAACACATATTGTCAAAGTTGAGAAACTTGTAGCAACACCAGAGATTTTAGTGTTGGATAATATCTTTGACATGCATGCACAAGTCGGTCTTGAGCACATTGCTCTTACCAACTTGAAAGAGGAATGGGACAACCTCTTGGAGTCTGTACAGAAAACCCATCGAAACATTTTTGAGAAGATGTAAGTATACATTATATTTATTTTTTTTGCATTTGGCATTATTATCAAAAAGGGGGAAAATCATGTATATGCCAAATAAGTATACTTTGATATGTATATTACATACTACTGGGAGCATAAGGCATATATAGAAACATTTTGTCTATATACATTCGAAGTTTTGATACTAATGCCAAAGGGGGAGATTGTTAATCTCTATTGAGCATTTAAGGTTGTCATTAGTATCAAAGAATAGTAAATAGGTTGGTTGGTTACTTATATTGAAACAGTAAGTAACAAGAAGTAAGACAGAGCAGTCGGTAAGGTCTTTACACCGAGCATCAAATAGTTTACCGAGCACCAGCGACACCAACACCGATGGTCAGTAAACACTGCGTATCATAGTATACACTGAGTAGATTATACAGTGTTTACCGATGATCACAGAAAATGGCATAGTAATCTGAAATGGCACATTATTCTATGCAAATGGTTATAATAGATCGTAAAATAGTTTACCAAGATTGAGGACCATTTATTGTAAATAGGTACTCATTAAATGTAATGTTTATCTTACTGTAATATTTGATCTAGGTTATTTTTGCACCGTAGATCTTAGGGTTATGATTATTTTTGTAACCTAATTTTTGCTTAGGTGGCAAAACAAAACACTATATATTTTTTTGTTCGGACAATTTTTAAGAGAGGTTGGTGAACTAATATATATGAATCAAGGAGCACTTGAAGATATTGCCTATCTTCAAGACAATCAGTTTACCGAGTAGAATAGAGCACAGAGGATATTAGATTGAGAAGAATCAGACAAGGCTACCAAGCATAACAAAGTAGAGAACCATCATAGATAAGGTGATATTTTGATAAGCATTTATAGATTTGTTTCAGACAATTGAGTTGTCAACTAGTAGATACTTTCCTATTACTTTCTGACAATTGTGATAAATTTTTGTGAAATCTCTTAACCGAGTAGACTTAACAGTTTTTGTATAAATGTCTTAACCGAGTACACACTTCATTTAGTGTTGTTAAATCCTATAACTAGGTAGATCTAGCTGATCTAAAATGTTACTCCTAATAGGGTAAGATCACTAGAAGTGATCAAAACTTGTAGCCTTAACAGGCAAACCTTTTCTATTTGCAGTAGTGAAGAATTTGTGGGTGTCATCCCCACTGCATTTTTTATGGGTGTCATCCCCACTATAGAATTTGTGGGTGTCATCCCCACTGCATTACCAGAATACTTGTGTTATGTGATTTTCATATTGATTTCATGTTGTTTACTTTCTTAAGTTAACTAGATGATTGATTTCTACAATTAGATTCAAGTTATTTTGATCGGTTATTACAGTATTTAGTTATAGATCAGAAAGGTTGTTACAAGTAATGTTTTGAAGGCACTGATTCACCCCTCCCCTCTTAGTACCTATCTCTCCTAATTCCAACACTATCTTGGTTGTAAACTCCCTTCATAGACATATGACAAATAAAGTAGGGAGATCTATGATATATATATATATATATATATATATATATATATATATATATATATATATATATATATATATATATATATATATATATCAAGTAGGATGGAGAAATTAGGACTTGCATGAAGGATTAGACTAGTATCCTTGGCCACACCTATAGTGTTAACTGAGGATCCATCAAGTTGTGTAACCTTCTTTTGGAAGGGTTTATATTTAAGTCCTAATTGGTCAGCCACCTTTTTGGGCATTACAGTACTAGTAGCTCCACTATCTACCATACAATTATGTACTAAGGATTTTCCAATAATTAAAGTTATATAAAAGGGAGGGGGTTTTGAGTTCCTACCTTGAATGGTATTGGCTTTGGAGTTGCAATTTGGAGCCTCCTTTTCTTGATTAGTGTTGACCAACACTAGCTTTACAATCTCTTTTGTAGGCTGAGGAACTGTTACTTTAGTCATGGCCTTCTTCAAAATCTCAGGTTATCCTGAAATAGCCAAAGAGTCCCACATAAACATAGTAACATTCACCTTCTTCATGTTGTCTACAATGTTGAAAGGTGTCACATTATGTACTCTTTGTTGTGATTTTACTATGATAGGTTCCACTTCTTTGATATTCTGGCCTTCTTTGCTTGTAATGACAAGAGCCTTCTTAAATATGATAGGAGGAGATGGTTGTAGTGGTTCTACAGATGTAGTAGCTTTAGTCCCATAATCTACTCTCTCCATGTCTTGAGCTCTTCTCTTTGATCTTGTGTTGGAAGCAATGGAAGGTTCATCATTGACTCCATTGAAGTCTTACTACTCCTAATTGAAAAGAACAATCTCATCAGCTTGTGATTCTTGTTGAGGAAATGATCCACTGGAGGAGGCCTCTGATTGGGCATGTGAGGCATTCTGAATCATTAGGGATTGATTCATTCACCCATTTGAACATGTAGCTTGATTGTGAGGTTGATTACAAGGGAAACACCATTCATTGTCCAAGGCCATATTATTTTGACTAGGGACCACATCCCTAACTAGATTTGTAGAATTAAGAGGTGCAGGGTTGTATGGTTGGAATGGTCTTTGATTAAAATTTTTCTTTTGGTAAGCTCCTTGATAACCTCCTTGGTATGGTGGCCCATTTTTCTGATAAGGCTATCCTTGATTTTGATATTTTTGATTAGGACCTTGGCCTTGTGGCTGAAAGGGGGACCTAATTCCTTTCCCTTGCTTCTTTAGGTTTGTAACCTCTTTAGTTAAATTCTATAGCAAATTTGTCATTTCTTGTTGACTACTTTGCTGACTATTCTTCATCTCTTGCAGTTCCTAAGAGAAACTTGCCTTTAACTCCTCACCACTAGTACTATCTTGAGGTGCTAATATGGGGGGAATAGGGGTAAAAGGAGGTATTTGTAGAGGTTTAGTGGGATAAAGGCTAGGAAAGATGGGCATGGGTGGCCTTCTTGCTATCATGCCTACATGGATTAAACAATTTTCAGCCCTGACAGCTATGTCAAAAGCTTGGGGTACAGTGGTACCACCCATGGATTGGATCATGACAAAGATCTAACTATTCAAGCTTTGCAAGAAGTATGGGAAAGCATGATCAGCTGATGGCCTCACTGATATTGAAATTCTATTCCATGTTTTGAGAAATATACTGTTATAACCTATCGTTTGTTCTTGAGGGTCTCTTTTAATGGTTGTCAACTGCTCAACCAAAGACAAGTTGTCTGATTTATCCTAAAAGTGTCTACTCAATGCATCCCCTAATCCATCCCATGAATTAATGGAACCAACAGAAGAAGTTCTAAACCATTCAAGAGCCTTACCCTTGAGGGAGGTGTTGGCACCTACAAATTTTCATGGCTTTACCAATTTTTCTTCCGGTCTCTGTAGTTGTTTTTCCTAGTCTCTGGCCAAGAAACCCTTGCAAATATTCAAAATCTAGCCATTACTTTGAAAAACCCTGGCCCTGTTCTAATTTGATGTTACCTTTTCTGGGCCACTTAAAGTCCTACTTTGCATGTTCCTTATTATTTTATCACCTTGTGGGGTCATGTCCTTTAATTCTTCCTAAGTTTTTACCCCGGCCCCCTTTAATATTTCCCTATGCCTATGGTTCCCTCGTTAATCTTTCCTAAGTCTTCTAGCCTAGCAGTGTTTTAATTTTTCCTAGGTGAGTGCCTTAATTTTTCCTATGTTTTAGCTTAAATTTTCCTAGGCTCAGCTCTCTGACACCATCTCAATCCAATGGTTGTCGCGAAAGCGCAAGGGATTTGTTAGAGCTATGATGTCGTGATGTCCATTGATCTTCCTTTATGACATAGCACTTCAAATAGGTGGGTCCAATGACATGTAGGTACAAATGGTAAGCTTTGATTGGTCCATGGGTGAATGACTAGATATGCTATCAGTGGGACTTGGTTTTCAGCTTGTCAGAGGGTCCTGACCTTGTTAGAGAATTGACGAATGGTGTAAGTTCTCATTGAATTTGTCAGAGGCTTGAGATTATGTGACAGTTGTCCAATCTCATCCAGTGTCAGAGGGTTGTCAGGGTAGGGAGAGATTCTTCATCTGATGGTGGGTGTGTAATTTTATGTAATCTTGGAGGCCTATGTGAAGATGAGATGGTCGTCGATCTTCTTGATGCGGGCCTAGTTAATTTTTCAATCTTTTTGGTAGTTTTGACAATTGCTTGCCTAGTTTGCTGGTTCACATGATGTTTTAGAAAAGGGTCTAAAGAATTAGTGATTTGGTGAATAGTGTTTGTGTAGTAGCCAAATGACTTAGCGGTGCTCTCAAAGTTCTCACAAATGGGTGAGGGTTTCTTTAGTCACGTGTTCACCAAATGGATAGAAGGTTAAGGGTGAGCTGGGGATAGTGGGACCACATGATGATTCATCACTGAGGTGTTAGTTTCTAATTGATTGAGCTAGAGGATGATGAGGAATACTACAGGGTGGGGCTATTGTCAGAGGAGTCAGTGATGAGGATAGAATATAAAAATGGTGTAAGATCTCATCGAATGTGTCAGAGCCATGAGATCTTGCACCCACCATCTCATTTTGAGGCTTACTGAATGTGGGTCATGTGTCATAGATGACCAAGCATGAAAAAAAAATAACATGGTGATAGGTGGCATAAGGCGGGCCCAAATGGGGGTCTAAGGTCTAGCGGTCTAGATAAATAAGGTTAGCGGCCTGATGAATTTCATTGCTTTTCACTCATTCATAGAATGAGAAGGCAGTATTTTAAATTGGCTGGCAATTCAGTGAAGGAAGGTTGCATGATCGCTAAATATTTTAGCGATGACTTAAAATGTTCTGCGAACTAGTAAAAACCTTTTGTTGCCAGTTCGCCAAATGTAACCAGGGTTAGTTTACTTTCCTTTGATCACTAAGTCGCTGAGTTAGGTGGTGGGTTAAGATTTTATTTTGTGAATAGGAAATTGCTTAGTCACACGATCGCTAAATGTAAACAAGGATTCCTATAATGGTTAAGTCATAAAAGCCCGTGAAACATGATGATCGAATGGTCATGATATAAGGTTGATTCAAGTTTGAATATTGATCGCTGATTTGCTGCTAAAGCCATAAAATAGTCATTGAATTTCCAATTCAAATTTGTGGAGGGTTTCTCAGTGATAGAAAGGACTAGAATTTATGGTTTTAGCAATAGGATTTAATGAAGTTGTTGTGCCGACTACTGCAGTGTGGTTGAGAGGGTCTAATGATTGATTGTAGATGCTTGTACCATCATAAAATGGACATAGGTAAAGCTCAAGGTGTGTTGCAGATGTACAAATAGACTAAAAAGGCATGGTGTTTGCGTGATCTTTGGTACAAACTAGAAGATTTTCATTGATGAAGATCAGTTTTGGGTTTGTTTGTCCAAGTTGCTTGGTTTTCTCCCCTAGAAATAATTATTGTTTGATATTGGTTGGTTTAGTGGGTGAAAGCCTACCCTTAGCTATCTAAAGCTTGTTGCATCCTAAGTTCTTTGAGGATTCCAAGATAGCTAGTGGTATAAGTAGTAAGTGTTCTAATTTTGTAAGGGTTCCGAAACTTTTTGGGTTTCCTAGCTTTCTGGTTTTCCAATCTTTTTGGTTCCTGGTTCCAGTCTTTGGAAATCCAAGGGATTCTATTCTTTGGTTCCATATTCTTGATGGTTGAATGCTAATAATACAAACTTTGCAGAGCAGATTGTTGATCCTATGATTTTGAGTAAAGAGTTTACTTGTATGTATTGATACACTTCCATGAAATACAATAAAATTTCTACCTTGGTCCTATTATTGTCTCTTTGCTTTGTGTTTATTCATGTATGTCTCTATTTGTAAGGCATTTGGAACATACTAGCTATAAGGCAACTATCTAATTGTTGCATGAGTTTCTTTCAAGGGAAGAATTAAATCCTTATGTACAATTTCAGAGAATGAATGCATTTGTGGAAGATCTTGATGGTAGAAAACCTAGATTAAGAAGATAGTTTGTAAGGCATTCTATCCAAATTGTATGTGGTTTGTAAGGCATATCATTGTATTTCCTAGAAATTCCTTTATTGATTTGTGTTAGACTCTTTGCCCAAAGGATTAAGCACTGATCCGGTCTCTGTCATTCAAACACCTTTCAGTCGTCAAACACAAAATTCATCATTACCAATACCATTTCATTTGATGTTCATGTACCTAAAAAATAGGACTATCCCTGATGTTTTATAGTTTGTAGTTACTGATTCCTTGAAGTGTGAATCAAAGGTTAGCCTTCCTTGAGTTTTACTCATAAAAAGGACTCATCACCCTTATGCCATTGTTCATGTTATTATACTAGGAGTTTCATTAGTCACATTCTATAACAGGTTGTTCTCAGCTATTTTTAGAATTATATTCCATAAAAGCACCTCTAATAAAATCAATAGCATGACAATGAAGACCTAATCCACCAAATAATAGTTTACTTGAAAGCTAGTAACCTATTTGTAGGTAATACCCACCTAAGTCCTACGGAGCTCAAAGAAGAATGAGGATCTTATCCAATCCTCATCAATTAGTCTTTTCTTGCAAACTTGGAAACCTATCTACTGAGAATCTAGCCAACGTCCTTGCCAAGTTTGACCCACATGAAAAATCCCTAACAGACTGGCGACTCTTTTGGGGAATTGTAAGAAATATTTTGCTAAAGTTTTAGGGTTTAGTTGAGCTGAGGCTCCTACCCTATACAAACTAGCTAGTTACCATTGGTTCCTATATTTTAAAGAAGAATTCCCAAATTTTGTGTGGGACTCTAACTATCTCTGCAACAGTACTGGTTAGAAAATCATTCATAAGATGAGTTATAGAGGTACTAGGTCTCAGAGAAATAAGCTTCCTGAGGATAGATTGGGAGAAGGTATTCCAAGTACTTCTAGGCCTAGTCAGACAAAGAGAGGAAGAAGGAATAGAAATGTGTTTTATGCTTAGAAACATAGAGAAAATAATAGACAAGAGGAACAAATCCAGTCTATTCAAATGAATCAAGAAGGAAATACCTCTGAATATGAGGAGGCTATTGATTTGGGTCTGAACCAATATGAAGATGAGGTTCAAGTAGGAGATGCTAAATCTGAGACTACTCTCCCTAAATCAAAAGAAATTTTTGAAGAAGTCTATGAGTTGGAGAGGAGAGTCTAGGAACAGATCCATTTGAGACAAAAAAGAGACAAGGAAAAAGAGGAAAAGATCAGACATGCTAAGATTAGAGCTGAGCAATTGAAGAGACAATTATTGGATCTTGAGGCCATGAATTAGGATCATGTGATAGAACAAGTAGAAGATCAACCTGTTGTCAATAAGATCTATGAGACAAGAAATCCTAGGGACAAAGGTAAACAAAAGGCCATAGGAGTTTCAATAAATGAACAAAATCATGCAAAGAAGTCCATGGATCAAGCAGCAAGATTAGAGGCTGACTTGGAAGAAGCAAAAAGAAAACAAGAGTTGTTGGCCAAAGAGTTAGAAAAGGTAGAGCTTGAAGCTACTGCTGCCGAAATGAAGAGAAAGATTGATTTCCTTAGGCAATCTTCTAGACATGCTAATACCCTTTCCACTTCTCAACCACAAGGAGAAAATGTGTTGAATACTGCTACAACTTCAGGTATGCCTAAGACTCCTAATGTTTCTAATACTCAAACATCTACATCTTTAGGTGGTGGCCCATCTCAAGTAGGTTGCATTCATGAGAGGCATAAGCAATTGGTTTTTATTGGGATTCCTGGTTATCCAAATCCCATCCCTGATAAAATTAGAAAGAAGCTCCCAAAATTCACTAGAAGCAATGCAGTTACTTGTGAAGAGCATTTGAAAAGTTTCATTGATGTGATAGATGACTACAATATTGAGCCTGATGATGTGATCATGAAGCTTTTTTTTCAGTCTCTAACTGAAGATGCTAGAGATTGGTTTAGAAATTTGCCTCATGCTAGCATATGTTCATGGAAATAGTTTAGGCAGTCTTTCAAGGAACAGAATGGTGATAAAATGAATGAAGGCTTCATGCTTAATGAGTTTAGCAACATCAAGAAAAATTCAAATGAGGGTGTTGTTGAATTCAATGTTAGATTTCAGAAGGCCATGCATAAATTGTTGCAAGTTAACAGATTCAATGATAGGGTGTGTCTTGTCACATACCTAAATTATTTTTATTCAAAGATGGGATATCTTTTGAGGGATAAGAATCCTAGGAATCTTGTAGAGGCTTATAAATTGGCTATTAATATAGAGAGCAATAGAAGGATATCAGGGAAGTTGGGAAGGAGAGAAGATTGTCAGCCGTTAGTCTCAAATAGAAGAGAGCTAGGGAAACTTGATGGAAAGCCAAAAGATGATGATAGTTTGAGACAAATCTTGAAAGCAATAAAGGATTTAAAGCCTGGTGAAGCAAGAAATAGTAGAGTACAAGGAAATTATAGGCCACCTTTCAATAACTTTAATAAGTTACCAAGAATGCATAACTATCCCTATAATACTCAATGGAAGGATGGGAAGCTAGTGCTTCCTGAAAGAAAGGATAAACCAAATGACAAGACCCTTGACCCCTTGCATTGAAATAGAGTGACTATGAATGATAATGTTCCATGGTGTATTGTTTTCCAATCACCTCATGATCCCTATTACTGTGCTATTGCTCAAAGTGTTTCTGCAGATGGAGGTCGAGGTAGCAACAATGATGATACTTACAATGATCAAGGGTGTGGTATGACTTCTTCATACATATATGATGAGTTAGATTCTGTAGATGAAGATGAAAACCAAGATGTTGGCAGTTCCCAAGTCAAGAGTGAGGTTTACCATCAGCAAGTGTTTTTTGATGAAGAAGATAATCATCTTGATGTAGTTTAATGCAATACTCTAAGAAGTGATGGGTTAGTAATGTTGAGAAGACCTTCTGATGAAGAAATTGCACAAATCATGGTAGACATGGTGTCCTAGGTTAAAAGCAACTATAATTTGAGAAACAGGGTAGTAGGTGGCCAAAGTGGTAGGCCTGCTGGAATTTTCATCAAGAAAATAGAAAGGGATGAAAAAAAAACCCAAAATAAACAAAAGGCTTCAAAGATTGTTGACAAAACCAAGTTGAAGAAGAATGCCAACTTCACAAAGCCAATTGTGGCTTACAAGGTAAAAGCTAAACCTCTTGTGGATGTTGTTTCTCCTTTGCAAGAGAAAGAAAAGGGTCAGAGAAAAGATTGTTCTAATGTGGTTACACATGAAGAAGATAAAGAGGTCACTGCCATTTGGCAAGATGTAGTCGACCCCAAGTATGTTCCCATTGACATGAGAAAATTGTAGTCACAAATCACTATCAAGGTCCCCTTATTAGAAATGCTGAGGATAGAAGAGCATAAAGTTAAGGCTTTGAGTTGGGTAAAGGAGCCTTCTCTTCTGATACCCAAAGCTCCACTAGGGTTGATGGAATAGCTACTGCAGGAGGTGATTCAATTGAGAACCAATGTGGGGAGATCATCTCTAAGATCCCTCAAATTTATTTGGATGCTAATGCTACTAATGCTATGTCAAGAATAGTTGATCCTTTCTTTTTGTCCTTAATAGTGAATGGAAAGTTGTTAAGAAATTGTATGATTGATTCAACAGCCTCTAATACTATTATGCCTACAAAAATAATGAGATCCTTGGGTCTGAAAGTAGATACACCTCATGGTAGATGTCAGGCTATGGATTCAAGAGAGGTCCCTATTATTGGTAATATAAAAGCACATCCTTATAGGTTGATAGCTTTCCCTGACAACTTGCTAACAATGAGTGTTCTAGTGGTAGATATTCCCCCTCATTATAGGATGTTGTTGTCAAGGAAGTGGAGTGCTCAGATGGGAGGTAGTATCCAGTGTGATCTGTCCTTTGCAACTTTCAATATTGATGGTGACAATGTGAAAGTATCCAGAGAAGGTAGAACTCCACATATGATTGAAATAAATGATGATCATTTAAATTGTTCTGTGGATGTTGACATGGAGAATTTCAAGTTGGAAGAAATTGTCCCACCAATGGAAGAGATAGATCCACTAGTTGCAAAATTAAAGAAACAGCAAGATGGATTGTGGTAGATGTACTTTGATGGAGCATGCTCAAAAGAAGGCTCAGGAGCTGGAGTCCTATTCATATCTCCATCAGGTACTACTTTTAAGTATTCATTCTCATTGACTTTTCAATGCACAAACAATACTACTAAATATGAAGCATTGTCTTTGGGATTGAATATTGCTATCAAACATGGGATAAAATGTTGAAAGGCTTTTGGTGATTTTGAGCTTGTGGTAGCACAAGTTTGATTGAAATATGTTGTCAAAAATGATAGATTGAAATTGTATACACATGTGATATGGGCTCAGATTGAAATGTTTGATGCTTTCAATATATGTTGGGTTGAAAGATCAAATAACATAATGGATGATTTTTTGGCCAATGTTTTTCTAAAAAGGGATGATTCAAATTTATTTGGAGTATCAATTCTTGAAGTAAAAAGTAGACCAGTTGTTGCAGACAACATTTACAATTGGCAGGTCTTTGAGGATGATCATGACATCCTAAGATTTATTCATTGTCTTGATATATATGAGGGTCAACCTATAGACTGCAATACTTTGGTTGAAGAAATTGAAGGCAAGGACATGGTCATGGGAAGTGAGGTGATCCAGTTGAGTTCAAATAGTATTCCTAAAGGCTTAACTAAGTTAAAAGCATTGTATAGCAGCCAAAATGATCATATGTCAAAAATAAGTAATGCTAATGTAGAAGGTCTAGAGGAAGTGAATTTGGGATCACATAATGCTCCTCAAATGGTCTATATTGGAAAAGGATTAACCCCTCAATTGAAAGATAACTTGATAAGGTTGTTGAGGAGGTACAAGCATGTATTTTCATGGTCTTATGATGACCTAAACACCTATAGAGAGGACCTTTTCCAACATAAAATTCCATTAAAGCAAGATGTCAAACCATTCAGATAGATTAGAGGCACATTAACCCATTGTTGGCTCCTAAGATGCAGCAGGAGCTAGTCAAGTTGAGTGATGCTAGAATGACTCAACCTATAAGGAATTCAACTTGGGTGTCTAATTTAGTCACGGTTAGAAAGGAGAATGGTGACATTAGGTTGTGTGTAGACTTTAGGAATTTGAATGTTGCATCATTGAAAGATAATTATTCACTGCCTAACATGGAGGCAATGTTGCATAAGGTCACAGGTTGTGATTTATTGTCTATGATGGATGGCTTCTTTGGATATAACCAGGTGTTGGTGAAAGAATTTGAACAATTCAAAATAGCATTCACAACACCTTGCGGAACCTATGTGTATGTCAGAATGCCATTTGGTCTCAGAAATTCTACAGCAACTTTCCAAAGAGCCATGGATGTTGCTTTCAAAGAGTATATTGATCTATTTATGGTTGTGTACCAAGATGACCTAACTTCTTATTCCAAGAAGGCTCATGATCATTGTTCGCACCTAGGAAAGATTTTTGTCAAAGCTCTGGAGTATGGTGTGTCCCTAAATCCTAAAAAATGTAACTTTGTAGTCAAAGAGGGAAAGCTTCTAGGACACATTGTATCAAAAGATGGAATAAGAATTGATCCAGAGAGGGTTGAAGCAATCAGGAAGGTGTTTGCACCAAAAATCACAAAGGGGTGCAGTCCTTTCTAGGGAAGATCAATTTTGTTAGGAGATTCATTGAAATTTTTTAAAAAATTGTCAAGCCTATAATAAAGTTGTTAAAAAAGGATGTGAAGTTTCAATGGGCTATAGAGGCTCAGGCTGCATTTGAGAAAATTAAGGATGTGGTCCAACAAGCACCTGTGCTTAGGTCTCCTGACTATATGAAGCCTTTTTGATTGTTTTATTTTGCATCATTTCACACCATTGCTATTGTTTTATTACAAAAGGACAATGAAGGTTTCAAACATCCAATTGCATTTTTTAGCAAATCCTTGTAGGCTACTGAGTTGAATTATGAGATGATGGAGAAGCAGGCATATGCATTGGTAAAAGTAGTCAAATCTTTTAGGCCTTATCTGGTGTGTGCAAATGTTGTTGCATATGTCCCACATTCAGCAGTAAAGGATATTCTTACTCAATTTGAAGTCACTGGTAAGAGATGCAAGTGGATTACTAGAATTCAAGAATTCAATTTGGAAATTCATACCACTAGGCTTGTGAGAGGACAAGGACTGGAAAAATTGATGACTGAAGAAAATATGGACTTAGTCCAAGTAAATAATGAAGGAACTCTAGATATGACAATCACAAGTATTGAATTGCAACCAGAATATGCTGATATTGTCTAATTCATAAAGAATGCTAGATGCCCAGACTTTATGATAGATAACCAAAAGAGGTCCTTGAAATTGCAAGCTCAGAAGTATACATTGCTACAAGGAGACTTGTATTGGAAAAATAGAGATGGAGTCTTGCTGTTCTGTCTTGACAGATATCAGGCAGAGAAGGTTTTAAATGAAATGCATGCTGGTGTTTGTGGAGGTCATTTTTCAGTAAGGACTACTGCTCACAAGATTTTAAGGGCAGGTTATTTTTGGCCTACATTGTTTAAAGATTCATTCTAGTATGTCAGGAAATGTGAAGCTTGTTAGAGGTTTGCTTCAAAATTAAAATACGCAGGTGCATTGTCATTAAACCCAATAGTTGTTGAAGCACCATTTGCCATGTGGGGCTTGGATTTCATAGGTGAGTTTGCTGAGAAATCTAGTGGAGGACATAGTTATATACTTGTTGCAACTGACTATTTCACAAAATGGATAGAGGATATTCCTACAAAGAGGGCAACAAGTAAAGTGGTGATCAATTTCTTACTTGACAATATTTTGACCAAATTTGGTGTTCCTATGAAGTTGATTATAGATAATGCAATGTGTTTTAGATCAGATGAGTTTAAGGAGTTTTGCAATGATAATGGAATCATAACTTCCTATTCATCTCCTTATCATCCTCAAGTAAATAGATAGGCTGAGTCTAGCAATAAAAGTATCCTAACAATCTTGAAGAAGACACTTGAAAAGACTAAGAGAGCTTGGCATTCCAAGTTGAGATTGGCTTTATGGGTAGACATGATTACAATGAAAAGAGCCACTGGGAAGTCTCCCTTTGAGCTTGTGTATGGTTTGCAGTCAAGGCTACCTATAAATAATATAATTCTAGTTTATCAGTTTATTCAGGATGAGGAGTTGGATGCCACAGAGCCAATGCAGAATAGAATTATGCATCTGACTGAGTTAGATGAACACAGAAAAGAGATTCAAAAGAATAATATCAAGTTGTAGAAGAAGATGAAGTACTTATTTGATAAAAGAGAAACTACCAAAAACTTCAAGGTTGATGATTTGGTGCTTCAATGGAATGTGAGGGCAGAAGATAAACGAAAGCATAAGAAATTTGAATCACTATGGCTTGGTCCTTTTGTGATTCATGATAGTTTTGGGAAGGATTCCTACTTGCTGAAGAACATGGATGGTGAAGTTTTTCAATTGTCAGTGCATGGGAAATTCTTGAAGCCCTTCTTTAGTTAAGTTTTTGATTATCATGCATGTGTAAATACTTTGTAAATTTTTGTACAGGTTGGTTTCCTTTCAAGTTGTGTGTTTCTTTCCCTATTTTAGGTTAGTGTGGTTTTGGTCTACATCCCAGAGTCCTATGGTTCTTGTTAAAACTTGCATTTCAACATCCTTAGATAGAGTCACTGTTGGCACCTACAAATTTTCATGGCTTTACCAGTTTTTCTTCCAGTCTTTGCAGTTGTTTTTCCTAGTCTCTAGCCTAGAAACCCTTGCAAATATTCAAAATCTAGCTGTTACTTTGAAAAACCCTGGCCCTATTCTAATTTGATGCTACCTTTTCTAGGCCACTTAAAGTCCTAATTCGCATGTGCCTTATTATTTTATCACCTTGTGGGGTCATGTCCTTTAATTCTTCCTAAGTTTTTACCACGGCCCCCTTTAATATTTCCCTATGCCTATGTTTCCCCGATTAATCTTTCCTAAGTCTCCTGGCCCGACATTGTTTTAATTTTTCCTAAGTCAGCACCTTAATTTTTCCTATGTTTCAGCTTAAATTTTCCTAGGCCCGGCTCTCTGACACCATCTCAATCTGATGGTTGTCACAAAAGTGCAAGGGATTTGTTAGAGCTACGTGATGTCCCAACATCTGTTGATCTTCCTTTATGAGATAGCACTTCAAATGGGTGGGTCAATGACACGTAGGTACAAATGGAAAGTTGTGATTGGTCCATAGGTGAATGACTAGATATGCTATTAGTGGGACCTAGTTTTCAGCTTGTCAGAGGGTCTTGACCTTGTCAGAGAATCAATGAATGGCATAAGTTCTCATTGAATTTGTCAAACACTTGAGATTGTGTGACAGTCGTCCGATCTCATCCAGTGTCAGAGGGTTCTTAGGGTAGGGAGAGATTCTTCATCTGACAGTGGGCATGTAATCTGATGGAATTTTGGAGGCCTATGCAAAGATGAGACAGTCATCAATCTTCTCGATGCGGGCCTAGTTAATTTCTTAGTCTTTTTGGCAGTTCTGACAAATGCTTGCTTGGTTCACTGGTTCAAGTGATGTTTTAGCAAAGGGTCTAAAGACTTAGCGATTTGGTGAATAGTGTTTGCATAGTAGCCAAATAACTTAGCGGTGCTCTCAAAGTTCTTGTGAATGGGTGAGGGTTTCTTGAGTCATGCATTCACCAAATGGATAGAAGGTTAAGGGTGAGCTAGGGATAGTGGGACCGCATGATGATTCATTATTGAGGTGTCAGTTTTTAATTGATTGAGCTAGAGGATGAGGAGGAATACTACAGGGTGGGGCCATTGTCAAAGGAGTTAGTGATGAGGACAGAATCGATGAACAGCATAAGATCTCATCGAATGTGTCAGAGCCATGAGATCTTTCACCCACCGTCTGATTTCAAGGCTTACTGAATGTGGATCCTATGTCAGAGATGACCGAGCATGAACAATAAATAACATGGTGACAGGTGGCATAAGGTGGGCCCAGGTGGGGGTCTAAGGTCTAGTGGTCCAGATAAATAAGGTTAGCGACCTCATGAATTTCATTGCTTTTCACTTGTTCACAGAATGAGATGGCGGTATATTAAATTGGTTGGCAATTCAGTGAAGGAAGGTCATGTGATCACTAAATATTTTAGCAATGACTTAAAATATTTTGCAAAGTAGCAAAAACCTTTTGCCACCAGTTCGCCAAATGTAACCAGGGTTAGTTTACTTTCCTTTGATCACTAAGTCACTGAGTTAGGTGGTGGGTTAAGATTTTATTTCAGGAATAGGAAATTTCTTAGTCACGTGGTCGCTAAATGTAAACTAGGATTCCTATAATGGTTAAGTCATAAAATCCTATGAAACATAATGATTGAATGGTCATGATATAAGGTTGATTCAAGTTTGAATATTGAACACTGATTTTTTGCTAGAGCCATAAAATAGCCGTTGAATTTCAAATTCAAATTTGTGATAGGTTTCTTAGTGACAGAAAGGACCAGAATTTATGGTTTTAGGGGAAGGATTTGATGAAGTTGTTGTGTCAACTACTGTAGGGTGGTCTAGAGGGTTTGATGATTGATTGCAGATGCCTGTACCATCATAAAATGGACATAGGTAAAGCTCGAGGTGTGTTGTAGATGTACAAATAGACTGAAAAGGCATGGTGTTTGCATGATCTTCGGTACAAACCAAAAAAATTTCATTAATGAAGATCAATTTTGGGTCTATTTATCCAGGTTGCTTGGTTTTCTCCCCTAGAATTAATTGATGTTTGATATTGGTTGGTTTAGTGGGTGAAACCCTAACCCTAGCTATCCGAAGCTTGTTGCATCTTGAGTTCTTTGACGATTCCAAGATAGCTAGTGGTATAAGTAGTAAGTGTTCTTATTTTGTAAGGGTTCCGAAACTTTTTGGCTCTCCTAGCTTTCTGGTTTTCCAATATTTTTGGTTCCTAGTTCTAGTCTATGGCAATCCAAGGGATTCTATTCTTTGGTTCCATATTCTTCATGGTTGAATGCTGATAATACAAACTTTGTAGAGCAGATTGTTGATCCTATGATTTTGAGTAAAGAGTTTACTTGTATGTATTGATACACTTCCATGAAATACAATACAATTTCTACCTTGGTCCTATTATTCTCTCTTTGCTTTGTGTTTATTCTTGTATGTCTCTATTTGTAAGGCATTTGGAACATACTAGTTGTAAGGCAGCTATCTAATTGTTGCATGAGTTTCTTTCAAGGGAAGAATTAAATCCTTATGTGCAATTTTAGAGAATGAATACATTTGTTGATGATCTTGATGGTAGAAAACCTAGATTGAGAAGATAGTTTTTAAGGCATTCTATCCAAATTGTATGTGGTTTGTAAGGCATATCACTGTATTTCCTAGAAATTCCTCTATTCATTTGTGTTAGACTCTTTTCCCAAAGGATTAGGCACTGATTTGGTCTCTGTCATTCAAACACCTTTTTGTCATCAAACACAAAATTCATCATTAACAATACCATTTCATTTCATGTTCATGTACCTAAAAAATAGGACTATCCCTAATGTTTTATAGTCCATAGTTGCTAATTCTTTGAGGAGTGAATCAAAGGTTAGCCTTCCTTGAGTTTTACTCATAAAAATAAGGACTCATCACCCTTATGCCATTGTTCATGTTATTATACAAGGAGTTTCATTAGTCACATTCTGCAAAAGGTTGTTCTCAGCTATTTTTAGAATTATCTTCCATAAAAGCACCTCTAATAAACTCAATAGCATGACAATGAAGACCTAATCCACCAAATCATAGTTTACTTGAAAGATAGTAACCTATTTGTAGGCAATACCTACCTAAGTCCTGTGGAGCTCAAAGCAGAAGGAGGATCTTATCCAATCCTCATCAATTAGGCTTTTCTTGCAAACTTGGAAACCTATCTACTAAGAATCTAGCCAATGTCCTTGCCAAGTTTGACCCACAAGAAAAATCCCTAATAGGAGGCTGCTAATAACTTTTTGGCCACATCTTCTTGAGTTATATTATCTATGCTATAGATAGTGGTCACATCTCTAATGTGTCCAAAAGTTGTAGTTTGTCCTTCACCTATGAAATCAGGTAGACTCTTTAGTGCCACCAAGGGTACATCATGATGTTGAGAAAAAATCAATGGACTTCCCTAGTTGAAAGGTGCAAAAGCAAACTGCCTAGCCATTGTAGGAGCTAGAACTTGCTCAGTAGAAACTATGTGAGTTTTATTTGATGCTGGATCTAAATCTTCCTCTAGATCTTTGGTCAGAGACCTTCCTCTTCTTCTGAGATGAAAGGGAAAAGGTCTCCTTTCTAAAGTATCAGGTGGTGTAGACTGTACTCTCCTTGTAGGGGATGTTCTCTGGGTTGATCTACCTTTGTAGCTTCTTTTTAAGGGCAACTCTAAAAATTTAGTGGGCTTTGAGCTCCTTGTCCCAATCCTTCTCATAAACTTTGAACAAGGTTAGCCTAAATCTATGAAATTAGTGGAGTTACCAAATATAATTGATAGAAAAACTTCCAAAAGTCTGTATTATGCAATCAGTATATCAGATATAGCATAATCTTTAAAGATGAACTTCTTTCCAGTCCCATCGGGCATGCCATAAATGTTATAGACTAAGTTTTCACCCTTGGTTCAAGCTCTCTTGGTGTTGATAATGTAGTATAATATGGGAATCATCTCCAGGTTGTGGGACCTATGCAAACTATGATGAGACCTCCAGATTCTAGGCTGGTTCCTCTTGGATAATCACCTTAATTTTCTCTTCTTGACATGAAAGTAAACTCTTGAGGGAAAAGGTATTGGAGGAATGCATGAAAAGGAAATGACTAAAAGAAAACTATCCTACTAGGTGATACACTGAAAAGATGGCATGAATTACAGTATAGAGGATGAAATCAGTGCATGAACTTAGGTCTAGGAGATCACAACTCACTAAATAGGTTTGCATCAATATTTCATAGAAGGGTCTATAATAGAAAGAGGCTATTTAGGGAAATAGAGGATTTCAAAAACAATAGCATTCCTAAGAATTTAGACACAATCTATAACCTACAAACAAACATTCATCTATGCAACTAGGTATTGGAATGAGACAGATTGTTAGGGGGTTGAAGTATACCCACAAGATCATTCAAATCAAATCATACATAGGAATACACATGAATTACAAAAAGAAAGAGGGATCAGGAACCCTAAGATATTACTGAAAACATACATATACTTAATCCACTAAGAGAAAATTTAGACAAGAAAGCATAGGGACAGAAAGAATGTCACAAAATACCTTTGCAATGTCTAAACCCCAATGAAAGGTTACAAATTGTAGAAGCCAGAGGGTAGAAAGAATGCCTCAGATAACTCATAAGAAAGAAAACCTTTGTTTTACAATTGTAAAATCTAAGCTCTAAGAGCTCCAAAAAATTATTATATACATCTCCTTTATTGCACACAAGCATGAGAAAAAATCTAGTTAGGGTTACATGGATTTTCATAGAATAATGGAAAACCCTAATTCTATCATTTTTTATCATAAATGCATCCTTGAAATATCTTGGTTGATTAGATATCTATCCTTGCACACAATTCCATCACCATAACTACCTCTGAGAAGGTCGGCCAATCCATCTACCTCTCTGCAACTTAGGCTCACCATAAATTTTGAAATCTAGTACTTCTCAGATATTTGAATTTAAAAATATAAATGGTTACAGGTGGTGCCAAGCTTTTATCCATCAAAAAATGCTATGTAAACTTGATCTATCTTTAAAATGTAGTCATCAGATCTTTCAGTTTACCCGAGCACCACTTCTGTTCTTAACCCTAACTCTACAGCCACCTCAGGATCTCCTTTCTCTTTAGTCACTAGATCGCATGATGTTTTCACTAACTCTGGCTTTGTCTAGCGATCACACAACAAGTGTTGATCCTACTTTGATATGATGGTAGTCAGTTAGTCTTCTGATGTCTTCAACATATTCCTTCTCGTTAGGAGATTACCCAACTAAACCGAATCTCGTAGTCACAGAATAGAAAATAATATTCTCCCTTTATTGAGCAATCACCCGATTGAGCTTACAAACCTGGCCTCATCCTACCAGTTGTTATCATATCACTTTCCTTCGACTTCTCTATTAGCTTTGACAACTACCAACCATTCTACCATTAACTCAACCTACCTTTGATGATGGACAATCTGGGGATTGGGCGACTGCATAAAACTCTAAGTCTCATGATCTTTTCATAACCATGAGTTTAATCACGAGACTCCCCGACTAAAGACAATATTAACTTAGCCTTTACCATATATTTTAATTTGAAGATCTAGTGACTAAGCCCTCATTCTCCTAGTCGTCAGACATATTGGAATATTCAGTCTCTGTCATGAGATCACCCGACTAAGGCAATCTCACAATCGCTAGATGGAAAAGAATATTCATTTTGGGTCTCACAACTAAGAGACTAATCTTATAAAGCTTGGGCCCACCAAAGACATGTGGTACCTTGTTATTGCATCATTCTTCACCCTAAGCTGATCACCTCTTGATAAAAATTAAATCTGGTGACCTCCCAACTAAAGAAAACTTGAAGTCTCATGAACTTTTGAATGACCACGGGTAACTCTCATGACTTCTCGACTAAAGGGAAATCCTTAACTTAGGGTCCACATGAGTTATAGCTATAGTTAGGGAAAACACCTTAGTCACAAGATCTCTAGATAATTTCCCAACCCTAGGTTTCATTAAGAGATTGCCTGAGTAAAGAGAAATCACCATGTTGCTGAATGGGAATGGAATATGCTTTCTAATCGGGAGATTAAGGGATAAAAGGAAGTTGCGGGGTCGGGAGATGGAAAGGAATATTCTACTAGGCTTTAAAGATCTTGTGACTAGCCTTAGCTTATAAAGTGTACATGTAAAATGGAGACTTAAGTTGCCAAAAAAGGTAATGAAAAAATAGAACAGGCCATAGGGTTTTTAGGGTTTTCTACCTCCAATGGTCACATTTTTTCAAACTTGAGGGCTTGTACCCAAAATTGAATGGATAGGAAATTTTGGGTAGTAGTTACCATTTTGGCATCAATCTCCTTTATGTTTTGATTGAGAATGTTTAGTGAGGGTGCAAGAGCATTCCTCAACTAAGTCTGTCTAGACCTTATCTTTCCTATCTCTTTCTTTGCTTTCTCAATTTTGCCCAATTGACCTTGGTAGACATTATTGCACATGTTCACATCAGTGGATGAGTCTTTTACTGAACTCTTCACCTAATCAATCATAGCTTCTGCTTCTTGTATTGTCTTGAGATGGGCATTAATAAGCTTATCCTAATCCATGTAGTCTACAATAAATTTCCTTCCTTGATCACCAAATTCTTTTAAAGATGCTTGTCCTGTCTTGAGTGAATTCAGATCTAGTGAAAAGTTTCTCATCAACTCATTCAATCTCTTCTTTTGGTACTTCTCTTCTTTAACTTTGGATGTAGATTCTTCAAGGCTAGAAAAATTACTTTTGAACTATGAGATAACTTTACTCACATCATCAACTGAGTGTACCTTATTCACTTTCATGTCTTCTGGCAACAGATTGTTTAGTATGTTCATAGATTTCACAAGGAGAGGATTTCTCATTACTTGTTTCTCCTTCGCCTTCTCCATAGCTAGGATGCTAAACTTAATCAGGTCTTCTTCTCTCCATGAGTCCAAACTAGATGTGTCAAGTGTCAAACTTGACAATAATGCTGAGGAGGGAGTGATGGGAGTTCTATCTATCACTTCTAGTTTTACTTTGGCTAGTTCCACATAAGTTTCATCTTTTTCTTGTTCTTTTTCTACTTTCTTTTCTTCCTCTTCTCTTTTCTCTTCTTCTTTATCATATGATATATTTTCAATTAATACCTCTTCTTGATGAGTGGGAGGTGTGCTACTACATAAGATCTCAGCTTCTTGTGTGCTCACATAAGCTTCCTCAAACTTATCTAAGTCTGTGTAAGTGGCTATCATGGCTATCTCCAAATTATCAATGATAATGGTGCTATCCTTGAGTGATTCTAATATGGGCGTAGACTTATCTAACTATGTTTGTACTTCCACTGTAGGCACTGAATCCTAAGGACCTATTGATTATTCCTTGATAGTGTCTTCTTCTTTGTCTTGCTTACTAGGTACTTGAGAGATGGGTGTAGACATAGGTTTCATGCATTGTTCTAAGAATACCTTCTCAAAGGCCTTCTCTATTTCCTTAGAGATCAACTCATAGTCTTTGTTCATGAGGTGTAGTGTTCTAATCTTTGACCTTAAGTGTAGCTTCACAAAACTCAATAATAGTGACTTTTCTTCAACAAAACATACTGGAAGAGTAGAATCAAGAATTTGTTCCCTTATTATGAAGTCTTCTTCAGTGGCTTGTCTCTTTAAGGTATCCATTATCTCCCATAATTTATTTGGAATTGTTGTTTTCAATTCAAGAACTCTCTTCTTGAACTTTATCATGTATTTCTGATTTGACAATCTCACTGTATGATTCATAAAACTTCCCTACTTGATCAATTATGCCCTCATCAACAATTCTTGTGCTCAATACTTTGAGGCTTGGTCTGAATCCTACCTTAGGAGGCGTTTGAATGTTTTTCTTGCTCCTTGTAGCTCGTGATGATGGATGACTAGTGCTAGTTTCTTTTTTCATTTTGATTATTGGCTTATACTCCGGAGGAGCATTAGAATCACTGGTTTCTTTGGGTGAAAAAGGAGTGCAATCAGTAATATCCTTCTGACTGTCATCATTTTCAATTTTTATCTTCTTCATCTTAGGATCTTCTTGTTCTTCTTCTACTACTACTACGCTTTTCATTTCCAAAGCAATCTTCTCTTCCCTTGTCAAGGTCTGCTTGGGACACACCATGAATCCTTAAGATCTCAGATGTTACTTTAGCAACCTTCCTTTTTGTTGTTGCATTGTTTATCTTTGCATCTACTTCTCTGGTTTTCTCCTCATAGTTTCCCCACCTGGGTTCATTAGGATCTTTGGGGGCTGAAAGTAATACCTGTGCATATGCTTCAAGGACCTATTCCTCTACCTCATAGCCAAGTGGATTAATCCACTTAGTTCTTGGGTCAAAAGCTTCCATACAAGTTGTATCTATCTCTACCATAAAGCAAATTGAATCCTTATACTTTTCCACAATACTTTCTAGAATCATGTACCTCATCTACATCTTGACCCTGAAGGTCTTCAATTCCAATGTTATATAATCCCTTAATGTGCTTTCAATAGATGCTTTGTTGGATATTTGAGGCATGGTTGGAATAGTCTTGTCCAAATACAAATCTGATATCTTCCCAACTATATGAAGGTACATGTAAATGATTAGTGACCCAAACCTGAATATCTTTGTCTTGTCATGTTTGATAGCCTTGATGTTATCAATCAACTATGTGAGAAAGATTTCACACAAGTTGAACTCCTCATCTTCCTTCACAAGTCTGATGGCAGCTAGAATAGTGCCCGCAGCTACACTATTCACCCTATTGATGTGATGAAACCTGTATCCTAGTATCATTGACATCAATTTGATGTCTTCTTTCTCAATAGGTTTGATTGTCATGCCGCACCTATTGCTCCTTGACTCACATGTTTTCTCAACCATCTTTCTGACATCCTTGCCTATAGGAAGGACATCATCTATCCTAGAAAGGCCTATCATCTCATGTATTAAGTCATTGGTGATTCTAACTGGTACATCACAAATCCAAAACAAATCATCATGAATCCTATTCAATAAGATCTTTATCCATTATGTCTCATAGAATTCATATGCCATAGCATACTCAACAATTGGGTGATCATTCCATTTAGCATATTCATCCATGAATATTTTGTTTGGTTTCAACATGGTGTCCATGTGTGCTCTTGGCCTATCTAATACAACTGGTTCCTTCTTATAGTAGATATATGCCCTAATATCCTTGACATGCATAATGCCCATAGGCATGCGGGAGAAAGCTCCCTCTAAATCATCTAGGATTGATTTAAATGGATGTTTCTTGAAAACATATCTCTTCTTCTTAGTGATATCATAAACAATGGGAGTGGCCATGACTTACTTATAAACACTTTCCAACTGAACTCTGAGATAATCTAAAGGCTTTCAAATCAGTGCAACAAGCTAGGGTTTCTACAACTGACCAAATGCACTACAAACACTGATAGATCAATCTCCAAGTCTTCAAAACAACTTCCAAGGCTCTTTCTTCTCTCCTATCACTCTGAATTTGAATGCAATGAGAAATCAAATGACTTATGTGTACTTTAAAGTAAAAATTTCTCCATTAATGCAAGTTGCGTAAACTAGTCTATCACTTCAATATTTGCAACTCAAGTTCTGCTAACAATTAGCATGTGCACTCTTGCACATAGGTACCTTTGTACTCCAAAATATTAATTCCAAAGGCACAAACTCTAAGGATGAGTATACCATCCATGTAGGGGTCTAGAGCTAAATTAGCTCCCTCTATGACCCCGAGGGCCAGTCATCCAGATGTAGAGGGTGCATCCACTAGGGATGCATCCAATACATTCTCATCAGTCTTGTCCTTCTTTTTCTCTAACCAAATCATGCTTGCATCATCTGAGGCTTTGACAAAATTAACTTCTCCTACGAGATCCAAAACTAGTTCTTCAACCTTTTGAAGGCTTCCCTGACCTTGCATTCTTAATCTATAGAACCTTGAGATATGTTTGGCCTTGTTACAAGAGTGAAAAATGACTAGAGATCTTATATTCCTTGACACATTGACATGAGTCACCATTCTACATTGTTTTTCTATATGACCATTATAGTTACATATCTAGCATGTAACATTTTGAGAACTTCTTACATTTTTTTGATTTTGATTTCTCTGATCTTGTTGAATCTTGTTCTTTTTTCTAGTCTTGAAATTCATAGCTCTATGACCAAACTTGTTGCATGAATAACAGTAGCCATTAAAAGGTCTTACCTCTGTACAGTTCCTTGCAATGTGTCCATGCTTGTTACATGCAAAAAAAGTGTGTTCTACTTGCTTGTGCTCATTCTTAGGTGGTCCACCATTATCTATGGTTTGATCTTCAGTCTTCTCAACATCAGTAGAATCCTTTTGTGAATCCTTTCTTGCTCGCATATTGTCAATCTAATTTTTTGCTTCATTGTATCCACTATAACTAGTGTCTCCTTTGACTCTCCTTGCATACAACTGAGATTCTTGAAAATTAGAATTGGTGTGTAATTTGTCAATATGATTCTTTGCTTCTTTTAATTCAGACTCCAAGCTTTCTTTTCTATTCCTTAGTTCCAAGATTTCCATGTTTTCTTGCCTTAGTTCTTCATTTAGATGAAGGTTCTCTTTAATCTGTTCATTATAGACTTCCTGATTATTAGTCATCTTATCATCAAACTCTTCAAGTTGTTCTTTTAAGGATTTGTTTTCTTCATTGAGCTTCTTGACCATTGTCCCTAGATCACTGGTAGAGCATTCTTTCAAATCTTTGCTTATCTTTTTGATGACTAATTGAGCATCACTGATTTTATCCTTTAGTTCTTTAGATTTTCTTTCTGACTTGTCCAAGTGTTCAAGAGTAGCTTCAAGATTTTTTTTTAGATGTTTCATTTTTATTTTGTCCATGTTCTCCTCAAGTGGTTAAACTTCTATGCCAAGGACCACAGCTCTAATACCAATTGTTAGGAATGGGAACACCGAGAGGGGGGGTGAATCAGTGTTTATTATATTTTAACTTTTCACTTTAATCTTTATGCTGAACTTAAATGCTTAAGTATTGAAATAAACATGAAACATGAAATCAACACATGACACCCATATGATTATAGGGAAACCCAAATAGGTAAAAACCCCGGTGGGAATTGACACCCACTAATATTTTGCACTAGTGTTTTTTTATCCTTGCTAGAAGATCCTTTACCCTATTAGGAGTATCTTTACAATGCTTTAAGTATAGTAGACCTTGTGAAGGCTACAACCTTCTGATCTCAGATACACACTATATCTATAGGATGAATTGTCACTATGACACTACTTGTCAGATCAGTTCCTTTGATGCGATGATGCTTTGACCTTGAGAAAAGCTCTAATACATCTTCTAGTGTCTTTGCATACTTCTGCTCTACTTATTATATCTCTATCTTTACTTCCATACTGAATACAATGGGTGCACCTTATATTTATATGCTCATACAAATTACACAATTAGGTTGGCCCTATAACTAATTACAAACAATGCTTCCAAATGAATTGGCTTAAGCATTCTTACAATTATACATATAATCATGTGGGAAACCTAAATACAATGGGTGCATATCCTTTACAACTTTACATTATAATTGCAAACCAAAATGCTAACTGTTGGTTCCATGCTCTGTTCTCTAGTAGCACACAATAGTTGTGCAACTTCAACTGACTACAACTTTCTCATACTTTCACATTTTATCATGGGCTCATAGACTAAGAAAGAATATAGTCTAATGAACTTAAATTCTAGGGCACATACCATAATTCATCCATACAAACGTGCACTGATGCTCTAAGCTATAGGAACTCTATACACTGTCCAGTCTTCAACACTTAACCGAATTCTAATTTTTACATCAAGTGCGCTGACTCTAAACTACTATATGACTTTGTTTCCATAATGACAATACTATATCTAGTCATATACTTGATTATAGACAACTTGCCAACAATTTCTTATCTACTAGGATCATATGTCTCACAACTGCATTCTCCAAATTTAATGTTTCTAAATAGTTGTAGAGATCATAATACTTGTTCATCTTTGAAAAAACTCCATCATTGATGATTTGATCATTTAATTTTTCAATCTAGGCTTCCATTTCTTCTTCTTCACTTTTTTATCCTCATCATCTTTAATTTCTGCTACTTTCCTTTGCACTGGGGCAACTATTGTCTTTTGTCTCTTACTTGGTCACTTTACAAAGTTTTCAACTTGGGTGTCTAATTTAGTCCCAGTTAAAAAGAAGAATGGTGACATTAGGTTGTGTGTAGACTTCAGGAATTTGAATGTTGCATCATCCAAAAGGCTATCAAATATCTTAGAGTTCCAAAAGAGACAAGCTATTGATGAGGATCTAAGGATAAGAGAGAAGATTTTAGATGAAACCCTTCTTGTACGCGAGCTAGAATAGAAAAAGTTATCGTTAGATCTGGTGAAGCCTCACCTCAGGATGAAGACAAGAACATTGAATATAATGGATAAAAACTTTGAGTTAGTTTCCAAGGAAATAGAGAAAGCCTTTGAGAATGTCTTTATGAATAGGAACATGTATCCACCTACTGCACCCCCATCTCAAGTACCCTCAAAGGAAGTTAAGTTGGAAGAGCACACTAATGCATCAGTGACATGTCCTTAGGACTTAACACCTATAGTTGAAACACAAATAGAGGTAGATAAGTCTATGCCCATGATAGAGTCACTAAAGTATAGCACCATTATCATTGATAATGTAGAGATAGCCATGGAAGCCACTGACACTAAGTTGGACAAATTTGAAGAAGCTTTTGTGAGCACATAAGAAGCTGGAATTTTTTGCAGTAACACACCTCCCATTCATCCAGAATAAGTATTGATTGAAGATATAACAAATGAAGAAGAAAAGAAAGAAGAAGGAAAAGAAACAAAAAAAGAAGAGAGAAAATAAAATGAACCAATAATAATAAGAGTAAAAGAGGAAGTTATGGATAGTACTCCTATCACTTCATTTCCCTCAGTAGCATTGTTGTCAAGTTTGACACCTAACACAACTAGTTTGGATTCATGGGGAGAAGAAGACTTGATAAAGTTCAGCATCTTAGCTATGGAGAAAGCCAAGGAGAAAAAACTAATGAGGAATCCCCTCCTTGTAGAGTCAGTGAACATCCTGAATAGCTTGTTACCAGCAAACAAGAAAGTGTCTAAGGTACACTCTGTTGATGATGTGAGTGCAGTCATTTCTTAGTTCAAAAGTAATTTCTCTAGCCTGGAAAAATATGCATCCCTAGTTGCGGAAGAGAAGTATTTGAAAAAAGGCTTAGTGAATTAGTTAGCACTTTTTCACTTGACCTAATCTCACTAAAGACTAGTCAAGCATCCTTGAAGGAGTTTGTAGCAAAAGGCAGAAAGACCATTGTTGACTGTATGAACTAGAACAAATTGATTGGTGATCTATACAAGAAGATTCAAGAGGAAGAAGCCATGATAGAAAGCATAAGGAAATTAGTCAAAGACCCATCTATTGATGTGAACATGTGTAATAATGTCTACCAAGGATAGATAGATAAAATTGAGAAGGCAAAAAAATAGATGACCAAGATAAGGGCTAGGAAGACTCATCTAAGGAATGCTCTTGTGCCCTCATTAGACATACTTAATCAGAATATCAAGGAGATCGATGCCACCATGGTGACATATGATCAAGGTCCTAGCATAGATTTGGAGAAGATGGAGAAGCTATAGTATGCATTATGCACCCATCTACAAATTGTAAATTCTCTGATCACATTTTGGAAGAAGGAGATCCAAAACCTACAGATAGCATATCCGTATGTTTTATCATAGTAAGTATTTGTAGATACAGTTTTTGTAGTACCTTTGTCATTAATGTCAAAGGGGGAGTATGTATAGAATATGGTATAGATATGTATAAGGAGATATAAGATAGAAAATTATGTATAAGGGAGATATGTAGTACCTCCATATTTTGCTTTCAGTTTTTCAGATGCCATACTCTTTTAGGCCACATTGTTGTGTGCAGATTTTATTATGTTAGTGACTATTGATGATCTAGATTATGTTCTGATTATGTCATGTTTGGATATTGATATATTATGTTGAGATGTTTCATATTTCAATGGGATTATGATGTACTTACCCCATACTAGCATGTGTATGGTGTTCATATGCATTTATCTATTTTATGTGTCTATATGGTAGAGGACGGAGGTGTAGTTAGTCACTTTGTTGAGATCCACACGACTGACCATACCCTACCATTGTTTGTTATATGTTGTATGTACATGCTTTGATTTGTGATGATAGGTTTGTAGGTACAGGGCATCATCTTCCCTAAATTGGCAGGAGTGAGCATGCCCAAAAATATAATCATCTCAATGGTAAAGAGGGGAGGTAATAGATGGACCCAAAAACCCTTAATCTAAGCCCAATTATCCTAATTATTGGATAAGTATCCGTTGGCCACCTTACCTGAATTTGTCAGGTGACAAAGTTCATGGATTCCATCTCTATGTTGGTATGTTTATTTGATGGTCATTATTTATTATTGTTTGTATGTGTGATTTTCTATAGTTATAAATTTAATATTATATTGAAAAATAATATTCAGTTTATTTCCTATGATATTTTATGATCGTTAATTAATTAAAAATCAAATATTAGGATATTTGATATTAATTAATTAATTTTGTGAAAATATATTTGAAATGGTCCTTTAGTTATTTAATTAATATTTATAGCATGATTTAATGATGTTAGGAATTTTAAATTATTTAATAATATCTTTTATTATTAACATGTCCTTTATTTACTATGAAAGTGATTGGTTTGGGAAAAGTGACAACTTGTCTTTGGGAGACTAAGTTGTGTTGTGCATAATTAAATTAATTTTATTTTTTTAATGGGTATTTTCTCTCAACAAAAGAGAGAGAGTTGGATTAGAAGTTCTATGTGTGAGTCATCTAGGGTTTGCTTGATTGTTGGAGTTGAACCCCTAATAGGGGGATTTGACATTCATTTTGGTTAATTAGTTTTTGGAGAGCTATTTTGGAGAGAGCTTTTGGGAGTTTTATATTTTCTTTGTGTTCTTGAGCTTTTGGAGATTGTGCATGAATTCTAGGTGAAGATTGCTTGCTTTGGATTTGGGAATTTCTTGTACTATGACTCAGAGCCTGCAGGTTAAGTTTTTCTATTGATAGTTCTGGATTGTATTCATCTTACAAGCATTCTATCTCAATATCTAGCATCTGATTAAGCTTTATATGATGCATTTATATGATCAAATTTGGCTTTTACTTAATGCTGAAAACATATAAATTATCTTTTCATCTGTACATGCATTATTTTCTATTGAAATTGGTTGTTTTCTACAATATAGTTTTATCTTTCCTAGATATTGGGTTTATCAGTGTTATGGGAACTAGATGACCTAGGAGAGACAGAGGTTTGGGAATTATTTGTTATTCATTTTGTTTATCATGTTTGGCATGAGTGTGATCTATTTATGTTCTAGATGACCTTATAGGCTCTTGTTGTATTATGTGAATTTAGTGATTATGTGTATGTAGTCAATCTTGGTTTCTGTGATGATTCTGGATGTGTGAATATCTGCTCTATCTAATTTTTGATCTAGGAGAGATCTATGAGCCTAGGGTAGTTTACCTAGATATGTGTTAGGAGGTGGCTTGCAATAAGCATTGGGGCCCACAAGTGGTTGCCAAGATCACTTATTGTAAGTTATTATAATCAAGTGATAACCTAAAATAACATTGAGAGATATTAAAATGAACCTAATAAGATAGTTTCCTCTCCCATGCTTGAGTGATAGGACAGACTGAGATGAGGATGAGATGATGTTTGCCACCTATTGAGGTGTGTGTTCTAGCATCATTACTGGCTTCGTCAGTATGAGAAGTCATTGATTCTGTGTATGGTCACTTGAGTGCCAGGATCCTGAGTGATTACCAGGATGAGACTCAAGGGTCAGACGTACATGATGACACCTTCCTACACATAGTCTAGTTATCCTACACGTGTCAGTTTCCTCTGGAATAGTGACTCATACCTTTCACTACTTTGGTTGACCTTGAGTTAGTAAGCTATCAAGATTCCTTTCCTAGTGGTATTTCCTAATTTGACTTGATTATCCATTTGGGGTCCAATGTTATCTCCTTAGCATGGTGGGGTTGACCTTTGTGGTTCTACACGGATGGGTGGTAGTGATTCTTTACCATTCAAGATTCAACATCCTGGTGCTAGTGCTTGTTGGTGTTTTACAGCTGGATTCCTTATGTTAATTCATCTTTGATGTTCTTTATTTATGTATTCTTTATTTTAAATCTTGTATTAGAGTATTGCATGTGATACCTAATTTGGATATTGTAATTTAGTTGTTGGAATGATTACTACATACCCTGCGACATGTGTAGTGGATGTATGTTTATTAGGATTTATGATTATTCATGAGATGTAATCATTTTGATGTAATTGTTGTATTTAATTTATGGAATCATTTGTTGATGTTATTTAATGAGTTATGTTAGAAAGTAATACTACATTATGGGACCCATTAGTTTTGTAACCTATGTATGCGATGTGTGTTAAGTGAGATAATGGTTAATGCATTCTTGTGATTGTATATCTTAATTGTAAACTTTAGAAAAAAAAATTATTCACCTAAAATTAGTATCATGTTCTAGGTTAGTTTCTTTTAGGTTCCCTGGTGGGGCGTTACAAGATATAAGACAAAAGACTTTTGTATTAAGGAATAATTAGAAACTTGGATATATTCCTTTGTTGCCATCATTGAAAAAGGAGGAGATTGTTGGAAAGTTGGCTATACTAGTGTATATGACTTAGTATAGTGTTTTGATTATGGAAACAAAGTCATATAGTAGTTTGGAGTCAGGGCACTTGATGAGAAGATCATAAATCAATTAAGTGTTGAAGACTAGATAGTGTACAAAGTACCTAAAGCTCAAAGGATCAGTGCATGAGTGTATGATCAAGTTATGGTGTGCTCCCTAGAAGATAAGTTGTTTAGACTATATTCATGCTTATTATATGAGTGCATGATTAGATATGCAAGTATGCCAAAGTTATAGACAGTTGAAGTTATAGAGCCAGTGTGTGCCAAAGAAGAATAAAGTAAGCAACCGACTATTAGCATTTTGATTTGCGGTTATATTCTAATGTTGTAAATGATATGTGCCTATTTTAATTAGGTTGATGACATGTAAATATGTTTTTTTGTAAACACGCTTGAGCCAATTTAATTGGAAGGATTGTATGTAATCGGTCAAAGGGCTGACCTAGTTGTTTGTTTTGTATGTGCATATAAATATGAGATGTGCCCATTGTAATAGCTATGGAAGTTGATACAGAGTGAAGATAAGAAGAAAAGAAGTTTTTGAAGTGATGAGAAGATGTATTAGAGCTTTACAAGAGGTTAAAGCATCAGTGCATCAAGGGAACTGATTAGCAAGAAGTGTCATAGGGACAGTTCATCCTACAAATATAGTGTGTATCTGAGATCAGAAGGTTGTAGCCTTCACCACTTGAGTAGTGAACTCTAGGAAAGTGCATCCACATGCCTAATAGGGTTTATTGTAAAAGACCCCTAATAGGGTTCAAATCTTGACAAGGTCTATGGTACTTAATACATTGTAAAGAAACTATTAAGGATCTTCTAACAAGCATCATAAAATACTAGTACAGAATATTAGTGGGTGTTGATTCCCACTAGGGTTTTTACCTATTTGGGTTTCCCCATAACCATATTGGTTTTATGTTTTGATTTCATGTTTCAAGTTTATGTGGATGTTCATTTCCATACTTAAGCATTTAAGTTCAGTTTAAAGATTAAGAGAAAATATAAAATACAGTGAACACTGATTCACCCCCCCCCCTCTTAGTGTTCCCATTCCTAATAGAAACATAAAATCAATACATAAAACCAATATGGTTATATGAAAACCCAAATAGGTAAAAACTCAGAGAGAATTGACATCCATTAATATTCTATACTAGTGTTTTATGATCCTTGTTAGAAGATCCTTAACCCTGTTAGGAGTTTCTTTACAATATATTAAGTATAGTAGACCTTGTCAAGGGTTGGATGCTATTAGGAGTCTTTTACAATAAAACTTGTTATGGGTGTGGATGCACTATCCTAGAGCTCACTGCACAAGTGGTGAAAGCTACAACCTTTTGATCTCAGATACACACTATATCTGCTAGATAAACTTGTTAGAAAGTAAAGTCTACCAAGATAACTAAGAGGGGGGGGGGGGGGTGAATCAGTTATCAGATAATTATAACTTTTATCAACTTCAACAAAATTTAACCATGTAAGCAATATAATTACCAACCATAGAAAGATACCCATACACAATGACACAATAACACAAGATATGTTGACTAGGGAACCTCTTGATCAAAGAGTAAACCCCAGTGGGAATGATGCCCACAAAAGATGCACTAATATGAATATTCCTTGTGAAAGGATGGACTCTATTAGAATTCTTATGAAATAAATTCAGTACATATAAATCCTTGTTAGGTGATTTTGAATCCCTGTTAAAAGATTCTAACCCTGTTAGGAGTTATGGAAGACAGAAGGACCCACTATCCAAATAGCTTCAGGGTAAGATCACTGAACTCACTATCCAAATAATCTTTTCATTATTCAATATAATAATATGTTACCTCTTCTTTGACTATGCCAAACTACACTTACTGCTACATCAGATCTCACTTTCAGATCTCTGTACTTTGCATGTCTTCCTTCACAATTTTGCTCTCATACTTAGCTCTTTTCTTCACTTCATGCATACCACATCACACATCAACTTCTCTATATATTCTCAACAAGTAAAAACATTCCTTCCTTTATACCACACTCAAATATTTACAAATGAGTCGGCACACATTTACAAAATAAAAGTTTCCACATGCTACATCAAAATTACACAAAACTATCAGCTTCTAGATACAAAAAATCTTCACTCGTGTGACCTCAAAGTTTGTGCTATGAACCACATTACTAATAATGTGTCTCAAACTTTCCTTTAATTGTGAAAAACTAGATTCCATCCCGATTAGGAGATATCATCCGATATCCAAAAACTGCTACTTAGGAACACTGCCTGAATATTGCTTCCACCAAAATGCTTATAACTTTCATGAATAAAATAATTACTATCTATGCTCTTAACCATAGAAATATAACATATCAAAGATTATAACCTCAACATCGCATATCTCCAACTACAATATCCCATGTGCACTAATCAAAACATTTTCTGCTTCTCTGCAAGTCTCCAAAAGATCACTGTGTTGACATCAATGACACTCATAGTCATGAATGCAACAACAACTACTATAGAATGACTACCAAGCATTCAAAATTCATTCATAAAAATCTCCCCCATTGGCATTGATGGCAACATAGATGAAAAACATCCAATGTTCCAAAAATCCAATACTGCAACACTACTTCTTCAAATCCTCTTCATCAATCAAATCTTGCTTTGTTATCCTATTCAGTTCTCTCCAAAAAATGGTACAAGTTCTTTTTCATGTACACTTCTCCCCCATTGACATCAGTGATAGAAATTTCATCACTATGTCAACAAAAACTCAATGTCAAAAGACACTATTTAGAAAGTACATTCACAAGAGTCCTCATGACTCAGTTCAAATACGCATACTCCCCCATAGAGGAAGTACCAACATCCAATCCAGAAGAAAGATAGGGCTCATATACCACTAGACAGATGCAACTAACTACATCATTACTCAAAAGTAGGCTGGGGCATAACCCCAAGCATACCTCTCAGATACTCAAATGTATCCTTAGGAAAAGGCTTAGTAAATATGTCTGCTATCTATTCCTTTGTGCTTATGTACTCCAGTCTGACTTCTTTCTCAGCAACTTTCTCTCTTACAACATGATATTTGATCTCTATATGCTTTGTCTTAGAATGCAATACAAGATTGTTAGACATACTAACTATGTTGGTAATGTCACAGTGTATGACAACAGGATCAACAAACTTAATTCCAATATCCTTCAGCATTTTCTTCATCCAAATTATCTGGTTACAATTGTTTGCTATTGCTACATAGTCTACTTCTATTGTCCTCTGTGAAATACAATTCTACTTTTTGCTTAGCCAAGAAACTAATCTTCCTCCAAGAAAAAAGGCTCCACCACTGGTGCTTTTCTTGTCATCAACACTACCTCCCCAATCACTATCTGTATATGCACATAGGGTAAAATCATCAAATTTTTCATACCATAATCCATAATCAATTGTGCCTCTTAAATATCTCAGTATCCTCTTTACTGTTGGATAATGTGATTCTCTAGGTTCAGCTTGAAATCTTGCTACCATTCCAACTAAATGTTGTATATCCAGTCTAGTATGTGTTAAGTACTACAATCCTCCAATCATGGATCTATATTTCTTCTGCTCAACTATCGGTGTTTCATCTTTGCTAGATAGTTTGTGTCCTGTAACCATAGGTGTTCCAACTGGTTTACAATTCTCCATTCCAAATATTTTCAATAAATCATTCAAGTACTTTATCTGACATACAAAGATACCATCATTATTCTATGTTATCTGTAATCCTAAAAAGTATTTCATCTCACCAATCATACTCATTTCAAATTTAGTCTTCATTTCATTAGAAAATTTGTCACTAGCTTCATCTTCTCCTCCAAAGATAATGTCATGAACAAAAATAACTATAACCAACAAACCATTTTCAATTTATTTTGTGTACAGATTGCTATCAATTGTTCCTTTAGTAAATCCCAATTTCAACAAATACTTATCCAGTCTAGCATACCAAGTTCTAGGTGCTCGCTTTAGTCCATATAATGCTTTCTTTAGTTTACATACCATATCTCCTTCTTGGGTCAAAAGAAAACCTTCAGGCTGCTCAATGTAGACTTCTTCCAATTCACCATTTAGAAATGTGGACTTCACATCCATCTATTACACTTTAAATTTCTTGAAAGATGCATAGGCCAAAAATATTCTTACTCCTTCAAGTCTTGCTACAAGTGCAAAATTTTCTTCATAGTCAATTCATTCTTGCTGTGAGTATCCCTTACATACCAATCTTTCTTTATTTCTTACCACTTCTCCTTGTTTATTCATCTTGTTTCTGAATACCAATTTAGTTCCAATAACATTCTTGTCTTTAGTTCTAGGGACCAATTCCCATGTCTTGTTCTTTTCAATCTGATCTAGATCTTCTTTCATAGCATTAATCCAATGTTCATCTTCACAAGCTTCACTAGTAGATTTAGGTTCAATTTGAGAAATCAAACATAAATGTACCTTATTACGAGTCAGAACTCCTCTGTCCAAACTTCCAATAACTTGTTCAAAGGATGATGTCTTGATAGATATCTATTTGGTGTCATAGTCACAGATCTTGTTTCAACTATAGATTCTTCTCTAGATTCCTCTCTAGTTTCTTCTGTAAGATTCTCATTCAATAATTCACTGTCAATCTCATAGAATAATTCAGTAGATTTAGTGTTAGGCTGAGGATTGGCTTCTTCATCAGATTCATAATCAAGCATTCTTTCCTGAATTTTGAACTTCTCATCAACTTTAACATTTGCACTCTCAACAATAGTTTTAGTTCTTTTATTGTAACATCTATATGCTTTTCTTTTCAAATAATATCCAAGAAAAATTCCTTCATCACTTCTATGATCAAACTTTCCAATATCATCATCTCTCTTTATATAACATTTTCTTCAAAAAATTCTAAAATACTTATCTGAGGGTGCATGTCCAAACCATAATACATAAGGTGTCTTGTCTATGTCTACTCTAATTTGTACTTTGTTCATTGTATATACTATTGTATTCACTGCTTCTCTCTAGAATGTCTTCACCAAATCATTCTCAAATAACATAGCTCTTGCTGCTTCAGTCACTAACCTGTTTCTTCTTTCTGCAATACCATTTTGTTCATGTGTTCTAGGGGCTGAAAAATATCTCTTTATTCCATTCACTTCACAAAAAGTGTTAAACTCTCTAGAAGTAAATTCACCACCTCTATTAGATCTCAAACATTTAATCTTCATTCCAGGTTCATTCTCAACTTTATTCTTAATGATCTCAAACTTATCAAATGCTTCAGATTTTTCTTTTAGAAATGCAATCCACATCATTCTTGTAAAATCATCAACAAGAATCATAAAATACCTTTCTCCATAGAATCCTTGAGTCCTTGTAGGACCGCTCAACGTTGTATGAACAATATCTAACTTCTTTACCGATGTGTTCTTACTAGGAAATGAACTTCTCTTCTTCTTAGCCATCACACATTCTTTGCAAATCATGTTATTAGGCTTCATAATTTTAGGCAAATCCCTTACTGCAAGTGTAGTACTTACTTTCACAATGTTATCAAAGTTTATATGACAAAACCTTCTATGCCATAACCAACTGTCATCAATCTTAGTAATCAAATATGTCATCTCAGTAGGATTCAACTAAAATATATTACCTCTGGTTCTAGATCGAGTTCTAATTAGATTTCCATCTTTATCCTTTATCACACAAGTTTTCTCAGTAAACCAAACTTGATATCCCTTATCAACTAATTGTCCAACACTCAAAAGATTATGTTTCAATCCATCAACAAAGTAAACATCATCAGTATTAGTCTTTCCATCAAGAGTAATAGATCCTATACCTTTAATCAAACAAGGTGCATTGTTACCAACTCTAACAACTCCTCCATCATAATTGTTAAACTTTATGAACTTTCTCATATCATCAGTCATATGATGTGAACAACCACTATCTGTAATCTAATCAACTTTCTTTTCAACTTGGGAAACTAAAGCTTTTTCTTCCTTAACATCAGATTTAGGATTTTCTTCTTTAATTGCTATAAATCCTATTTCATCATTATTCTTAGTATCACTATCACTCAAGGTTCTTTCAATACTAGCTTAAAGATCTTCATCATTAGCATAATAACATTCCTTAGATGTTCTAGGCTTGAAATTATTTCTGTACTTCTTAACTCTCTTAGGACATTTAGATGCAAAATGACCATATTCTTGACAAGTCCAACATTGAAAAATTTTCTTACCATCTAGTTCTCTTTTCACAAGAAATGCAATACATTCTTCAATCTTCTTGTCTTCTTCATTCTAGAACTACTACTGGCATAATCACCAATCACACTAGTACTTCTTGACAAAGTAGGATGAACACTAAGAGCACTAAATGTTGTCTCCATTCTAGGTAACTCTCCTGATACCCTCAGGTTCATTTATGCTACTTCCAATCTTCCAAGAAGAGTCTCTCTTGTAAAGTTCATAGTACAAGGTATATCTTATTCAATCATCTATGTTGTCTACTTAAATATAGGAGTCAATGTCCTTAGAATTTTCCATATTACTTCATTCTCTGTCTTTGATCCTCCATAAGATTTTATCCCTGCAACAATTTCTGACATTCTACCAATATAGCTTCTAACAGATTCATCTTCCATCATCCTAATATCCTCAAATGCACATATCTAATTATGTAATGTAGCTCACTTTTCATGTTCATCACCTTCAAGAGTAGATTGTAAAGCTTTCCAAATTTCATGAGATTTTTTAAAACATTTTACCTAACTGTATTCATTCTTTGGAAGTGCTGTCAAGAGTGCTTCTCTTGGAAGTATGTTACACATGAATAGATCTACCTCATCTTTTGAACTTGATTCAAGATTATCTTCTTCAATAATAGTCCTATCATTCTTTGTAATCAACCAATAACCTGGTCCTAAACATAGTAGATGTATCTTCATCTTTTTTTTCCAGTTGTCAAAATTTACTCCATCAAACTTAGGGCTTTCTTTCTTGAAATTCACCATGGATCTCCTTAAGCTTTTAAACTTTCCTTTCAAGGACCTGCCACTTTGATACCAATTGTTAAAAAGTAAAGTCCACCAAGATAACTAAGAGGGGGGGTGGGTGAATCAGTTATCAGATAATTATAACTTTTATCAACTTCAACAACATTTAACCATGTAAGCAATATAATTACCAACCATAGAAAGATACTCATACACAATGACACAATAACACAAGATATGTTGACTAGGGAACCTCTTGATCAAAGAGTAAACCCCAGTGGGAATGATGCCCACAAAAGATGCACTAATATGAATATTCCTTGTGAAAGGATGGACTTTGTTAGGAGTCTTATGAAATACATTCAACACATATAAATCCCTGTTAGGAGATTTTGAATCCTTGTTAAAAGATTCTAATGTTGTTAGGAGTTATGGAAAACAAAAGGACCCACTACCCAAACAGCTTCAGGGTAAGATCACTGAACTCACTATCCATTATTCAATAGAATAATATGTTACCTCTTCTTTGACTATGCCAAACCGCACTTACTACTACATTAGATCTCACTTTCAGATCTCTGTACTTCGCATGTCTTCCTTCATAATTTCGCTCTCGTACTTAGCTCTTTTATTCACTTCATGCATACTACATCACACATCAACTTCTCTATATATTATCAACAAGGAAAAAAATTCTTTCCTTTATACCACACTCAAATATTTACAAATGAGTTGGCACACAATTACAAAATAAAAGTTTCCACATGCTACATCAAAATTACACAAAACTGTCAGCTTCCAGATACAATAACTCTTCACTCGTGTGACCTCAAAGTTTTCACTATGAACCACATTACTAAAAATGTGTCTCAAACTTTCCTTTAACTGCACAAAATCAGATTCCATCCCAATTAGGAGATATCATCCAATTTCCAAAAACCGCTACTCAGGAACACTGCCTGAATACTGCTTCCACCAAAATGCTCATAACTTTCATGAATAAAATAATTATTGTTTGCACTCTATTACATCTTCCATGCTAATTACAATGGGTGCATCTCATATTTATATGCACATGTAAAATAAATAACTAGGTCATCCCTTTAACCAATTACATACAACACTTCCAATTGAATTAGCTCAAGCATGTTTAAAAAAAAACATATTTACACTTTGGCAACCTAATTATAATAGGCACATAGCCTTTAAAACAATAGAATATAATTGCAAATCAAAATGCTAACAGTCAATTTCTTACATTGTTCTTCTCTGACACACATTGGCTATGTGACTTCAACTGTCTGTAACTTTTTCATACTTGCATATTTGATCATGTACTCATAGACTAAGCATGAATATAGTCTAACCAACTTATTGATGGAGATTTGCCAACAGGCCACTACTAACTGTATGTTTGTCATTGATGACAACATATGGAAAGTAGCATGTGTGGAAGTCTTATATAGTAAGCTTTTAGTATATATAGCATGGACATGATATCAGCATGATATCATGGGTGCAAAGGTTAATATTAGCATAGACAGTTATATTGCAGTTGGTGTTAGCAATGTTCCTAACAGAGTAGCAGATAGTATCCTATTTATGGTTGTCTATATAGTTGTCCTATGGGCATGTTCCCTTGGATATGTATACACCTAAAAATGGTCACCTAGACTATTAGCCCCTTTTTCTAAATCATAAATTGCTTATTCTTGATCAAATCCTAGTTCTATCATTTATTCGATTATTTTCTATGGGCTAACCATCTTATCCTAAGTCTTTATTTATTTAAAAGGAATATTTCCTCCCCTTTTAAATAAATAAAAGCCCTCACTTTTCCTCTTATCCTAAGTTGCACAAATAAAGCATTATTCTTATTTTATAAAAAGGGAAAAAACACTTTTTGTCTCATATGGACACAAAAGTCAACTCTTATTTTCCTATTGGAGGATACTTGTGCACATGGATTGCTCCTCTTTCAAGCTCCACCATTGATTAAATCTTTTGCCTCTTAATCTCCATGGCCCATTCCTTTTTCATTCCCTATAAAAGGAGAGCTCTCTTCCTCATTTGCACACACAATTTTTATGTTATTGTTATGCTACAGGTTTTCTAGGTCATCTTGGAGCTTTTGGAGATATTCTTGCATCTAGGGTTTGAAGATTTGGAGCATTGTTGGCATTCATCTTGGATCTTCATCAACACTCTATCTTCTTGTCTTCATTCTTGCATCATGGCTTTCTTGCTTCATAGTTAGATTTCATTTCTTGCATAGTAGTTTCATTTTCATGACATTCTTAGTTTAGATTTTCTTTATGCTTTAGATTAATTCATTGAATCTCTCATTGTATGGTTTAATAGCAAGGTTATTGGCTTAATAGCTCTAGCTGAGAGCATTCTCAAAAACCCTTGCACTCCATGCCTAGGGAGCTATGGATTGATTTGTGAGGGCTCATTCTTGAGTTTCCTTCCATGTAATGATCCATAGAAGTGTGACACATTTATAGCACACATTTTTGGCACCCATCGTGGGGCAACCCACCTCTTGCATGCTGGTTTTGATTATTTTTGGAGCTAACCCTTGTGCAGATTTGTTTGGAGATGAAAAACACCCTAGATTTGAAAGATTTGACCATATCTCCCAAACGGCTTGGTGTTCTGGTTTGAAAATTTTTTTGTAGGTTGGAGACATATCAGAGAAGCTCCAAAAAATGTTTCAGAATTTTTGGAGATAATTTATATATTTTATGATTTTTTCTTTATTTTTCATAAAAAAATCAATTTTTGGCGCAAATCACCATATTTTTCTGAAATTTTTATATTTTTGGAAAGGTCTTAAAATTCTACAGGGGGTCCATTCACTATTTTTTTAATTTAGAAATCATATCATAGCTCATTTGGTTGATTTATAAAATCTGGTCTGTTTTGGTAAAATGGCTCTCTAGGGCACAAATGAAGAGATTTTTTTGAAATTTTTATATTTTTGGAAAGCTCTCTATTTTTTGATAGAGGTCTCTTTTCTACATTTTTAGTTTAGGGTCTGAATTCATGTGGTAAAAATCAGATCTTGTTGACTAGGTCAAATGCAAAAAAAATAAAATTTTGTGATGGGTATGCACTTATTTTTCATTGTTCATTGCATGATATGAGTTATCATTTGGATTATTTGCTGGTTATCATTGCTCCTAACAATTTATTTTTAGATCTAACCTTAGGGTTTGCATAAATTGGATATATATTTCATATCTTGTTTGCTTGTTCTCTTGTCAAGTTGTGGTTGTAGGTGCTTCTTGCTTGAAATTTGCTAAAATCGCATGTCAAAGAGGCCTACTAATGGTTTTTACAGGGCTGCCCTAAGCATAAAAACTAAATTAAGTGCTTGTTTAATTGATTTCTTTATTAAGTGCGGCATATACTAGTTGTTTCCTTTCATAGGCACTTAATACCTTGTTGTAGAAATTTTGAGGTGGTAGGAGAGTATGCTCTTCACCCTTGTGGTGAAACAGAAATCTTGACCCATCTTGGGATTTTGAAAGCAAGGGGGTGATTAAATCTTTTCTTGGTGTGTTTGGGAGAGATTCTTGAGATAGGGGAGTATGGTCTTCACCCTTGTGGTGAATCAAAAACCTTGAACCTCAAGAATTAATCCACTCTTTGTTTAGCTTAGGATCCTTTAGCGGGCCTGCTCTTGAGCAATCAAGAGGAATGACCCAAGTGGGGACAACCTTGTCATCATTTTCCTTGGTGGCGAGTGATTCTAACTCACTATAATCTCAAGGCTATCAAGGACACAAAACCTTGGTAGACATAGTACTTATCTTCGCTTGATGTGAGTAACTTGTGGGATTGTGACCATGAGGAAAGCATTAAGCAAGAATGCTTAAGGTACTCTTGAGGCCGTGAGGTCCTAGTCCTTTATGAGGAGCAAGAGGGGTGCTATGAATGGAAACCCTTACTATGAACCATTAGATAGAGGCCACCTTATTTTAGCCGCTTAGCTTCTTGGTGCAAGGATTGATCCAAGTGGACTTACCCGGATCACCCCAAGACACTCACCATATGTGTTCCTTTGGTTGTGTCTTTGACACTTCCATGACAATGCCAATATCTCTTGTGGGAAACCACTTGGTGTGAGGCAAGGGAGCATCAAGTTGTGGGCCACGTTGTTAAGTAATGAGCCTTGTCCTTCTAAGTAGTAATTGCTTGAATTATCTTCGATTGTGCTATGCCCGTGTAAACGTTCTCAACATTCAAACACACGGTAGCGTTCATAAAGTTTTCTATTTTGATATCACAAGTGCTTGTCTTGGCAAGGTTGCTTTTGCCCTTGTTTCAAGTGTTCTATGACATGTTTGATCCTACACTGTTTGCAAACCTGTCTTTTATCTACTGCTACTACTTGTCAAACTGAAAAATTACACTGTTCAATCTACAAATTTGGTCCAAGCGCTTCAAAACTGAGTTTTTCACGTTCACTAGTCAAGAGTCATATGATATTGAAGTATCCTTGCATACCCTCAACCAAGAATCCTGAGTCATTTCTACTGTCCTGTCATTGCTACAATTCAGAGTTGCTAAACTTGCACTTTAACCTGCTGTAGAGTGTCCTTGTCATTGCATACCCTCAACCAAGAATCCTGAGTCATTTCTACTGTCCTGTCATTGCTACAATTCAGAGTTGCTAAACTTGCACTTTAACCTGCTGTAGAGTGTCCTTTTCTGTTCTTACCTGAAATTGGTTTGTTACTTACATGCTTAGATTTTTTCTACACTGAAACAAATGAGCTAAAACTATTGGATTTGAGCTTAACAAATGCTACTCTTGATCACTTGTCGCATCATGGTTACCTCTCTAGCTACTTGCTTATTGAGCTTCTTGCTCGTTGCTCGGCTTTAGTCAATTGATTACTGTAAGTGCTTGAGAACTTTTGATGAGCCATCTCTCTATTGTTCTACTTTGACAAGTGATCTTTATTAGCTTTACTTATCTCAAATCTAAGAAAATTTGTTTCATTCTATTAGTCAACCAACATCTCTTTTCATGCCGGTTACAACTCGGTCTCAATTTGAGCAGGAGAGTCATCCTCCGTTCAATTATACATAGTTACCTTCTCCAACTAGACATTCAAAAGCACCCATTAGCAACAATAGTTCTAGTTCTGACCAATCTGAGAATTCTAAGGCTACACCATGGTATAAAGGAGGTTTCCTCTTTTCCGCATTCAAGACCCCCAAAAACACAGACAGTGTTTCACTCACTTTGACTGAACAAGAAAAGTTTCAACTCTTGCAAGAACACTTTGAGCATAAGGATAATCAAGCGTGCTTAGACAAAGAACAAAATCAACAAAGGATGGATGCTACTAGGTGCATGGCTTATAGAGGGACATTTCATGAGCAACCTGAGACTAGTAATCATGAGCATAGACCTCTTTTTAACAATGGCAACAATGACAACAACATGCCACCAAGATCTCCTCCAAGGCCAACTTTTGCTATGCCTTCTTCACCACCTAGACCTCCTCCCTCTCAACATGAGGCAAAGGAAGATGATAAGATTTCTAGTGAGGATCTTATGAGATTTGAACAAGATGTGGTCTCCCAATGAATGATGCATAAGCTTTTAGAGCGTAATGGCGATCAATATTTTCAATATATGACTTCTAGAGGATACAAGCTTCCTCCTGGCTATGATGTTAGACAAATTGTCCAACAAAGAGTACCAACTGAATTGGAAGTCCTTCAGGAAGAACTGCGTCGGACAAATCAACACCTTACCCAAATGGCAATAGAAAGAGAGCCTCCAAAGGTCTCTTTTGTAGAATCAATTTGTGCTCTTCCTTTTGATAAAAATCTATACATGGTCCCATTTCCTAGGGATATTGAGGTTCCCAAATATGACAAGTATGATGGAAATGGTGATCCCCATGATCATGTACGTCATTTTTATGCTCTTAGTATGGACTTTCTTCATGAAGACACATATCTTCTACAATTATTCCCTCGAACCTTAAGAGGCCAAGCTTTAGAATGGTTTGTGAAATTGACACCACCGCTTAAGACTTTTGATGAGTTAGCTCAGCAATTTACCCAACAGTACTCTTACAACATCCAACAACCTGTCACTGTGATAGATCTCGGTAATCTAAGACAACATCAAGGTGAGCCATTTGCAACTTACTTACAATGTTGGAGGTCATTATATTCTCGATATCCTCGTTAGCTACCTGAAAGAGAAAAGATTGACATTTTCGTCAACACACTTGTGCCTGAGCTATTTTATGATCTAAGGAAGAAACTATTCTCCTCCTTCCATGACATGGTTGAAAGTGCATATCGAATTGAGGATGTAGCTATAAGAAAAGGGGATATTGTTATTAATAAAGATGCTAAAGGCAATGGTAAAGACAAGAACAAACCTTGGAATAAGAACAAGTATGTTGTTAATGATGGGGTTGTTGATGCTCCTAAAGTTAAAGAGCCTGCTTTCAATCTTTCCAATGCTATCTATGCAGCAAAACAACAAGAAGCTGCCAACGCTCACAGTGCTCCTAAACCTCAATATGCAGATAAGCCTAAGAAGTCATTTTGAAAGCGAGTCTATACCAAGTTGGCAGAACCTTATGATGTGATCCTTAAGACTTTGTTTGATAATGGATAGCTTACGCTTCCTGATAAACCTGGTAACTGGGATCTGATAAATAAGCCCAATTGGTGGAGAGAGGATCATTACTGCCATTATCATAGAAACAAGGGACATCCAATGGACAATTGTTTAGGTTTAAGGATGATATTCAGGATCTTATTGAGAATGGCACAATCTCCACTGATGGCTTAACTAAAAATTCTGATCACACAGCTTTCAAAGATCCTCTACCTAAGCATGATAAGGGGGAAACCTCTCAAACACATAAGAAGAATCATGATGCTAAGATCAATTACACATATCCTTCTAATACACCTGTGATCAACATTGTAGAGCCCGTTGAGAGTGTTCTAATGATGAGGTCTCAAGATGATAATAACACCAATCATGGTAAGCCAAAGTTAGTCTTTCAAACATGTGATAGTTCATCTTCCCAAAGTAAGACACTGAATGCTGTTACTAGGGGGCAAGCCAAGATTGTCCTTAAAACTGCATAAGATCCCAAGCAAGCTTTGCCTTCCAAACAAGTGGCTCCTTTAGCCACCCCTAGCTATGATCTTGTCCAACATTTGCAAAAGACACCAGCATAGATATCTATCCTTGAGTTGCTTCGGTTATCCCCTTCGCATAGAGAGATTCTTGATACAGCTCTATGTACAACATGTGTTCCCAATGACATTGATCCAGATCAATTTCAGGCTATGGTCAACCACATTTCATCTCCACTATCTCTCTCCTTTTCTGCAGAAGATGACATATCTATTGCTCACCCTCATAATTTGGCTTTACACATTCAAGTTCTAGTCTACAACACCCGAGTCCGCCGAGTCCTGATAGACAATGGTGCAGGGTTAAATATTGTTTCTTTCAATGTCATACAACAATTGGGTTTGTCAGAATTGGCTGTGGATTCCAAGAAGAAGATTACTATAAAATCTTATGATGAAGTGGAAAGATCTTCCAAAGGTCTTGTCACGCTGCCTGTCCAAGTGGGCCCTATCATGAAAGATATTAGCTTCCAAGTATTGGACATCCCACTTGCATATAACATTCTTTTGGGTCGTCCTTGGATCCATGACATGCAGGCTATTCCTTCCACTTATCATCAGTGTGTCAAATTTCCATACAATGGCACTGAGGTTGTGATTCCTGGAGACCATACTATTGCTATCAATGCTCTTGCTGCTACTAAAAAATTTGTTCCTCAAAATGAACCTTTTGTTGATCCTAGTACATCTCTAGCTGCTTCTGAGAAATCACTTAAGATGATGAGCCTTGGTATGGGTGAATATAAACTGGGTTATTTTGCTACTATACCTGTTTCTCCTAGGTCATATGGGAGACCTTCTGATCAGATGAAACCTTCCACTTCTGCTATGGTGATCCTTGAAGCCGAAAGAGAAGAACAAGCTATTCACAAGTGGATCTATAGAGAAGATGCCCGAAATACTCCCATGCTCAGTAATTCAGACACAGATACAGATGAGTCACCAATACACACTATGGCTCACATGGGAGATGATCTTCCTTCTACTTCACTCCTTTGGGGAGAAAAATCTATATCTACTGATGATATGGACGTTGATATGGTTCATTCTTGTAGTAACCATCCCGACGTGGTTGATGGGTCTCGTGTGGGGTCTGATGAGTTTGTTCCTCGTATTTCCTTAGTGGACCACACTGGTTCTTCTATGAAAAGTCTAGATCTAGCTACTTTTGGAGCTTACCCTATAGGCTCAACCTCTCTTGTTACCAGAGATGACATCCCTCACATAAATGCTATTGAACCAGTCACTCCATTTCATCTCACATCAACACCTGTTACTTCTTCCACCAGAAAACTAGCAACAAAAAAGATTGAATCAGAAATCAAGCATCACAGTCATCAAGTCAAAAGAAAAGAGCAATGGTCAGATGGTGAAAACCACATTGTGGCGGTATCCGAACCTAAGAAAAGTAAAGATAAAAATTTGCTCAAAAATAATGACTCCAAAATAAAAGATGAGAAGCTGATTCTCTACAAACAAATGGTGCATTACTTCAAGCATGATCTCATAACTGTTATACTTCAGCCCATTCCTAAAGCTGAGAAAAGAGTTTCTAATGCCTTGGCTACTTTGATATCCATCTTACAAATGAAAAAGCATAAATCTCACTTCAAGTTCCTGGTGGATGAATTACGCTATCCTGCTCACAAATCTTACAATCCTACCATCTTTTCATATCTTCCACCTCATATTCCTCTTGCAAATCCACCACACCATTCCTTCCGCCATCCCTTACACTTTGCCTTTGTCTCTGGTGACTTGTATAGGAAGGGTCTAGATGGAACTCTCCTTAAGTGTCTAGAAATAGAGGAGTCAGAAAAAGTACTAGCTGAAATCCACGATGGCATATGTGGATCACATTCTAATGATCCTCCACTAACTCAGACATTGCTTAGGGCTGGTTATTATTGGTCAAACTGGTTCAGACCTCCTATTATCACAGCTGTAGCATTTGGGCCTGGGGCCTATCAGTTCTCTACATCAAAGGAAGCAGATCTTTAATGCCCGTTCCTGTCTGGGGCATTCCTTCTATATACTTTATGATCTTGAAAAAATACCAAAAAAAATCATATATGATGCTGAAAAAAACCTAAAAAGCATATAAAGTACTAAAAAAATGAGCATCCTAGTGAAAACCTAGAAATAGGCGCTTTGATGTCTCACCAAAAAAATCAAAAAAATTAAAAAAATTAAAAAAAAAAAAATTTGAAAAAGTGCCTTGGTGAAAACTTGGAAACAGGCGCCTTGGTAGCAAAAATACAAAAAAATTATAAAAAAAGTCCTGAAAAAATCTATCAAGTGGTGAAAACCTGGAAACAGGCACTGCTTGAGACCCTCTGCACCTATGTCTATCAGTCTTGCGTGGTGCTCTTTCGCTCCACTTCTCACTTTGCCTCTCCTAGCCTGGAATTGATTCTTGTCTTAGTCTAGGGGGCATATGTTGCTTTAAGCTTATCTTGGGTCTCTTTGTGCGTCTGGGTTTCTTGGGCAACTTGGTTCCAATGGTGTTTTTCAACACCACCCCAATGGTGTTTTTCAACACTACCCTTGCATCGAGTGTTTCTCAACACTTATCAGATGTCCTACCTGTAGTCTAGTATGATGCGATATTTCTCATTTGCAGATGCAATACTCAAAGTTTGACTCTATGACCTACACACACGCACTTGACTTGCTGAGATTTGTTTGAATTTATTTCTTTGCATGCTATCTATGATGATTTCTTTGCTGAGTGGTCTCTCCCTGAGAAGTTTTTCGATGATGCATAGCTAGAAGACTGAGGGTATGAGAACATGTTTTATTGCTTTTTCTGCTTGTGGGTATATTTTGTTGATCCTAACTGTCATGAGCATTTATACTAGTCTTACTTGACACTGTGGATTGATAGGGTATTATCCTTGACTATTTTTGTGCAAGTGCATACTTGTAGCCATCTTGACTTTCCTTGTGTCTTGATGTGAGTATAATCTTGCTATATTAAACTTAGGTAATCTCACTGTGCTAGTCATCTTGACCTACATGTCTTTGATGCCTAGGTGAGATTTCCACATTCCTATCTAATAACGATCATATTCATAATCCCATAGTTATGCTAGTGTGTATTGTATGATCTTGCAACGCTACCAATAATGCTCAATGATGATATTAGATGTCTATTGGCTTTGTAACCTTGCAAGTAAACCACTTTTCATGTAGCTTGCATTTCTTAGGTTCATGTTAGTTTAGTTTTTCATCTTGCATATGGAGAGAGCTCTCCTTTCATTTTTCATGGACTTGTTAATCAACTGCACTCACCTTTCGCTTCTTCCCGATCATGTCTTTCACTTCTTGTCTTTCATATCCCATCTTTTTCCTTTCATTTTAGGATCGAAACCAAAATCCAAGTTCACCTTGATCATCCAAATCACCTTTTCCCCCTCTTTCATGTAGTTGGCTAACCCTTTTGAGGCCTGATCCTTCAATCTTCACTGGGGCATTCATAACCTCTTCATCCCCATCTCTTTCAACCTTCTAGTCTTTCATTCAAATCCCAAGTTCCAATTCCCCCCTCTATGGCATTTACGGGTTGAGGGACCGATAGGTTCGTGCCCCGTGTCCCATGTGTGGGGCATCCCTTCATTGGTTGATGGTTATTCTATTATCTTTCATCTTTGATTATGATTTCTAGTGATTTGATCATGCTGCTCTTGCTTCTGATTTCCCTCTACTTGGATTTCGCTTTCGATCCCGAGGGGGCAGACACATCATATCTTATTGGCTATCTCTTTCCTAAGTGTTCAGTACTGTCGCTACCAGGCTGACCATGTAGGATTTTTTATTTTTCTGCACTTCATTCTTTGGAGTCAGAACACTATCTCCTTGCCTTCTTGGCTATCTACTTGCTTTGTTGGCTGATCTGAGTTGCTTTGTGATCCCAAATCGATCTCACATTTCAACTTCATTCTTTGACTGCATGTGTTCCCAGATCGATCACACATTAGTCAAAGAGGGGCAAATGTATACACCTAAAAATGGTCACCTAGACTATTAGCCCCTTTTGCTAAATCATAAATTGCTTATTCTTGATCAAATCCTAGTTCTATCATTTATTCGATTATTTTCTATGGGCTAACCATCTTATCCTAAGTCTTTATTTATTTAAAAGGAATATTTCCTCCCCTTTTAAATAAATAAAAGCCCTCACTTTTCCTCTTATCCTAAGTTGCACAAATAAAGCATTATTCTTATTTTATAAAAAGGGAAAAAACACTTTTTGTCTCATATGGACACAAAAGTCAACTCTTATTTTCCTATTGGAGGATACTTATGCACATGGATTGCTCCTCTTTCAAGCTCCACCGTTGATTAAATCTTTTTCCTCTTAATCTCCATGGCCCATTCCTTTTTCATTCCCTATAAAAGGAGAGCTCTCTTCCTCATTTGCACACACAATTTTTATGTTATTGTTATGCTACAGGTTTTCTAGGTCATCTTGGAGCTTTTGGAGATATTCTTGCATCTAGGGTTTGAAGATTTGGAGCATTGTTGGCATTCATCTTGGATCTTCATCAACACTCTATCTTCTTGTCTTCATTCTTGCATCATGGCTTTCTTGCTTCATAGTTAGATTTCATTTCTTGCATAGTAGTTTCATTTTCATGACATTCTTAGTTTAGATTTTCTTTATGCTTTAGATTAATTCATTGAATCTCTCATTGCATGGTTTACTAGCAAGGTTATTGGCTTAATAGCTCTAGCTGAGAGCATTCTCAAAAACCCTTGCACTCCATGCCTAGGGAGCTATGGATTGATTTGTGAGGGCTCAGTCTTGAGTTTCCTTCCATGTAATGATCCATAGAAGTGTGACACATTTATAGCACATAGGATATATGTTAAAGACATGTTAGTGATGTTAATTTTATGGATGCATAGTTTGATGATAAATGCAAGTGAAGTTATGCAGTCACTATTCGCCAATAGCAGTTTCCTATGTTTGTTCAGAAGAGCCAACAAAGATTTTATTGGTTCTTGAGTTGTGCCTATCTTGAGGGTATGCACCCTTGGAGTTAAGCTTGGAGAAGTGTTATTGATGTTTGGTTAATAGTGCATAAGTTAATTCAACTTAGAAAGAAAGTTCCAGTTGTTTTGGTAGAGCCGACAGTATGTAGAGTGTGTCTATAATTATTTTATTAGATAGGTCCCAGAATGAGTTTCATGCATAATAGAGATGATAGAATGTTTGTTGGAGTTTATTATGGTTTCTCTAATATGATTTCAAGGTGGTTCTAATAGGCTGAATTGATTATATTATTTGGAGGAAAGATATTTATAGGTAGTCATTTGTGATTGCTGAAGTGTGGTTCATGGTTGATGAAGCAGAGCAGAGTAGAGTGTACAAAGTGTTGAGCCATCAGAAGAAGGTCTATGTGACCAAGTAAACTACTTGTGCTATTCATTGGAACTGATCCATAGAGTAGGTCAAAGCACAGTTCACCAAGATCCAGATATAGTGTATATCTATTATTTAGAAGGTTGTAGCCTTCGCCCAATTGAGCAATGAGCTCTCAAATAGTGTGTCCTCTCCCCTAATAGGGAAAATTGTAAAAGACTCCTAATAGGGTCTGACCCTTAACCAGGTCTACCATACTTAATATATTGTAAAGATACTCCTAACAGGGTAAAGGATCTTCTAGCAAGGATCATTATACACTAGTACAAAATATTAGTGGGTATCAAGTCCCACTGGGGTTTTTACCTATTTGGGTTTCCTCATAACCAAAATATTGGTGTTGTGTTCAAGTGTTCTTTCATTATGTTTATGCTTTATGCTTAAGTATACTTAATTGGATAAAGAATTGAAACTTGTAGATAACTGATTCAGCCCCCCCTCTTAGTTATCTCTTGGGACTATTCCTAACAATTGGTATCAGAGCCAAGTGCCTTAGAGAGAAAGTTTAATAGCTTGAGGTTGATCAAATGGTGTACTTCAGGAAGGAAAATCCTAACTTTGATGAAGAGAATTATCTTGATTGGAAGAACAAGATGGTAACCCATTTGCAGTGTATTGCTTTTAAAGTTTTTAATGTAACCATCAAAGCAGCCAAGATTCCTAACTTAGAAGACCTTGGAAAAGATGATGCTACTGATGCACAAAAGGAATTTTTTCATTATAATGCTATTGCTAAAGAAGCCCTTATTAGCACCCTATCTGATGGTGAATTTTCAGAAGTAAAGAAGGTAGATATAGCCCATAAAATATGGAAGCACCTAGAAGACACATTTGAAGGAGACAAACAAGCTAAGGATGTGCACAGAAAGACATGGAAGAAAAGATACAATGCATTAGAGATGCTTTGTGAAGAAAACAGCAAAGCTTACAATTAGAGGATCAATGAAGCAGTTGCTAGAATCAAGAAAAATGGTGGAGAGATATCATAAGAAGACATTATGGATAAAGTAATGACTACTCTTACTCCTGAATATGAAAGCAAGATCAACATCCTTGATGAGACCATGCAGCTTACATCAAATTTCAAGAGAGAAACCTTTATCAACAAGATATCATCTTTTGAAATGTCAAGATTGTAGACAGAACCAAAGAGTGAAATAGCTTTCAAAGCAACAGTTCATGGTAAGAAATCTACAAACACCTTTGGTAATATTGATGATAATGATGAAGATAAAACACTAGATGATTTTATTGCTATGGTTTCCAAAAGAGAAAAGAAAGGAAATGGAAAATATGAAGGTCAATTACCATTTAAGTGCTTTTCATGTAATAAGATTGGTCACTTTGCATCTAAGTGTCCCACCAGAGCTAAAAAGTTCAAAAAGGATTACAAGCCTAAGTATTCTAAGGAATGCTACTATGTTGGAGATGGAGTTTCAGATGAAGAATCAGGTAGAAAAGAAATTGGATTCATTGCTATTGTAGACAGGATGAATAGTAAGTCCATTCCTAAAGATGAGAAAGTAAATCAAGAGCTAGCATTGATCTCACAAGCTGACATAAGGATAGACTGGATTATAGATAGTGGTTGTTCACATCACATGACAGGTGATAAAGGCAAGTTTGTTTGTTTGGATAGATACAATGGAGGTGTCATGCCCAAAATTAGCGCAAAACACACAATAATTTTTTTTTCTAAAGTCACTAATGACAAGGTCGCATACCAAAACATGAGAACAAAATATCAACCTAAGTACTCCTCTCACAAGGGATACGCGAGGCATGCACTGGTTTGTCATCATCCCCTATACATCAGGTGTACTAGGCCGAAGAATCCTCTAACTAGGTTTAATCAAATGAGGACATGAGGGAAAAATTCCCTAAGTCAAATCGCTAAAAAATTAAGACAATAATCCTATATTAAAAGATTTAATTAAATAATATTAATCTTACCTAGATTAATTTATAAAAGAATTAAACATGACACGTAGTATTTAAAACACTATAATAAAGTCCTAATTAATAATTTAATTTATTTAAATGAAGTTACAATTAATAATTTTAATAATAATTGTTAGGGGTTGTTATCATACCCAAGCCCACCTAGGGATTATAGATTAATTAACCCCCTAAAAGAATTAATGACCACACGAATAATAATAATAATAATAAGATAAAATAATAAGGGTCCATTAATTTAATAATTAAACTAATTAAAAAGAAGTACATTAATAAAGGTTCATTAGCACAAGCTAAAATTAAAATTATAATTAAATAACTGAAAGGAACTAAAATCTACACATTGAAATACTAATCTGGTAATAAAATATCTAAATAACCTCTTGATCCAAAAATCAAATCATATTCCAAAATAATAGGGAGGCTTGAAAATCAAAAGGGCAATTGTAATTAAAATTAAGGAATACATATTAAAAGAATTAAAAGTCTAAATAAGGCCTCATCCAAAAATTATTTCAAATCTTGAAATAATAGGGAGGCTAATAAAAATAAAAAAGGCAATTTATTAATAAATGAAATTACATGTTTTAAAGAATTAAAATATAAGAATTAAGAACACATAATTAAATAACTCACTTTCTTCATTAGTGCAGATTATTTTTCATTGTGTTAAATAAAAAATAAAATTAAAGCCATGCTCCAAAAAGTCAACCAAACCCTAAATGAAATTAGGGTTTGGGCCAAAATAAAACATGGCCCAAAACTCTAATCTCAAGCTTTTTCTTCATTCATATTGTTGTCTCATTTTAATTTTATTTTTTTGTAGGTTGGGTCAAGCACCAAGAAGATTTTGAAACTCAAAGTGGGTATACACCCCTATGTATCCTTGAGAATATACAAGGGGTTACAACTATGGAAGGATTCAGATCTACCATTTTGCAAGGAGGAAACCAGGTCAAAAGGTAAAATAGTTGTTCTTCCATTGCATGCGTCACTGGATTAACATTAGTATTAAGTTTTCCAGAAGATTAAAATTTGGATGGTGTATATTGGAGTATTCAAACCTGGTTGTAGTTGCAGGTTTGGGTATATTCATTAGGTCTTCAAATCCAATATTGATGTATGTTTATATTTTTTTATGTTGATTGGATCAAAAGTCTGTACTTAGTTGCATGTTTTAGCATAGAATAAATTTTAACAATTTAACAGAATAAATTTTAACAATTTAACAGGTTAACATGCAAACAGGAAATAGAAACTTAAATTTCTTATTTTCTTTTTAAGCTTTAACAAAGAATTTAATAGTCTAGAGTATACATCATAATATTAAAAGAAAATAATTTAATTTAATGCATGCGAAAATAGTACACGGTTTAAACTTTATTGTAAAACAAGATAACTTCATTTATAACATATTTTAAGAAAGTATTTAATGGAAGAAATGAACTAACTTTATTAATAAAGTTTTTTGTTTTAAAAAAAAGTATATCATAGAAGAACAAAAAAATAGAATATGTATAATGTTATACATATATATAGATATGTGATAATATATGTGATTAATCATGTTAAAAGATCTGTGCATAAACAAGTACCAGGATATAATGCTATCCAGATTTGTAAGTAAAAGAGAATATTTATATATATATTATTATATATATCTAGTATGATATATAATAATATTTATATAAATATATATAACTAATAAATAGTTTTTCTTTTTTTTTAATTAAAGGAAACTTATTAATTTTTAAACAGTCAAATAAAATATTATATACTTAACATCATATATATGTGTGTGTGTGTGTGTGTGTGTGTGTGTGTGTGTGTTAATAATTACTAATATCAATACAAGATTTAGTAATTGTATCTATAATAGGAAATATAAATGTGTACTTAACAGATTGTATATATGTATTTATATTTGTATAATCATACATATAAATATGAATATGTCAATTTTACTTTTATTAACACACATGCCTTTATAAATATATAAACACCAAAATAAAGAAGTATTGCATTTACTAACATGTTTTATAAAAATTTAAATATTCGCAAGTGCTAGTTTAGATGTTGAATATGAAATCACTTTAATTTTGTGGATTATAAATTTTTTTTTTCATAACTACAAAACATGAGCTTTTTAAAAGGGAAATGAGACATTTTTATTTCGATGAAAATAAAATAAAGAGATTTCTCAATTTCTTTCTAAGTAACATAGAAGGAAAATTATTACTCTACATAAAGGGAAAATTATTACATCTCTCATATCATTTTTTTGTACATGAGTAAGATGATTAGTATATCTCAATCAACTATCTATTACAACATAAGGGAAGGCATTGCATCTTTCTCATAATCACTTTAGTTCAATAGACGGAAGAAAATAATTTAGCATTCTATCTTTTACAAGCATGTCATATGCTAGGCTTTCTAACATAGCCTTGATTAAACATCTTTTACAAAGGGCTTCAAGCCAAGAAACTCAAATAACATGAAGTAGTTACATCCAAATTCTCTTTTAACTCCATGAAACTAGCAAGCTATGACTTGAGAAAAATTTGCAAAAATAAATAAATAGACCATGGAGGCTCACCTCCCAACCTAAACCATTTCATGGCCACCGCCAAGCTAGGGGAAACAAAGATGGATAGGGGATTTACATGCATTCAACAAGCACATAATCAAACAAAAACTAGAAACCAAACATAAACATCAAATTCCCTTTCCCAAGGCTAGCACAACATGAGTCACCTTGGACCCATAGTAGGGGTGAAGGTGGAAGCTACCCAAATAGGAGAATGCCAAGAATAAACATGCTTTCAACAAGGCTTCAAAATTGCTCAAATTACCTTCACAAGGCCAAGAGTTCTACCATCAACCCTTCTCATAATCAACACAACAACCACACCCTTATGACCCCCAATTTATAAACACAAGGATGGTAACATGGATGCCCATACATCCATGATTTATCCCCTTCCTCCTAGAGGAAGGAATCTACACTAGATGAGTAGTCCCAACGTATGACCTTCACCCATCAAGGATCTCTTCCCTCCCAATGGTGAGTTTGGCCTTGCACATCCCAACAAAACATTGCAACAAAGAAAGGAAGATACGTATACATGCAAAGACAAGAAAGCCATGAATTTACATAGAGAACTATCATTCACACAATATAGAAAGAGTAAAAATATACACATGGCAATAAGGACAAGAGAATTCAAGATCCAACCTTGATCCAAGCTAATTGAAAGAGGGTGAGATGAGCTTTCCAACTAATCTCCTTGTTTGCTATGCAACACCAAATTTGTCCAAGAAACAAGACCAAAAATTCTCACAACTCTCAAGTCTCCAAAAATTGGAGAGTGGGCAATTACCCACAAATTTTCCTCCATCTCCTTAAGAAGACAAACCCTAAACCTTTCAAAACAAAAGAGGGAAATTCAAATTCACAATTCAAATGAGGAGTGGGCTTGACATGCCTCTTCCAATTTCGTCACTTTTCAAAAGAGCATCTTTTGGCAGGGCAAAAATAGTCAAAAAGCATAATAATGGTCAAAATTTGACCCCCAACATATGGCACCACTATGGGGTAGTCTATTTTTAACCTCCACTACCATAAATGGTCATTAAAAGCCACTCAAAAGACCACCTAAAGATTGAATCCGAAAATGAAAGAGATTCCCACTCATGGCCCCTAAAAATAGAGACCACTCACACACATTAAACACTTGGGCATGCCAACTCACATGACATGTGTCAATTGACACCACAACTAAATAATAAAATAAAATAAACACAATTCAATAATTACATTCATGCACCACTTTAAAAAATTTACACTTTACAATGAGGTTAATTTCTCCCCTTGGAGATAACCTTGGCTTAACATGATTTTACAATTATTCATCTTTGATTTCCCCCAAAATTCCATAGTCTTACCTGGACACTTGACTAAGTATCAGTAGCTCATGAAATGTCAAATATCATGTATATATGTAAATAAAATACATCTAAAAATCACATTCTCAATGTCATAAATTTCTAACTGCATTTCATAATAATAGCATTTCTAAAGCATATAAAGTCAAGAATAAAATGATACATGCTAATTCATCTACTTAATAATCATGATCATTTCTCATAAATTTTCCTAACATGAATGTAACATCAAGGTATCATACTTAAACCAAATATTCATCGATCCCTATGCTCATGACCTAATGAATAGCATGAAAGTAAAATTCTTATACCATCGGCACATAATCAAACTCTAGAACATCATATAGTCCAACTGCATCCACACTTTACCTCAAGAAAATCACCTACATCCAATAATACATTTCTAAATTTCAAATCAAGCTATTTCAAGAACATAAATATATCAATTAACTTAATTTATTAACCATGATTATCTCAAATACACTCTTCTTGTACAGACATGAAATTATGGCATAGTATTCTAAATTAAATAATTCATCAATACCATAAGTCAAGACCTAATAATCTAGCGTGAAAATGAGCCCTAAATTATTTACAAGCTACATTTCAAATGATTCGCTTTTCTTGCATTATTATAACATCAAAGCGTTCTATGTAAAATCTCCCACTCAAAATCATGACCTAATAATTACTTTCTATTAATACATGTCTCAACATAAAATAAATTCAAATAGTCCTTTATGCAAGCATTCATAGCCAAATAGAAACATTTCAACATTCTGTAGTGGTACACTCACACCTTTCCTACTGCATTTCTTCTAGATATTATATACACATGAGAAACAATATTTAACTACATTAGAATATATATATTTCACACTTTTATTATTTAAACTACTTTCTTCCAATACAAATTTTCTATAAAACATGCACTTAATAGTATTATCACAAAGATCATTTGAATTCAATTAATCTTATTTTAAATGCAGAGCATCCTAGGATTTTGAGTGTATAAGTAACATGACAAGAGTACATCACAATGGTAATCAAACCTCTATCCACTAGGACACAAATCATAATGCAACAACATAAATTTCTAATTACTAAGTCTATTATAAAGAAAGATAATACCAAGATAGAATCTCTTAAAAAATGTGACATGACTTCCAAAGATAAACTTCTGATAAACATAAGGAAATTTGGGTGAAGAGCATCTCATGATTCCATCGATCATAATGCTGGTAACAATCACTACATCAACACAAATGACTCATCCCTACTCTAAATGTCTCCAAAATGTGATTCAAGACCATATCCTACATCTCCTAGTTCTCGTAAAACATCAATACATGCTCCAAAACAATCCTATCAGTTGGAGTTCAAAGATGACAAATGCATCATTAAAAACAAAGATGGTGTTACGATTGCATCAGGCACAAAGACAAGAGGTAATCTTTTTCAACTCAATTCATAAGAAATTTGTTTTCTTGCTAAATTTGATGATAGTTGGATGTGGCATAGAAGACTATGTCATATCAATTTTGATAACATAGTAAAGATAAACAATGTTAAGGCAGTAAGAGATCTACCTAGCATAGAAAAACTAGTTGATACTATATGCAGGGAATGTGTGATGGGAAAGCATGTGAGAAATTCATTCAGGAGCAAGGAGAATTCAGCAGAGAACAAGTTGGATTTGATTCATACAAACCTATGTGGTCCAACTCAAACAAGATCATACTATGGTGAAAGGTATTTCATTTTGTTTGTTGATGATTATACTAGGATGATGTGGGTTGCGTTCTTCGAAGATAAGTTAGAAGCATTTGATAAGTTCAAAATATTCAAAGCTAAGGTTGAGAATGAATCTAGACTAAAGATAAAATGCTTGAGATTGGATAGAAGAGGATAATATTAAGAATGAATGCTAAAGTGTTTGGAACCCATTCTATAGCAGTTGTTGTTGCATTCATGACTATGATTGTCATTGATGTCAACACAATGTTTTACCGAAGACTTGCAGACAAGAAGACAATGTTTTGAATAGCGCACATGGGATATTATAGATGGAGCTATGAAACATTGAGGATATACTCTTTGATATTTTATATGTCTATGGTTAAGATCATAGACAGTAATTCTTTTATTCATGAAGTTATGATCATTTTGGTTGAAGCAGTATTCAGGCAGTGTTCCTGAGTAGCAGTTTTTGGCAATCAGATGATATCTCCTAATCAAGATGGAATCTTGCTTTGCATAGTTAAAGGGAAGTTAGAGATATGTTGATAGTGATGTGTATGATAGAACAGATTTTGAAGTCACACGAGTGAAGATTTAATGTATTTGGAAGCCGGCAGTTTTATGTAATTTTGGTGCAGTGTGTGGAAACTTTTATTTTGTAATTGTGTGCTGACTCATTTGTAATTATATGAGTTTATTATAAAGGAAGGAATGTTTTTCCTTATTTTAATGATGATGTGTGATGTAGTATGCATGAAGTGAAGAAAAGAGCTAAGTATGAGAGTGAAATTGTGAAGGAAGACATGCAAACTATAAAGATCTGAAATTGAGATCTGATGTAGCAGTGAGTGTGGTTTGGCATAGTTAGAGAAAAGGTAACATATTATTCTATTGAATAATGCAAAGATTATTTGGATAGTGAGTTCAGTGATCTTACCTTGAAGCTATTTGGGCAATGGGTCCTTCTATCTTCCATAACTCCTAACAGGGTTAGAATCTTTTAACAGGGATTCAAAATCTCCTAATATGGATTTATATGTACTGAATGTATTTCATAAGACTCCTAATAGAGTCCATCCTTTCACAAGGAATATTCATATTAGTGCATCTTTTGTGGGCATCATTCCCACCGGGGTTTACTCTTTGATCAAGAGGTTCCCTAGTCAACATATCTTGTGTTATTGTGTAATTGTGTATGAATATCTTTCTATGGTTGGTAATTATATTGCTTATATGGTTTAATGCTATTGAAGATGATAAAATTTATAATTATCTGATAACTGATTCACCCCTCCCCCATCTTAGTTATCTTGGTGGACTTTACTTTCTAACAATTGGTATCAGAGCAACAGGTTCTTGAAAAAGAAGTTTAACAACTTAAGGAGATCCATGGAAAATTTTAGGAAAGAAAGCCCTAAGTTTGATGGAGTAAATTTTGATAGCTAGAGAGAAAAGATGAAGACACATCTACTATGTTTAGGACCAGGTTATTGGTTGACTACAAAGAATGATAAGACTATGATTGAAGAAGATGATCTTGAGACATTCTCTAATGATGAGAGAGATCTACTCATGTGTAACATACTTGCAAGAGAAGCACTTTTGACAGCACTTTCAGAGAATGAATATAGTCAGGTAAAATATTTGAAAAAGTCTCATGAAATTTGGAAAGCTTTTCACTCTACTTTTGAAGGTGATGAACATGCAAAAAGAGTTAGATTACATAATTGGATATGTGCATTTGAAGATATAAGAATGTTGGAAGATGAATTTGTTAGAAGCTATATTGGTAGAATGTCATAAATTGTTGCAGGGATAAAATCTTGTGGAGGAACAAAGATAGAGAATGAAGTGATATGGAAAATTCTGAGGACATTGACTCCTATATTTAAGAAAACAACATAGATGATTGAACAAGTTATACCTTGTACTAAGAACTTTACAAGAGACTCTTATTGGAAGATTGGAAGTAGCAGAGATCAACCTGAGGTTATGAGGAGACTTACCTAGAATGGAGACAACATTCAGTGCTCTTAGTGTTCACCCTACATTATCAAGAAACGTCAGGGTGAATGGAGATTATGCTAGCAGCATCAGATCTAGAAATGAAGAAGACAAGAAGATTGAAGAAGGCATTGCCTTGCTTGTGAAAAGAGAAGTAGACGGTAACAAAATTTTTAAATGTTGGACTTGTCAAGAATATGGTCATTTTGCATCTAAATGTCTTAAGAGAGTAAAGAAGTTGTTAGGGATTTTTCTTTTGGGTCAAACTTGGCAAGGGTATTAGATTGATTCTCCGTAAAAGCGTCTCCAAGTTTGCAAGAAAAGCCTAATTGATGAGGATTGGATAAGATCCTCCTTCTGCTTTGAGCTCCATAGGACTCAGGTGGGTATTGCCTACAAATAGGTTACTATCTTTCAAGTAAACTATGGATTGGTGGATTAGGTCTTCATTGTCATGCCATTGAGTTCATCAGGGGTACTTTTATGAAAGATAATTCTGAAGACAGCTAAGAACAACCTGTTGTAGAATGTGGCTGATGAAACTCCTAGTATGATAACATGAACAATGGCATAAGGATGATGAGTACTTATTTTTATGACTAAAAATCAAGGAAGGCTAACCTTTGATTCACTCTTCAAGGAATCAACAACTATGGATTGTAAAACATCAGGGCTAGTCCTATTTTTTGGGTACATGAACATGAAATGAAATGGTATTGGTGATGATGAATTTTGTGTTTGATGACTGAAAGGTGTTTGAATGATAGGGATCAGATCAGTGCTTAATCCTTTGGGAAAAGAGTCTAACATAAATCAATAGAGGAATTTCTAGGAAATATAGTGATATGCCTTACAAACCACATACAATTTGGATAGAATGCCTTACAAACTATCCCCTCAACCCTAGATTGTTATCATCAAGATCTCAATAGATGTATTCACTCCTTGAAATTGCACATGAGGATTTAATCCTTTCCTTGAAAGAAACTCATGCAACAATTAGATAGCTGCCTTACAACTAGTACATTTTATATGCCTTACAAATAGAGACACACAAGAATAAACAAAAAGCATAGAGACAATAATAGAACCAAGGTAGAAATTGTATTGTATTTCATGGAAGTGTATCAATACATACAAGTAAACTCTTTACTCAAAATCATAGGATCAACAATCTGCTCTGCAAAGTTTGTATTATCAGCATTCAACCATCAAGGATATGGAACCAAAGAATAGAATCCCTTGGATTGCCAAAGACTGGAACTAGGAACCAAAAGTCTGAAAAGACCAAAAATCTCCGAGCCTCAAAAGTTTTGGAACCCTTACAAAATTAGAACTCTTACTACTCATACCACTAGCTATGTTGGGATCCTCAAAGAATTCAGGATGCAACAAGCTTCAGATAGCTAGGGTTAGGGTTTCACCCACTAAACCAACCAATATCAATCAAAAATTAATTCCAGGGGAGAAAACCAAGCAACCTGGACAAACAGATCCAAAATTGATCTTCATTAATGAAAACCTCTTGATTTATACCAAAGATCACGGAAACATCATACTTATCAGTCTAATTGTACACCTGCAACATGCCTCGAGCTTCACCTATGTTCATTTTAAGATGGTACATGCATCTGCAATCAATCATCAAACCCTCTGGACCACCCTACAATAGTCAGCACAACAACTTCATCAAACCCTACTGCTAAAACATTCAATTTTTAGTCCTTTCTATTGCTAAAACCCTTAGATAATTTGAATTTAAAGAGGAATGGTCACCCTCATGGCACTAGAAGAGAATCAGTGGTCGATATTCAAAGCTTGATCAACTTTAAAACCCCACCATTTGATTTTTTTACTTTCCCCAGGCCCGCGCACTTTGTATTTCTTTAAACAAAATCGACGGTCATCGTTATACTGCAATGCTAAAGCAAGTGCATCTCAGACCAATGGTATAATGATGATCGCATGATCAAGAAAAAACTTAACACCTTAGGAAAGTTCAGACCCACTAACATGTCCTAGTCACAACAACATGGATAAATTAGGAGAGGCCACATTAGAAAAGACTGACACAGGCCCCATTGCCCCATGCCCTTCACAAGCAACCTTGACAGCTTCCACCACATCACCTCATGGACCAATCACATACTGCCATTTGTGCATATGTTTCATTATGGACCCACAGTCTATCTTCTATCATCACATTAGAAGGCCATCGCTATACTACCACATTAAACATCAAGCACTTTACCTTAGCGATGTAACGACAGCTGTGAGATGTGTCAGTACTTTAATCCACTGCAGACCTTGAAGACGGGCCCACTGGGATAGGTGGCCCCTTATCACTAAAGTGCATGTCAGAAGCTCTGACATGTGGATTAATGAAAACCACTAGTTTAGAAGGGTGAAACATTAGAAAAATTACTGCGGGGGACTTAAGAAAAATTAACACCGAAAGACTTAGGAACCTAGGGAAATATTAAAGGGGGACCCTGGCGTAAAACCTAACCACATAGTGAGCGAGGGAGGGGACATAAAAGTTGAGCACATGGTTTATTGAGATTTTAAGTGACCTGATGAAGTAACACGAAATTAGAACAGGGCCAAATGACTTAGGGTTTTCTCTCAAATAGCTAGATTTTTTTAATTTTACCAAGGGTTTTAGCCAGAAAATAGGGAAAAACAACTACAGAGACTAGAGGAAAAAAGGTAGGGCCATGAAATTTTTGCAGGTGCCAAAAATGGCTCTATTTGAGGATGTTGAAACACAAGTTTTAACAAAGACCACAGGACTCTGGGATGTAGACCAAAAAACCACACTAACCTAAAATAGGGAAAGAAACACACAACCTGAAAGGAAACAAACATGCACAGAATTTACAAAATATTTACACATACATGAGAATCAAAAACTTAACTAAAAAAGGGTTTCAAGAATTGCCCATGCACTGGAAATTCAGAAACTTCACCATCCATGTTCTTCAGGAAGTAGGAATCCTTCCCAAAACTATCATGAATCACAAAAGGACCAAGCCACAATGATTCAAATTTTTTATGCTTCCCTTTATCCTCTGCCCTCACATTCCATTGAAGTACCAAATCATCAGCTTTGAATTTCCTGGTAGTTGCTCTCTTTTCAAATAAGTACTTCATCTTCTACTACAACTTGATATTATTCTTTTGACTTTCTTTTCTCTACTCATCCAACTTTGTCAACTGCATTATTCTATTCTGCATTGGCTTTGTGACATCCAATTTTTCATCTTGAATAAATTGATAAACTGGGATTAGATTATTTATAGGTAGCCTTGATTGCAAACCATATACAAGCTCAAAGGGAGACTTCCCACTAGCTCTTTTCACTGTAATTCTGTCTACCCATAAAGCCAATCTCAACTTGGAATGCCAAGCTATCTTATTCTTCTCAAGTGTTTTCTTCAAGATTGTTAGGATGCTTTTATTGCTAGACTCAACCTATCCATTTTCTTGAGGATGATAAGGAGATGAGTAGGAAGTGATCATTCCATTTTCATTACAAAACTCCTTAAACTCATCTGATCTAAAACACATTGCATTATCTATGATCAACTTCATAGGGACACCAAATCTGATCAAAATATTGTCAAGTAAGAAATAAATCACCACTTTACTTATTTCCCTCTTTGTAGGAATAGCCTCTACCCACTTTGTGAAATAGTCAGTTGTAACAAGTATATAACTATGTCCTCCACTAGATTTCTTAGCAAACTCACCTATGAAATCCAAGCCCCACATGGAAAATGGTGCTTCAGTAGCTATTGGGTTCAATGACAGTGCCCTTCAGTACTTTAATTTTGCAGCAAACCTCTGACAAGCTTCACATTTTCTAACATATTAGAATGAATCTTTAAACAATGTAGTCCAGAAATAGCCAACCCTTAAAATCTTGTGAGTAGTTGTCCTTTCTTAAAAATGACCTCCACAAACACCAGCATGCATTTCATTTAAAAGCTTCTCTACTTGATATCTATCAAGACAAAACCACAAGATTCCATCTCTATTTTTCCAATACAAGTCTCCTTGTATCAATGTATATTTCTGAACTTACAATTTCAAGGATCTCTTTTGGTTATCTGTCATATAGTTTGGGCATCTAGCATTATTTATGAAATAGACAATATCAGCATATTCTAGTTGCAATTCAATACTTGTAATTGTCATATCAGGAGTTCCTTCATTATTTACTTGGACTAAGTCCATATTTTCTTCAGTCATCAATTTTTCTAGACTTTGTCCTCTTACCAACTTAGTAATGTGAATTTCTAAATTGAATTCTTGAATTCTAGTAATCCACTTGCATCTCTTTCCAGTAACTTCAGACTGAGTGAGGAAATCCTTAACTGCTGCATGTGGGACATATGAAAGTACCTTTGCACAAACCAGATAAGGTCTAAAGGATTTGACTACTTTTAACAATGCATATGCCTACTTTTCCATCATCTCATAATTCAACTTATCAGCTTGCAAGGATTTACTAAAAAATGCAATTGGATGTTCAAAACCTTCATTATCCTTTTCCAATAAAATAGTAGCAATGGTGTGAAATGATGCAAAAGAAAATAATGAAAAAGGCTTGGTGTAGTCAAGAGACCTAAGAACAAGTGCTTGTTGGACCACATCTTTAATTTTCTCAAATGCATCCCGAGCTTCTACAGTCCATTGAAATTTCACATCCTTTTTTAGCAACTTTACTATAGGCTTGACAATTTCAGCAAAATTTTCAATGAATCTCCTAACAAAATTGATCTTCCCTAGAAATGACTACACCCCCTTCAGATTTTTTGGTGCAGAAACCTTCCTTATGGCTTCAACTCTCTTTGGATCAATTCTTATTCCATCTTTTGATACAATGTGTCCTAGCAACTTTCCTTCTTTGACTGCAAAATTACATTTTTTAGGATTCAGGGACACACCATACTCCAGAGCTTTGACAAAAATCTTTTCTAGGTGTGAAAAATGATCATGAGCCCTCTTGGAATAAGCAGTTAGGTCATCCTGGTACAAAACCATAAATAGATTAATATACTCTTTGAAAGCAACATCCATGCCTCTTTGGAAAGTTGCTCCAGCATTTCTAAGACCAAATGGCATTCTGACATACACATAAGTTCCCCAAGGTGTTGTGAATGTTGTTTTGAACTATTCAGATTCCTTTACCAAGACCTGGTTATATCTAGAAAAACCATCCATCATGGACAACAACTCACATCCAATGACTTTGTGCAACATTGCCTCCATGTTAGGCAGTGAATAATTATCTTTCAATGATGCAACATTCAAATTTCTAAAGTCTACACACAACCTAATGTCACCATTCTTCTTTCTAACTAGGACCAAATTAGATACCCAAGTTGAATGCCTTATAGGTTGAATTATTCTTGCATCACTCAACTTGACTAGCTCCTACTACATCTTAGGAGCCAATAATGGATTAATGGGCCTCTGCTTCTATCTGAATGGTTTAAAATCTTGGTTTAATGGGATCTCATGTTGGAAAAGGTCCTCTCTATAGGATTTTAGTTCATCATAAGACCATGTAAACACATGCTTGTACCTCCTCAACAACTTTATCAAATTATATTTCAATTGAGGGGCTAATCCTTTTCCAATATAGACCATTTGAGGTGCATTGTGCGATCCCATATTCACTTCCTCTAGATCTTCTACATTAGCATTACTTATTTTTGACAAATGATCATTTTGGCTACTGTACAATGCTTTTAACTCAGTTAAGCCTTTAGGAATACTATTTGAATTTAGCTGAATCACTTCATTTCCCATGACCATGTCCTTACCTTCAATTTCCTCAACCAAAGTGTTGTAGTCTATAGGTTGATCCTCATATATGTCAAGACATTGAATAAATTTTAGGATGTCATGATCATCTTCAAAGACCTGCCAATTGTAAATGTTGTCTGCAACAACTGGGCTACTTTTTATTTCAAGAATTGATACTCCAAACAAAGTTGAATCATCCCATTTTAGAGCAATATTGGTGATAAAATCAGCCATTATGTTATTGGATCTTTCTACCCAACATTTATTGAAAGCATCAAACATTTCAACCTAATCCCATATTACATGCTTATATAATTTCAATCTATCATTTTTGACAGCATACCTGGATCGGACTTGTGCTACCACAAGCTCAGAATCACCAAAAACCTTTAAACATTTTATCCCATATTTGATAGCAATATCCAATCCCAAAGAAAATGCTTCATATTCATTAGTATTATTTGTGCATTGAAAAGTCAATGAGAATGAATACTTAAAAGTAGTACCTGATGGAGATATGAATAGGACTCTAGCTCCTAAGCCTTCTTTTGAGCATGCTCCATCAAAGTAGATCTGCCACAGTCCATCTTGCTATTTCTTTAGTTCTGCAACTAGTGGATCTATCTCTTCCACTGGTAGGACAATTTCTTCTAATTTGAAATTCTCCATGTCAACATCCACACAACAATTTAAATGATCATCATTTATTTCAATCATATGTGGAGTTCTACTTTCTCTGGATACTTTCACATTGTCACCATCAATATTTAAAGTTGCAAAGGATAGATCACACTGGATACTACCTCCCATCTGAGCACTCCACTTCCTTGACAACAACATCCCATAATGAGGGGGAATATCTACCACCAAGACACTCATTGTCAGCAACTTGTCAGGGAAGGCCGTCAACCTATAAGGAAGTTCTTTTATAGTACCAATAATAGGGACCTCTCTTGAATCCACAGCCTGACATCTACCATGAGGTGTGTCTACTTTCAGACCCCAAGATCTCATTATTTCTGCAAGCATAACAGTATTAGAGGCTCCTGAATCAATCATACAATTTCTTAACAACTTTCCATTCACTATTAAGGAAAAAAAGAAAGGATCAACTATTCTTGACACAACATTAGCAGCATTAGTGTCCAAATAAATCTGAGGGATCTCGGAGATGATCTCCCCACATTGGTTCTTAGTTGAATCACCTCCTACAGTAGTCATTCCATCAGCCTTGGTGGAACTTTGGGTATTAGAAGAAAAGGATCCTTTTACCCAATTCAAAGCCTTAACTTTATGCTCCTCTATCCTCATCATTTCTAATAGGGGGACCTTGACAGTGATTTGTGATAATAGTTTGCTCATGTCAATGGGAACATACTTGGGGTCAACTACATCTTGTTTAGTGATAGTATCCTCCTCATTTTCTTCATGTGTAACCACATTGGGACTATATTTTCTCTAACCCTTTTCTTTCTCTTGCAAAGGAGAAACAACATCTACAAGGGGTTTAGCTTTCACCTTGTAAGCTGCTGGTACTCAAAAATGCAACATGAGTTTTGAGTACCATGTTAAAATTTTGCAATTTGAAGTCTTTTAAATGCTTTTCATGCATTTGTACCCGGCTATCATTTTGAAGCTTATGAGGTGTTCTAAGTGTTGAACATGCTTCATTCAGTATATGCATGCATTCTATGATGTTATTTTGTCATCCTGAATCATTCGGTGAAGTCCCATTTTTAGCAAGTGTCAAATTGCACAATTCTGTTTAAATGCCAAATCACTACTGGAGGCCCTGTTCGGTTGATTATATCTTTCTCCCAGAGATTGATCATAATGTGTTAGTGGTTTTATTGTATTATACACATGGGAATGAGTCATCATGCCAATTTTCAGCTCCCCATGTGCCCGTTTAGTCACTTTTTCGGAGCCATTCCGTTTGCAGAATGTCAATGTTCTCTGAATGTGCATTATTCAGATTTCCAGCCACGTTTTTAATCATAACTCAAAAAATAAAAACTAGGTTGGGCTGAATTTTACATATGTTTGAGATGGATATGTGTGAAATGTAAAAAAATTTTGTTAGAAAAATCCAGTTTGAAAATCAAAAGTTATAGTTCTCTGAGTGCCGACAACCATAGAAAATCAGCATTTTCTTCATAAAATTTTGTCCCACATTGCTCCCAATTTTGAAATTTGAAGTGTTTATATGGAATACCACAAACATATGAAGTAAATAAAATGGAGAAGGCTATGCTTGTCCATGCTTGTGCATCCACCTTGGTTTCCATGCCAGTGGACCCAGAAGAAATTTTGTTGAAAAAATGCTGGTGAAAAATTCTAAGTCTCCAAATCTCCAAATGCTAGTGGTTAAGTCACTAACATTCAGAGATCTAGAGACTAGTTAGTCTCCAAATCTCATAATGCTAGCGGTTAAGTCTTTGAATGCTAGTGGTTAAGTCACTAACATTCAGAGATCTAGAGACTGACTAGTCTCCAAATCTCCAAGTCGCTAGATCTCCAAGTCTCCAGATCTCCAAATGAAAAATAAAGAGAGGAAATCATTCTGAGATTTGGAGACTAGTCTCCAAATCTCCAAGTTGCCAAATCTCCAAATCTCACAAAGAAGAAAGTACATTATGAGATTTGGAGACTAGTCTCCAAATCTCTAAGTCTCCAAATCTCTAGATAATTATTCAGAAATCTAGAGACTAAAGTTAGTCTCCAAATCTCATAATGAGAAAAAGTGATTATGAGATCTAGAGACTAGTCTCCAAATCTCCAAATAGCTATTCAGAGATCTAGAGACTAAAGGTAGTCTCCAAATCTCGTAAAGAAAAGTGGAGAGAGAAAATTATTATGAGATCTAGAGACTAAAGGGATTTCTCCAAATCTCTAAATGAAACCATGGTTAAGGAAATTATTTAGAGACTAAGAGATTAATGTAGTCTCCAAATCTCCAAATAAACTGAGGTTGAAGATGGGTTAGTCCAAGCAGTGAATGAGAAGATGACAAGTGGCAAGTTCTGGTGGCATGTGTAGAGTTTAAAGGAAATAAAAGATTTAAAAAGTTATAAAGTTTAGACTTTGGAGAATTTTCAAAATTTTTTAATGACAGAGCTACTCACGGAAAAATGTCTGGGAGATTCATTTTTTATCAGAATATGGCAGTATAATATATTTTTGAAAACTCTAGAAGATGATGAATGCAATGATGGTAGTTAGAACTTGATCAGATCAAGTTTCTAAGAGTAGTAAGAGCTTTTAAATCTATGACCAAATTTTGGGTAGATTTTTCTTCTTCCAAAATTGATTGATTTTGCAAATCTGATGGGAAGAATGATTCAGATTTTCAGTGGATGAAAAGATCAGAGGGTATAGAAGATTAAATTTCAAGGAAGAGTAAAGGACAAAGAAATCAAATTTCTAGTAGATGAGTAGATTTTATGCAAAAAAGGACAAATTTATCAGATTTTGAAGATGCCCGGGAAGATCAAATTTTCAGAGAAGACAAGAGATTAGATTGTAGAATGGACAGGTGTTGGTCAAGTACAGATATTAGGGTTTCTTCTTCTTCTTCTTATTCTCTTCTCTTCTCAGTTGTAAGGGTTTTTGGTTCATGTTCTTTCTGGTTCTAGTTCCTGTGACTGCTTTGTTGTGAGCATGTCCCTAAAGGATGAATATTGAATATCTTTCTGTAGAGAAAATTTCTCAGTTCTGTGTCTAGTTCCATAAATTTCAAGCTGTGGATGTAATGGGCAGGTTCATTTTCAATAGAACACACTACAATTTCTATCTTATCATGTTATTGTCTCTTAACTTTGTGTTTTTCTCTTGAATGTTTTAACTTGTAAGGCATTTGAAAACATACTAGTTGTAAGGAAACTATTTTAATTGATTATGAGTTCCTTTCAAGGAAAGGATTAAATCTTCATATGCAGTTATAGAGAGTAGACATTTTTGTTAAGATTTTGATGATTGCAATATAGGAGTGACATAATATATTATAAGGCATTCTATTCAGATTGCAGGTAGTTTGTAAGGCATTCTATTGTGTTTCCTTGAGATCTTCCTGTATATTCACATTCAGACTCTTTTGCCCAATGGAATAGGCACTGGCTAGATGTTTGTGATGCAGTTATCTTTTAAATCATCAAACACTAAATTTCATTACCATTTCATTTCAGTTTCTAAGTTTATGCACATTGTGAAAGGACTACATCCAGGTGATCCAGTTCACATTTGGTGATTCCTTAAAGAAAGAATCAGAGGTTAACCTTCCTTGAGTTGTACTCATAAAAAGAAGAATGATTAACTTGTAAGGCATTTGAAAACATATTGGTTGTAAGGAAACTATTTTAATTGATTATGAGTTCCTTTCAAGGAATGGATTAAATCTTCATATGCAGTTACAAAGAGTAGACATTTTTGTTAAGATTTTGATGATTGCAATATAGAAGTGACATAATAGATTGTAAGACATTCTATTCAAATTGCAGGTAGTTTTTAAGGCATTCTACTGTGTTTCCTTGAGATCTTCCTGTATATTCACATTCAGAATCTTTTGCCCAATGGAATAGGCACTGGCTAGATGTTTGTGATGCAATTATCTTTTAAATCATCAAACACTAAATTTCATTACCATTTCATTTCAGTTTCTAAGTTTATGCACATTGTGAAAGGACTGCATCCAGGTGATCCAGTTCACATTTGGTGATTCCTTAAAGAAAGAATCAAAGGTTAACCTTCCTTGAGTTGTACTCATAAAAAGAAGAATGATTCACATCCTTATCCCATTGTCTATGCTATCACATTTATAGTTTCTATTGTCAAGCTCTGTATTAGGAGATTCTCAGCTGTCTATAGAGTGATCTTTTGTTTAAATAATTTGAAGCCTAGATACGATGACAGTGAAGAGCAAATCCACCAATCAAAAGCTTACTTGGAATATAGTAACCTATTCATAGGCAATACCTGCTTGAGTCTTGTGGAGCTCGAAGCAGAAGGGGGATCTTATCCAATCCTCATTAATTAGGCTTTTCTTGCAAGCTTGGAGTCCTTTTAAACTGAGAATCAAGCCCATAATTTTCCAAGTTTGATCCTACAAGAAAAATCCCTAACATAAGCTACAATTGGCTTTGTGAAGTTGACATTTTTCTTCAACTTGGTTTTGTCAGCAGTGTCAGTAACCTTTTGCTTATTTTGGGCTTGTTTTTCATCTCTTTTTGTTTTCTTGATGAAAATTCTAGCAAGCCTGCCACTTGGACTACCTACCACTCTATTTCTCAAATTATAGTTTCTTTTAACTTGAGACACCATGTCTGCTATTATTTGTGCAATTTATTCATCAGAGGGTCTTCTCAACATTACTGACTCAACACTTCTTAGAGTATTGCACTGAACCACATCAAGGTGATTATCTTCTTCATCAGAAAACACTTGCTGATGGTAAACCTCATTTCTGACTTCGGAACTATGAGAATCTTGGTTTTCATCTTCATCTGTAGAATCTAACTCATCATATATGTATGAAGAAGTCATACCACACCCTTGATCATCATAAGTGTCATCATTATTGTTGCCTTGATCTTCATCTACAGAAACACTTTGAGCAATAGCACACTAATAGGGATCATGAGGTGATTGGAAAACAATACACCATGGAAGATCATCATTCATATTTACTATATTTCTGTGCAAAGGGTCAGGGGTCTTGTCATTTGGTTTATCCTTTCTCTCAGGAAGCATTGGATTTCCATCCTTCCATTGAGTATTATAGGGATAGTTCTGCATTCTTGGCAACTTATTAAAGTTATTGAAAGATGGCCTATCATTTCCTTTCACTCTACTATTTCTTTGTTCACCAGGATTTAAATCCTTTATTGCTTTCAAGATTTTCTTCAAACTATCATCATCTTTTGGCTTTGCATCAGGTTTCCCTAGCTCTCTTCTATTTGAGGCTGATGGCTAACAATCTTCTCTCCTTCCCAACTTCCCTGATATCTTTCTATTTCTCTTTATATTAATAGCCTATTTATAAGCCTCTGCAAGATTCCTAGGGTTCTTATCTCTCAAAAGATATCCCATTTTTGAATCAAAAGCATTCAAGTATGTGACAAGACATACTCTATCATTCAATCTGATAACCTGTAACAACTTATGCATAACTTTCTGAAATTTAACATTGAATTCAACAACACCCTCATTTGAATTTTTCTTGATATTGTTAAACTCATTAAGTATGAAGCCTTCATTGGTTTTATCACAATACTATTCCTTGAAAGACTGCCTAAACTGATTCCATGAACATATGCTAGCATGAGGTAAATTTCTAAACCAATCCCTAGCATCTTCAGTTAGAGATTGAACAAAAAGCTTCATGATGACATCATTAGGATCAATATTGTAGTCATCTATCACATCAATGAAATTTTTCAAATGTTCTTCACATGAAACTTCATTGCTTCCAGTGAATTTTGGGAGCTTCTTCCTAATTTCATCAGGGATGGGATTTGGATAACCAAGAATCCCAATAAAAACCAATTGTTTATGCCTCTCATGAATGGGACCTACTTGAGATGGGTCACCACCTAAAGATGTAGATGTTTGAGTATTAGAAATATTAGAAATCTTAGGCATACCTGAAGTTGTAGCAGTATTCAACATATTTTCTCCTTGTGCTTGAGAAGTGGAAAGGGTATTAGCATGTCCAAAATATTGCTTAAGGAAATCAATCTTTCTCTTCATTTCAGCAGTAGTGGCTTCTAGCTCTGCCTTTTCTAACTCTTTGGCCAAAAATTCTTGGTTTCTTTTTGCTTCTTCTAGGTTAGCATCTAACCTCGCTACTTGATCCATGGACTTCTTTGCATGATTTGGTTCATTTATTGAAACTCCTATAGCCTTTTGTTTACCTTTGTCCCTAGGATTTCTCACTTCATAAACTTGCTGGACAATAGGCTATTCTTCTGCTTGTTCTATCACATGATCCTGATTCATGGCCTCAAGATCCAACAATTGTTTCTTCAATTGATCAGTTCTAATCATAGCATGTCTAATCTTTTCCTCTTTCTCCTTGTCTCTTTTTTGTCTCAAATGAATATGTTCTTGGACTCTCCTTTCCAACTCATAAAATTCCTCAAAAATTTCTTTTGATTCAGGGAGAGTAGTCTCAGATTCAACATCTCCAACTTGAACCTCATCTTCATATTGATTCAAGGAAAAATCAACAGCCTCCTCATATTCAGAGGTATTTCCTTCTTGATTCATTTGAATGGGCTAGATTTGTTCCTCTTGTTTGCATTCTCTCTATGTTTTTGAATATGAAACATACTCCTATTCTTTCATCCTCTCTTTGTCTGACCAAGCCTAGAAGTACTTGAAATACCTTCTTCCAATCTATCCTCAGGAAGATTATTTCTCTAAGACCTAGTACCTCTGTAACTCATCTTGTGAATGATTTTCTAATTAGCACTGTTGTAAAGATTGTTAGAGTCACCACCCAAAAATTTGGGAATTTTTCTTTAAAATATAGACACCAATGGTAACTAGCTAGTTTGTATAGGGTAGGAGCCCTGGCTCAGCTAGACCCTCTAACTTAGAAAAACATTTCTTAAAACTCCCCAACATAGTCGCTAGTTTGTTAGGGATTTTTCTTGTGGTTCAAACTTGGCATGGGTATTAGCTTGATTCTCAATAAAAGGGTCTCCAAGTTTTCAAGAAAAACCTAATTGATGAGGATTGGATAAGATCCTCCTTCTGCTTTGAGCTCCACAAGACTCAGGTGGGTATTGCCTACAAATAGGTTTCTATCTTTCAAGTAAACTATGGATTGGTGGATTAGGTCTTCATTGTCATGCCATTGAGTTCATCAGGGGTACTTTTATGAAAGATAATTCTGAAGATAGCTGAGAATAACTTGTTGCAGAATGTGGCTGATGAAACTCCTAGTATGATAACATGAACAATGGCATAAGGCTGATGATTCCTTCTTCTTTTTATGAGTAAAACTCAAGGAAGGCTAACCTTTGATTCACTCTTCAAGGAATCAGCAACTATGGACTGTAAAACATCAGTGCCAGTCCTATTTTTTGGGTACATGAACATGAAATGAAATGGTATTGGTGATGATGAATTTTGTGTTTGATGACTAAAAGGTGTTTGACTGATAGGGATCGGATCAGTGCCTAATCATTTGGGCAAAGAGTCTAACATAAATCAATAGAGGAATTTCTAGGAAATACGATGATATGCCTTACAAACCACATACAATTTGGATAGAATGCCTTACAAACTATCCCCTCAACCCTAGATTATTATCATCAAGATCTCAATAGATGTATTCATTCCCTAAAATTGCACTTGAGGATTCAATCCTTTCCTTGAAAGAAACTCATGCAACAAATAGATAGTTTCCTTACAACTAGTATGTTTTATATGCCTTACAAATAGAGACACATAAGAATAAACAAAAAGTAAAGAGACAATAATAGAACCAAAGTAGAAATTGTATTTTATTTCATGGAAGTGTATCAATACATACAAGTAAACTCTTTACTCAAAATCACAAGATCAATAATCTACTCTGCAAATTTTTTATTATCAGCATTCAACCATCAAGGATATGGAACCAGAGAATAGAATCCCTTGGATTGCCAAAGACTAGAACCAGGAACTAAAAGTCTAAAAAGACCAAAAATCTTCGAGCCTCAAAAGTTTTGGAACCCTTACAAAATCAGAACTCTTACTACTTATACCACTAGCTATCTTGGGATCCTCAAAGAATTTAAGATACAACAAGCTTCAGATTGCTAGGGTTAGGGTTTCACCCACTAAACCAACCAATATCAATCAACAATTAATTCTAGAGGAGAAAACCAAGCAACCTAGACAAACAGATCCAAAATTGATCTTCATTAATGAACATCTCATGATTTATACCGAAGATCACGCAAACATAATACTTATTAGTCTAATTGTACACCTGCAATACACCTCAAGCTTCACCTATGTTCATTTTAAGACAGTACAAGTGTCTGCAATCAATCATCAAACCCTTTGGACCACCTTGTAGTAGTCAGCACAACAACTTCATCAAACCCTACCGCTAAAACATTCAATTTTCAGTCCTTTCTGTCGCTAAAACCCTCAAAAAATTTGAATTTAAATAGCAACAGTCACCCTGATGGTGCTAATAGAGAATCGACGATCGATATTCAAACCTTGATCAACTTTTAAACCCTACTGTTAGATTCATTTACTTTCCCTGGGCCTGCGTGCTTTGTATTTCCTTAAACAAAATTGATGGTCATCATTATACCACAATTCTAAAGCACGTGCATCTCAGACCAATGGTATAACCACAATTGCATGATCAAGTAACAACTTAACACCTTAGGAAAGTCTAGACCCACTAACATGTCCCCAACACAACAATGTGGATGAATCAAGAGAGGCCACATCAGAAAAGACTCATACTAGCCCCATTGCCCCATGCCCTTCCCAAGCAACCCTGACAGCTTCCACCACATCACCTCATGGACTAATCAGATACTGTCATTTATGCATATGTGTCATTATGGACCCACAGTCTATCTTCTATCATCGCATTAGAGGCCCATCACTATACCACCACATTAAACATTGAGCACTTTACCTTAGTGGTGTAACAACAATCGTGAGATGTGTTAGTACTTTAATCCACTACAGACCTTGAAGACGAGCCCCCTGGGATAGGTGGCACCTTGTCGCTAAAGCACATGTCAAAAACTCTAACATGCAGAAGGCTTGTAGATTAATGACAACCACTAGTTTAGAAGGGTGAAACATTAGAAAAATTACTATGGGGGACTTAGGAAAAATTAACGCTGAAAGACTTAGGAACTTAGGGAAATATTAAAGGGGGACTCCGGCGTAAAACCTAACCACATAGTGAGTGAGGGGACATAAAATTTGAGCACATGGGTTATTGAGATTTTAAGTGACCTGATAAAGTAACACAAAATTAGAATAGGGCCAAACAACTTAGGGTTTTCACTCAAACGGCTAGATTTTTTGAATTTTACCAAGGGTTTTAGCCAGAAAATAGGGAAAAACAACTATAGAGACCGAAGGAAAAAAGGTAGGGCCATGAAATTTTTGCAGGTACCAACAAAAGTATAGAAACAATTTCAAGCCTAGAAGATCTAAGGAATGTTATTATGCTAATGATGAAGACCTTGAAGCTAGTATTGAAATAACTTTAAGTGAAAGTGATACTGAGAATAATGATGAAATAGGATTTGTAGCAATTAAAGAAGAAAATTTTGAAACCAACATTAAGGAAGAAAAAGCCTTAGTTTCCCAAGTTGAGAAGAAACCTGATTGGATTATAGACAGTGGTTTTTCACATCATATGACTGGTGATATGAGAAAGTTCATAAGGTTTAACAATTATGATGGAGGAGTTGTTAGAGTTGGTAACAATGTACCTTGTTTGATTAAAGGTATAGGATCTATTACTCTTGATGGAAAGACTAATACTGATGATGTTTACTTTGTGGATGGATTAAAACATAATATTTTGAGTGTTGGATAGTTAGTTGATCATGGATATCAATTTTGGTTTACTGAGAAAACTTGTGTGATAAAGGATAAAGATGGAAATCTGATTGAAACTGGATTGAGAACCAGAGGTAATGTATTTCAATTGAATCCTACTGAGATGACATGTTTAATTACTAAGATTGATGATAGTTGGTTATGGCATAGAAGGTTTTGTCATATAAACTTTGATTATATTGTGAAAGTAAGTACTACACTTGCAGTAAGGGATTTGCCTCAAATTCTGAAGCCTACTAACATGATTTGCAAATAATGTGTGATGGCTAAGTAGAAGAGAAGTTGATTTCCTAGTAAGAAATTCACATCGGCAAAGAAGTTGGAGATTGTTCATACAAACTTGAGCAATCCTACTAGGACTAGAGGATTCTATGGAGAAAGGTATTTTATGATTCTTGTTGATGATTTTACAAGAATGACATGGATTGCATTTCTGAAAGAAAAATTTGAAGCATTTGATAAGTTTAAGATCATTAAGAACAAAGTTGAGAATGAATCTGGAATGAAGATTAAATGTTTGAGATCTGATAGAGGTGGTGAATTTACTTCTAGAGAGTTTAACATTTTTTGTGAAGTGAATGGTATTAAGAGACATTTTTCAGCCCCTAGAACATCTGAACAAAATGGTATTGCAGAAAGAAGAAATAGATCAGTGACTGAAGCAGCAAGAGCTATGTTATTTGAAAATGATTTAGCAAAGACATTTTGGAGAGATGCAATAAATACAACAGTATATACAATGAACAAAGTACAAATCAGAGTAGACACAGACAAGACACCTTATGAATTATGGTTTGGACATGCACCTTCAATTAAGTATTATAGAATTTTTGGAAGAAAATTTTATATAAAGAGAGATGATGATATTGAAAATTTTGATCCTAGAAGTGATGAAGGTATTTTTCTTGGATATTCTTTGAAAGCAAAGCATATAGATGTTACAATAAGAGAACCAAAACTATTGTTGAGAGGGAAAATGTTAAAGTTGATGAAAAGTACAAAATTCAAGAAAGAATGCTTGATTATGAATCTGATGAAGAAGCTCATCCTAAGCCTAACACTGAAACTACTAAATTATTCTACGAAACTGATAGTGAATTGTTGAATGAAATTCATGCTAAAGAAACTAGAGAGGAATCTAGAGAAAAATCTACAATTGAAGCAAGATCTAAGACTATGACATTGAGTAGGTATTTATCAAGACATCATCCTATTGAACAAGTTATTGGAAGTTTGGACAGAGGAGTTGTGACTCAGAATAAGGTACATTTATGTTTGATTTCTCAAATTGAACCTAAACTTACTAGTGAAGCTTGTGAAGATGAACATTGGATTAATGCTATGAGAGAAGAACTAGATCAGATAGAAAAAAACAAGACATGGGAATTGGTCCCTAGACCTAAAGACAAGAATGTAATTGGAACTAAATGGGTATTCAGAAACAAGATGAATGAACAAGGAGAAGTTGTAAGAAACAAAGAAAGATTGGTATGTAAGGGATACTCATAGCAAGAAGGAATTGACTATGAAGAAAATTTTGCACTAGTAGAAAGAATTAAAGTAGTAAGAATAATTTTGGCCTATGCAAATTTTAAAAAATTCAATGTGTATCAGATGGATGTGAAGTCAACATTTCTGAATGGAGAATTGGAAGAAGAAGTCTACATTGAGTAGCTTGATGGTTTTCCTTTTACTCAAGAAGGAGACATGGTATGTAAACTGAAGAAAGCATTATATGGACTAAAGCAAGCACCTAGAACTTGGTATGCAAGATAGGATAAGTATTTGTCAAAGTTAGGATTTGCTAAAGGAACAGTTGATAGCAATCTACACACAAAAGAAATTGAAAATGGTTTGTTGATTATAGTTATTTTTGTTGATGACATTATTTTTGGAGGAGAAGATGAAGCTAGTGACAAATTTGTTGATGAAATGAAGACTGAATTTGAAATGAGTATGATTGGTGAGATGAAATACTTTTTGGGATTATAGATAACACAAAACAATGATGATATCTTTCTAAGTCAGATAAAGTACTTGAATGATTTGCTGAAAAGATTTGGAATGGAGGATTGCAAACCAGTTGGAACACCTATGGTAACCGAACATAAGTTATCTAGCATAGATGAAACACTGACAGTTGAGAAAAAGAAATATAGATCCATGATTGGAGGATTGTAGTATTTGACACACACATGACCGGATATAGCACATTTAGTTGGAATTGTAGCAAGATTTCAAGCTGAACCTAGAGAATGACATTATGCAACAGTAAAGAGGATGCTAAGACATTTAAGAGGCACAATGGACTATGGATTGTAGTATGACAAATCTGATGATTTTACCCTATGTGCATATACAGATGCTGATTGGGGAGGCAATGTTGATGATAAGAAAAGCACCAGTGGAGGAGCATTTTTCCTTGGAGGAAGATTAGTTTCTTGGCTAAGCAAAAAGCATAATTGTATTTCACAGAGCACAATATAAGCAGAGTATGTAGCAGCAGCAAACAATTGTAATGAGATAATTTGGATGAAGTAGATGCTGAAGGATATTGGAATTAAATTTGTTGAACCCATTGTTATACATTGTGACAACACCAATATAGTCAGTATGTCTAAGAATCCTATACTACATTCTAAGACAAAACATATAGAGATCAAGTATCATGTTGTAAGAGAGAAAGTTGCTAAGAAAGAAGTTAGACTAGAGTACATAAGCACAAAGGAATAGATAGTAGACATATTTAAAAAGCCTTTTCCTAAGGATACATTTGAGTATCTGAGAGGTATGCTTGGGGTTATGCCCTAGCCTACTTTTGATTAGTGATGCACTTGGTTTCATCTGTCTAGTAATTTATGAGCCCTATCTTTCTTCTGGACTAGATGTTGGTACTTCCTCTATGGGGGAGTATGTGTATCTGAGCTGAGTCATGAGGAATCTAGTAAATGTATTATTTCTTCTAAATAGTGTCTTTTGACATTGAGTTGTTGTTGACATAGTGATGAAATTTTTTTCATTGATGTTGATGGGGGAGAATTATGCATGAAAAACAATATGAGAGAACTGAATAGGATAACGAAGCAAGATTTGATTGATGAAGAGGATTTGAAGAAGCAATGTTGCAATATTAGATTTTTGGAACATTGGATGTTTTTCATCTATGTTTCTATCAATGCCAATGTGGGAGATTGTTAGGAATGAATGCTAAAGTGTTTGGCACCCATTCTGTAGCAGTTGTTGTTGCATTCATGACTATGATTGTCATTGATGTCAACACAGTGTTTTACTGAAGACTTGGAGAGAAGAAGATAGTTTTTTGATTATAGCATGTGGGATATTGTAGTTGGAGTTATGTGACATTGAGGATATACTCTTTGATATGTTATATGTCTATGGTTAAGAGTGCAGATAGTAATTCTTTTATTCATGAAAGTTATGATCATTTTGTTGGAAGCAGTATTTAGGCAGTGTTCCTGAGTAGCAGTTTTTGGCAATCAGATGATATCTCCTAATCGGGATGGAATTTGGCTTTGTGTAGTTAAAGGGAAGTTATAGATACATTGATAGTGATGTGGATGACAATGAAAAATTTTAAGTCACATGAGTGAAGATTTATTGTACTTGGAAGTTGACAGTTTTATGTAATTTTTATGTAGCATGTGGAAACTTTTATTTTGTAATTGTGTGTCGACTCATTTGTAATTATTTGATTGTGGTATAAAGGAAGGAATTTTTTTCCTTTTTGTAAAGATGATGTGTGATGTAGTATGCATGAAGTGAAGAAAAGAGCTAAGTATGAGAGTGGAATTGTGAAGGAAGACATGCGAAGTACAGAGATCTAAAATTGAGATTTGATGTAGTAGTGAGTGCAGTTTGGCATAGTCAGAGAAAAGGTAACATATTATTCTATTGAATAATGAAAATATTATTTGGATAGTGAGTTCAGTGATCTTACCCTAAAATTTTTTGGGCAGTAGGTCCTTCTCTCTTCCATAACTCCTAATAGGGTTAGAATCTTTTAAAAGGGATTCAAAATCTCCTAATAGGGATTTATATGTACTGAATGTATTTCATAAGACTCCTAAAAGATTCCATCCTTTCACAAGGAATATTAATATTAGTGTATCTTTTGTGGGCATCATTCCCACCGGGGTTTAGTCTTTGATCAATAGGTTCCCTAGTCAACATATCTTGTGTTATTGTGTAATTATGTATGAATATCTTTCTATGGTTGGTAATTATATTGCTTATATGGTTTAATGTTGTTGAAGATGATAAAAGTTATAATTATTTGATAATTGATTCAGCACCCCCCCCACCTCTCAGTTATCTTGGTGGATTTTACTTTCTAATAGATAATTCACCTCTGACAGATTTTATGAGTACTGTGAATAACATGGCATGAAGAGACAATTAAGTGCACCTAGAAGACCTCAATAGAATGGAATTGTAGAGAGAAGGAATAGGATCATTCTGGATATAGTGCACACCATTATGATAGAAGGAAAAGTTGCACAAACCTATGGATATATGCTGTCAACACAATAGTATATACCATCAATAGAATTAAATTGAGGCCTGGCACAGACAAAACACCTTATGAACTATGGTTTGGTAATGTTCCCATAGTAAAATACTTTAGAATCTTTGGAAGCAAGTCCTACATCAAGAGGGATGAAGCAGTAGGCAAGTTTGATGCAAGAAGTGATGAAGGTATTTTTCTTGGTTACTCTGCTAAAAGTAAAGCTTATAGATGTTTCAATTTAAGATTGAAAAAGATCATTGAAAGTGCTCATGTAAAGATTGATGAAAAGTTCATGATTAAAGAAAGATATCATGATTACTCACCCATGATTGAAGAAGAACCTAGACCCTCTACTAGTGAGATAGTTATTGAAGAAATGTTTGATAGTATTGATGTGTTATTTAATGATCCCAAGACAAGTGAAGAAAATACTCCTAAGGCTGATGAGTCAGCATCACCTAAAGTTCTAAAGTTTACATCAAGAAATCATTCCAAGATAGACATCATTGGATATCAGAGCGACAAAGTATTAACAAGATCACAAGAAAAGAAATCAGCTAGAAATGAAGTGGTATGTTGACTATCTTAGATTGAACCTTCAAGTGTTGAAGATGCATGTAATAATTCAGATTGGCATGATGCTATGAAAGAACAACTTGATCAGATTGTTAAAAATGACACTTGGGAATTGGTCCCTAGACATAGTGATAAAAATGTAATTGGAACAAAGTGGATGTTCAAAAATAAGATGAATGAAGATGGTATAGTAGTAAGAAACAAATCAAGATTAGTATGTCAAGGATATGCACAAAGAGAAGGCATTGATTATTCAGACATATTTGCACCTATGAGTAGAGTAGAAGCTATTAAGTTGTTTTTACCTTATGCTATAGTTAAAAAATTTAAAGTTTATCAGATGGATGTCAAATCAAAATTCTTGAATGGATACTTGAAAGAAGAAGTATACGTTGAGAAACCAGAAGGATTCACCCTATCAGACAGACTTGATATGGTATGGAAATTGAAGAAATCCCTCTATGGACTTAAGCAAGCTCCTAGAGCATCGTATGAGAGACTAGATAGATACTTAACAAAGATTGGTTTCAAGAAAGGAGAAACAGATTGTAATCTATTCATTAGAGAGACATCTGAAGGTTTACTTCTTGTAGCTATATTTGTTGATGACATTATCTTTGGAGGTAATGACAAACTCAGTGCTGAATTTTCCAAAGAAATGCAGAATGAGTTTGAGATGAGTATGACTGGTCCTATCAAGTACTTTTTGGGACTAAATGTGCAGCAGATAGGAAAAGGGATTTTCATTAATCAATCAAAGTATGTGAAAGAGATACTAAAGAAATTCAAGATGGATAATTTCAAGCTAGTAGGAACTCCTATGATCACTGGATGCAAGCTTACAAGAGAATATGACTCACCAGTAGTAGATATAACATTGTATAAGTCTATGATTGGTAAACTCATTTATCTTACTCAGACTAGACCTGATATTTCAAATGCAGTTTGCATAGTTGGAAGATTTGTAGAAGAGCCTAAACAAAGTCACCTCATGGTAGTAAAAATAATATTCAGATACTTGTAGGGCATTACAGATTATGTTCTACGGTATCCTAATTTAGAAAATGTTGAGCTTCATGTGTACACTGATGCAGATTCGGCAGGATGTGTTGATGACAAAAAGAGTACTTCAAGTGGAGTAGTGTTTCTTGGTGATAGACTTGTCACCTAGATAAGCAAGAAAAAAAAATTTATTTCTTAGTCAACAACAAAAGTAGAGTATGTTGCAACAGCCTTGAATTATCATACAACTATTTAGATCAAGCAAATGATAAAGGATTTTGAATTCAGATTGATTATCCTATTGTTATTCACTATGATAACACTAGCACTATCAATATGTCAAAGAACCCTATGATGCATGCAAAGACAAAGATAATTGAGATCAAGTATCACTTCCTAAGAGAGAAAGTGGCAGAGAAAGAAGTCAAGTTGGACTATGTGAGTACTAAAGAACAGTTGGTAGATATATTCACAAAGCCCTTGCCTAAGGATACTTTTGAGTATCTCAGGGAGAAGTTGGGAGTCATTCCCTTCCCTGTTTCTACTTAGAAGAAAGAAGGAAAGGCATTAGTCCTTTGGGACTGGTGGAAGGTTGACTACTCTACCTCAGGAGTAGTACTAGTTCTTACAATGAATGACACCCTTTGCCATTGATGTCAAAGCGGGAGTATAAATAGAGTCATGAAAAATAGAAGTAAAAAGAGGAGTAATGTACTAAGGGGGAGCATCATTTAGTTATATAGTTGAGGAAATGGAGAATATTAGAAAATATTGCAGTAGATGGAGGATTCATCTTTGGGGGAGTTTTGAAGGGGAAATGGAGAATGTTATAAAAGAAATGTTCATTTGAGTTAGTGATGGTTTTTCATTCCACATGTTGCCTGTTGGTTCCTGGATAGGATTTTACACTCCATGAGATACCAATATGCCCATGATGGATATTAAGGATTGGTTAGTTCCAAATGTGAGCAATCTATGAGCAATTGGACCAACTATAGGGATAAGATTACCCACTTCTACTTCTGGCTCTACAAAACCAATGCAGGTGCACCTGATCCAATAGTATTAACTCTGACTGATAGTTCTAACTCTGCCCCTTATTTCTTTATTGAATCTTTCAACAAATGAATACAATGAGAGAATACTAAACAAGAACCTATTGTTTATTGATTCTCCATCACTGGGTAGGACAATACACAAATGTAAATAAAAGTAAAAGACTGGTAGTGATTTAAATGATTGGGATTATAAGGTTTGAATCACTCTTCTCAACACAAAGATAGGAGAATACAGGCCAGTGCCTTATCTGTTGGGCAAAATATCAAGGAAAAGGATGAATACAATGGTGTCTAAAATTGGTCTCTAGACATAAATACAAAATATCCCAACTCTTTCCTGCTTATTAAAATCCTTCAAATAAACTCCAAGAACACATATTTCACTTTGAGCAATATTTAATCTAACTCTTAGGTTGGAACTCAAAGCACCAATACATTCACATAAACCTTATGCAAAGATTTAAAGATTCAAAGAATAGAGAAAAGGAGAGCAAAGATCTGAGGTTTGTATTAAGTATAATCTTTCACCATGTGCATACAGTGTCGAGAATAGTAAGCTTGCAAGACAAGAACATCAATCTATACTTCTTCTCTATTGTTTGATAAAAATGGTATCAAAAATTATAATCCTTGACTGAAAAGCTGGGGTTTTAGAAATTTATATCTTTTTAACACCTAAACTCCAATTCCTTAGAATGATTATGAAAAATCCCTTTATACCAAGAGATGCAACAAGCAACTGATCATTCTCAGGTTACAAAAATTAACCTAAAAAACCTTTACAACAACCCCAAAGGGTTTACAATAACTACACCAGTGAAATAGATGAGATATTTTTTAGATGAGCCAACTACTTTATGTCTTCAATGCTATCCCCGGCTTACTTTCAAAAAATTTGATTTTATATCTCGTTGTCCACCCTACAATGAATGCCCCTCTGCAATTCAATCCTGCTATTCATTTGGCTCGACATCATAGGAAGCAAAATTAGATTCTAGTAGTAATTTATGTCTTCTATATCCTTCCCCAACTACAAACTGTACTGAAGAATTTAATTCATGGCCACCACTTCATTTTACTACTTTTTGCATCAAAAACCCTAGCAAAACCCTGCAAGAAAGTTGAATTCAAATAAAAATGGTAACCGACTGGAGTTTAAAATAGGACCATCGATCTATTTTATTCCCAGTTGATTGGGCAGCTCGTAGAATCCCACAATAGTCAACAAAAACCTTTAAAAAATCCCTTTCCACATCATAAAAAACTCTCAACCAATGAAAATAGAGCATGTAAGTGAGAAAAAGGCCCCACGTAGCAATTTGGACCCACTCCTCATAAGGTTCTAATCGAACAACTATCGTAAGATCTCATAGCCTCAAAAGATTCTATGTGAAGATACACCAGCCATCAAATCTTCCATCTTGGCATCCTTTAGAATCTCTTGGGCCCACTGACATGTCTACATTTCTTTCTAGCTCAACCAATCACAACATGACACCTCAACAATGAATCACCAGATGGTCCCACTATTCTTGGCTAACCCTTAACCCTTTGACCTATTTAGTGAATACATGACCAAAGACAATTGCATGTTCACTGAGAAATTTAGGGCCTCACTAATTTATTTGGAGATTCAGTGAATAGACATTCATGTATCTGCTAAAAGATTTAGAACTTCACCAGGTTATTTCATGAATGAGTGAACACAAAGGAAACTATCAGGACCACCAAAGATTTAATCACTCTACCAAAACCTTAGACCAGAAATTAGGCCCGCCTTAAATGAGATCAACGATTTTCATATAATCTCATGCATCTGACACATTGTATCAGATCTTACGACAACTATTGGATCAACCTTTTTATACTACTCTGACAGATCCCCTAACATGAAACAAATCTACAGTCAAGCTTAAGCCCTCATAAGCCATGAAGATTCCACTAGAACACATGCCCATCATCGATGAAGAATCTCACCCCTATTCTGACAAACCTCTGACACAGAAAAGAATCAACAACTAGTCTTATAGCCTCATGTGTCAGAAATAACCCTTAAGATCATATGCTGGCTATTGATGCTCTACCAATGTCAGAACCATTGAACCTTTGAAATCGTTGGCCCCACTAATAATATTCTAAGTCATTAATACATGGGCTAATGAGAAAGTGTTGACTAAACACACTTGGCATGTGGACCCATTACATTAAAAAACCTTTGCTATGAAAGAGAATCAATGGCTAGCGCAACTTCACAACCCTCTGACACACTCCATAAGATCTGATGCCTATCATTGGATCAAGATGGTGTCAGAAATCTGGGCCTAGGAAAGGATAAAGGCTAGAAACTTTAGGAAATATTTAGCATTGAGACCTAGGAAAAATTACTGCCACCAGACTTTAGGAAAAATTAAAGCTGGGAGCTTGGAGACTTAGGAAAATAAAGGCCGCCAGGGTAATAAAATTTATTGCACATGCCTTATGAAATTTTAGGTGGCCTAAAAAAGTAACATGAAATTAGAATAGGGCTAGGGCACACTTAGGGTTTTTCCTGCAAACGGCTAGAAATTGAAATTTTGCTTAGGGTTTTGTCATGAAAATGGAAAAATAATTGTAGAGGCATGGAGAAAAATATACAGCAACCATGGAATTTTTCCTTGTGCTAATAGTGGCTCATGCTTGGGGATGTGTATCTCCTGTAGATACAATGAGAAACTAGAATCTCCTTTTACAGCAAATCAGAACCAAAAATTTTGACAAAAATAGGGAACTGCACAAAAAAACCTAAACAAAACCTGCAGAGAAACTGCCAAAACTTTTAGGAGAAATAGAATTTCAAAAATTGACAATGAAGAAGTAGCTCTAGGAGCTCTCCTATCAAATTCTTTAGAATGTAAGAGCTTTCTCCCCATTTTTCCTCAATAATATATGGGCCTAACCATATGGGATCAAATTTCCCATGTTTTCCTTTGTCTTGCATTCTTACATTCCACATTAATACTATGTCTCCCCCTGCAAAATTTCTCTTAGTAGTCCTTCTATCATATAGGACTTTTCACTGGGCCTACAAATTCTCATTCTTGATGTGTGCATCATTTCTTACCTCATTGATTTGAATCAGATCATTCATTCTAACTGTCATATCTCCTTCAACATCTTCATCATATTTTTGAATGAATTGATACATCTGCAACAAGTTATTTTGAGGTAATATTGCATTTATTCCATACACTAAGTCAAAAGGGGTACATCCTATTACTTTATTTATTGCAACCCTATTAGCCCATAGGGCTTGTAGCAATTTGGAGTTCCAGGCCTTCTTGTTTTTGTCTAGAACTCTTTTCAAAACCTTGATTAAACTTTTATTGCTAGATTCTACTTGGCCATTGCCTTGTGGATGATAAGTAGATGAATATGAAATTTTAATACCATTATGTTGGTAGAAATCAACAAACTCTTCTGACCTAAAACATAATGCATTATCAACCACCATAGTTTCTGGGCAAGCAAACCTTGTGAGAATATTCTGCATCATAAAATTTGTTACCACCTTGCTAGTTTCTCTTCTAATAGCGATTGCCTCAACCCACTTGGTGAAATACTCAGTTGCCACCAAGATATAGGAATGTCTATCACTGGACTTATTAGGGATATCACCAATGAAATCCATACCCCATTTTTGAAAAGGGGCTTGAACAGAAACACGTCTAAGGGGCAAATTCCCATTGAATTTTAGTTTTCCTACAAACCTTTGGCAAGGATCACACCTTTTGACAAATTGATGTGTATCCTTGAAAAGTGAAGGCCACCAAAAACCTTCCCTAATAATCTTGTGGGCTGTAGTCTTTGCCATGTAGTGTCCTCCAAAAATTCTACTTTGCATTTCATGCATCAAAAGTTGGGCTTTATCATAGTCTACACATCTAAGAAAAACACCTTCATTACACCTCCACCAAAGTTCACCATTTATAATTGCATATCTCAAAGAGTGGAGTTTAATGTTTCTTCTCTTGTTATCATCCAATTCAAGGGGTAAGACCATCTTTTGTAGATACTTGACAATATCTTTATACCATTCACAATAGTCCATGTTGCACACATAAGGTCTTTGATCTTCTTCTAGCATATTGATTTGGTTTGCATTTAGATTACTTTGGGCCATCAACTTTGCTAGGCCTAAAGCTCTAACCAACTTTGTAATGTGGGTATCAATGTTAAATTCTTGAACTCTGTTAATCCATCTACATCTTCTTCCTAAAACCTCTTGTTGGACCAAGATGTCCTTAACTACAGCACTTGGAACATAGGCTACCACAGTGGCTCCCACTAGATAGAAACTAAATGTTTTAATGGCCTTGACTAAGGTATAAGCCTATTTCTTGATGATATAATAATTTAATTCAGTTGCTTGTAAAGTCTTTCTAAAAAAGGAAATAGGTTGTTCAAAACCTTCAACATTCTTTTGTAGAAGTACTGCAGCAATAGTATGAGCAGATGCAAAAGAGAAAATTTGCATTGGCTTGCTATAATCTAGTGTCTTCAAGACTGGGGCATGCTTAATGGCCCTCTTAATGTCATTGAAGGCTTGAACTACTTCAGTATTCCATTCCATTTTTTCTCCTTTCTTTAACATCCTTGATATGGGAATATTGATTTCTACAAAGTTTGTAATAAACCTTCTTAAAAAGTTGACCTATCCTAAAAAGGACTGAATTCCCTTGATGTTCTTTGGTAAAGATAGTTTGTCAATAGCCTCCACTCTTTCAAGATTTATCCTTACACTATCCTTTGAAACAATGTGCCCCAAAAGTTTCCCCTCTGTCACACCAAAGGTACATTTCTTTGGGTTCAAAGAAACTCCATATTCCAATGCTCTGATAAAAATTTTCTCAAGATGTTGACAGTGTTGTTCTTCTTTTGCTGAAAAGGCTGTCAAATCATCCTAATATACCACCATAAATCTGTCAATGAAATTTACAAAGGCTACATCCATAGCCCTCTCAAAAGTGGCACCTACATTAGTCAACCCAAATGGCATTCTTACATAAACATATGTCCCCCATGGAGTTGTAAATTTAGTTTTAAACTATTTTGTATCTTTGACCATAACCTAATTGTAACCAGAAAAACCATCCATCATGGACATCAATTCTGATCCAGTAACCTTTTGTAACATGTTCTCCATATTAGGTAATCCATAGTTATCTTTCAAAAAATTTATGTTAAGATTCCTAAAATCTACACATAATTTGATATCACCATTCTTTTTTCTGATAGGCACTAAATTTGAAACTCAAGTGGAATGCCTAATGGGCTTGATTATTCCAGCATCCATCATCTTGTTGAGTTCACTCTGCATTTTAGGTGCCAAGGTAGGATTAACAGGTCTTAATTTTTGTCTGAAAGGTTTTGTGCCTTCTTTGAGTGGAACCTCATGTTGGAAAAGGTCTTCCCTATAAGCTTTAAGGTCTTCATAAGACCAGGCAAAAACATGCCTAAATTTTTTGAGAAAGTCTATCAAATTTTTTCTAATTCTTGGGGAGAGAGAACTACCTATGTAAACTTTCTTAGGAGCTATCCCTGTGCCCAAGTTTATCTCTTCAAGCTCATTGATTTTATCAGTACTAGCTGAGATGGCCTTGTCTTTTTTGTCAAATGCCCTTTGAAGAGAAACTAGTCCTTTAGGAACCTTGTTTGATTTTAATTGCAAAACCTCTTTCCCAAAGATGACATCTTTGCCATTCAGTGTATTAACATAAGCACTAAAATCCATTTCTTTATCACCAAAGTGAGATTCACAATGGAGAAACCTTAATATATCTTGGTCATCAGAAAAAACTTACCAATTATCTAGATTGTTAGGGATGGAAGGTCTAGCTTGTACCTCTATATTAGAAACATCTACAAATGTAACATCTTCTGGTCTAAGGGCTATATTAGCCAAAAAATCTACCATCCTATTATGACTTCTTTCCATCCAACAAATGTTAAAAGAACTAAAGCTTTCAATCTCATCCCATACTGCATTCCTATATTATTTCAACTTCTAATTCTTTGAAGCATATTTCGATCTCATTTGGGATATGACTAACTTAGAGTTACCTATAACTTTCAAACACTTTATGCCATGCCTTGATGCTAATCTTAGACCAATTAATAGAGCCTCATACTCTGCAACATTATTTGTGCATGAAAACAACAAAGTAAATGAGAACTTAAAAGTTTTACCATTTGGAGATATGAGCAATATTCCAGCTCCAGATCCCTCTTTGCTATTTGCTCCATCAAAATACATGGTTCAAAGATTATCAAGGTCGATCCACCCCTCCTAGATTTATGATCTATGGGCAGGCTCAAAACCTTCCTCTGCTTCCTTATCTTGGACCTTAAAAGCATTAATATCAGTATCAAGGAAATAATTCATGTTGTCCTGCTCTTCTTCTTCAATCATACGAGGGGTCCTGGACTCCCTAGTGACCTTGATATTCTTTCCTTCAAAATTAAAAGTGGAAAATGATAATTCACACTATATGCTGCCTCCCATAGAGGCACTCCATTTTCTTGATAGTAACATTCCATATTGGGGAGGAATATCCACTACCAAAACACTCATGGTCAATTGTTTGTTGGGGTATGCAGCCAATATATAAGGCAAAGCCTTAATAGTACCAACAACTGGTACTTCTCTTGAATCCATATCTTGACACCTTCCATGGGGTGTATCCACCTTTAATCCTAATGACTTCATAACCTCAGTAGGCATAACAGTATTTGATGCTCTAGAATCAATCATGCAATTATTTAGCAAATTTCCATTTATTTGCAAAGTCAAGAAGAAAGGATCAACTGATCCTGCCGTAGTACTAACAACATTTGTGTCCAAATATATTTGATGGATTTTAGAAACAATCTCCTCACTATAATTTCCATCTTCTTCATCCATAATTGCTACTTGTTTTTTAGTTTTTTCTATTTTTTGAGAATCAGTATGTACTACACTTTTTACCCATTTCAAGGCATTTTTCTTATGTTCTTCTATTCTCATCATCTCTAATAATGGGACTTTGACAGTGATTTGAGACAAAAATTTACTCATGTCAACTAGACCATACTTTAAATCAAGTACATCTGGTTTTGAATCTGCAATCTCTTTATCAGCTTCTTGGCTGGATGTATCTGCAAGTTTGTCAATTTGGGCCTTGTTTTTCTTTTGCAAAATAGGTATAACCTCAGTATTAGGCTTATTTTTTTCCTTATAAACAATATTAGGCTTAGAAACTTTCTCTACCTTGACTTTATCAATAGGATTAGCATCCTTATCTATCTTCTTGATAAAAATGCCAGTAGGCTTGGGGTTTGCATCACCAACAACTCTATTCCTCAAGTTATAATTTTCCTTTTCCTGAGTAACCAAATTGGCTATTATCAAGGCAATCTCCTCATCAGAGGGTCTTCTCAAAGTAGTTGCTTGATCATTCTTTTGAACATTACACCGGATGTTGTCAGGCTCACTATCTTCATCATCTGAAAAAACTTGCTGATGATATTATTCATTTCTCATTTAGGAATGTGAAGCATCCTAATTTTCATCCTCTTCATTAGAGTCTAACTCACTCAAAACATGAGAAGAGAACATCCCACATGCCCGGTCATCATAAGGCTATTCCTCATTATACTCTTGCTCCTCTTAAGGAGAGACATTTTGGGATATGGCACAATAATCAGGATCATGTGGTGATTGACAAGAAATACACCATGGGACTTCTTCCACCATATTGATTGAATTTCTTTGTAATGGATCAGGGGTCCTATCATTTGGTTTATCTCTTTTCGTAGGAATAAAAGGCTTCCCATCTTTCCATTGAGTGTTGTAGAGGTAATTCTGCATTCTTGGCAATTTGTTGAAATTATTAAAGGGGGGTTTGTCCCCTCCTGTAGCTTTATTACCTCTATTTTATGTAGGCTTCAAATCTTTGATTTCTTTTAGAATCTTTTTTAGGCTTTCATCATCCTTAGGTTTCACACCTTGAAGCTTTCTTGGATCTTTTCTATTTAACAAAGGAGACTTGTTATCTTCTCTCCTTCCTAGCTTTCCTGAGATTCTTTGATTGCTCTCTATGTTCACTACCAACTTGTAAGCTTCAACAAGACTCCTTGGATTCTTGTCTCTCAATAGGTAGCCCATCTTAGAATCAAAAGCATTTAAATATGTGACAAGGCACACCCTGTCATCCAATCTAATATCCTACAGCAATTTATGCATGGCCTTTTGAAATCTAACATTAAATTCAATAGCATCCTCATTGATATTCTTCTTTATATTATTGAACTCATTTAGCATAAAACCTTCATGAGTTTTGTCACCATATTATTCCTTGAAACAATGTCTAAGCTGATCCCATGATCTTATGCTACCATGTGGAAAAGCCCTAAACCAATCCCTTGAATTTTTTGTTAAGGATTGCACAAATAGTTTCATGATAACATCATCAGGCACAATATTATAATCATCAATTACATCAATAAATTTTTTTAAATGTTCCTCACAAGTAACAACATTGCTCCCAGTGAATTTAGGAAGCTTGTTTCTGATTTCTTTAGGAATGGGGTTAGGATAACCAGGGACACCAGTAAAAACCAATTATTTACACCTTTCATGTATAACCCCTGATTAGGAAAACCAACACCCTGAGATGTGGATGCATTATTATTTGTAGTGGCACCACCTTTAAAACATCTTAGTGGAGGAACACTAGTTTTTTGATTTGCTGAATTTGTGACATTTGCTCCTTATGTCATGGTAGAACTAGCAAAATTTGTAGGTCCTACAAACCTTTTAAGAAAATCAATTTTCTTTTTCATTTCTAGTGTTGCAGCTTCTAGTTCTGCCTTTTCAAGTTCTTTGGCTAGCATTTCTTGTTCTTTTTTGGCCTTTTCAAGGTCGGCTTCCAATCTTAAGGCCTGGTCTATAGGACCCTTGGGGTTTACAGGCTCTTTAATTGAAATGCCCACTTCCTTTTGTTTCCCTTTATCCTTTGGTTTCCTAGTTTCAAAAGTCTTATGGACAACAGGCAGCTCATTTGTTTGTTCAGGAATGAGAACATGATTTATAGCCTCTAAATCTAATAGCTACCTTTTTATTTGGTCAGCCCTAATCATGGCATGTCTAACCCTTTCTTCCTTCTCATTTTCTCTCTTTTTCCTAATGGCTTCTTGTTCTTGAATTCTTCTTTTCAATTCATATACTTCCTCAAAAAATTCCTTAGAATCAGGAAAAGTGGTTTCAGACTCATCATGTTGTGTTTGGGGCTCTTCTTGTTGATCCTAAGACTCATGGGGGCCTTGGGGTATTGATGAATCAAGGGTTAAAGGGGGAACAAAATATTGTCCACCCTTGCTTTTGCTTCTAGACCTACTAAATTTCCTTGAAATCCTTCTATTTTGGGATGGTCTTTCACCCTCTCTTTTTGTGGGGGAATAATAGTCTTCATACTGGTTCAAGCCCGAATCAATTGCCTCCTCATATTCTGAGGCATTTCCTTACTGACAAGGAGGAGTAAGACCCTCCCATCCTAGGTTTCCCCTTTGCTTCTAGGTTAGAGACATATCATTAACACTTTTTTCTTTCCTAACCTGAGTTCTTCCTGATGTGATAGGAAGCCCACCCTGCAAGATTTCTTCTAGGTGTTCCTTCATGCAAGACCTCGTGATTTTGAAACTCATTGTGATATATTACTTAAAGCACTAGTTATAGAGATGCTCAGAGTTTCCACTCACAAAATGTGAGATAATTTGAAACCTTACTGAAACTGACTCTTATACTCTTTAATGAAGACCACTGGATAAATGATAAGCTAGCCAAGAGTCTAAGCTCAACTCGTACCTACATTATCTATGCTAATTTGTAACACCAAAGATATCAAATAATTGAAATAGGTAGGTCAAGAGTCTAGCTCAACTTGAAACCTACACTATTTTCTCTTGATAGTATTTCTCTATTCTCCAGTAGAATCACTGATTTGATGGTGACCTGGAAGGGCTGAATCAAATGGGTAATGAGATATTGAAATTTGTAATATAAACACTGATTTAGAACTGATTTTACTTGTTGTTATGCTTTACTCCCCAACAGAGTCACCAATTTTTTGGTTCCTAGATAGGATTTTACACTCCATGACATACCAATATGCCCATGATGGATATTAAGGATTGGTTAGTTCCAAATGTGAGCAATCTATGAGCAATTGGACCAACTATAGGGATAAGATTACCCTCTTCTGCTTCTGGCTCTGCAAAACCAAGGTAGGTGCACTTGATCCAATAGTATTAACTCTGACTAACAGTTCTAACTCTACCCCTTATTTCTTTATTGGATCTTTCAACAAATGAATACATTGAGAGAATACTAAACAAGAACCTATTGTTCATTGATTCTCCATCATTGGGTAGGACAATACACAAATGTAAATAAAAGTAAAAGATTGGTACTGATTTAAATGATTGGGATTATAAGGTTTGAATCACTCTTCTCAACATAAAGATAGGAGAATATAGGCCAGTGCCTTATCTATTGGGAAAAATATCAAGGAAAAGGATGAATACAATGGTGTCTGAAATTTGTCTCTAAACATAAATAAAAAAATATCCCAACTCTTTCCTGCTTATGAAAATCCTTCAAATAAACTCCAAGAACACATATTTCACTTTGAGCAATATTTAATCTAACTCTTAGGTTGGAACTCAAAGCACCAATACATTCACATAAACCTTATGCAAAGATTTAAAGATTCAAAGAATAGAGCAAAGGAGAGCAAAGATCTGAGGTTTGTATTAAGTATAACCTTTCATCATGTGCATACAGTATCCAAAATAGTAAGCTTGCAAGATAAGAACATCAATCTGTACTTCTTCTCTATTGTTTGATAAAAATGGTATCAAAAATTATAATCCTTGATTTAAAAGCTAGGGTTTCATAAATTTCTATCTTTTTAACACCTAAACTCCAATCTCTTAGAATGATTATGAAAAATCCCTTTATATGAAGAGATGCAACAAGAAACTGATCATTCTAGGGTTATAAAAATTAACCTAAAAAACCTTTACAACAACCCCAAAGGGTTTACAATAACTACATCAGTGAAACAGATGAGATATTTTTTAGATTTGCCAACTGCTTTATGTCTTCAATGCTATCCTCAGCTTAGTTTCAACAAATTTGATTTTATATCTCACTTTCCACCCTACAATGAATGCCCCTCTGCAATTCAATCCTGCTATTCATTTGGCTCAGCATCATAGGAAGCAAAATCAGATTCTAGTAGTAATTTATGTCTTCTATATCCTTCCCCAACTACAAACTATACTGAAGAATTTAATTCATGGCCACCACTTCATTTTACAACTTTCTACATCAAAAACCCCAGAAAAACCCTATAGGAAATTTGAATTCAAATAAAAATGGTAACTGGCTAGAGTTTAAAATAGGACCGTCAATCTATTTTATTCCCGACAGATCAGGCGGCTCATAGAATCCCACAATAATCAACAAAAACCTTTAAAAAATCCCTTTCCACATCATCAAAAACTATCGACCAATTAAAATAGAGCACATCAGTGAGAAAAAGGCCCCACATAGCAATTTGGACCCACTCCTCATAAGGTTCTAATTGAATGGCTGTCGTAAGATTGCATAGCCTCAAAAGATTGTATGTGAAGATACACCAGCCATCAGATCTTCCATCTTGGCATCCTTTAGAATCTCTTGGGAACACTAACATGTCTACATTTCTTTCTAGCTCAGCCAATCACAACACAACACCTCAGCAATGAATCACCAGATGGTCCCACTATTCTCAGCTAACCCTTAACCCTTTGACCTATTTAGCGAATATGTGACCGAAGACAATCACATGTTCGCTGAGAAATTTAGGGCCTCACTAATTTATTTGGAGATTCAGTGAATAGACATTCAGGTATCCGCTAAAAGATTTAGAACTTCGCCAGGTTATTTCATGAATGAGAAAACATAGAGGAAACTATCAGGATAGCCAAAGATTTAATCACTTTGCCAAAACCTTAGACCAGAAACTGGGCCTACCTTAAATGAGATCAACAGTTGTCATATAATCTCATGCATCTGACGCATTCTATCAAATCTTATGACATCCATTGGATCAACCTTTTTATACTACTCTGATAGATCCCCTGACATGAAACAAATCTATGGTCAGGCTTAAGCCCTCATAAGCCATGAAGATTCCATGAGAACACATGCCTATCAGCGATGAAGAATATGATTGTATGTATAGTTGTCCTATGGGCATTGTTAGGAATCTTGTTGGCATGTTGATGTGTCACTCCACTTAATGTGTCGGCATCTTGTGTGTAAGGAGATCATGACTAAAATGGTCATGACAGATTCCTATGACACATAAGAACTATTTAAGGAATGTGCTATGACAGGTGTAAGAACATCTTATGACTTGGGCCCATTTGGGCACCCAAGAAGAAGTGGTTGGTGTGTGTAAGAGAATATGCCAAAAATAGGTTGGTATGATAGATTCTCTTACACTTCTCTTATGACCATTATTTTTGGCGGATTCTATGACAAGCTGTCATAGTCTATTCTAGGGATGGACGCCTATTCTTGGGATTGCATGTAACAACTATGTACATGTGGCTTTGTGCATGGGTCTTGGTGGTTGTGCCCATTTTTGGGTCCAGAGGAGTCTATATATATGATGCTACTCCTATGGGAGAGATATAACAGAAATTTAAGTCTTGTTGGCTTTGTCTCTCATTTCCTGAAAGAACTTGCATTGCAAGTGTATTGTAATCTTTGTGTTGAAGATAATACATTGTGCAGATTTTGGAGTGCTAGGGTTTTTTACCAAAAGGTTTTCCCCAGGGTATATCATTGTGTCATTCTCTATTTTTCTGTATGTATGGTATGTGGTTTCAATATCTTTGTTAAAGTAGTTAACGAATCTGAAATTGTAAGGATTTATAAGAATTTGCAAAATACTCTCCTATAGAGATTAGCGTAGGAAGCTATTTTCGCACCTGAGTTTCCTTATAGGCATGTGCCCTTGGATGTATGTTAAATACATGTTAGTGATGTTAAGTTTATGGATGCAGGGTCTAATGATGAATGCAAGTGAAGATATACAGTTTCTATTCACTAGTAGCAGTTTCCTATGTTTGTTTAGAAGAGCTAATAGAGATTTTATTGGTTCTTGAGTTGCACCTACCTTGAGGGTATGTGCCCTTGGAGTTAAGCTTGGAGAAGTGTTATTGATGTTTCATTAAGAGCACATAAGTTAATTTAGCTTACTAATAAAGTTCTAGTTGTTTTGGTAGAGTTGATAGTATGTAGCGTGCATCTATAATTATTTTATTAGATAGGTCCCAGAATGAGTTGCATGCATAATAGAGCCGATAGAATACTTTTTGGAGTTTATTATGGTTTCTCTAATATGATTTCAAGGTGGTTCTAAGAGGTTGACCTGATTATATCATTTGGAGGAAAGATATTTGTAGGCAGTCATTTGTGATTGCTGAAGTGTGGTTCATGGTTGATGAAGCAGAGTAAAGTAGAGTGTGTGAAGTGTTGAACCATCAAAAGAAGGTCTATGTGACCAAGTAAAGTACTTTTACTATTCATTGGAATTTATCTAGATAGTAGGTCAAAGTGCAGTTCACCAAGATCCAGATATAGTGTATATATGTTATTCAAAAGGTTGTAGCCTTTGCCCAGTTGAGCAGTGAGCTCTCGAATAGTGCGTCCTCTCCCCTAATAGGGACAATTGTAAAAGACTCCTAACAGGGTCTGACACTTAACCAGGTCTACTGTAATTAATATATTGTAAAGCTACTCCTAACAAGGTAAAGGATCTTCTAGCAAGGATCATTATACACTAGTAAAGAATATTAGTGGGTATCAAGTCCCACCAGGTTTTTACCTATTTGGGTTTCCCCGTAACCAAAATATTGGTGTTGTGTTCAAGTGTTCTTTCATTGTGTTTATTCTTTATGCTTAAGTATACTTAATTGGAATTGAAACTTGTAGATAACTGATTCACCCCCCCTCTCAGTTATCTCTTGGCTACTTCAAAAATATCAAAACCAATGCACTGCAAATGTGCTGTCATTTTGTTCTTCCAATCTAGATAATTCTCTGCATTAAACTTAGGACTTTATTTTCTAAAGAATGCCATCTAATCAACCTCAAATTGTTAAACTTTCTCTCCAAGGAACTTAGCTCTAATATCAATTGTTAGGAATAGTCCCAAGAGATAATTGTGAGGGGGGGGGTGTGAATCAATTATCTACAAGATTCAATTCTTTATCCAATTAAGTATAGAATAATATTAAGCACATACATAATAAGATAACACTTAACACAACACCACAATTTTGGTTATAGAGAAACCCAAATAGGTAAAAACCCCTATGGGAATTAGCACCCACTATAAACTGCACTAGAGTATAATGATCCCTGTTAGAAGATCTTACAACCCTGTTAAGAGTTGATCTTTAAAATGCATGAAGTAAAATGACCTGGTCAAGGTTTGAACCCTATTAGGAGTCTTTTACAATTAACCTTGTTAAAGGTGAGGACACACTATCTAGGAGAACACTACTCAAATGGTTAAGGCTACAACCTTATGCATAACAAATATATAATATATCTCAATCTTGGTGAATTGGAAAGTAGACCTTCTATCTTGATTAGTTCCAGTGAATAACATATACTCTCTTCTTTTGCACATAGATCTTCAATTGATGATTGAATGTCTTATTACATTCACAGCTTCTGCTCTACTCTTCCAATCACACTTAGCAATCACAATTGACTGTATATAAGTATCTTTCTCCAAGTGATATAATCAATTCAGCCTATTAGAACTTCCTTGAAATCATAATAGAGAAACAATATAACTCTTTAATAACATTTCCAATGTCTAAACCAAGCCCACAACACAAATAGGACCGTGCAACTCAATATGAGTACATGCATCACTTCACACAGTCAGCTCCACCAAATTAACTGAAACTTTATTCTCATGATGAAATACATTATTAACTCATCAGCAAATATGAAACCAAACATGCATATCAAAATGATAGGCGTAATTACTAAAAAAATATAACAATGTCGGCTCCATCAGATAAACTCAGGAAACTGTAACTAGAAACTAGAAACATCACAACTCAATCTCAACTACACAACTAACTTGGTGTCCATGAACATAGATCCACTAACATGTCTAAAACACAAATATAACCATGCAAGGCTCCATCATAACCATAATAAAAATCTCATACCAAGCTCTGTCTATAACTCTGTCAGGAAAACTATTGATATAAACAACTACACAATTGTCGACACTTAGAATCAACCTCTGCATCTATGATATCATGCTAATAACATATCTAATAAACATATGCTTAAGTATCTCTACATAATATTTCAATTCATGTTGCTTACCATATGTTCTCATCAATGACAAACATACAATCAACACTGGCTTATTGGAAAATCTCCAACAATAATGAGATGGCACTATCTGGTGCAGGAGCACCCAAGGGTTTGTTGATCCAATCCATTTTTTTTTCAAGACATCTTTGGCATGTGTGAGATTTTCCTAAGGTCATGTTTACCACAGTGTGGAATCCAATAAGGAAGAAAGGTCTAATTAGGTCCTAAGTCTTAGGTATTTGTAATTTTTATCCTTAAGTGTTAAGGACTATTTATTGGTTATTTGTTGATTAGATGATTTCAATATGATGTCATAGGGTCTAGGGTGTGTGAGAAGTCAAATTTTAATATAGCATGGAGTCTATAACTATCTAGGACTTATCCAAAGTCTTTGGTTTGCAAAATTTGAAAAAGTTGTAAAAATGTTGTAAAAGTTGCTTGGATAGAATTTTCCAAACACCCTAAAATGACCTTGGAGTTCCCTAATGGAAGCCTAAGACAAACCTCAAAATATTCAAGTCATTTTGAGCCCAGATCCTGAGGTTGGAGAACTTTGTGTACAAAACTTTGATTTTGTAAGTGGAAATAGTGTGTGAGAGTTTGTGAATCTTTGTAATCAATAAATAGAAGAAGAATGTTTTGAGTTGTGTAATGGGTTGTGATTAATGGAGTTATTAACTTAGTTTCATTCCTTGTAGTGTGTGTCATTAGATTGGGATTTTTTATTCATTTCATTGTTCTTTGTTAAATCTTTGCATTTTCCCTATTCACTGGTTCAATCCTGGAAGGTGTGTGAAATGGAGACCTAACTCACTAGCCTGTTGTTCAATCTATAGGGCCTCTTTGGGATAGTGAGTAGACTACATGCATATAACTTGTATATGAGAATGGGTCCTAAAATTATTGGGAATCTATTTATATGTCTTTCCCTACGTGAGCCTATAGTGAGCCCAACTAGGAAAGACTAAGATCCACTGAAGATAGCTTGTAGAGGAGTGTTGTGTGAAGCCATCATTTAATGATTGAAGGTCAAAGATAAGGTACTTGTAAAGAAATTTTTGAAAGGAGAGATTCTAACCAATCCATTTGGTTACCCTAATCTTGCAAACAATCCATGAAATAGAGAATTCCAATAACCCTCCCAACACACCTATTTTTGGTTAGGGGATAGTGTTAGAAATAGGAAATATTGAGAGGGGGGGTGAATCAGTATTCTACAAACTTTTACTTTTTCCCAATTAAGGATATAAAAAATTATCTTGATACTTTCATAATAGAGTAAACTAAGGAACATGCATAAAAATAAAGGAAATGAGATCATAACACATTATATGTTCTCGAGGAAACCCTGGCCAAGGGAAAATCTGGGTGGGGATGGTACCCACAATGATCCACTAATCAAAAGTATCCTGTTAAAGATGTTGACCCTTTTAGGAGCATGTTACATATATATAGTTTCTTTGTCCTAATTAAGGGACTATAGGCCTTGTTAGAAGCCTCAACCCTACTACGAGTTGGTAGTGCAAAGTGGAATGATTACAAGGTGAGCCCATTGCCCAAACATGTAATGTACAATAATTCATGATTACAAAAATAGGGCAAGGTACATAACCTTATACTACTTGCCTGACTTTCACAACTTTGCATTAATATCTTTCACATACATATGTTCTCTTTCACTTCCTTTTTATCATCTATATCCTTCGCATTACATATGTCTTACATTTATACAAGTTATTAAGAATAATAACTTTTACAGTCAACTTTACTAATCATAAAGCACTTTACAAAATATATTTTAACATGTTTTACCCAAGGGTTAACATCTAGGATGTTGTCCCTTTATATGATTAAGACATTATTTTGATAAACAAAATAATCCCTTAACTATTTACAAATACTCTCTTCTTCTCTGTCTTGTCGGCTTTAACACTATCTCTAGCAATATGCATCATACATGCCATAATAATTTCTTCCATACATGCCATACAGACTTGCACTCTTAGGAGAGTCTTCAATATGCATCATATTATCCATGTTCAAGTGTGCAAGCACTGAACTTACTTCTATCAATGTCTCCAATCAAAACTGTCTCCGATTACACTGGGAAAATACTGCTTACACTTAGACAATTTTGCTTTGCGCTCTGTCATACTTGCTCTTTGTCATATGCAGTCTTCATGTAGATCATATGCTTCCATAATGAAAAAATCTAGTTATCTAACTCAGCCAAATTTCCAACAATCTCCCCCTTTCTCATTGGTGACAACATATGAGAAAATTGGCTAAGTCTCAAAAATTTCAAAACTCAAAAAATTATGGCCATAGAAAAAATTATATCTTCACCATCCTTATAACTCCATATATCTTATCCATCATCTATAATCCCCCTAGGAATATACTTCCTTATCATATATATATATATATATATATATATATATATATATATATATATATATATATATATCAATTTTCTACTATCACTCCCCCTTTGACAATAATGACAAAAAAAAAGGTGTCAAAAATGTGTTCTCAAAATTGTTTTACCTTGATTCAAAATTGCAGAGTCAGTAGGCTTGCAATACAATCTACAAAGTTCACTTTTATGCTCTCTATTTCTTTCTCCCGTGCCTTCTTAATGGTATCTACAATAGTTAATATTGCACATGACCATAAGATGCGATCTCACATGCATAGAGATTTGCAAAATTAAACTTCTCATAAGATGTCTTTAATAAAAGACATTCCTCCAACTATCCTTCAACTATGCTAATCTTTACTAAAATGTTCTCTCTTAAAAGAGAGAACCGTTTCAATTTCCTATCTTTTTCATCATTAAGAATCCTTATTTCATCATTCATTTTACTGATTCTTTTCTCAATATCCAGTATCTTTACATTAGGGCTAGTTAATAGATTTACCTTTGACTGAATTTTTGCCTCTTTTTCTCTTATCTTCTCATTCACTTCTGATACATGGTTGTCTTTATTTGTACACTATATATATAGAGCTTTTCCTCTGTCCAAATTCCTTCTCAAATATTTTATGCACACATCCAAATTATTGATATCATTCCAGATATTTTGAAATATATCAAGAAACATTTTGGCCATATAGGCTGCTTGAGCCTTCACTATGGCAATATCTGATAAATTTGTGAATTCATTCTCAAATGCCTTCATCACTTCTCTGGCTTTTGTCTATGGATTTGTCCCTATTACTTGATTGTTCACAACACTCTGTAATTTTTGTATTACTTCTAGCAATAGTCCTTCAAGGCTTTTCACCTTCATGTTTTTACCAATTATCTTGTTCAGGGATGAGGTCAATTCCATTTGATCATCATCATCAACTTCTTTTCCAATATCAGCAAAAATAGGTTCAATTTGTGGTTTCTTTGCTGCAATCTCAAGGGTAGGACTGATTTCCACTTTTCTTAGTGTTTCTTTTTGTCCTTGAATCTTTGTATTAACTTGAAGTTCTACGTGTTTCTCTTCTTCTTTCCTTGTTTCCTTCCTTTCTTCCTTAATTGACATATCCTGCTCTTCCAAATCTGAATTGTCAATAATGTTCTCTAGGTTACTAAAAGGATTATGATCAGTGTTCAGTGTGATACTAGTTCCTTCCAAATTCATTGATTCATCTTCAATGTTAATTGATGGTGGTGGAGAGGGACTCTTTTGATGCTCAGCTTCCATAGCTTGTTCTACTGCACTAGACTACTTACCAACACTTGTTGTCATTACCTTTAATATTGCTTGTTCTGTTTCCTTATTGATTTCTTCATAGTTTCCTCCCATTATCTGAATGGTTCTCCTTTTTGTCCTTAGATGAGTTCCAAGTTCTTTCATGATTTCTTTGAACTAGTCTTCATCTCTACTATCACAGAGCTTTCTAACAAAGTTCTCTCTGATCTTGTTATCTTCTTCAGCTATTATCTTTTTCCTATTTACTAGCTTCTCAAATAGATCATCAGGTATCTTTCCTTGAATTGTATCAAATTTCTATTAGGAATGGGAACACTGAGGGGGGGGGGGGGTTGAATCAGTATTCACTATATTTTAACTTTTCACTTTAATCTTTATGTTGAACTTAAATGCTTAAGTACTAAAATAAACATTCACATAAACATGAAACATGAAATCAGCACATGACACCCATATGATTATGAGGAAACCCAAATTGGTAAAAACTACAGTGGGAATAGACACCCACTAATATTTTGCACTATTGTTTTGTGATCCTTGCTAGAAGATCCTTTACCCTAATCTTTAAGTAGAGTAGACCTTGTTAAGGGTCAGACCCTATTAGGATTATTTTATAGTTGTCCTTGCTAGGGGAGAGGACACACTATCCAAGAGCTCATTGCTCAAGTGGTGAATGCTATAACCTTCTAATCTCAGATACACACTATATTTGTAAGATGAACTTTCACTGTGACACTACTTGTCAAATCAATTCCTTTGATGCGCCAATTCTTTGACCTCTAGCAAAGCTCTAATATATCTTCTAGTGTCTTTGTATACTTCTTCTCTTCTTATTATATCTCTATCTTTACTTCCATACTGAATACAATGGGTGCACCTTATATTTATATGCTCATACAGATTACACAATTAGGTCAGCCCTATAACTAATTACAAACAACACTTCCAAATGAATTGGCTGAAGTTTTCTTATAATTATACATATAATCATGTCAAAAACCTAAATACAATGGGTGCATAGCCTTTACAACTTTACATTATAATCGCAAACCAAAATGCTAACTGTTAGCTCCATGATTTGTTTGTTGCTGGCACACATTGGTTGTGCAACTTCAACTGACTGTAACTTTGTCATACTTGTAGATCTAATCATGCACTCATAAACTAAGAAAGAATATAGTCTAACCAACTTAACTTCTAGGGTGCATAGCATTATTCATCGGTACATATGTGCACCGATGCTCTAAGTTGTAGGAACTCTGTACACTATCCAGTCTTCAACACTTAACTGAATTGTGATCTTTACATCAAGTGCACTAACTTGAAACTACTATATGACTTTGTTACAATAATGAAAACACTATATATAATCATATACTTCAGTATAGACAACTTGCCAACAATCTCCCCCTTTTTCATTGATGGCAACAAAGGAATATGGCCAAGTTGCTAACTCTCCCTTAACATAAAAAACTTTTGTCTTCTATACATTTCTATACATAATCATATCTCCCTATACATATTATGCTCCATATTCTATACACAGCTCCCCCTTTGATATTAATGACAAAGGTGTACCAAAAAACTATATCTGCACATACTTATTAGAAAAAAAAAACATCCAGATATGCTATATTGAGGTTCTGGATCTCCTTCTTCCAAAAAGTTATTAAAGAGTTAACTATCTGGAGATGGGCACATAAAGCATATTGAACCTTCTCCATCTTCTTCAAATATGTGTTCAGACCTTGATCATAGGTTACTATTATACACTAATTTTGCACCCTTGGTTCAAGCTCTCTTGGTCTTGATAACCTAGTATAACATGGGAATCATCTCCAGGTTGTGGGACCTATGCTAAATGAGATCAGAACTCTAGATTCTAGGCTGCTTCCTCTTGGATAATCACCTTAATTTTCTCTTCTTGACATGAAAGTAAAATCTTGAGGGAAAAGGGATAGGAGGAATGCATGAAAAGGAAATGACTGAAAGCAAACTATCCTACTAGGTGATACACCGAAAAGATGGCATAAATTATAGTATAGAGGATGAAATCAATGCATGAACTTAGGTCTAGGAGATCATGACTCACTAAATAGGTTTGCATCAATATTTCATAGAAGGGTCTACAATAGAAAGAGGCTATTTAGGCAAAGAGAGAATTTTACAAACAATAGCATTCCTAAGAATTTAGACATAATCTATAACCTGCAAACAAACATTCACCTCTGCAACTAGGTATAGGAATGAGATAGATTGTCAAGGGGTTGAAGTATACCCACAAGATCATTCAAATCAAATCATCCATAAGAATACACATGAATTGTAGAAAGAAAGAGGGATCAAGAACCCTAAGATATTACTAAAAATATACATATACTTAATCCATTAAGAGGAAATTTAGACAAGAAAGCATAGGGATAGAAAGAATGTCACAAAATACCTTTGTAATGTTTAAACCCCAATGAAAGGTTACAAACAACAGAAGCCAGAGGGAAGAAAGAATGCCTCGAATAACTCATAAGATAGAAAACCTCTCTTTTAAAATTGTAAACTCTAAGCTCTAAGAGCTCCAAAAAAATATTATATACATCTCCTTTATTGCACACAGGAAGGAGCAAAAATCTAATTAGGGTTACATGGATTTTCATAGAATAATAAAAAACCCTAATTCTATCATTTCTCATCATAAATGCATCCTTGAAATATCTTGGTTGATCAGATATCTATCCCCGCACATAATTCCACCACCATAATTGCCTCTGAGAAGGTTGGTCGATCCATCTACCTCTCTACAACTCAAGCTTGCCATAACTATTCAAATCTGGTACTGCTCAAATATTTGAATTTAAAAATATAAATAGTTATAGGTAGCACCAAGATTTTATCCATTAGTGGCTGATATTTAAACTTGATCTATCTTTAAAATATAGTCATCAGATCTTTCATTTTACCTGAGCACCGCTTATGTTCTTAACCCTAACTCTGCATCCACCTCAGGTTCTCCTTTCCCTTTAGTCATTGGATCGCACGATCTTTTCACTAACTCTGGCTTTGTCTAGCAATCACATGACAAGCATTGATCCTACTTTGATATAACAGTAGTCACTTAGTCTTTTCTTGTCTTTGACATATTCCTTCTCATCAGGAGATTACCCGACTGAAGGCAATCTCATAGTCACGGAATGGAAAAGAATATTCTCCCTTTATTGAGTGGTCACCTGATTGAGCTTACAAACCTGGGCTCATCCTACCACTTGTCATCATATCACTAGCCTTTGAATTCTCTATTAGCTTTGACAACTGCCAATTTTTTTACCATTAACTCAACCTACCTTTGATGATGGAAAATTTGGAGATTGGGTGACTGTATAAAACTCTAAGTCTCGTGATCTTTTCATAACCATGGGTTTAATCATGAGACTCCTTGACTAAAGATAATATTAACTCAACCTTTACCATATATTTGAATTTAGAGATCTAGTGACTGAGCCCTCATTCTCTTAGTCATCAGACATATTGGAATATTTGATCTCTATCATGAGATCACCTGACTAAGGCAATCTCACAATCACTGGATGGAAAAGAATATTCAGTCCAGGTCTCACAACTAAGAGACTGCTTATAAAGCTGAGGCCTTCTAGAGACATGTGGCACCTTGTTATTACATCATTCTTCACCCTAAGCTGATCACCTCTTGATCATGATTAAATCTGGTGACCTCTCAACTAAAGAAAACTTGGAGTCTCATGAACTTTTGAATGACCACAGTTAACTCTCGCGACTTCCTTACTAAAGGGAAATCCTTAACTCGGGGCCCACATGAGTTAAAGCTATAGTTAGGGAGAACACCTTAGTTGCAAGATCTCCAGATAATTTCCCAACCTTAGGTTTCATTAAGAGATTACCTGACTAAAGAGAAATTTCCAGGTCACTGAATGGGAATGGAATATGCTTTTCAATCAGGAGATTAAGAGATAAAAGGAAGTCACAGGGTCGGGAGATGGAAAGGATTATTCTATTGGGCTTTAGAGATCTCATGACTAGCCTTAGCTTATAAAGCAACATGCAAAATGGAGACTTAAGTGGCTGAAAAAGGTAATGAAAAAATAGAATAGGCCATAGGGTTTTTAGGGTTTTCTTCCTCCAACGATCACATTTTTTCAAACTTGAGGGCCTGTACCCAAAATTGAATGGATAGAAAATTTTGGGTAACATTTTGGTGATTTCTGGTAGATGTTAGCCTATTAGACATTAGATCAGTGGCCTTTAAACAATTTGTTGGGAATGGAGTCATCTTCTTAAGCATAAAACTTTTTGACAGAGAGACAAACCTGGAACTGGGAGGAACAAAAATGTGCATGAGCACTTCTTGAAAAGTAGGAAAAACTAACCTAGAAAGTAGGGATAAAAAGAAAGGAAACATATTCACAGAGATTTACAAGGAAGGATTAACCTCAAATAAAGGCTTCAGGTGGAATCCATTAACTAATATAGACAAGGCATCTCCTCCAAGAGTTGATAGCTAAAAAGAATTAGGCCCCTTGAATTTTGTAATAGAAAATGGTCCACCCCAGAAGGAATCAAACTTTGTATGTCTACCAGGCCTTGATCTAAACTCATCCCATTTGAGGACTATATCTCTGATCTATAAATTTCTAGCCTTGGCTCTTTTATCAAAACTTTTCTTTGTTTGTATCTGATGAAACTCCATATCTTTCATGGATTTATCTCTGAGTTCTTCTAACTCTATGAGCTGAGTATACCTAATTTGTAAGGGATCTCCTTCTTCAAATAGGACATATTGAGTGGCTAAGTCCAAAGCTGGAAATTCAGTTGAAATGGACAACTTATCTTCTCTACCATATACTAACACATAAGGAGAATTCCCAATGATCTTCTTTGGGGTAATCCTGTCTAACCATAAGGAAGATTTCAATTTAGTATGCTAATCCCTTTGGTTGTTTTGTAGAGTCCTCTTGATTATCCTAATCAAGTTCTTATTAGTTGATTCTGCCAAACCATTGCCCTAAGGGTAGTAATTTGAACTTGTATTTAGATAGATGCCATTTCTGATTGCCCATTCTAAGACTTTAAAGCTTACGAATGCCAATGCATTATCTGATATTATGGAGTTTGGAGTGCCGAATCTATGAATTATATCATCATAAAAACTTAAGGTAGCACTCTCATTTGATTCTTTCAAGGAAACTACCTCTATCCATCTAGTGAAATAATCTATTGCAATGATTATCCACTTATTGCCTACACTAGATGGAGGATTAATCATGCCAATAAAGCCTATGCCCCATCTCATGAAAGGTTGTTTTGTTCTGATTGGTTGAAGGGGCAGAGCTATAGGCCTTTATTTTCTTGCAAACATGGCACATTTGATGCATTTTCTCACATCATCATGACTATCCTTGAAGATAGATGGCCAATAGTATCTGGCCCTCATGATTTTAAAAGCAGTAGTCCTAGGAGAAAAATAACCTCCAGAAGGTCCATTATGAAATTCAAATAGGACAACAACTATCTCTTCTGAATCAATACATCTCAAAAGGACACCATTGTGATCCTTTCTAAAAAGAACTTCATCTATCAGTACAAAGGGAATAGATTATAATCTATAATATCTTCTTCTTGCTAAATCTAGGTCTATAGGACATTGTCTTGTCTTCAAAAAATGAATCATGTTAGGCAGCTAACCTGCTACCTTGGCATGTTCTTTTGTAGAATGCACGACTAGAGATGCATCTATTTTCTCTGATTTCTTTAAACTTTCATCCTCTACCAAATGCTCACAAAGACCTCTTCCTTTAACCAGCTTGGTGGTTTGGATATCAATGTCATAGTCCATCACTTTGGTAATCCAACCAGCTCTTTTCTCATTTAGGTCCTTAGAAAAAAAAAATTATTTGACACTTGGATGAGTAACCTTCAAGTGTACCTTGCTATGGGTTAATAAATATCTAAAATTTTTAAGGCTTTTTACCACAACAAGTACATGTTTTCCCACAAAAGAGTATCTTTGTTCATACTCTTCTACACCTTTGCTGAAGAAAGCAATAGGTTGCTCCAATCCATCTGAACTTTCTTGAGTCAGCATTGTAGATATAGCCTCATGACCTCCATAAGTATAAAGGATAAAAGCCTTACTAAAATTTGGGTTTAATAGAGAAGGAGCTTCTATTAAGCCTTCTTTGATAGCTTGGAAATTGGCTTTCCTATCTTTAGTCCAGTTGAAGGCTGAACCCTTCTTTAACATGGCTGTCAAAGGCTTTAGTAAATTTGCAACATTAGGCAAGAAACGCCTAACAAAATTAATCCTTCCTATGAAAGATTGAAGGTTTTTCTTATGATGTGGTAAGGGTAACTCTAGGATGGCTGCAATCCTTTCAAGGTCTACTATGATTCCTTCCTTGGACACTATGTATCCTAACAATTTCTCCTCATGAACTGCAAACAGACATTTCTTGGGATTAAGAGATATCCCAAACTCTCTACACCTTTCAAAGATCTTCCTCAGATGTTTGATATGATATGTTGCATGTTTAGAATAAATAGTTATGTCATCTAAGTAGACTAGTACAAATTTGTACATGAGGCTTTTAAAGGTGATATCCATTGCCTTTTGAAAAGTAGCACTTGCATTTGACAAACCAAAGGGCATATTTTGATAAGCAAGGGTTCCCCACTTGGTTGTAAATGAAGTCTTGTATTGGTCTTCATCATTAAATAGGATCTAATTATATCCTAAATAGCCATCCAATAATGAAAATCTCTCAGATCTAGAGACACATTGTAAGATTTGTTCCATAGAGGGTAATGGATGGCAGTCTTTTAGAGCGGCCTTGTTAAGGTCCCTGAAGTCAACACATAACCTCAACTCCCCATTCTTCTTCCTTATAGGAGAAAGGTTGGAAACCCAATTGGTATGCTTAATGGGGTAGATGATACCACTTTCTATCAATTTGAGCACTTCTTTATGCATAAGTAGCTCAAGCTTGGGATTAACAGGCCTTTTCTTTTGCCTTACTAGCTTGGCATTAGGCTCTAGTTTGATAGTGTGCTGAGCAAGGGCTTGATTAAAACCTTTGAGGTCTTCATATTGCCATGAAAATGCATCACTTAATTCCTTAAATAATTGGGTATAAGCCTACTTTTCTAAACCAGTATTTACTTTTCCAAATTGTAAGCTTTTACTTGGTTCCAACTCTAATTCAACACAATGTTCTTGTTGAACTACCAGGCCAGCTTTTTTCTTCTTAATTTGATCATCCTTGTTAAAGACAATTTCTAAGGTGACAAGACCTCTAGGCATCTTATTAGATTTAAGTTGTATCACTTGGTCACTATAGTTCTGCAATAGTCTATCTTGGTTATGCTCTGAGAAGACATCCTCTTCAAACAAGAACTGCAAAATTTTCTCATCATTGTCAAACACTTGCCAATCAGTATCATTATCAGGGATAGAAGGTCTGAAAATTACTTTGATATTTTGTTGGGCTTCTTCCTTTGAAATAATATTAGGAATGTCATACTGAGATCCAATAGTAGCTAATATATCTACATTTTGATTTAGCTTCCTAGGGATGGAAACAATATTGAAAGCACAAAAGTCTTCAATTGCATCCCAAAATCTATGTTTGTCTGCTTTCATGGTGTCATTTTTGGTTGCACTTATCCCTCTTACTTGGCTAACTACTAAATCACTATCACCATAAACTTTTAGGGCTTTGAGCCCTCTTTTCCTAGCCCACTCTAGTCCATTCACTAGACTTTCATACTCTGGAGTGTTGCTAGTGCAGGAGAAACTGAATCTGAAAGCTGTATAATATCTTTCTCCTTCTAGGAACACTAGCATAGCACCACCACCAAAACCATGTCTTCTTCTAGCTCCATCAAAAAATAATTCCCAAACTTGGTTGCTCTGATCCTTTGAATCAGTGTCCTCTTTGAGAAGGTTTGGCTCTATGGATCCACTTTCTTGTATCAAATAGCTTCCCAAAATAGTATCCCAAATAAAATTTTCTTGGGCTTCTGAAACCTTTTGTGATTCTAGTTCATCTAGTAAAATATCAAGGATATTTTCTATCTTAGTGTTTGCTTCTCTGATAATTGGGAAGTCATTGCTATCAAGTGCAAGGTAGTTTGTATTGATGGCATTGGACATATATGGTTCTATATGGTGAGCTACCAATGATTCAGATTTAATGGTGACCTTGGTACCATATATTGTGTGGAAGAGCATGTCAAACCAGTCAGAAGAACAGTAGCCTCCTATCTGTTAATCTCTATTGAGCATTTAAGGTTGTCATTAGTATCAAAGAATAGTAAATAGGTCGGTTGATTACTTATATTGAGATAGTCGGTAACAAGAAGTAGGACAAAGCAGTCAGTAAGGTCTTTACACTAAGCATCACATAGTTTACCAAGCACCGGCGACACCAACATCAATGGTTAGTAAACACCCAATATCATAGTATACACTAAGAATATTATACAGTGTTTACCGATGATCACAGAAAATGGCATAGTAATCTAAAATGGCACATTATTCTATGCAAATGGTTATAACAGATCATAAAATGGTTTACCAAGATCAAGGAGCATTTATTGTAAATAGATACTCATTAAATGTAATGTTTATCTTATTGTAATAGTTGATGTAGGTTATTTTTCACTGTAGATCTTAGGGTTATGATTATTTTTGTAACCTAATTTTTTCTTAGGTAGCAAAATAGAACACTATATATTTGTTTGTTCACACCATTTTTAAGAGAGGTTGGTGAACTAATATATATGAATCAAGGACCACTTGAAGACATTGCCTATCTTCAAGACAATCAGTTTACCAAGTAGAATAGAGCACATAGGATATCAGATTGAGCAGAATTAGACAAGGCTACCAAGAAGAACAAAGCAGAGAACCATCATAGATAAGGTGATATTTTGATAAGCATTTATAGATATTTTTAAGACAATTGAGTTGTCAACTAGTAGATACTTGCCTATTACTTTCTGACAATTGTGATAGAGTTTTGTGAAATCTCTTAACCGCGTAGACTTAACAGTCTTTGTATAAATCTCTTAACTAAGTACACACTTCATTTAGTGTTGTTAAATCCTATAACTAGGTAGATCTAGCTGATCTAATATGTTACTCCTAATAGGGTAAGATCACCATAAGTGATCAAAACTTGTAGCCTTAACAGGAAAACCTTTTCTATCTGTAGTAGTGAAGAATTTGTGCGTGTCATCCCCACCATAGTTTTTACCTTCTAACAAGGGTTTCTACATTACCAAAATACTTGTGTTATGTGATTGTCATATTGATTTCATGTTGTTTACTTTCTTAAGTTAATTGATGATTGATTTATGCAATTAGATTCCAGTTATTTTGATCGGTTATTACAGTATTCAGTTATAGATCAGAAAGGTTGTTACAAGTAATGTTTTGAAGGCACTGATTCACCCCTCCCCTCTCAGTACCTATCTCTCCAAATTCCAACAATTGGTATTAGAGCTTAGTTCTCTTGTTGAATAGTCTAACCACTGAAGGGTAAAGATCTAATTCATGGAGAGATACAAACTTGACAAGACTATTGAGAATCAGAAAATACAAATATAGATGTTTGTGGAATAGTATAAACAAGCCAAGGAAGAAATGAAGAAATTACTGGTTGATAGGAAGAACCTTGAAATTTAGCTGAATGAAATTAGTTCTCATGAAGAACCTATTGATGAAATATTTGATCATATTGGATCAAGCTCTGGAAGTATCTCTGACGGATCTGAAAGCATAATCTTTGAGTTATCTGAAAAGAATCAGCATCTATCTGAGAAAGTGAAAGCACTTCAAATTGGTCATGAATCTCAAATGGTGAGAATGGTGGAAATCATGAACAATGCTAGACAAGCTAAACAATATTAGAATCTGGCTATTGAAGACTGAAGACTGATGACTGAACAACTTCAAGCAAAAGAAAGTGAAATACAAAGACTCACTGATCGTCACTTCCAAGTATCAAATGAGATGATGACAGTTAATTAAGAAATGAACTGAGTAAATGGAGAATTATCAAGAAGACTTGAAGATGTTGCAATACTCAGAGAAGATAATGAAAAATTGAGAAATGAAATAAAGACACAAAAGCAACACAATGAAATGATGAAGATAGTTGAGGACAGCTCTAAAAAGATTGATGATTTCTTGACTAATCAGAGCAGATTCAAAAGGAGATTTGGTATAGGCTACATCGGTGAAGGATAATCATCACAACAAGATGAAAAATTCAACAAAAATCAAACTCAAAAACCTAAGGTGATGACATGTTACCACTGTGGAAAACTAGGACATACATCTAATGTGTGCAGAAGCAAAGCACAAGGTAAACCTCTTGTCATTCCTAAGTTCAATGGATATTGTTATTATTGTGGTAAGTTTGGACATCCAGCTTATGAATGCAGAGCTAAGAAGAATGACATTGCTAATAATACTACTGAGGAGAAAATATGCTATACTTGTAATAAGCATGGACACACTGCAAGGCAAAAATGAAACAAGTCTGGACACCTAAAGAGAAAGAACAATGAAAGCCATATCAACTGAAGAGACAAGGTAATTCATATGTTTGGGATTATAATACATGGACTAATTGTATTGCATGTGGTCGATATGGACATATTGCAGAAAACTATTATAGAAAGAGTCAGATTGGACAATCAGGAAACTAGACAAATGTAGGAATGGCATGTGTGCACTGTCACAAGGTTGGTCATGTAAGCAAGAACTGTAGAGACCAAGCACCTAATGAAAACCATATATTTGAGAGTAGATATAACATTGCAAATATTATGAAGTTAAGGAACGTAATGTGGAAGAAGGCATCTAATGAGAATGCTGAGTCAAGTAACATTGTCGGTGAAACCTCATCCACTAGATTGGGTGACATCAGTACCTCCACTTAAGATGACAAAGATATGTATGGAATTGACATTTTAAATGATCACATTTTACATAGAGTTCCTTATATATGATGTACAAATACCAAATCTGCATGAATAAAGATGCACCATGGTTTATGTGTTATAAGTTTACAAATGCCATATAGTCGGTAAAAGAAGAAACATGAGTTGGTTACCCATCGATAATCACTATACAAGGTTAACTGAAAATAGTACAAACCGATGAAGAAATTCCATGTTAACTGAGAAAAAGATATTATAGAGATCACTAAGTTGATAGCCATTTCATACCAAAAGTTAGGTCACGCATTTAATGCATCAAAGTTTGAGTGGGAATATCGAAAAGTCTATAAATACATGGAAATAGAGTTCATTGTTACATTGTGATTTCAAAGAAAGGAGATTTTATAGAGAAGAGTTCAAGCTAAAGATTTTCATAAAATATTCCAAGCTACTGTAGATCAAATTGATGATAATTCTTCGATGATAATGAGTAAGTTCATCTACCTACCAAACACCGGTTATCTATTGTTTGCCAAAACCCTAGAAATAATTTATGGCATCGACATCGACCGCAAGCAAATCGTAGAACATTAAGGAGGAAGTGGAATTAATTTTTAGAGGACACTTTGCCAAAGAAAAATTCAAACCTCATCCAAAGGTCGCAACACAAACAGATGATATGGGTGCATTTTCTAGTATTCCAGATAGGGTTTTGTTAACAAAAGATGTTAGGGCCTACATTCACTACAAGATCAGTGAAGTATGTGATTTTGAGATCATTGCAACTTATCAAAAAATCTATGGACCAGATGGTAAGATTAAATTTGAATACAAGTAGATTGAGGAGTCAGGGTTACAGTGTTTCACATACTTCCCGTAATCCTTTCACAATGACTGGATAAGAATTGTGCTAAGAAAATTTCATGATGGAAAATTTTGGTTAGATAAACCTATTGAGGTCACTAAGAAGATTATCAGTAGGGTTATTGGGTACCCTACAACTGACAAAGCCAAAGCTTTTTAAAGTTCATCTCATCCTGACATAGAAAAGAACACTGGAGCTCAATGGGATGGTAGGGAACTGAAAATATCAACTATCAAAGATCCAGTGGTAAAATTTGTAGCTCATGTCATCAGGTACAAGATATTCCAATCAAGTAGACCAAATAGTGTACCTTGCAACACCGTGGACATGGCTTACAAAATTATGAAGAAAGATCACCAAGTTGATCTTGCTGAGCTACTACTACACCAACTACATAACAACATGAAGACAATAAAACAAAAGAAGTCCAATAAATGTAATTATCGATCACTGTTTGTCTATACATTTCTCTATCTACAAAAATATGTACTGAGTATCGGTCAAGTAAATTGGCAATCGAACAAACCAATAACTACACAAATCAGTGAAATGATGCAAAGTCTAGGAGATAATCTGAACAAGGAATTCAATGCATATTTCAAGGAATTTCAAACAAAAATGCAACAAAGAAGTAGAATTCCAAGGGAATTAGTAAGTAAATTTGAAGATGACATATGCTTTGTGGTAAGCACAGACCATTCAATGATAAAGGCAGTAGAACCAAGAACAAAATGGCTAGCACTGATGGGATATGAAATAAATCATGATTTCTCTTTGAAATCTATTAATGCATTGCTAGCATTATCAATAGACATCACTACTTGTAGGTTTGGTGTATATGAGGAAGCTGATTCTAGAATCACAACAGACATAAAGATCAAAAAAATGTCTAGAAGGGAAAAGAAAATGAGAAAAGATCTCTCAACAAAATATGGAAATGTATCTGACTCACCTAAGGAGTCACCGGTTGATGAGGAAACTAAAGGTCAGTTGCAATTGGCTGACAAGCCCTATGACAGCGAGGAGGCTGAGTCAGAAAAAGAAAAGGATAACACATCGATTCCTCCCACCAATGATGAAGAGGAAATTCAGCTACCAGAACTTGAAGGAATGAGGATACATTCATCAACTACTGCACAATCCACTGAGAAGGAAGAAGCAATAAAACTAGTAAAAAGAAGAGTAGCTACATTGACGAAAAAATATATAAAGAGAAAGAACAAGAAGGTAGCTAAGCCATTGAAGAAAAAGAGGAAATACATAAGGAGTAAAGAAGATATAGAGGATACTGACACTAAAAATGATCCTGATCAATTCAAGTTAGTTCATAACAGGGAAAGTACTATAGAAGAAATGATTGAAGATATAGTTGAGAATGGAAATCTTAAACTGATCCAGGCATAGGAAAATTTGGCAAAATTTCATTTGAGGACAAAACAAAGATAGAACATGCTATCATCCAAGTGATAATAAAATTCAAGAGAGTACCGATGTAATTTGCATGTCAATTTCCAAAAGAACTTGATGACAAAATAAGTGAGAGATGGGCTATTGCACTAGATACATAGAAAAGGAAAAGAGAAAGGTCACTAGGCCATGCAGCCTCACACTTTAGCTATGCTAAGGTAAGTGAATACATTACAAAGTATCAAGCTAGATTTCTAGTCAAGAATAGAGCAATGTAGATCATGGATGAGAATGTGGATGATATGGATGTCATATGTGATTCTCTATGGACATTAATTTTGAAAGTAGAAGAGAAAGCTTAATAGGAAGCATTCTTGAAATTGTCCAAGAAGAGACACAGTTCAAAAGATAAAGGTATTTTCATTGATAATAACAAAGGTAAGAAAATAGAACACACTGGTATATCAGTTACCGAGGTAATTAATATCATAGAACAAAAGGAGGAAATCAAAATTTCACAAGATGCACCAGATCAAGTTAAGATCCACTTGCAAAAGAAAACTGATGATGATGCACTCATCGAGGACATCACTAATGGTGATCTTGATGATGAGTATGATGAAGATGTGACAATTGCACCATATAAAGATGAAGCATTAGACATTTTTAGTGTGCTCACATCACTATCAGGTGATCTACTTGTACTTGCAGAGGCAATTGAAATAATTTCACAAGTACAACCCAATGTACCTCATCCTGAGCCAAATACAGATACTACTGAGATTCAAGCACCCAAGCATCCTATAGATACAAATGAGCCAAACAAACTAGAGGCACAGTCTACCAAAACAAAGGAACCAAAAGAAACCAAGTCAATCAAGGTGAACCCACCTGACACTACAACCAAGACTCCCACACAATCTATTGAGGAGTAGAAGAAGGATGATACAGTGTCAACTGGGAAGGATACTTCGAGGAGTGAAGAAAAATATATTGTCATAAGTGAGAAGAAGTCACCTCTTGCCCAAAAGAAGAAGAAGAAGAAGAAAGTCAAAGGTCCGGTCACCATTGATGAAGTTATCATTATACCAGAATGTTACCCAAGAACCCTAAGCCCCAAGGAACTAAGTAGATATGGGGAGTTATGTTCAAGGAAAGTGGCACAAGAAAAGTGAAGGAAAAAACACAAATGCAAAGAAGTGTTAAATGATGTATGAGATATTCTGCAACAGATAGTATCGGAAACAAATATTGATGAGAATACTCCCATCATAGATCAACTTGCCACAATCGCCAACAAAATCAATGCCCCTGATACAGATGCAGACAAAAGAATAGAAGAAAGGGCAGAGTCCAAGATTCAAAACAAATTGGCAGAAAGGATAAGCACATAAGTGGCACTGAACAAAGTAAAATTATTTGAGGTCATCACTGAGGTAAAATCTATTACCCAGATAATCTATCAACTTCTAATCAAGCTTTATACTTCAGACACCTTCATTGTAGTAGCCAGTGAAAAGATAAAAGGTTTAGAAGAAGAGATAAAGTTGAGTACACAAGTAGCTATCGCCCAGCCAACTACTTTCGTAAAGCATATTAACCAAGTTCAGGAACTCCGGCGGCTGATAGAAAACTTAAGGAATCAAGAAGCACACATCACCGATCAGGTTACAGAGTTACAAAAAGAGCTCACTCCTTACCTGATGATTTTTGAAACACATATTGTCAAAGTTGAGAAACTTGTAGCAAAACTAGAGATTTTAGTGTTGGATAATATCTTTGACATGCATTCACAAGTCGGTCATGAGCACATTGCTCTTACCAACTTGAAAGAGGAATGGGACAACCTCTTGGAGTCTATACAGAAAACCCATCCAAACATTTTTGCTAAGATGTAAGTATACATTATATATATATTTTTTTGCATTTGGCATTATTATCAAAAAGGGGGAAAATTATGTATATGCCAAATAAGTATACTTTGATATGTATATTACATACTACTAGGAGCATGCACTGAGGGGGAGTACTTTTTGTACTTAGAAATTTTTTATATGTATATGGAAGAGACATAAGGCATATATAGAAACATTTTGTCTATATACATTTGAAGTTTTGATACTAATGCCAAAGGGGGAGATTTTTAATCTCTATTGAGCATTTAAGGTTGTCATTAGTATCAAAGAATAGTAAATAGGTTGGTTGGTTACTTATATTGAGATAGTAAGTAACAAGAAGTAAGACAGAGCAGTTGGTAAGGTCTTTACACCGAGCATCAAATAGTTTACTGAGCACCAGTGACAGTGACACCAATGGTTAGTAAACATCATGTATCACAGTATACACCGAGTAGATTATACAGTGTTTACCGATGATCACAGAAAATGGCATAGTAATATGAAATGGCACATTATTCTATGAAAATGGTTATAACAGATCGTAAAATAGTTTACCAAGATTGAGGACCATTTATTGTAAATAGATACTCATTAAATGTAATGTTTATCTTACTGTAATAGTTGATCTAGGTTATTTTGCACCGTAGATCTTAGGGTTATGATTATTTTTGTAACCTAATTTTTTCTTAGGTGGAAAAATAGAACACTATATATTTGTTTGTTTGCACAATTTTTAAGAGAGGTTGGTGAACTAATATATATGAATCAAGGAGCACTTAAAGATATCACCTATCTTCAAGACAATCAGTTTACCGAGAAGAATAAAGCACAGAGGATATCAGATTGAGTAGAATCAGACAAGGCTACTGAGTAGAATAGAGCATAGAACCATCACATATAAGGTGATATTTTGATAAGCATTTATAGATCTATTTTAGACAATTGAGTTGTCAACTAGCAAATACTTGCCTATTACTTTCTGACAATTGTGATAAAGTTTTGTGAAATCTCTTAACCGAGTAGACTTAACAGTTTTTGTATAAATGTCTTAACTAAGTACACACTTCATTTAGTGTTGTTAAATCCTATAACTAGGTAGATCTAGCTGATCTAATATGTTACTCCTAATAGGGTAAGATCACTAGAAGTGATCAAAACTTGTAGCCTTAACAGGCAAACCTTTTCTATCTGCAGTAGTGAAGAATTTATGGGTGTCATCCCCACCGTAGTTTTTACCTTCTAACAAGGGTTTCTGCATTACCAAAATACTTGTGTTATGTGATTTTCATATTGATTTCATGTTGTTTACTTTCTTAATTTAACTAGATGATTGATTTCTACAATTAGATTCAAGTTATTTTGATCAGTTATTATAGTATTTAGTTATAGATCAGAAAGGTTGTTATAAGTAATGTTTTGAAGGCACTGATTCACCCCTCCCCTCTCAGTACCTATCTCTCCTAATTCCAACACTATCTTGACTGTAAAATCCCTTCATAGACATATGAAAAATAAAGCAGGGAGATCTATGATATATATATCAAGTAGGATGGAGAAATTAGGACTTGCATGAAGGATTAGACTAGTATCCTTAGCCACACTTATAGTGTTAACTGAGGATCCATCAAGTTATGTAACCTACTTTTGGAAGGGTTCATATTTAAGTCCTAATTGGTCAGCCACCTTTTTGGGCATTACAGTACTAGTAGCTCCACTATCTACCATACAATTATGTACTAAGGATTTTCCAATAATTAAAGATATATAAAAGGGAGGGGGTTTTGAGTTCCTACCTTAAAAGGTATTGGCTTTGGAGTTGCAATTTGGAGCCTCCCTTTCTTGATCAGTGTTGACCAACACTAGCTTTACAGTCTCTTTTGTAGGCTAAGGAGCTATTACTGTAGTCATGGCCTTCTTCAAAATCTCAGGTTATCCTGAAATAGCCAAAGAGTCCCACATAAACATAGTAACATTCACCTTCTTCATGTTGTCTACAATGTTGAAAGGTGTCATAGTGTGTACTCTTTGTTGTGATTTTACTATGATAGGTTCCACTTCTTTGATATTCTGGCCTTCTTTGCTTGTAATGACAAGAGCCTTCTTAAATATGATAGGAGCAGATGGTTGTAGTGGTTCTATAGATGTAGTAGCTTTAGTCCCAGAATCTTCTCTCTCCATGTCTTGAGCTCTTCTCTTTGATCTTGTGTTGGCAGAAATGGAAGGTTCATCATTGACACCAATGAAGTCTTGCTGCTCCTAATTGAAAAGAACAATCTCATCAGCTTGTGATTCTTGTTGAGGAAATGATCCACTGGAGGAGGCCTCTGATTGGGCATGCGAGGCATTCTGAATCATTAGGGCTTGATTCATCCACCCATTTGAACATGTAGCCTGATTGTGAGGTTGATTACAAGGGAAACACCATTCATTATCCAAGGCCATATTATTTTGACTAGGAACCACATCCCTAACTAGATTTGCAAAATTAAGAGGTGTAGGGTTGTATGGTTGGAATGGTCTTTGATTAAATTTTTTCTTTTGGTAAGCTCCTTGATAACCTCCTTGGTATGGTGGCCCATTTTTTTGATAAGGCTATCCTTGATTCTAATATTGTTGATTAGGACCTTGGCCTTATGGCTGAAAGGGGGGTCTAATTCCTTGCCCTTGCTTCTTTAGGTTTGTAACCTCTTTAGTTAAAGTCTATAGCAAATTTGTCATTTCTTGTTGACTACTTTGCTGACTATTCTTCATCTCTTGCAGTTCCTGAGAGAAACTTGCCTTTAACTCCTCACCACTAGTACTATCTTGAGGTGCTAATATGGGGGGAATAGGGGTAAAAGGAGGTATTTGTAGAGGTGTAGTGGGCTGAAGGCTAGGAAAGATGGGCATGGGTGGCCTTCTTGCTATCATGCCTACCTAGATTAAACAATTTTCAGCCCTGACAGCTATGTCAAAAACTTGGGGTACATAGGTACCACCCATGGATTGGATCATGACAAAGATCTGACTATTCAATATTTGCAAGAAGTATAGGAAAGCATGATCAGTTGATGGCCTCACTGAGATTGAAATTCTATTCCATGTTTTGAGAAATATACTGTTATAACCTGTCATTTGTTCGTGAGGGTCTCTTTTAATGGTTGTCAACTGCTCAACCAAAGACAGGTTGTTTGATTTATCCTCAAAGTGTCTACTCAATGCATCCCCTAATCCATCCGATGAATTAATGGAACCAATAGATGAAGTTCTAAACCATTCAAGAGCCTTACCCTTGAGGGAGGTGTTGGCACCTACAAATTTTCATGGCTTTACCAGTTTTTCTTCTGGTCTTTGTAGTTTTTTTTCCTAGTCTCTGGCCTAGAAACCCTTGCAAATATTCAAAATCTAGCCATTACTTTGAAAAACCCTGGCCCTGTTCTAATTTGATGTTACCTTTTCTGGGCCACTTAAAGTCCTAATTTTCATGTGCCTTATTATTTTATCACCTTGCAGGGTCATGTCCTTTAATTCTTCCTAAGTTTTTACCCCAGCCCCCTTTAATATTTCCCTATGCCTATGTTTCCCTGGTTAATCTTTCCTAAGTCTCCTAGCCTAGTACTGTTTTAATTTTTCCTAAGTCAGCACCTTAATTTTTCCTATGTTTTACCTTAAATTTTCCTTTGCCTAGCTCTCTGACACCATCTCAATCCAATGGTTATTGCGAAAGCACAAGGGATTTGTCAGAGCTATGTGATGTCACGATGTCCGTTGATCTTCCTTTATGACATAGTGCTTCAAATGGGTGGGTCCAATGACATGTAGGTACAAATGGCAAGCTATGATTAGTCCATGGGTGAATGAATGGCTATGCTATCAGTGGGACTTGGTTTTTAGCTTGTCAGAGGGTCCTGACCTTGTTAGAGAATCGATGAATGGTGTAAGTTCTCATCAAATTTGTCAGAGGCTTGAGATTATGTGATAGCTGTCCGATCTCATCCAGTGTCAGAAGGTTGTTAGGGTAGGGAGAGATTTTTAATCTAATGGTGGGTGTGTAATCTGATGTAATCTTGGAGGCCTATGTGAAGATGAGATGGATTTTGATCTTCTCGATGTGGGCCTAGTTAATTTCTCAGTCTTTTTTGGTAGTTTTTACAAATGCTTACTTGGTTCACTGGTTTGCGTGATGTTTTAGCAAAGGGTCTAAAGACTTAGCAATTTGGTGGATAGTGTTTGTGTAGTAGCCAAATGACTTAGCAGTGCTCTCAAAGTTCTCATGAATGGGCGAGGGTTTCTTTAGTCATGTGTTCGCCAAATGGATAGAAGGTTAAGGGTGAGTTGGGGACAGTGGGACCACATGATGATTCATCACTGAGGTATTAGTTTCTAATTGATTGAGCTAGAGGATGATGAGGAATACTACAGGGTGGGGCCATTGTCAGAGGAGTCAGTGACAAGGATAGAATCAATGAATGGCATAAGATCTCATCGAATGTGTTAGAGCCATGATATCTTGCACCCATCATCTGATTTCAAGGCTTACTGAATGTGGGTCCTGTGTCATAGATGACCAAGCATGAACAAATAACATGGTGACAAGTGGCATAAGGTGGGTCCAAGTGGGGGTCTAAGGTCTAGCAGTCTAGATAAATAAGGTTAGTGGCCTAATGAATTTCATTGCTTTTCACTCATTCACAGAATGAGATGGCGGTATGTTAAATTGGCTGGCAATTCAGTGAAGGAAGGTCGTATGATCACTAAATATTTTAGCGATGACTTAAAATGTTCTACAAACTAGTGAAAACCTTTTGTCACTAGTTCACCAAATGTAACCAGGGTTAGTTTACTTTCCTTTGATCGCTAAGTCACTAAGTTAGGTGGTGGGTTAAGATTTTATTTTGAGAACAAGAAATTGCTTAGTCACGCGATCGCTAAATGTAAACCAAGATTCCTATAATGGTTAAGTCATAAAATCCCATGAAACATGATGATCAAATGGTCATGATATAAGGTTGATTCAAGTTTGAATATTGACCGTTGATTTGCTGCTAGAGCCATAAAATAGTCATTGAATTTCCAATTCAAATTTGTGGAGGGTTTCTTAGTGATAGAAAGGACTAGAATTTATGGTTTTAGCAATAGGATTTGATGAATTTGTTGTGCCGCCTGCTGCAGTGTGGTCCAGAGGGTTTGATGATTGATTGCAGATGCTTGTACCATCATAAAATGGACATAGGTAAAGCTCGAGGTGTGCTGCAGATGTACAAACAAACTGAAAAGGCATGGTGTTTGCATGATCTTTGGTACAAACCAGAAGATTTTCATTGATGAAGATCAGTTCTGGGTTTGTTTGTCCAGGTTGCTTGTTTTTCTCCCTTGGAATTAATTATTATTTGATATTGGTTGGTTTAGTGGGTGAAACCCTACCCCTAGCTATCTGAAGCTTGTTGCATCCTGAGTTCTTTAAGGATTCCAAGATAGCTAGTGGTATAAGTAGTAAGTGTTCTAATTTTGTAAGGGTTTCAAAACTTTTTGGGTCTCCTAGCTTTTTGGTTTTCCAATCTTTTTGGTTAGTGGTTCTAGTCTTTGGCAATCCAAGGGATTCTATTCTCTGGTTGCATATTCTTGATGGTTGAATGCTAATAATACAAACTTTGCAGAGCAGATTGTTGATCCTATGATTTTGAGTAAAGAGTTTACTTGTATGTATTGATACGCTTCCATGAAATACAATACAATTTCTACCTTGGTCCTATTATTGTCTCTTTTCTTTGTGTTTATTCTTGTATGTCTCTATTTGTAAGGTAGCTATCTAATTGTTGCAAGAGTTTCTTTGAAGGGAAGAATTAAATCCTTATGTGCAATTTCAAAGAATGAATACATTTGTGGAAGATCTTAATGGTAGCAAACCTAGATTGAGAAGATATTTTGTAAGGCATTCTATCCAAATTGTATGTGGTTTTTAAGGCATATCACTATATTTCCTAGAAATTCCTCTATTGATTTGTGTTAGACTCTTTGCCCAAATGATTAGGCACTGATCTGATCTCTATCATTCAAACACCTTTTAGTCATCAAACAAAAAATTCATCATTACCAATACCATTTCATTTCATGTTCATGTACCTAAAAAATAGGACTATCCCTGATGTTTTACAGTCCATAGTTGTTGATTCCTTGAAGAGTGAATCAAAAGTTAGCCTTCCTTGAGTTTTACTCATAAAAAGAAGGACTCATCACCCTTATGCCATTGTTCATGTTATTATACTAGGAGTTTCATTAGTCACATTCTGCAATAGGTTGTTCTCAGCTATTTTCAGAATTATCTTTCATAAAAGCACCTCTAATAAACTCAATAGCATGACAATAAAGACCTCATCCACCAAATAATAGTTTACTTGAAAGCTAGTAACCTATTTGTAGGCAATACCCACCTGAGTCCTGTGGAGCTCAAAGAAGAAGGAGGATCTTATCCAATCCTCATCAATTAGGCTTTTCTTACAAACTTGGAAACCTATCTACTAAGAATCTAGCCAATGTCCTTGCCAAGTTTGACCCACAAGAAAAATCCCTAACAGACTGGCGACTCTGCTGGGGAATTGTAAGAAATATTTTGTTAAAGTTGTAGGGTTTAGTTGAGCTAGGGCTCCTACCCTATACAAACCAACTGGTTACCATTGGTGCCTATATTTTAAAGAAGAATTCCCAAATTTTGGGTGGGACTCTAACTATCTCTGCAATAGTACTGGTTAGAAAATCATTCATAAGATGAGTTAGAGAGGTACTAGGTCTCAAAGAAATAAGCTTCCCGAGGATAGATTGAGAGAAGGTATTCCAAGTGCTTCTAGGCCTAGTCAGACAAAGAGAGGAAGAAGGAATAGAAATGTGTTTTATGCTTAGAAACATAGAGAAAATACTAGACAAGAGGAAAAAATCCAGTCTATTCAAATGAATCAAGAAGGAAATACCTCTAAATATGAGGAGGCTATTGATTTGGGTCTGAACCAATATGAAGATGAGGTTCAACATAGGATATGTTGAATCTGAGACTACTCTTCTTGAATCAGAAATTTTTTTTGAAGAGGTCTATGAGTTGGAGAGGAGAGTCCAGGAACAGATCCATTAAAGACAAAAATTAGATAAGGAAAAAGAGGAAAAGATCAAACATGCTATGATTAGAGCTGAGTAATTGAAGAGACAATTGTTGGATCTTGAGGCCATGAATTAGGATCATGTGATAGAGCAACCAGAAGATAGGCCTATTGTCCATAAGATCTATGAGACAAGAAATCCTAGGGACAAGGGTAAACAAAAGGCCATAGGAGTTTCAATAAATGAACCAAATCATGCAAAGAAGTCCATGGATCAATAAGCAAGATTAGAGGCCAACTTGGAAGAAGCAAAAATAAAACAAGATTTTTTGACCAAAGAGTTAGAAAAGGAAAAGCTTGAAGCCACTATTGCTAAAATGAAGAGAAAGATTGATTTCCTTAGGCAATCTTCTAGACATGCTAATACCATTTCCACTTCTCAAGCACAAGGAGAAAATGTGTTGAATACTACTACAACTTTAGGTATGCCTAAGAATCCTAATGTTTGTAATACTCAAACATCTACATCTTTAGGTGGTGGCCCATCTCAAGTAGGTCCCATTCATGAGAGGCATAAGCAATTGGTTTTTATTGGGATTCCTAATTATCCAAATCCCATCCCTGATAAAATTAGTAAGAAGCTCCCAAAATTGACTAGAAGCAATGTAGTTACTTGTGAAGAGCATTTGAAAAGTTTCATTGATGTTATAGATGACTACAATATTGAGCCTGATGATGTGATCATGAAGCTTTTTGTTTAGTCTTTGACTGAAGATGCTAGAGATTGGTTTAGAAATTTGCCTCATGCTAGCATATGTTCATGGAATTAGTTTAGGTAGTCTTTCAAGGAACAGTATGGTGATAAAACCAATGAAGGCTTCATGCTTAATGAGTTTAACAACATCAAGAAAAATTCAAATAAGGGTGTTGTTGAATTCAATGTTAGATTTCAGAAGGCCATGCATAAATTGTTGCAAGTTATCAAATTTGATGATAGGGTGTGTCTTGTCACATACCTAAATGCTTTTGATTCAAAGATGGGATATCTTTTGAGGGATAAGAATCCTAGGAATCTTGCAGAGGCTTATAAATTGGCTATTAATATAGAGATCAATAGAAGGATATCAGGGAAGTTGGGAAGGAGAGAAGATTGTCAGCTATTAGTCTCAAATAGAAGAGAGCTAGGGAAACTTGATGCAAAGCCAAAAGATGATGATAGTTTGAGACAAATATTGAAAGCAATAAAGGATTTAAAGCCTGGTGAAGCAAGAAATAGTAGAGTGCAAGGAAATTACAAGCCACCTTTCAATAACTTTAATAAGTTACCAAGAATGTAGAACTATCCCTATAATACTCAATGGAAGGATGGGAAGCTAGTGCTTCCTGAAAGAAAGGATAAACCAAATGACAAGACCCCTGACCCCTTGCATTGAAATACAGTGAATATGAATGATGATGTTCGATGGTGTATTTTTTTCCAATCACCTCATGATCCCTATTACTATGCTATTGCTCAAAGTGTTTCTGTAGATGGAGGTTGAGGCAGAAACAATGATGATACTTACGATGATCAAGGGTGTGGTATGACTTCTTCATACATATATGATGAGTTAGATTCTGTAGATGAAGATGAAAACCAAGATGCTGGAAGTTCCCAAGTCAAGAGTGAGGTTTACCATCAGCAAGTGTTTTCTGATGAAGAAGATAATCACCTTGATGTAGTTCAATGAAATACTCTAAGAAGTGATGGGTCAGTAATGTTGAGAAGACCTTCTGATGAAGAAATTGCACAAATCATGGTAGACATGGTGTCCCAGGTTAAAAGAAACTATAATTTGAGAAATAGGGTAGTAGGTGGTCAAAGTGCCAGGCCTGCTGGAATTTTCATCAAGAAAATAGAAAGGGATGAAAAAAAAACCCAAAATAAGAAAAAGACTTCAAAGATTGTTGACAAAACCAAGTTGAAGAAGAATGCCAACTTCACAAAGCCAATTGTGGCTTACAAGGTAAAATCTAAACCTCTTATGGATGTTTTTTCTCCTTTACAAGAGAAAGAAAAGGGTCAGAGAAAAGATTGTTCTAATGTGGTTACACATGAAGAAGATAAAGAGGTCACTACCATTGGGCAAGATGTAGTCGACCCCAAGTATGTTCCCATTGACATGAGAAAATTGTTGTCACAAATCACTGTCAAGGTCCCCTTATTAGAAATGGTGAGGATAGAAGAGCATAAAGTTAAGGCTTTGAGTTGGGTAAAAGGAGCCTTCTCTTCTGATACCCAAAGCTCCACCAGGGCTGATGGAATAGCTATTGCAGGAGGTGATTCAATTGAGAACCAATGTGGGGAGATCATTTCTGAGATCCCTCAAATTTATTTGGATGCTAATGCTGCTAATGCTATGTCAGGACCAATTGATCCTTTCTTTTTGTCCTTAATAGTGAATGGAAAGTTGTTAAGAAATTGTATGATTGATTCAGGAGCCTCTAATACTCTTATGCCTACAGAAATAATGAGATCCTTGGGTCTAAAAGTAGATACACCTCATGGTAGATGTGAGGCTATGGATTCAAGAGAGGTCCCTATTATTGATACTATAAAAGCACTTCCTTCTAGGTTGATAGCTTTCCCTGACAAGTTGCTAACAATGAGTGTTCTAGTGGTAGATATTCCCCCTCATTATAGGATGTTGTTGTCAAGGAAGTGGAGTACTTAGATGGGAGGTAGTATCCAGTGTGATCTATCCTTTGCAACTTTCAGTATTGATGGTGACAATGTGAAAGTATCCAGAGAAGGTAGAACTCCACATATGATTGAAATAAATGATGATCATTTAAATTTTTGTGTGGATGTTGACATGGAGAATTTCAAGTTGGAAGAAATTGTCCCACCAGTGGAAGAGATAAATCCACTAGTTGTAGAATTAAAGAAACAACAAGATGGACTATGGCAGATGTACTTTGATGGAGCATGCTCAAAAGAAGGCTCAGGAGCTGGAGTCCTATTCATATCTCCATCAGGTACTTCTTTAAAGTATTCATTCTCATTGACTTTTCAATGCACAAACAATACTACTGAATATGAAGCATTGTCTTTGGGATTGAATATTGCTATCAAACATGGGATAAAATGTTTAAAGGTTTTTGGTTATTCTGAGCTTGTGGTAGCACAAGTTTGATCCAAATATGTTGTCAAAAATGATAGATTGAAATTGTATAAACATGTGATATGGGATCAGATTGAAATGCTTGATGCTTTCAATATATGTTGGGTTGAAAGATCAAATAACATAATGGATGATTTTTTGGCCAATGTTTTTCTAAAAAGGGATGATTCAAATTTATTTGGAGTATTAATTCTTGAAGTAAAAAGTAGACCAGTTGTTGCAGACAACATTTACAATTGGCAGGTCTTTGAGGATGATCATGACATCCTGAGATTTATTCATTGTCTTGATATATATGAGGGTCAACCTATAGACTGCAATACTTTGGTTGAAGAAATTGAAGGCAAGGACATGGTCATGGGAAGTGAGGTGATCTAGTTGAGTTCAAATAGTATTCCTAAAGGCTTAACTGAGTTAAAAGCATTGTATAGTAGCCAAAATGATCATATGTCAAAAATAAGTAATGCTAATGTAGAAGATCTAGAGGAAGTGAATTTGGGATCGCATACTGCTCCTCAAATGGTCTATATTGGAAAAGGATTAACCCCTCAATTAAAAGATAACTTTATAAGGTTGTTGAGGAGGTACAAGCATGTGTTTTCATGGTCTTATGATGACCTAAAAGCCGATAGAGAGGACCTTTTCCAACATGAAATTCCTTTAAAGAAAGATGTCAAACCATTTAGATAGAAGCAAAGGCCCATTAACCCATTGTTGGCTCCTAAGATGCAGCAGGAGCTAGTCAAGTTGAGTGATGCTAGAATAATTCAACCTATAAGGAATTCAACTTGGGTGTCTAATTTAGTCCTAGTTAGAAAGAAGAATGGTGACATTAGGTTGTGTGTAGACTTCAGGAATTTGAATGTTGCATCATCCAAAGGATATCTTATTGCCTTTTGTATTATACTTTTCAAGTTCAACATAATGCAATTTTGTTTTCTCAAGTTCAGATGTCACTTTACAAAGTTTATATTTTAGATCTTCTTTTTCAGATTTTTTATTTTCATTCTTAGATTTTGGATTTCCTTCATTCTTGTTGTTTCCATCTTTCAAACTCAATTTCAGATTTACTATCTTAAATTCATGTTGAAGGATCTCATTTTCTTTTTCTAGATTTTCATCACAATCTTCAATTTGAATTGTAGATTCCTTCTCTAATTTCAGTTCTCCCAGCTTCTTTTTCAGCTTCTCAATGAGGTTCTTTGCATCATCATATTTTTCTTTTAGAGTATCTCTTTCTTCAATAAGTATATCAATTTGTTCAAGAGATTCTTCAAGATTCTTCTATAGCTGATCCATATCCATAGAGATCTTGCTCAAGCTGGTAGGCTTTTTTTTGAATAATTCTTTCCTAAGTAACTAAGCTCTCATACCAATTTTTAGAAATAGGGAATACTGAGAGGGGGAGTGAATCAATATTCTACAAACTTTTAATTTTTCCCAATTATGGATATAACAAATTATCTTGATACTTGCATAACAAAGTAAACTAAGGAACATGCATAACAATAAAGAAAATGAACTCATAACACATTATTCATTCTCAAGGAAACCCTGGCCATGGGAAAACCCTGATGGGGATAGCACCCAAGAAGATCCACTAATCAAAAGTATCCTATTAAGGATGTTGACGCTATTAGGAGCCTGTTACATATATATAGTGTCTCAATTTTGATTAAGGGACTCTAGGGCTTGTTAGATGCCTCAACCCTGCTAAGAGTTGGTGGTGAAAAATGGAATGATTACAAGATGAGCCCACTGCCAAAACATGTAATGTACAATAATTAATGATTACAAAAATAGGGTAAGGTACATAACCATATACTGCTTACTTGAATTTCACAACTTCTCATCAATATCTTTTGCAAACATATGTTTTCTTTCACTTCCTTTTTATCATCTATATCCTTCGCATTACATATGTCTTACATTTATACAAGTTATTAAGAATAATAAGTTTTACAATCCACTTTACTAATCATAAAGCACTTTAAAAAGGACATTTTAACATGCTTTGCCCAAGGGTTAACATCTAGGATGTCATCCCTTTATATGATTAAGACATTATTTTGATAAAAAAAAAATCCCTTAACTATTTACCAATATTGTCTTCTTCTCTGTCCTGTCAGCTTTAACACAGTCTCTAGCAATACTACAATAAATTATTTTGTACATTTTGTAAAGACTTGCACTCTTAGGTGAGTCTTCAATATGCATCATAGTATCCATGTTCAAGTGCGCAAGCACTGAACTTACTTCTATCAATGTCAGCAATCAAAACTATCTCCGGTTACACTGGGAAAATACTGCTTACACTTAGACAATTTTTCTTTGCACTCTGTCATACTTGCTCTCTATCATTTGTGGTCTTCATGTAGATCATATGTTGCCATAATGACAACATCTAGATTTCTAACTCAACCAAACTTCCAACATAATTTATGATAGGGAAAAACCCTAAAACCTCAAAAATCCTTCAGAGGTTGATTATTGAACTAAGAATCCATAATTAAGTTGTAGGGTTCTTTGGCATCATTTGGGGGAAAACCCTATTTTCCTACAATAAGAGTCCTAATTGGGGATCTTCCTTATAGCCCTATTTTTTGAAGGATCCATGATATTGGTAAGAAGGATATGGGAAGTAAGACCTCAAAGACCTCAAAATGAATTAAACCCTCCTTCCCTTTGTAATAATATTTGTTAGTATTGGAGGTGGTGAGACCTTATATGGCATTAAGGGTTAGTGTGTGTAAGAAGAAGGAAGTGTACTGACTTATTTTTTCTTAGTAAAAGCTACTTGATAGCTAGGTTGGTTCAGTGGACCAGGGGATCTCGCCATAAAGGATATCTTGTATGTCATTAGGTGTCTATAAAGAACACCTCAAGGTCACTTGTGAGACCTTGGCATGAGCTTGATATTGGGTCATCCAACCTCCCAATAAAATTTCTATTAGAGAACCAAAAGGTTTGGGAAGTGAGTGCATGCCAAAGTGTGAGTCTAGTGGATCTTCTAGGATGGTGATCAATGTAGAATTGGCCAAGAAGGTAGAAGACCAAGAGGAAGAAAATAGGCAATTAAGGTAGAGGATAGACCTACTAGACAATAAGTTGGAAGTAGTGGAAGATATAACATAAGAGGTAAATGAGAGGATAGATGAGAAGGAAGGAAAGGATAAATCATTGGAAGATGAAGTTCCTAAACTAGATCTAGTGGTGGGGAAAGAACCATTCCTAAAGGAATTGAAGGCCTTAAGTGGTAAAGCACTAGAAGTTGTACCAATCTTTAGTGGAAAAATGGAGCCTAACTCAATCATTGATTGGATTGAGGGAATGGATAATCACTTTAAGTGTGATGGAATTAGTGAACCTGAAAAGGTGAGAGTATCCAAGTCAAGACTTAGAGGGTCTTCTCTCACATGGTGGAAGTTCATTCAAATAAAGAGGAAGAAAGAAGGAAATAACCTCATAGCTACATGGAAAGGAATGGTGTCCAATACTAGAAAATCCTATATGGCAGAGGATTATGAAATCTAGCTTCATAAGAGGAGACAAAGTCTCAACAAAAAGATAATGATTTCAACACCTACACCAAGGAATTCCAAAAACTATTTTTAAGGTCCAAGGTGGTAGAAGAAGAAAGCATCATGGTTTCTAGATACTTAAATGGATTGAAGTGGTCTATCTAGGATGAGATCAGTCTCCTAACTCCTAAGATAGTGCATCAGTGCTATTAGTTGGCACTCAAGATAGAGTGAAAGAGGAAGAGGATACAAGATGTAAGCTCAAGAAATAGAGGTAGAGGAAGAGACCAACGGGGTCAAAGAGGTGGTCACCAAGGAAGAGGGACTGGTTAAAGAAGCCAAGGAGAGTCCAAGATTGTAGAGAAAAGTGGTGAAACAAGCTCTAGAGAGAGCTATGGAAGAGGGAGAGGCACACATGGAGGCTCTAATAGAGGAAGAGGTGAAACAAGAACTAGTTCTTAGTTTTCTATCATGAAGTGTTAAAACTATGGGGAGATGGGACATCCAACATATAGGTGTCTAGAGAAGGCATCTTCTTCCAATTTAGAGAAGAGAGTAGCTTATACTTAAGAAGACTCATCAAGTGTCAAGTAACTAGAGGTTAGTCACATAGAGTCAGAGATGGGAGAGAACCTCATGTTTAGGAGAGATGTCATTAGAAAACTATTGAAAGAGGAGAAAAAGAAAAGAAGAGATCTCTTTAGAGTGAGATGTAAATTCATGGGTAAAGTATGTAAGGTTATTATGGATTCTAGCTACATAGATAACCTCATTGAAGAAGAAGCATCCAATAAGCTCAAACTAACTAAGGTACCCCATAGAATGTTAGATCTTGCTAATGCATGGGAGGTGATTGAGACATTTAATATGTTCAATCACTACTTTATAGAATGAGCACTCATAATATTGTCATTTGTGTTTTGTCACTGATGTGAACATATGTTTCTATGAAGGAACCATATAGGTAATCACGGTGTACAGACACTATATGGATGTTTCAGATGTTGCAAAGTTAGATAAGAGTTTAGGTGGATGTTGTGATATTATATCTAAGATCACATCATTAGATCTTTCATATTGAGAGAGATACATATGTTTTAATGAATACTAATCACTGGACTATGACAGTGAGAATTCACAGAGTTAGTCTCTAGGTTTTTGGTATATCTTTCAGAGGATTTGGATTCAAGGTATACGACCTTGAAGGATGATAGAAAGGGTATTGGAGAATGTTCATTGGTCAGCACAAGGTATAGAATGATAGGTGACATCATCTATGGCATGTGTTTTGGTGTTCATTTATTGTGAAGCTGACTCAGGAAATGAAGCATGTGTTTTTTTTGGAGAACAAAAATTAAGGATATCGGTCCTTAATTATTGTAATGTAATCATTGTAGACTTGTCCTAGATATTGTGTCTATCTTAGCAATGTTTTATTTAATTTTTTGTAATTAGGAAAGCCTAATGGGCTAACTTGATCATGGAAAATTGTAATAAGGTATATATGTAGAGTCTTTTCTTTTGAAAAGATATGGATGGAATATATGTGATATAAAGAAGTTGGAAAAGTTGCAAGCTTATGTCTGTTGTATGTAGAGTAGAGGTTTACTGGTGAACTTCATTAGAACTGATCAAGAAAACATGGTTGTTGGAAAATAGTTCAAAAGATTGTGTATTTCTTTATATACACCCTTTGCAAACTAGTGAGTTCTTAAGGTGGATTTAACCTTCTTTGGGAAATGAGCCTTGGGCAGTGAGCCCTCTCTTTTGTTCTTGACTCCTAATAGGGTTTTTCCTCTAACAAGGACTATGTATTGTAATGTTTCAATAAGCTCCTAACAGGGCTATATCTTCTAACAAGGATAACTATACTCTTAGTACATCATTTGTGGGTGCTAATTCCCACCGGGGTTTTTACCTTTAACAAGGTTTCCCCGAAACCAAAATATTATGTTATTGTGTTGGCATTCATTATGTTCATTGGATCTGATATTGTGGAGCTTAAATTTTAAAGTTTAATATTATATTATACAACTGATTCAACCCCCCTCTCAGTTGTATTGTGGACTATTATTCCTAACAATTGGTATCAAATCCTATGGTCCTTAGAGAGAAAGCTTAACAGATTGAGGTAATCTTGGAGATGGCACTCTATAGGAAGGATGGTCCTAAATTTGATCTTGAGAACTTTGATAGTTGGAAGAACAAGATGCAAACACACTTGTTGTGATTAGGAATAGACTACTAGATGATTACAAAGAAGAAGGTAGCCCTAAAGACTGAGAATGATTTTCCATATGCTACTTATGATGAGAAGAAGTAATTCTCATATAACATGGTCACAAGGGAAGCACTGATCAATGAACTATCTGAAGGTGAGTTCACTAAAGTTAAAGACTTAGATTCAACACATGAAATTTGGAATATATTAGAAGCATTATATGAAGGGGATAAATATACCAAGAAGGAAAATTTACAAAACTAGAAAACAAAGATGGAAAAGGTGCAAATGAATGAGGATGAAAGCATTAGAGCCTATGTTTGAAGGGTCATAGAAGCAATAGTTAGAATCAAAAATTGTGGAGGTGCTTATGATGAAGAGGAAGTTATTGCAAAGATCCTCAGATCATTGACTCCTATATACAAGTTCAAGGCAATGTCTATTCAAGAGACTATACCCCTGACTCTGAATTTTAGCAGAGATGTGTTTATTGAAAAGCTAACTACTTTTGAAGTTGCAGAACTAGGAGAAGTTGTACCTAAAGTTGAAACTGTAGTCAAGGCATCTGCACACAAGAAATTGTCTGCACTTCTGAGCACCATCAAAGAAGACCTAAAATAAGAGCTTGGTGAGTATGCTAAGCAGGGATTTTTTTAGTGGCGATTATTCACCAATTGGTGAATATGTCCCAATCGGTGAAGAGAAATTGGCTAAAAAATGCTCATATGCCGGTTGACTGATTCACCCAGATTTTATAAAATGCTCATATAGTGGTCAAATTGTTCTCAACTATTTTTATGTAATTTCAGTAACGTAGTCGGGTTCTTTGCCCATATTTCTATTTACTATTTTACTCTTATTCACCATGGATTAAATTTGGTGTATTTATTGAGGATCAACATTCGCCAAAGGCCCATTGTCCCAAGTGAAATTTTTATTTGCACTAGGACCCAATTCACCATGCATCATACATAATCATGTCCCAAATTCCTGCCCTATTCACCCAGTCAATTATTTGAAATTACACGGGGTTCACCAAATATTAGTTGTTATCATAAGCAGCTGTTAGCTCCTTCACCAAAATGGATGATGGAGATTATGAGGCAAAATCTGATGGCTGATATGAAAATGGTTTACTTGTAGTTGTCTATTTAAGATATATGAGTTTCATTATTGAAACATGTTGGAGAGAAGGAGACTTCAAAAGATTTAGTTGATTCTGAGCTCACAATTGCGATCGGTAGTGAACGAATACCAGTTTGTAGTATCTTATTCAAGTTAAATTTTATTGCAGCCATAATTTTTTGGAGATGTCATAGTCAAAGTTAAACAGGAAGAGGACTATTGAAGGTGGAGATGTCCAAGAGAGGCCAAGGAAATGCAGAAATATATCTTCATACTTTAGCATGGGGAGATGCAATAGTATTGGTCAAAGTGAGCAAGGTACATCATTAGAGGAACCTGTACAATTTCAAGGTTCTCAATCTACACAGGAGTCTAATGAACAAATTGGGAAGCCTAATAAATCTAGTGATGAAGTTGCGAAACCTGATATCTCTAATGAAGATGACCTTGAACAAGAATTTCAAGTAAATAACTAGTACCAAGATGAATCGATTGACTTTGGTGATGATGATGGTTCAATTAATAGTAACACTAAAGGGAGAGGAAAATCATAAGAAAAAATTGATCGTCAATGGGAGATGTCAAGGAGATTTAAATTTGATTGGGTGGAAAAGTATCCATTCATTGAAGCCATGGAAAATCCAATTGTAGGTGAGCCACCAGTAGAATACAGATGTATGAATTTTAGTTGGAAGTATAAAAAGGAAAAGTAGTTGTAGCTTAAACTAGACATCATAGAGAAACATGTTGGTAAGGTTTACAAAACCTCAACTGTTGATGGAAAGGAAATAAAAGTGGTAAGATATAAAACAAAGGAGCAATGTCAACATAAAAGGAATGCTAAGGAATATTATTTGTTTCATAAATTTAAGATGAAGCTTGGTGAAGTTCAGGGTTCTATTAATGCTATTTTTGCAAAAGCAAGTGAAGTAGAAGAACGCGGAAAATCTATTCAATTAAGTAATGTTTTCCATATTTTGATTAGAGGGCATCCAATGATAGACTATACTAAAAAGAGTGGTTTGTTACACTTTCTAAAAGTTCCTAACTATCCTGTCACTCATTGGTCAATAAATAGTGGATGGGAATTGGCAAGTTGTATTGCCCAGGTTGAAATAAAGGATGTACAGAGAAAAATAAAAGAGTCAACCTTTATTGCACCATCCTTAGATGAAGTTATGACAATAGATAATATGTCATGCTTATGCATGCATGTTTATACTATACAGAATAATGTGTGTTAACCACATCTACTAACGATTGCAAAATTGAGGGACAATGCGACATCGAAAACTTTATTTCAATTAGTAAAGAGCTATTTAATTGAATATGGAGGTATGGATGAATTGACAATAGCGAAGAAGTTGATCTTTGTTGGAGCTGATGGAGCTTCAGTAATGCAAGGTCAAAGGAATGGTCTTTGCACAAAGATGTAGGCTTCTTGTTCACCATATGTTGTTGATATTCACTGTATGGCCCAGAGGATGAATCTTGCTTTTAGAGTTGTGAAGAAGTTCCCTTTAGTAAACAAGGTTGAAGATTTAGTAAGAGAGTTGTACTCATATTTTTGTCGAAGTCCCAAACATTTTAGGGAATTTTAGTACTTTGATGATGGAATTACCAATAGAAACAAGCTTCTTAAATATGTTGATACCAAATGGATCTCTTTGGATGGACTAGCACATCAAGTTTTTCCCAAATATCAATCTTTCATTGGACTGATGTACAAAAATCATGAAAATGAAGAAAATCAGAGATGTGGCAACCTACTTCAGAGGTTAAGCAATATAGAGACACTTTTGACTTTAGCATATCTTCTTCCCATGCTAGAAGAAATGACGTTCATTATAAAAAAATCCCAGAAAGAGCCATGTATATTGCAAAATATGCTTACTTGCCTAAAATGTCATGCCAAGCCCTAGATAGTCTCTATCTAAATGACCTAAATTTATTTGATGAAAGATTTAATCACTAGCAAAAACTAACAGATTTGGACAATCTTGATAATTATTTAAAGATTGTTGAAAATTGGGATTTATGTGTTTGTGTAAGGGGATTTCAGATACCAATGTACTACAGTGCCCCAAAGAAGTGAGCTACAAGAGTTACAAGGGAAGAGTTTGCCAAGATTGTTGAGTCTATAGAAGGTAATGCAAGGGACATAGCCTATAAAGTTTCCTCTAAAATAAGATCCTGACTCCCATATGAACAATTTCTTGAGGCCATGGCAATTGTGTTTCCTCAATATTGGACCTTAAACTCTACGAAAGATTATCGTAATAGGTTGATGACTTTGATAAAGGAATTTTGCAAATCTGTAGAATTCAATGGAGTGACTATCAATGGAATTTTAGATGAGGGTCTTCTTAGATAGAAATCAGACACTTTTGCAAAGACTATGAAGCCTCAATATCAATTAATGCATAACCCACATGAAGAGGGCTCAACAACAAGGCTTTGGGTAGAACTAAAACAAAGCATAATGTTGCATGAAGAAATTCTAGAGTTCTTCAAGCTTTTTGATCTATGTCAAACCATGATATTGGGTTCAGTGGTGGATGAGAGAGTTTTCAGTGCTTTGGGCTTCCTAAAATCAAAGGTAAGAAACAAACTAGACAAAAATTTGGAAACATGCTTGAGGGTCTACACATCTAGGTATGATGTCAATACTTTTCCTTATCAAAAAGCAATGGAAATATGGAAGAAAAGATGCAAAAGAAGAGGGTTAGGCAACACCTTTAACCAATCTCTGAAAATGACTCTGAGTGGGACAAGTACAGGTGGTGATGGGAGTCATAGAAGTGGAGGTCAAACTTAGAGTGAAGAAGACACAAATGAAAATGAAGAGAACAATGAAGAAACTAGAATACCAGAATTGGATGATGACGATGATGCAGAGATGAATTGGCAAATTTAGGAAATTTTTGCTAAATTAGCAGTAGAAATCAATAGGTAATTTTTGAACTTATTAACTACTATATCCTACCATTCAATGTTCATTTTAGAAAAGAAAGAATGTATTATGTTTCATCATTTAAATTTGAGAAAAAAAGAGTATTATTACTATAGAGTGTAGTTTGTAACTTTGTATCATATCATGAATGATCATTCATATTTGAATTTGAAATTCCTAAATGAAATTTTGTATTCCAATATCATATAACAGAGTAAATAAACTAAGAATAATTGAATAAAATAGAGTAACTCAACATACATTGAATTGGAAAACATGAAAATTAGATAGAGCACAATTTGTTTTGTATTCATTTGTAATATATTATAATTTACAATAGTTCAATTTGTCTTGTATTCATTTGAAATATATTACAATTTACAGTAGTTCAAAATTTAGAGCAATCTTTGTAGGCCAGTCCAAACATCCTTTGATGCCTGAAAAATTTGGTTCCTAATATAGTCACACTCCTGCAACTTCGTTAGCAATTCATATTTGGAAGTGTGACATGACAACACTGTTGCTTCTAAAACTCCATTCAAAGTTCTCACTGGTTTGATGAAATCTATGAATGTATTAGGAGATATGTCTGGAGGAAGAAAGTGTAAATCAGTATTTATTTTGTCATGCAACCTTATTTTGTAATTTTCTCTTCCAATGAATTTATTTGCATCAAATCCCTTAGGCAAAACAAGACTTTCCATATTCACTTTCCTTTGTTCCATTTTTATGATCTTCTACTGAGCTTTTTCATCCAATTGACGTGCTTCCCATAGCTTCTCACATTTTTGAATGATACTTGATACCTTTACTGAGGCATCAAGGTGGTTGATAATTCCCTTGTTTGATAGATAACTATCACTCTTACTATAGAGTTGTTGCATAATATATTTTTCTTTCTTTTCTTTCTTGACAACATCCATGTTCTGTTCAATCTTCTTATGGAGCTTCAAATAACATAATCTCATACTTTGAAGCATTTAAAACCACTCATACAAGCTAGTACACATCACCAATATTTGGCCCCAAATGTGTTCTTTCACAATCTTCAGTAAATTATTATTAGTATTTGTTAAAGTTCAAATGGTATTATTGGCCTTCTTTAGTTCTTTTTCCATTTCTTCACAATTCTTTTTCTCTTCCACTACTTTGTGTTCCCAATGATTGGCTTTATCTGCCTGAGAGTCCAATTGCTTTTGCAATTCCTAGTTGGAGGCAACATTACTCTCCATGATTTTAAATAACTTTTTGAACTGACTCTTTCTTCCTCTAGCTTTTTACTAATTTCTTCTAATTTTCCCCTTAGTTCCTTTAGCTCTTCCTGCTCATGTTCCTTCACTACTGCCTCTACATGTTCCTACTCTATATTTGCTAATGTAGAGGTTCATGTTTTAATGCTTTTCTATAATTCTTTCAAACGATTCTCTAAAGATTTTGTCTTTTCTTTTTCATTTTCAATGTCTTCCTGTAACTTTTCTATATTTTTCTCGAGCTTTCTTTTCTCTCTTTCTAGCTTTAGCAGTGCACTGTAGACCACTTGGTTTGTAGACTTTGACACATTGATTTTGTCCACATTTTTAACTTTGGAAAAATCCATTTGGAGAGTGGTAACTTGAAATTTAGATGGATCTATCTGACTTTCTGGTGGGTTTCCATCTTTATTTGGTGGAATAACAACCATGAACTCCATCATTTCTCTTTTTGGGTCATATGTTGGTAAAACCCTATTGGATGCAGGTTATTCCTGTACAGTAGCATTAAGGGCACCAGTCTACAATGTCTTATGTGTTTCCTTATTCTTGGTTCTTGTTTCTACAAATTTATTATAGAAATCATTGAAATGAAAATCTGGTATTGCAAAAGTATTTGAATATTTGAAAATTGAACCAAAGGCAGAGCTTGCAATGCCTGTTGATCTAACTAATACCCTTTGAGGATTTAAACTTCAAGAGGGTTTTGCTGAACCTGAAATTGCAAACATTTGTTTATGACTGTATGACATTATTTTCAGTGTTCTTCTAGAATGGGAAAGCTTTTTCTTCTTGACACTATCTTCTACTAGCCTTTTTAGAGAGGGAACTTGTTGTATAAGTTTACCAGTCCCACTGGCACCAACGCCACTACCAGACCTAGTAGCAGTACTATTAGATTGAAACCCAGTGCCTGCACCATAATCATAAGCAATTTTTTCTATCTCAATTGTATACTAGATGCCTTCTCCTATCAAACCCAAACCACCACCTTTATAACCCATTATTTCCATAATGTCTACCTCTTTTCTATACACTTTTTTCCAATCCTAGCCTGGAGTAAATGCAATTGGTGGATTATCATCCTCAATGTCTAGATTATCATCCTCACTATCATATGCCATGTTAGGATGCTCCAAATTCCACAATTTTCTAAACTCTATATCCTCTTCTATTTCATCTAGATCTTCACTAGTCTTTGGTTCACCAAGATCCTTTCTCATACTCCAAAAATCATCCATTTTTGTTCTAGTCCATTTTCTATCCTTAAAAGCTTCTGCAATTCTCTTTGGTATTGTTATGTTTGATGGATTAACAAATTTTTCATAGAAATTGTAGGACATCCTAGGCTATAGAATTCCCTTGTTTATTGTTGTCATAATTTGTGACGACAACTATTGAACTAAAATTTTTTCCTCACTGGAAAGTTTCTCCATCTCTTCTGTAATGTCATCCTAGCTATCCTTTTTTTTCAACCTCTCTAGCAATGGTTTACTTTGATGTTGAAATAAGTTTGCAGAGTTCTTATTACCAACAAGCATTGTTTGAATGACATTGAGTTGATCATACTTCCAGTACCACTCTAAATCAAATTGAAAAATATCTATGAAAAATTTTTCCACTTTGAACTCCTTTCTCTCAAAAGTTAACCCTCCAATTGAGAAAGGTAAGGAAGAGAATATGTTCTTCTTCGATTGGCCAATGAAGATTCTATATGTGCTCTCTAGTTGTACTACATATTCTACTATAAACACCCTGTCTATCACATGCATTGGAAGTTTTTAGGGTTGCAGTTCTAATTTGTAAAAACCTTAGCACAGTGTAATCTTCCATTAAGTACTAGTCATCCAATTGAATTGTGCTTCCAAGTTGGATGCAATCCCTACATGAAGTAGACAATCTGGGTAGTGGAGTGCTTGTTATTCTTTTGTACAATGGTGCCAAAAAGAAGTCTACAAAATTATTGTAATTCCTTTTGTTATCATACATTCTTATCTGAGGTGTCTAGTTATATATTGGAGTACCTGTCCCCCTATGAATTTCAAGCTTGTTGTCATTGCTCATTAATATTGTTGCATGCTTGTCTAGCAGGAGATAGCACAAGTAGGTTGTGAACCTAAATGTCTTAGAATTACCTCTTTTAATCAATGCTAATTGTTCTTGCATCGATTGAACCATATGTCCAAAAAAATTATATCTTACTAGTTCATTGACACAATGGATATCCCAAATGAATTGAAGAATGATGGCACTCATTTCCCTATTGTTTTCCAGTCCCAGGAAAAATGCTAGCGAGGATATAGAATCCTAAACCCATGGAACAAAAATGTTAAAATCAAAAGGAGGCTTATGGTTCTCACCCAATGAAGCCTTTGCCTCTAGAACTATTAGACCCCTTATAAATGAATCTTTTTCATTTGGAGAGACTACCTCATATTGCTTTGCCAGTTTTCCCAGGTCAATATAGACATTATAGTTTTATCGGTCAAACCCTAGGTCTAGCAAAATGTGAAATTCTTCCTAGGTTATTGATAAAATTTCTTCTTGATTTTTTTTATTCACAATTGTTGTTCTTTCTTCATCATAATTGTTTGCACAAATGAAGACAATTTTTGGGCAAGGGAAAACTTTAGGTAACAACATGTGACCCAAACCAACATCCCACGAAGCAACTTTATTTGTTTCTGTACCTACCGTTGGGTTAAATTTTATAAAATTAGACCTCTTTTTCCTAGTTTCTTTACTGCACAATGAATGCTTAATTTCTATAACTCTCTTTTCACCATTGATAACAGGATCATAAAAATCATGATAATCATCAGTGAAACTAGGGATTTCTACTAGTTTTCTATAGTCTATTAAAGGTTTCCCATTTGCTTGAGTTTTTGTTGTCCCCATTGTTCTTCAGAAGAATGGAAAAACATAGATTCATAGATATTTACTAAAAAAATCATAGATAATACCTAACTAATTAATAAAACCCCAATTTAAGAAAACCCCAATTGTACATGCAAGAATTAAAATTTCAAAATCAAGTTAAACTTACCTAAAATTAAACTTTGAAATCAGGATAGATATAAGTTAGAATGGCTAAGGCTCTCACAAATTATAGTCTCAAAATCTTCAGTGATGGTTCAACAGTTCTTTTAGCTCTACTACTACGAATCGATAGGTTTTTAAAAGGAAAAGGTTAAAAACCTTTCATTAAATGTAATGATATATAATTATACTATAATGGTAAAGTAATCTTTCTAAAACACATGTAAGTTATAACATAATCTTTCTAAAACATACTACACGTAACCGTTAATCTTTTTGATGAATTACATGTCAACGACATACTATGTGTCACATTTCCGGAGTGAGTTTTTAGAAAAGCTTTTTGAAACCCATAGTTCTTCTGAAATACAACTTCAACCATTCATCTCTCATAATCCAATGATTGTCATGATTTTAAAATGTTAATAATTTAATGTACACTAATGAATATTAATTATTAACTATATTCACTTAGAATAGCTTATCCATGAAATTTGAACCAAAAATGATAAAGTTTTGAAACATTTAATTATTACATGAAACAAAAGTGCTACGCAAATTTTTTATATTATATAAGAAAAAATTTCATTACAATTCAAATATGCCCATAGACCATATCTATTAACAATTATTATAATCAAAACAAAAAAGAAAAGCAGTAGCACTTCAAAATTCTTAAAACATTTTCATATTATATTTTTTAACATATTTGATTACAATTTATATCATTTCCAAAAACTTGGTAAGCTACTACCACCATAGGGAGACATAGTAGGGGGACTAAAGAGTAGAGACTATGTAGAATCACAGACTATCCGGCTGAGGCTCCCTTCCTTCAGACTTTTGTGTGGAAGTATGAAGAGAGGATAATGTTGATGAATTCTTCTAGCCACAGATAGTCCCTGAGTTCATCTAGTCAGTGCCACTTTTGGAGGAAATCCCTCCCAATCTGTGCCCACTTACAATGACGTGTGAGCTACTCAACATCAAGGTTCATTAGGAATGGTTTCCTAGGAACAACTACTCCTAGTTGTAGAATCTTAGGCAAATCATTTTCCCAAGTAATTCCAACCCCAATTTTTGAAAATATGACAACATGCACATCATCGCCGAGGTACTCTTCTTTGAAAACTTTCCTTAGAAGCATGATCATATCCACCTTCCCCCCCCAGCCACAATAGAGATGCCAAGAACCAAGATGAAATGTCAGTGGTGACTCTATACTTATTTTCACTCTCCAAAAATTCACATTTGAGCACCATCCTTATAGCCTCCTTAGTGAAGGCTCCCAACTCTATAGCAACAGATGCCAAGATTGGGTCTGTGACCAGGCCCAAAAAGGCCTTTTGGTCCTCTAAGGTAGTGCATCTCAAATGAATTGGAGTGTCCATTTGCACGATGCAGATTATTCTCACAAATATGCTTTCATAGAGAACCTAGCACTCGCAGACTATTCTCACAAATATGCTTTCACAATTGTAAATTAACAAGCATAGATCGATCTATTTATAATTTCTAATTGAAAATCATTCTCATAAAGATCTAATTAAATTGTAAGATGAATGGAAACTATCCAAAAATCTCTAAATCTTTCATATTTAATGCAACACTGGGTGGAATTGGAAACAACACTTATGATAAGACATTTTCTATCTTGGGAATAACAAAGGCCGAAAGGATTGCACCACGCAAGTGGACATAACAATTCTTTATTATAAAAAAACCTTAAAACATGTGCCCACTCTGTAGAAACAATAAGAAAAGTATGTTAGTTATGAAATGGCGGTAGGAAATGAAGCTTTACCATTGATTTAAGATCATCAAATGGTCAGAAAACAATGTCCTTATATAATATGACATTTTCATTCAAGCCTTAACTTTAAGGCATTAATCTATCGAGGTATATGATGTCACTATCACACATATCTATCAGTGAAAATTGAAAGGCGCCATCAAAGAAACCATTAATTCACAATGCACATTACTTTAATTGATGTCATGACTCATCTACTCATTGCCATTAATTAATATTTCTATCTAATATTACTGAATTTTCCAAAAGAATTCTAATATTTCTATCTAATATTACAGTGTCACGCATTCGTTCAATTAGAACATATCAATGGGCAAAGTTGAATTTTGGGCCTATTGTTGGTCTTCATAATATTTATGGAAAAGTCTCAACGGAATCATGACACGTATTGTTGGTCTTCATAATATATACGAAAAACTCTCAGCGGAGTCATGACATGTGGTATGACATGTGGCATACCACGTGTCATGATTTCACCAAGAGTTTTTCATATATATTATGAAGACCAACAATAGGCCCAAAATTCACCTTTGGTCATTGATATGTTGTAAATCCAACAGACGTGTGTTGTGTGAGTCTGTGATGTCATAGTGATGGGAGTGGGACCCGATGCAACTTCAACATCAAATCACAACCATTGGATTAACATAGATGAATGGTGGAAGGTGCATTTCAGAGGGAATGTGATGTGATAACTCCTTTAGTGAAAACTCTTTCTAGAATCATCACACGTCATTCTTCAAATTTCCAATTATTCAATTGCCATACCAACTATAAATTTGTGAAAACCATTCCCATGACAAATAAATTAATTCAAATATTTGGAAAATAGTTTTGCCAATTTTTATAAAAATGGTATCTATTATTAAAATATTTGTCAACCAATATACATATTTTGAAACATAATTCGGTATCAATATTAATAATTTTATTATAAAAAAATTATAGTCACCATTTTTTTATAAAAATTGTATACACTATTAAAAAATTCACCACCAAATATCCATATTTTGACACATAATTCACCATCACTATTAAAATTTTTCCCCCAAAAACACATGTGATTTTCCACAATTTTATACTTTTCAGGAGGGGGGGTTACTTAAAGTTATCCCTGATGCTGAGGAATTGGAAAAAATAATGGTAGAAGAAAGAAAGATGGATGAACTTGTTTCACTAATTGCTAGAAGGGTAAAAAGAGGTAAGGGCAAGTTTGAATGAAAATTAGCCTTGAAATGTTTTTCATGCAATAAGGTAGGTAATTTTGCATCTAGATGTCCTACAAGATTTTGTAAGTACTAACCTGACTATGCAAAGATTAAAAGAGACAGAGAATGTTATTATGCTAGTGAAGGAATTTCTAATGATGATGATTTAGATTATGAAGAGATTGGATTTGTTGCTATTAAAGATGAACCACTACATGAATAAAAAGCCTTAGTATCTCATGTTGACAAGAAAATTGAATGGATAATTGATAGTGGTTGTTCTCATCATATGACTAGTGATAAGAACAAGTTTGTCAAATCAGTGAATTATGATGGAGGTGTTGTGAGGTTTGGGAACAATCTCCCTAAATCTATCATAGGAGTTGGATCCATCACTCTGGATGGAAAGAATAATATAGAAAATGTACTACTTGTTGAAGGACTTAAACATAATTTGTTGAGTGTCAGACAGTTAATGGATAAAGATTTTCAGTTAATTTTTGTTAATGGTAAATGTTTTATCAGAAACAAGGAAGGAAAATTGATTTCTACTGGTTCAAAATCTAGAGGAAATGTATTTGAACTAAACACATCGGGAGCCTCTTGTTTTGTTGCAAAGATAGATGACAATTAGTTATGGCATAGGATATTTTGTCATGTTAATTTTGATAACATTGTGAAGGAAAGTATGACTAATGCAGTAAGAGATCTACCAAAGATTGTGAAACCATCTAACACTGTATGCAGAGAATTTGTTAGGAGACTAGAAGCAATCATAAAATCAAAACATATACATCAAAAGGAAAGTTGGATCTGGTACATATAGATCTATGTGGACCTACAAGAAAAAATTCATACTATGGTGAAAGGTATTTTATACTCTTTGTTGATGACTTTTCTAGAATGATGTGGGTTACTTATTTAAGAGAAAAATTAGAAGCATTTGATAAATTCAAGTTGTTCAAAGAAAAGGTAGAAAATGAATCAGGTTTAAAGATCAAGTGCTTAAGGTCAGATAGACGTCAATAATTTACTTAAGACTTATTCAATTCATATTTCTAAGAGCATGGGATAAAGGGACAAACATCTTCTCCTAGGACTCCACAATAGAATGGGATAGAAGAGGGAAGAAAAAGGACTATACTTGATGCTGCTAGGACAATGTCGATTGAAGGAAATGTATCTCATGTAGATTGGAGAGAGGTTGTTGGAACAATAGTATACACATTAAACAAAATTCAAATCAAAGAAGGTACAAGTAAGACTCCCTATGAACTGTGGTTTGATCATACTCCTACTATAAAATATTTTAGAATATTTGGTAGTAAATGTTATATCAAGAGGGATGATGAGATAGGGAAGTTTGATGCTAGAAATGATGAAGGCTTACAAATGTTTCAATATGAGATTGAGTAAGATGATTGAAAGTAACAATGTAAGAATAGATGAGAAGTTTCAGATACAAGAAAGAATGTATGATAGTAATCAGATTTTAGAGATAAAAGAAACTACTACTATTGTAGAAGAAGAAATTGTTGATGAAGAAAGTGAAAAAGAGGCTTGTGATGCTAGTACAAGAAAGACTACTGAGACTCCTAAAACTCCAAGGTATGTAAATAATAACCATCCTAAAAATCAAATTATTGGCAATACCAGTCATGGAGTGCTAACTAGATCAAAAGTTAGAGAAGAAATTTGTCTGATTTCTCAAGTTGAGCCAAAAACTATAGATGAAGTATTTAAAGATGAATCTTGGATAAATTCTATGAAAGAAGAATTTGATTAGATAAAGAAGAATAATACTTGGTGTATAGGATAAAATAGTGTATGGGGTCCTAGAACAATGGTTTGTACATGAAAGAGACCCCAAAACCAATATTTTACACATACATGAGATTGTATTGATATAAAAAGTAAATATAGATGACTAATATTGAAATGAAGAGATAAAGGTACTTACCTCCAAAAAATAATCAACTGAAAACCCTATCAAATGAACTCAAAAATTGTTAGTTACCTTGTGCTTCTGAACCGAAACTACGAGATCTATAAAACCCAAAAATATTTTTCTGAGATGAGATCAAGTCAACCTTGACCCTCATAAAAGGTCAATGTCAACTTGAAGATTTTGAAGGTCGACTTTGACTTTTTTTGCGGATCTCAGAAGTTCGGCGAAAAGGGTATCTAGATCTGTACTTTAATTCATTGTCCCACACCTATACTTGCAAGAAAAATAGTTTTCTTTGTTGGGGGGAAGGATTTTGCCTTAGTCAAAACCCAATTTAGGAATTAACCTTGAAATTGAATTGAAATTGTTGGAATAAACAAAGTAAATGGAACAATTCACCTTGCTTTTCTTGAAACCCTTGTGGAGGATTCAAATCCTTGAATCCACAAGAATGGATGAATGTATAATCAAATATAGGATGTCTCCAATCAATTATCTTTGGATATTCAACACTAATCTTGAATGGATCTTGAATTTGGAAGAGACTTGAATAGAAATGGAGGAATCTTCAACAAGAGAGCTCCATAGAGCTTGAATCCTTCAATGGCTTCAAATAGATCTCCTTGATGAATTGAATGCTCGATCTTCTTGTTTATTTTCACTTGAGAGCTTGAGAGATTATGAGATGAGATGTGTGATTGAAAAACTTAATGGAGAAAATGAGAGAGGAAGGCTCCCTTTTATAGTGATCTAGGGCACAAGAAGGGCCTCGTAGAAAACAATAATTAAGGGCCCATGGCACAAAAATCTAAAGATGTGCACATGGAGATGAAATTAAATTAAAGTCTTGACACAAAAATCTAGGAGGGGACCACCCTTAATATAGAAATAAAATAATTATTTAAGAGCCTTGTTACAAAATTTGAGGTAAGGATAACCCCAAAGTTAATTTGAGCATTAGGAACAAAACTCGAGAAAGGATAATCTCCAATAATAAATTAGGAATCCTATACAAATATTGAGAAAGGTCCACCTCAAATATTAATTTGATAATTTGACACTTAATCTGAGAAATAGTGGCCCCGAAGAGGGAAAATACAAGATATTGCTGAAATCTCAAAACCGGAAGCTAACCCCAAAGATCTCAGACCCTGGGATCAAGGTCGAGCTCAAACTGTTAGAAATTAAAGTCCACCAAGATAACTAAGAGGGGGGGGGTGAATCAGTTATTAGATAATTATAACTTTTATCATCTTCAACAACATTAAACCATATAAGCAATATAATTACCAACCATAGAAAGATATTCATACACAATAACACAATGACACAAGATATGTTGACTAGGGAACCTCTTGATCAAAGAGTAAATCCTAGTGGGAATGATGCCCACAAAAGATGCACTAATATGAATATTCCTTTTGAAAGGATGGACTCTGTTAGGAGTCTTATGAAATAGATTCAGTACATATGAATCCCTGTTAGGAGATTTTGAATCCCTGTTAAAAGATTCTAACCCTGTTAAGAGTTATGGAAGATAGAAGGACACAATGCCCAAATAGCTTCAAGGTAAGATCACTAAAAATACTGTCCAAATAATATTTGCATTACTCAATAGAATAATATGTTACCTCTACTCTGACTATGCCAAACCATACTCACTATTACATCAGATCTCAATTTTAGATCTCTATACCTCACATGTCTTCCTTCACAAATTTTCTTTCATACCTAGCTCTTTTCTTCAGTTCATGCATATAGCATCACACACAACTGCTACTTCCATATCATGACCAAAAAAATACAACAAGGAAATACATTCCTTCCTTTATACCACACTCAAATAATTACAAATGAGTCGGCATACAATTACAATATAAAAGTTTCCACACGCTACACCAAAATTACACAAAACTGTTAGCTTCCAAATACAATAAATCTTCACTCGTGTGACCTTGAAGTTTGCAATATCATCCACATCACTATCAATGTGTCTTCAACTTCCCTTTAACTATGCAAAACTAGATTCCATCCCGATTAGGAGATATCATCTGATTTCCACAAACTGCTACTCAGGAACACTGCCTGAATACTGCTTCTGCCAAAATGCTCATAACTTTCATGAATAAATGAATTAATATCTACACTCTTAACCATAAACATATAACATATCAAAGATTATATCCTCAACATCACATAGCTCCAACTACAATAACCCACGTATGCTAATCCAAACTTTGTCTGCTTCTCTGCAAGTCTTTGGTAAATCACTATGTTGACATTAGTGACAATCATAGTCATGAATGAAACAATAACTGCTATAGAATGGCTTCCAAACATTTAGCATTCATTCCTAACAATCTTCCCTATTGGCATTGATGGAAATATAGATGAAAAACATCCAATGTTCCAAAAATCCAATACTGCAACACTGCTTCTTCAAATCCTCTTCATCAATCAACTCTTTCTTTGTTATCCTATTAAGTTCTCTCCAACAGATGTTCTAGATTGTTTTTGATGTATACTTCTCCCCCATTGACATCAATGATAGAAATTTCATCACTATGTCAACAACAACTCAATGTCAAAAGACACTATTTAGAAAATACATTTACTAGAGTCCTCACTTTTCAAAAGTAGGCTGGGGCATAACCCCAAGCATACCTCTCAGATACTCAAATGTATCCTTAGGCAAAGGCTTTGTGAATATATCTACTATCTTCTCCTTTGTATGTATGTACTCAAGTCTAACTTCTTTCTCAGCAACTTTCTCTCTTACAACATGATAGTAAATCTCTATATGCTTTGTCTTAGAATGTAATATAGGATTCTTAGACATACTAACTATGCTGGTGTTGTCACAATGTATCACAACAAGTTCAAGAAATTTTATTCCAATATCCTTCAGCATTTTCTTCATCCAAATTATCTGGTTACAATTGTTTGCTACAGCTACATATTCTGCTTCTATTGTGCTTTATGAGATACAATTCTACTTCTTTCTTAGCCAAGAAACTAATCTTCCTCTAAGGAAAAATGCTCCACCACTGGTGCTTTTCTTATCATCAACACTGGCTCCCCAATCAGCATTTGTATATGCACATAGGGTAAAATCATCAAATTTTTCATACCGTAGTCCATAGTCCATTGTGCCTCTTAAATATCTTAGTATCCTCTTTACTGCTGCATAATGTGATTCTCTAGGTTCATCTTGAAACCTTCCTACAATTCCAACTGAATGTGCTATATTAGATCTTGTATGAGTAAAATACTGCATTCCTCTAATCATAGATCTGTATTTCTTCTATTCTACTATAGGAGTCTCATCTGTGCTAGATAATGTATTTCCAGTCACCATGGGTGTTCCAACTGGTTTACAATTCTCCATTCCAAATATTTTCAACAAGTCATTCAGGTACTTTGTCAGACTTACAAAAATACCATCATTGTTTTGTGTTATCTATAATCCCAAAAAGTATTTCATTTCACCAATCATACTCATTTCAAATTCAATCTTCATTTCATCAGCAAATTTGTCACTAGCTTCATCTTCTCCTCCAAAGATAATGTCATCAACAAAAATAACTATAACCAACAAAAAAATTTCAATTTCTTTGGTGTATAGATTGCTATCAGTTGTTCTTTTTGTAAATCTCAATTTTAACAAAGACTTATCCAATCTTGCATACCAAGTTCTAGGTGCTTATTTAAGTCCATATAAAGCTTTCTTCAATTTACATACCATGTCTCCTTCTTGACTTAAGGGAAAACCTTCAGGCTGATCAATGTAGACTTCTTCTTCCAATTCTCCATTCAAAAATGTTGACTTCACATCCATCTAAAATACTTTGAATTTCTTGTAAGCTGCATAAGCCAAAAACATTCTTACTGCTTCAATTCTTGCAACAGGTGCAAAGGTTTCTTCATAGTCAATTCCTTCTTGTTGTGAGTAACCCTTACATACCAATCTTGCTTTGTTTCTTACTACTTTTCCTTGTTCATTCATCTTGTTTCTGAATACCCATTTAGTTCCAATAACATTCTTGTCTTTAGGTCTAGGGACCAATTCCCATGTCTTTTTCTTTTCAATCTAATCTAGTTCTTCTTTCATAGCATTAGTCCAACTTTCATCTTCAGAAGCTTCATTAGTAGTCTTAGGTTCGATTTGATAAATCAAACATAACTGTTCTTGTGCCTTATTTCAAGTTAGAACTCCTCTTTTGATGCTCCCAATAATTTTTCCAATAGGATGATTTCTTAACAAACTCTTGCTAGGTGTCACTATCTTAGATCTCTCTTCAGATGTAGGTTCTTCAATGACTTCACTATGGCTTTCATTCAACAAATCACTGTCAGTTTCATAAAATAATTCAGTAGATCCAGTGTTAGGTTTAGGATGAGTTTATTCATCTGATTCATAATCAAGCATTCTTTCTTGAATTTTGAACTTTTCATCAACTTTAACATTTTTGATTTCAACAATAGCCTTAGTTCTTTTATTGTAACATCTATAGGCTTTTCATTTCAAATAATATCCAAGAAATATACCTTCATTATATCTAGGATCAAACTTTCCAATATCATCATCTCTCTTTATATAACATTTTCTTCCAAAAATTCTAAAATACTTAACTGAGGGTGCATGTCCAAACCATAATTCATCAGGTGTCTTGTCTGCGTCTGCTCTGATTTGTACTTTGTTCACTGTATACACTATTGTGTTCACTGCTTCTCTCCAGAATATCTTCACCAAATCATTCTCAAACAACATAGCTCTTGCTACTTCAGTCACTAATATGTTTCTTCTTTCTACAATGCCATTTTGTTCAGGTGTTCTAGGGGCTCAATACTGTCACTTAATGCCATTTTCTTCACAAAAGGTGTTAAACTCTCTAGAAGTAAATTATCCACCTCTATAAGATCTCAAACATTTAATCTTCATTCCAGATTCATTCTCAAATTTATTCTTAACAATCTTAAACTTATCAAATGCTTCAAATTTTTCTTTAAGAAATGCAATCCACATCATTCTTGTAAAATCATCAATAAGAATCATAAAATACCTTTCTCCATAGAATCCTCTAGTCCTGGTAGGACTGCTCAAATCTGTATGAACAATTTCTAGCTTCTCTATAGATGTAAACTTCTTACTGGGAAAAGAACTTCTCTTCTATTTAGCCATTACACATTCTTTGCAAATCATGTTAGTACACTTCATAATTTTAGGTAAATCTCTTGCTGTAAGTGTAGTACTTACTTTCACAATGTTATCAAAGTTTATATGACAAAACCTTCTATTCCATAACCAACTATCATCAATATTAGTAATCAAACATGTCATCTTAGTAGGATTCAACTTAAATACATTACCTCTGGTTCTAGATCCAGTTCCAATCAGATTTCCATCTTTATCCTTTATCACACAAGTTTTCTTAGTAAACCAAACTTGATATCCCTTATCAACTAACTATCCAACAATCAAAAGATTATGTTTCAATCCATCCACAAAATAAACATCATCAGTATTAGTCTTTCCATCAAGAGTAATACATCCCATACCTTTAATCAAATGAGGTGCATTGTTTCCAACTCTAACAACTCTTCCATCATATTCATTAAACTTTATGAACTTTTTCATGTCTCTAGTCATATGATGTGAACAACCACTATGTATAATCTAATTAGCTTTCTTTTCAACTTTAGAAACTAAGGCTTTTTCTACCTTAAGATTAGTTTTAGGATTCTCTTCTTTAATTGCTAAAAATCCTATGTCATCATTATTCTCAATATCACTTTCACTTAAAGTTATTTCTATACTAGCTTCAAGATCTTCACCATTAGCATAATAACATTCCTTAGATCTACTAGGTTTGAAATTGTTTCTATATTTTTTAACTCTCTTAGGACATTTAGATGAAAAATGACCATATTCTTGACAAGTCCAACATTTAAATATTTTCTTACCATCTGGTTCTCTTTTCACAAGCAAGGTAATAACCTCTTCAATCTTCTTGTCTTCTTCATTTCTAGATCTGATGCTGCCAGCATAATCTCTGTTCACACTGATGCTTGTTGACAAAGTAGGGTGAACACTAAGAGAACTGAATGTTGTCTCCATTCTAAGTAAGTCTCGTGATAATCTCAGGTTCATTTATGTTGCTTCCAATCTTCCAAGAAGAGTTTCTCTTGTAATGTTTGTAGTACAAGGTATAACTTGTTCAATCATCTGTGTTGTCTGCTTAAATATAGGAGTCAATGTCCTCAGAATTTTCCATATCACTTCATTCTCTATCTTTGTTCCTGTACAAGATTTAATACCTGTAATAATTTTTGACATTCTACCAATATAGCTTCTAATAGATTCATCTTCCAACATTCTTATATCTTCAAATGAAAATATCCAATTATGTAATCTAACTCTTTTTTCATGTTCATCACCTTCAAAATTAGAGTGTAAAGCATTCCAAATTTCATGAGATTTTTTCAAATATTTTACCTGACTGTACTCATTCTCCAGAAGGGCTATCAAAAGTGCTTCTCTTGCAAGTATGTTACACATGAATAGATCTCTCTCATTAGTAGTACATGTTTCAAGATTGTCCTCTTCAATGATAGTCATACCATTCTTTGTAATCAACCAATAAACTAGTCCTAAACATAGTAGGTGTGTCTTCATCTTTTCTTTCTAGCTATCAAAATTTACTCTATAAAACTTAGGGCTTTCTTTCCTGAAATTCACCATGGATCTCCTTAAGCTGTTAAACTTCTTTTTCAAGGACTTGCTACTCTGATACCAATTGTTAGAAAGTAAAGTCCGCCAAGATAACTGAGAGGGGGGGTGAATTAGTTATCAGATAATTATAACTTTTATGATCTTCAACATCATTAAACCATATAAGCAATATAATTACCAACAATAGAAAGATATTCATACACAATAACATAATGACACAAGATATGTTGACTAGGGAACCTCTTGATCAAAGAGTAAACCCCGGTAGGAATAATGCCCACAAAAGATGCACTAATATGAATATTCCTTGTGAAAGGATGAAATCTATTAGGAGTCTTATGAAATACATTCAGTACATATGAATCCCTATTATGAGATTTTGAATCCCTATTAAAAGCTTCTAACCCTATTAAGAGTTATGGAAGACGGAAGGACCCACTGCCCAAACAACTTCATGGTAAGATCACTAAACACACTCTCCAAATAATCTTTACATTACTCAATAGAATAAGATGTTATCTATTCTTTGAATATGCCAAACCGCACTCACTTTTACATCAGATCTCAAATTTAGATCTCTATACCTCGCATGTCTTCCTTCACAAATTCACTTTCATACTTAGCTCTTTTCTTCACTTCATGCATATAGCATCACACACAACTGCTAATTCCATATCATGACCACAAAAATACAACAAGGAAATACATTCCTTCCTTTATACCACACTCAAATAATTAAAAATGAGTCAGCATACAATTACAATATAAAAGTTTCCACACGCTAAACCAAAATTACATAAAACTATCAGCTTCCAAATACAATAAATCTTCACTCATTTTAGCTCAAAGTTTGTGCTTCCATCCATGTCACTATCAATGTGTCTTCAAATTCCTTTTAACTACACAAAACTAGATTCCATCCTGATTAGGAGATATCATCTGATTTCCACAAACCGCTGCTCAGGAACACTCCCTGGATACTGCTTCCACTAAAATGCTCATAACTTTCATGAATAAATGAATTACTATCTGCGCTCTTAACCATAGACATATAACATATCAAAGAGTATATCTTCAATGTCACATAGCTCCAATGATAATAACACAAGTGAGATAATCCAATCTCTGTCATCTTCTCTACAAATCTTTGGTAAATCACTGTGTTGAGATTAATGACAATCATAGTCATGAATGCAACAACAACTGCTACATAATGGCTTCCAAAAATTTAGCATTCATTTTTAACACAAACCTAAGTAGGTCAGGATGGAGCTCAATCCTGACCTAATCAGGATCAAGGTTGACTTTTAACCCATAAGGTCGACATTAACCTTATGGTCAAAAACCTCAGGTTCATAGTCCAAAATGCTAGGAAAATGCAAGGAAGAAGTGGAAAATGGGGTAGAACAGGGGAAAAGCTAGATCCAAGCCAAATATCCATTCAAGGCATTCGACATGACCCCAAAACACTTACTCGAAGGGCTAAATTCTCTTACCGTGGAAGTGCTTCCATTTTAAGACAATACATTAAGTCCCCACTTTAGCAAGAGTATGGACTCGATGCGAACTCTTGGTAAAGGAGATGATAAAGAAAAAGATAATCTTATTGAAATCAAAAGGACAAAGGAATCCTCAATCCCCCAGAGACTCTTGTCTTCATAAAATCCAAGACTACAATAAGAGAGACATCACTAAAGAACAAAGAGAAAAGGAGAGAGAGGAGTGGTTAGCTCACCCAGTAAGATGTGTGTATCTCACTATGAACCACAAAGATGATAGGATGGCCCAACAAGAAAACACTTGATAGTCACCCTATAATGTTGTGTGCCTTATGGAGGCTTTGTGTATGTATGTTGTGCATCTTCTAATGACTTTTGGAATACCCATAGATCCACCTTCTTGTATCACTATGAATATGAAATGCATGTCTCCTCAGGATTTAGAAATTTATGTGCATTATCTTTGAAAGATTTATCATATAGATGTGTGTCTTTTCAAGATTTAGCAACTTATGTGCATTACCTTCCAAGATTTAGCATATTGAAAAATTTGACAAATGTGTGTCTCCTCAAGATTTACCAACTTATGTGCATTACCTTCAGAAGATTTAGCATATTTGAAATTAGAAATGTGTGTCCCTTCAGGATTTAGCAACTTATGTGCATTAATTTCCATGATTTAGCATGTTGCAAAATAAAAGGTTAGAACAAAAATACATAATATAGAACCAGGGAGGCCGTATATATGCCCCCCTCCCTAATATGGAAAAATAATACTATTTTGACATGTTAAGGAAAGAAAAAAACAAGGATAAAGCTTTCTTTAGCATCAAGACAATATCCATAGACAACACCTAGTCCAAGCCAAGAAGGTCTTAGCTCCTATGAGGCCATGGAAGGGATGAATGCAAAGAGATATCATGCAAGAAGTGAAAAAGTAATCCTTGTGAGTGATAGCACATTGTTCAGCTTCCAAGGTGAGAGATTTATCCACCATTGAAACCCAATGTCAAATAATGAAATAGGTTGTGATCAAGGACAAAGATCCTCAATACAAACCAAAATGTTCATGTATGATTGGATATCACATAATAGATAAATACTGCTTAACAAAGTAAAGAGGTGAATCCCGGAAAGATAGAAAAGAAGGAAATGACATCCTTGCCCCCCCAAGTGTAGGAGCAAGGATGGAAGGAGACCTATTATATCGCTCGCAACACTATGCAAGACAAAGAGCCCTCAAGTATTAGGCTACATTGTTTACACAATGTGGAGCTCCATAATAGGAATATGAATGTTATTTAGAGAAAATAGGATTGAAATACAACTCATTGCCACACATGATATATAAATAACATTAATATCAATGAGTTGCCTAATGTTATAATGTAAAGCTTGACATTCATTAGTAGAGTGATCATGAATTCTATGATATAAAGAAAAATGAAGAGTCTTCAAGTGTGGACTATGTTTCTTTTTGCATTTAGGTCTAGTAATCATCTTAGAATGAAGGAGTTTAGGAAAAACAATTTCTTGGTCAAATTCCTTTACAGTTTTATCATGTTTTGAAGTGTTATTTGAGATGTTAACATTGATTTGTTGTCAACTATTAAATCCCAATCCATAAGAATGCTCATGCCCCCCAGTTTGTAAGGGCATTTAAATTCCTTGTTTATGCTTACCATATCCTTGAGCATTAAATCCTTATTTAACTAGGAAGTGATAACTAGGACTTCTGTGCTAAAATGGTCGCCTAGACTTTGGGCCCCATTCTTCATTTTATCAATATTGAAATTATTTTATCAATTTTCTGAATCAATGATTTTTTAATATTTTTAATTCAAATCAATTTATTTGATCAAATTGTAATTAATTTAAAATTTTTAATATATTTCCCAAGTTTTATTTAATTGAGAGAACTTGCTCCCTTTTAATTAAATAAAAATCCCTTTTAATTAAATAAAAATCTCTTTTAATTAAATAAAAATCATTTAATTAAATCATCAAGTCATTTATTTCAAATCTCATTTTAATTAAAAGAATAAATCTCTTTTAAATAAATAAAAAAATCTTTTAATTAAATATTGGAACCCACTTTGCTATAAATAATAAATTGTGGGCACCAAAAAATGTAAAGTGCACACATTTTAGTTTGAGCCCCACGGTGGGCGCCAAAAAATGTGTGCTAAAATGTTGTCACACTTCTATGAATCATTACATCCAAGATCTCTCAAGAATGAGATCTCGGATAGTGACTCATAGCTCTCTATTCATGGAGTGCAAGGGTTTGTAATGGAGGCCCTCAGATTTGACCTATGTTTGTGCCCATGCAAGTACACCATAAAATAAGAGATTCAAAGAGAAAAAGAAAGAATACTAGTCTCCATGATCATCAAATATGCATGCAAATGAAAATGAAAGTAGATCTAGGCTAAATGGATTAAGCTAGATGCAAGAAATAAAATAAAAATGATGATGCAATGCTTCAATATGAGAGATCTAGGAATACCATAGCTCTAAGATGCCAAGATTGAGAAACTCCAAGATTCCAAGATGCTAAGATGCCAAGACTCCAAGAGGATGATAATGCAAGAGATGATGATGCAAAAGATGGATGATTAAGAATGAGGAGAGAGTCTCCTTATAAAGGAATTTAGAAATGAATGGACAGTCAAGATTAAGAGGCAAAAAGAAATGAGCAATGGTGGAGATTAAATCTTGGCTGATCCATGTGCTCAAGATTCTCAAGAGGCAAAATCAATGGATATGGTTAAGAGACAAAAAGATGTGTGGAAGAGATTAAGAGGCAAAAACCTTTTTCAAAAATTCAAAAGATTCTATCTCATAGGAAAGTGCACTTTACTTTATTATTTTTATTTATTATTTTTAGCAAAGTGGGTTCCAATATTTAATTAAATTTTTATTTATTTATTTAAAAGATATTTATTCTTTTAATAAAAATGAGATTTGAAATAAATGACTTAATGATTTAATTAAATGATTTTTATTTAATTAAAAGAGATTTTTATTTAATTAACAGGGATTTTTATTTAATTAAAAGGGAGCAAGTTCTCTCAATTAAATAAAACTTGGGAAATATATTAAAATTTTTGAATTAATTACAATTTGATCAAATAAATTGATTTGAATTAAAAATATTGAAAAATCATTGATTCAGAAAATTGATAAAATAATTCCAATATTGATAAAATGAAGAATGGGGCCCAAAGTCTAGATGACCATTTTAGGGTGCATATAGGACCATAACGAGAAGCCATATCAGAGGAACTCAATGGAACTTCAGTAGTCACTATATCATCATTAGTAGGTTTGACAGGTTCATTGTGGGTGGAAGCAGCGACAAGGATTAGGTAGGAGTAAAATCCAAGGTTCCCCAATCATCACCAGGAAGAGCATTAGAGGAAGGAGGATTACTATTAGAAATAGGAGTAGTGTGAGTTTGAATATTAAGACAAGGATTAGGTGCATCATCCGCATGAAGTGTATACATGACATTTTTATGTATAAACTTGACTTTACAGTGAAGGGTGGAAGGAACAACATGCATCTCGTGCAACCAAGGTCTACCCAAAAGAATGTTATAATTGAGAGGTCTAGGCATAACATGAATAGGTGTATTCAGGATGACTGTTCCTACTTTAATAGGTAAGGTAATGATTCCTAAAGTATTCTTAGCAATCTTATCAAAGCCATGAATAGGAACCTTGTCAAGTTGAATAGTTGAAAGATCGGTGTTAATCACTTTGAGCATGTCCATGCTACAAACATTAAGCCTAGATCCATTATCAATCAAGGTCCTACGAATGATACTTTTATTGATAGAAACAACAACCATAAGAGCATCATATCGATTCTGAACTTCTTGAGAAGGTAAATCCTTTTGAGTAAATACAATGTCAGGAGGACCTGGGGTAGCATCCATGCATTGTAAGAAGTTATTGATGTTCTCTTGATTACGAGGTGGAGTAGGAAGAGTTTCTAGAGCTTTTTGCAAGGATTCATAGTAGGTAGGTGAAGTTTGAAGAAGCTCCCATAAAGAAATCTTGGCAGGAGTATTTTGCAATCGGTAAATCAAATCATACTCCTTACTAGGAAGACAGGATGGAGGAGGAAGAATAGGTTGAGAAGGTGGTAAAGAATTAGAAACCACCTGATTAGGTTGAGGGTTATTCCATGTACAATATGTGTGAGCTATCAAATCTTGGTCATTGAAAGACTCTAAAGACTCCATATATTTACCTTTGACAGTAATGCAAGGACAACCTTTGATAGTCAACAAGGGTTTAGGATAAACCATTTTAGTTGTCTCAATAATACAAATAGATTTGCAAGAAGGAAGAAAAGAGGACATCCTAGGAGGAGATGAGGTAAAATCTTGATTCTCCATAGGATCATCACTAAAAGGGAGAGCATTAAGGGAATTCATATCATTCTCCACTAATGTCTCATCACTAGAATGAATCGCAAATGGACGTAAAGTATCTATAATGCCATCTTCTTTCACTAAAATTTCTACATGTGTTTTACAAAAAGATTTATCATCATGTATCAATATGTCATCTATTAATAAATTACCCTCTTGTATCAAAGCGTCTTTGCGAGGAGAGGATAAATCAATGTCATTATCCAAGGGATCATCCAAAATGGTTTCATGAGGAAGAGAGTAATCAACATCCAAATCCAAAGGTTCATCCCAAATAGGAGGATTATCATCCCTACCAATAAAGCACAATTTAGGATCCCTAGAGGGGAAAGAAGGTAAATTATATTCTAAAGTAGGCTGATAAAAAAGACATGTATTAGGAGAAGAATTAACATCAATCCCCAACTCATCTCCATAAAGAGAAATATGATGGAGAGATAGATTAAAGTCATCTTCTTTCTCTAATACATCCTTACAAGGTAATTCAAGAGAGGACAAAGCATAATCACATGCACTAGATAAAGTCTTTCTAGGTGTAACATCATGCAATGGTAAGGTAAGAGGAGAATGTTGTGTAATCCCAAAAGTTATAGAAGAGTATTTGGAAAACACTTGAAATAGCTTGTGAAACTTGATAAAAAATAAAGAAGTGCATAGAAAATAGATCTAGATATATCCCAATGCATTCAAATGAAACTTATAAGCATGAAAAGGAAATCAAACACAATAGGGCATCTAATTCTACAAAAGAAAGAGTTGACGTAAACGGGTTCACCAAGATGTATAGTTAAGGTGAACACACAAGGGAATACAAGGGAAGATATAACACAATAGAGTATCTAAATCCACAAAAGAAAGGAGGGTAAGTGTGTCAGGTTTACCAAATTGTATAGGATAAAATAGTGTATGGGGTCCTAGAACAATGGTTTGCACATGAAAGAGACAACAAAATCAGTATTTTATACATACATGATATTATATTGATATAGAAAGTAAATATAGATGACTAATATTGAAATGAAGAGATAAAGGTACTTACTTGTGATAAAGAATCAACTAAAAACACTATCAAACATTCTAAAAAATTGTTAATTGTCAAGGTTTGAGCCGTAACTACAAGATCTACAAAACCCATAAATCTTTTTCTAAGATGAGATCAAGTCGACCTTGACCATCATAAAAGGTCAATGTCAACCTAAAGATTTTGAAGGTTGACTTTGACTTTGTTCACAGTTCTCAAAAGTTTAGCGAAAAGGGTATCTAGATCTGTACTTTAATTTGTCATCCCACACCTATAACTACAATAAAAATGGTTTTGTTTATTGGGGGGAAGGGTTTTGCCTCATTCAAACCCAAATTTAGGAATTAACCTTGAAATAGAGTTGAAATTGTTGGAATAAACAAAGTAAATGGAACAATTCACCTTGCTTGAGTTGAAACCCTTGTGGAGAATTCAAGTCATTGAATCCACAAGAATCGATGAATGTATAATCAAACTGTAGACTAGGATTTGAGCGTGCACCTAAACCTATTTTGAAGGCCAAAGACAAACAAACGTCATAGCATATAATCAAATCAAATTTAAAGGTAAACAAACTAAAATCAAAGCCACCTCAGTTTAAGCCTAAAATGGATGTGTCCATGCACCGTTTGATATGCTTGGATATAAATGGATGTGGGTGTGCAAACTCAAGCACTTGGAGCATGCAAGATAAATGATGATTTGAGGATCAAGAAGACCCAAAATGACACAAAATAGGTATGAGGAACCTATTTTGCCTCAAAGGCCTCAAGAACACACAAGTATGCAAAGCTAAAAGATGAACTAAGATTAAAACAAGAAATGAATCTATGTTAATCCATTTAAGCTAATTTAGATGTGATTTAAGCTTGAAAATGATCTAAAATGATGAGTTTATGCTTATGCTAGAATGAAAATGGCATTATAACTTTGCTATTGAGTTTGAGAGTTGAAAGATGATTTGCCTTAGGAAGTGAGGGTATTTATAGGATTTCTAAAGGCTTGGGGTAGGAGGAATGAATGGCCAGGATTGAAGTCCTTAAGAGAGGCCAAGATTCACTCAAAGGGAAGCACATGGATTGTGCTAGTTCTCAGCCAATCAGGAGGTGACACATGTCACAAGGTGAGTGGATGAAGGGAAGGGCAAAGAGGAGTCAACAAAAGGGGCTCCAAGCTCATAACTCTCCAAATAAATTCTTGTAAGAGCAATGAATGGGCTTTAAGAGGCTTTGAAGACTTTGGGGAAGCAATAAATGCTTTGTGGTTGAGATATTTGGAAGGAAAGACTTTGCTTTGGTTTAGGAAAGTCTTAAGCTTGGTTAGGATTGCACAAAGGTTTAAGGGTAGGATTAGGATTAGATTAGGACAAAAAAAGCATTAGGATGGGTGAAGAGGGTGGATTTGAGAAGATTCTAGAAGAGTCTAGATTTCTCCTTAGTTTCATGGAATAAAAGTTATTCATTCCAAAAGCTTAAGTTTTAGGAATATTTATTAAAATATTTTCAATAAATATGAAAATTAAATATTTAACCTTAATTAAATATTTAACCTTGGGATTAGGGTTAGAAAAGATGGGATTAGCCTTTTAATCGAAATTAAGAAGGGATTAGAAGATTTTGGAAGAGGTTAGTGGTTTTAAGGAAATTGGCCAAGTTTGGGATAAAAAATAAATTAAAAATAAATTAATTTATTTTTTGAAGTTTTTGGTCAATTTATTAATTAAATAATTAATAAATTAGGGATAATGTCCAAATGATATTTTTAGGCTAGATTCCTTAATTAAAGATTTTTAATTAAGAGAGAGGGATTTAATGCCATAAAAATAAATAAATTAATTAATTAATAAATGATGATGTCATCAAGAATTTTCAGAAAACAAAAATAATTTATTTTCTAAAGGATTTTTCGGTGTCTACATTTTGCCCCTCTTTGATGCGATGCCGCAAGTGGCATGGCGTCAAAGACAAGAAAATAAGATGCCAAGGCTAGAATCAGAAGAAGAGGGTATGACGCCCGGGTGGACTAGAAGAAAGAGGATATATGCCCCGGTGGGACAAAATCATGGAAGATGCGCCCAGTGGGACAAGGAGAAAGAGGGATTACGCCCTGGGACAGAGTGTGCCCGGCGGGACGAGGAAGGAAAGGCCTAGGAAGAAAGGGGAGATAAATAACCTCACTTCTAAGAACAAATATGGATGATATGCAAGATGAAATGGAAATGCAAGATGCAAGATGCAGATGTATGCAAAGATGCAAGATTAATCTATATGATAAATGCAAGGGACCAGATAGCTCCAAGTGCAAACGGGAGTGCACAACTTAGATTTAATATAACTATGTTAGAGACCTGCCAAGGATACTAGGATCATGAGGCCTGTCAACAACATCACAGAGGACTGATGAGGACTGACGCTAAACAAACACACAGGGTTGCCCCAACATCACACATGAAGTGCAGAGGCGACATGGTGAAACCGATGCTGAAGGAACCACAAACACACAACTGACTCACAGGCAGAAGTGAAAGATCAAAAGACCTTGCCCCAGATTATCCGCACACGCAGCACACCGTGATATAATGAATCATGGTGACCCTGGTGGGATAATGAGAAGCCAAAAAAGATTAACAAGACCCAAAGGACAAAAATCCAAGATCAAAATGATAACTCCAAAAAGACATCCTTTGCCAAGGAGAGAGATTTGATTTGATTGATGGTGGGAAGATTGGTCGAACAGGAGGAACGATATATCCTCAAGGACCAGGATGGAAGATTAGGTTAGATAGGAGGAATGATATATCCTCAAGGACCCATGGTTGGTGAGAGAATAAGTGTAGTTGTTCGCTGGAAAAAGTTGAAGTTCAAGGAATAATCAGGATGAGCAAGGATAAGTCGACAATTGATGTTGCTGAAGCACAAGGCCCGAGTGGGACTAAAAGTTTTCTGAGGCTCGGGATGGGACAAGATATTTGATCAAATGCTGCTGCAGGATGGACAAAGGTTATGTACAACAAGGAGGAATGATATGCACAAGGGATATGTACAGAAGCTCAGGATTGGGGATAGGAAGATCACACTCGGCGGGACTCTCACTAGGACGGAGACAAGAAGGATAAATACAAGGAGGATTGCACTGTACAGGAAAGGGATAAGGATATGGTACAAGATATGGTACAAAGCTTTGGAATAGGATATGGATTGTAGATGGGTTGGAGGAAGATGGAAGCTGAATGCGTGGAGGATAGGGGAGATGGAACTGCTGGGAGATCTGTTAAGAGATTATGGATGGAGGAAGAGGACGGTAGTTGAAAGGACAACTGAATAGATAAATAGCTCAGTTTACTATGTTGGCACCTGTTTGCCAGATTTTCACCAACATACTTGTCCAAGGCGCTTGAATTGCCAAGTTTTCACAGTTGGACGATTATTTTCTCTTTCTCTTTTCTTTTTTCTTTTTTTTCTTTTTTTCTTTTTTTTCTTTTTTGCTTTTTTGAATGTTTTTGCTTTTTTGAATGTTTTTGGATTTTCTGATATATGTAGGATCAAGTTTAGGCATAGAACCTCTTCAGATGGATGATGTTGATAGGATCATTCAAGGGCTCGCCTTCTGGTGTTGATAGCTGATAGGCTCCGGAGCCAAAGGATGCGATGACAACATAGGGGCCCAACCAAGTAGGCTCAAACTTGCCTTTCTTTTCTCTATTTGCTAGGACCTTCTGATTTTCTTTAAGGACCATGTCACCAACTTGGAATTGTCTAGGATGGACCTTTTTGTTATAACTCCTTTTGAGTCGATTCTGGTATGCAACCAGGTGATCGTAAGCTTGCTGTCTCTTTTCATCTAGCAGATCTAGCTGTGTGAGTCGGGCCACACGATAGTCTTCATCAGTTGTATAGTTCTTCATGGAGACGCGCAAGGATGGGAGCTTGACCTCAATCGGTAGAACAGCTTCGGCACCATATACAAGGGAGTATGGGGTGGTGCCTGTGGGAGTGCGATAAGAAGTATGGTAGGCCCAAAGGGCGGGATTGATTTGGAGGTGCCAGTCACGACTAGAATCATTGACAACCTTCTTGAGGATTTTCAAGATAGTTTTGTTAGTTGCCTCAGCTTGGCCATTTCCTTGAGGGAAATATGGACTGGAGAAATGGTGATGGATGTGGAGTCTGGCACATAGATCATCCACATGCTAGTTTTCAAAAAGTGTGCCATGGTCTGTGAAAATGGTAGATGGTATGCCGAAGCGGCAAATGATATGGTAGAGGATGAACTTGGATATTTGGATGCCAGTGGTTAGGGTGAGCGGAATCACTTCAACCCATTTGGTAAAGTACTCTGTGGCTGTTATGATATACTTGTGTCCATCCGAAGAGAGGGGGGTGATCAAGCCAAAGAGGTCGAGGCCCCAACATGAAAAAGGCCACGGTGGTGCAATAGGCTGTAGATCCTGTGCTAGTGCATGTATCAAATTGGCATGCTGTTGACATGGGAGACATTTCTTGACAAATTCACATGCATCATGTTCCATTGTTGGCCAATAATATCCAACTCTAAGCAGCTGCTTTGCTAGAACCATGCCACTCGTGTGGGCACCGCAAATTCCAGCATGAACTTCTTGTAAGGCTAGGACGGCCTCATTTGAGTCTAAACATCTAGATAGGACATTATGATACCCGCGACGATATAGGGTGTTGGCTACAAGAGTGTAGCGGGAAGCTCTGCGAATAAGGTTTTGGCGTTGGTTATTGATGAGATGGGGACATATGATACCATTTTTTAGATATGCATGGATTTCATGGTACCATGGGGATTGGGGACCAACCAAGACACACACCATGTCTACATCAGTGTTCTCATAAGCTGGTGAATGTAGCTGCTCGACTAGAAATTCATACTATGATGCATCTCGTGGTATTTCCAATAAGGATCCAATGGTTGCCATTGCATCTACTGCTTTGTTTTGAAGCCTTGGGATTTGATTGAATTGTAGATGTAGGAAATGCTCTTTCAGTTTATCCACCAGTTGTTTGTAGGGTAGCAATTTGTCATCCTTTATCTGATACTCATCAAGGACTTGCTTGATAATGAGCTGTGAATCTCCAAAGACTTGTAGTTCTGTGATGTTCCACTGAATGGCTATTTTGAGACCTAAGATGAGTGCCTCATATTCTGCAATGTTGTTGGTACAGGGGAATCCCAACTTGAATGATTTTGGAATATAGTCACCTTGAGGTGTGACGAATAGGATTCCTGTCCCAGAGCTATGGGATGTGTTGGAACCATCAAAGTATAGTTTCCACATGGGCTGCTCTTCAATCATGCATAAATGTTCATCAGGGAATTCCATGATTAGTGGATAGGCATCCACCAGTGGTGCTTCTGCTAGTTGATCGGCAATGACTTGCCCTTTGATTGCTTTGCGATCTACATACTGAATGTCAAATTTGCTGAGTAACATGACCCATTTTTCCATACGGCCTATGAGGGTTGTCCTTGATAATAGATACTTAAGAGGGTCCACCTTTGATATGAGCTTGATTGTGTGGCTGAGCATGTAGTGTCTAAGCTTTTGAGTGGCAAAGACCACTGCTAGGCATGCTTTCTCCATGGGTGAATAGTTAAGCTCATAGCCCACAAGAGTGCGACTGATGTAGTAGATAGCTTGTTCTCTATTTTCATCATCATGCTGTGCTAGGAGTGCCCCTAGTGCTGTAGCTGTTGTTGAGATGTAAAGGATGAGTGGGCATCCTGGAACTGGTGGTACTAAGATTGGAGCATTAGCTAGATACTCCTTGAGCTTATCAAAGCTTCTTTGACATATGGGATCCCACTTGAAGTTGGTGTCTTTGCATAAGAGATGTGAGAATGGTTGGCACTTGTCTGCTAGTTGCGAGATGAACCACCGAACTGATTGAAGCTTTCCCTGTAGGCTTCTGAGCTGTTTGAGATTTCTTGGTGGAGGCATCTCTATTATTGCTTTTACCTTTTTAGGATCGATCTCTATGCCTCGTCTAGAGATGATGAAGCCTAGAAGCTTTCCAGATGTAACACCAAAGACACATTTCTTAGGATTAAGCTTTAAGCCATAATGATTCAGATGATCAAATACATGCTCTAGGATGTTGAGGTGCTCATCTCTTGTTTTAGATTTTGCAAGGATATCATCCACATAGTCCTCAAGGATCTTGTGGATCATGTCATGGAAGATCGCTGTCATAGCTCTCTGATATGTTGCTCCTGCATTCTTTAGCCCAAATGGCATCATGTTGTAGCAGAAGGTACCCCATGGGGTTGTGAATGTTGTTTTATGTTGATCTGCTTCTGCTATATGAATTTGGTTGTAGCCTGAAAAGCCATCCATGAGTGATAGCATTTCGTGACCCGCTGTGAGGTCTATAAGAATGTCTATGTTTGGAAATGGGAAGTCATCCTTAGGGCATGCCTTGTTCAAGTCCCTGAAATCAGTACAGATTCTGATGTCGCTAGAAGGCTTTGTGACTTGCACCATGTTAGAGATCCACTTTGAATAATCTATTGCTCTGATGATCTTAGCTTGGAGGAGCTTCTCAAGCTCTACTTTGATGAGCAATGCTACCTTTGGATGCATTTTCCTTAGCTTCTGCTTCACTGGCTTGACGTTTGGATCTACTGATAGATGATGAACAACAAGGTTTGGATCAAGCCCAGGCATGTGGGCGTATGACCATGCAAAGTTGATGATGGATTCCTTGAGCAAGGCACTGAGAGCGATTTCTTCTCCTTCTGTTAGGTTGACTACAATGTAGGTGATCCTTGGACATTCTTCTGTTCCCAAGTTGATTGGCTTGGTCTCCTCTATGATGATCAGCGACTGCTCTGGTCTATAATCTTGGATAGGGGGAAGAGGCAAGGCTTCATCTTCTAGCGCTTGAATTGCCAAGTTTTCGCTAGAAGATACGCCCTTTATTTTTACTATTTTGGAATCAGAATGTGCCCCAAGGGGGTTTTCACATAAAGACTCATGATGTTCTCTTGCTATTTCATTTTTGTGACTAAAGCTTGCCTCTTCCCCAAAATATCCTTCTGGGTGAAGCTGATAGACAGAGGTTGATGTTGGATCTTGATTGCTTGCTGGATCTGATGCCCCCATGAATTCTAGGAGTGCTTGTGCGCTTTGGAACTCATTGATGTGTGCGATGCTTGGTTGGTCCCAATCTATGAGGTCGGGGTTTGTGAGGGGAAGATCTATGAGGTTAATGGAGAGTTGTTGGAGGACAGAAGTCCCCAGGAGGGTGTCATCGGCAAAGATATCATCATAGGAACAGATGTCTTTCTCTTCGAGGATGTCTTCGATTCCCACAAGGTCATCCTGGCTATTCAAAAAGTTCACGTTGGTCATGTTAGTGCCCGCAGTTGTGGTATTGGGCTCTTGTTCAAGCAGGTGAGGGGTATTAAAGCCAAGTCCTTACTGTTTTGGATTCTGGGATGGTATGATAGGAAACAAGTTTCCATCCTCTTGTGGTCCTAGACACCCACCTTGATAGTTATAGTGTTCTGTGACATTTTTGTAGGGGATTAGGTATTTCTCTTTGAAGTACTCAAGAAGTTGGGTGTCACGTGATGGGGGATCTTTGTATAACCATTTGTTAATATCTGGATCCATTTCTTTGCTGCTGATGGTACCATGGGACTCAAAAGTCATGTTTCTGATTTGCTTGAGCTTATAATGTTCCTCAATAGGCTTGTTTTGACAACTTGGGCGCCCTTGAGTATGTGGATCACGTGGGAGAGCCCCTACAACAAATGCATCGATGAGGGTGTATTCACCACAACCCTAGTTGTTGATCTTGACGGATGATAAGGTGGAAGAAAGGATGGTCTCTGGATCACGATGGGATCAGGATGAGATAGCAATAGAAGTACCAATATCGGTTCCAGGACAATGAGTAGAATGAGGGAAAGATGCTTCCATTGCAAGGTAGTATGTGAAGGGGTTAGGGTCAGCGTGGATGGTAATCTCAGTGCCTTGATGTGGAAACTTGATGCACTTATGGTAAGTAGATGGTACGGCCTTAATGGAATGGATCCATGGATGATCGAGGAGGATATTGAATGGTAGGTCAAGATCAACAATGTGGTAGAGAGTATCTTGCGTTGCTGGGCCTAGCTGGATAGGCAAAGTTATAATACCTTCAGAGGTACACTCCAAGTTATCATATGCTTTGATAGTGATCATCTCATGCTGTATGTCAGCCTCCGTGAACCCGATCTTCTTGATGAATTTTAATGTGCACAAGTTGAGGGCTGAGCCATTATCTATTAAGACCCATTTGATGGCAAAGTCTCTGACCATGACAGCAATGCGGAGAGGGAGAGTATGGTCAGGAGCGACATCTGGTATATCAGATTCTTTGAAGGATAAGGCACATGCTACTGATAGGTGTCCCACAAGAGTTTCAAACTAAGTTTTGTTAATGTCTGTGGGGACATGGCCTTCTTTTAGAGCTTTGTCCAGGATCTCCTGATGGATGGGTGATGTGCGGAGCAAATCCAAGATAGATATTTGGGCTGGCATGTTCCCAAGATGCTCTATGATATTGTATTGTGCACTTGGTGCATTATGCTGTGTCGCGTGTGCATTTGATGCTGGCCTAGTGTTAGACTGTGCTATGGATGCAGTAGATATTGGCCTTATGTTAGACTGTGCTGTGGATGTAGTAGATGTTGGCCTTGTGTTAGACTGTGCTATGGATGCAGTAGATGTTGGCCTTGGAGGAGTAGCTGACCTCGGAGGAGCACCGGTAACAGTTATCCTACCACTGCGGGTAGTTGCAGCACATTGTCGATCCGGCCCTCTAACGTGGATGGTATTGATGGTGGGCTCATCTTGGATGGGCTTAACTTGAGTTATGCATCTGACATACTTGTCATAGTTGATGTAGGCCACTGTGTGATCTTCTTGCTTGCCTTTGCCACAATTTTGGGGCTGATTGGCGTTGGCTTGATTCTTCCCAGTATCATGTTGAGGGAACACATTTTGATATATTTGCAAACCGGCGTTGGGTGAAGCTTGAGCTGGTGCATCGACCTGGATCTCCTTGCGATCAATGAGATCCTGGATGTAGTTCTTAAGCCGCATGCACTTCAATGTTATGTGCCCCTTCACATGATGGTAATCATAGTATTCATGTTCTTTATACCAATCAGACTTTGGTGTGTTGTCATCCTTCTGTGGGATGGGCAGATATGTGATCATATTTGCCTTGGCTAGCCGAAAAAAGATCTGATCTAGAGGCTCACCCAAAGGTGTGAAAGTCCTCTTTGGATTGTTCTGATTGTTGGGTTTGTTCTACCTTGGGGCAATGTTAACTGCATTAACAGGATTGCCTTGACGTGCTGGCTGCTGCTGTTGGTATTGCTACTGATACTGTTGCACAGGTGGTTGATGAGCTTGAGGAGGCTGCTGATAAATAGGTGCTTGATATACAGGAGCTGGTGGTTGCTGATAGATAGGCGCTTGTGGCAGTTGGTATGTTTGAGCTGGTGTAGGACTAGCCACAACAAATTGTACATTTTTAGTGTCAGTGGCTCCATCTGTAACAACATTCTTGTTATGATTCCAGTAATGGGATTTATCATTGTTGGGTTTGTTCTTGGAATCATCCTTGAAGTGATGAATAGTGCCTTCATCTAGGAGAGCTTTCTCAATGCCTATGCCTTTGCTCTTGATGTCTTGGTATGTCTCGAGATAGTTCATTCACATGTGATGGGATAGCTTTGGATGCAGGTTATCAATGAAGATCTTTGTTAGATGCTTCTCTGACGGCTGATATGATAACCTGGTTGTAAGATTCTACCATCTTTGCAAGTATTTTGCAAGGCTTTCTCTATCTTTCTATTTTGAGTTGCATAGGTCTAGCAAGGACAACTCATTCTCCACATTATGGGCATAGTGTGTGATGAACTTCTCAGAGAGTTCAGCAAAGGTTTTTATTGTCCCATGTGGTATTTTATAAAACCACTCAACAGTTGTTCCTCCCAAGCTTTTAGGAAACAGGCGCAGGAGATAGTTATCACTGTAAGCCACTTCTTGGCATGCCATGTAGAACTCTTTGATATGGTTTACTGGATCTCCTTTCCCTCGATACTTGTCGAACTTGGGCATCTCAAAATGCTTGGGGAAAGGGATAGTTGCTATGGACCGATCAAAGGGATATGAGCACACCTCTTTGAACTTGTATATTTTATTCTCTGTTCCACTTTGTAGCTCTTTTAGAGCATTTTTCATTGCTTCCCACTCAGCATTGAGTAGCGAGGGAACTGGGACTTCTGCTTGTGATGGAAGCTGTGGAACTAGATATGGCGCTTGCTGTGGATAAATGGGTTGGAACTAATTTTGGGGCAACGGTTGCTGGGGATATTGTGGTAAATGATATGGAACCACTTGATGTTGTTGGGCTGCTTGCTGTTGTTGAACTGGCGGTTGTTGTGGGACTGCTTGCTGATGTTGGACATTTGGAACTTGCTGTTGTAGCTGATGGGTGGGAACTTGTTGTTGCTGGGGGATGATAGGGATTTGTTGCTGAGGCTGATAGTGAGGGACTTGCTGTTGTTGAGGAATGATGGGTGTTTGCTGAAAGGGGACATGTGGTTGCTATGGGGGAGGCTGTTGGAATGATGTTGCTTACGGGTATGATGGTGGTAGTTGCTGAGGTTGGCTTTGGGTTTGGCTGATATAAGTTGGGTGCATGCCTGCATTACTTAGAGGTGGAACAGATGTGGGGAAGTTAGAAGCAAAGGGTGATGGGGTAAGATAGCTGGGGAAAGTTGGCTGTTGAGGTGGTGGAACTTGCTGGAAGGTATTTGGGATTTGGGATGAATAGCTTGAAGCCGGCGGTGGTTGGGGTAGTTGCTGCTGTGCTGCTTGGGCGAAGGTGGTTTGTTGACTTGCAACCATAGATGTAGGGGATTGAGATGGAATTCCCCATGCCTTCATTTCTTCTTGTGTAAGGCCCCACTGAGAGCTTATGTTAGGGTGCACTGCAGTGGATGATGGAATGGTAGGAGCAACGAGAGCTTGGGACATGAATGATGGTTGAGAGAAAGGAGCTTGTTGAGGTTGTGGTTGAGCGGATGCTTGTGAGGAGGAAAATGAAGGAAACACCCAAGAGAAAGATGAGGTTGGAATGGGAAGTGATTGTGCTAACCCTAGAGAAGAAGGTACGGGTGCTTGGGGGGTGAAGGGTGACGGTGCTCCTTTGATGGTGAAAGGCATTGCTTGACTTGCGGATGGTGGTGAAGCTTTTGGTGTAAAAGCTTGCGTGAGAGGTGGAAGCTGACTTTGGGTTAAGTGTTGGTTTTGGGCTTGGGCAGCCATAGTAGATGATGAAGCAAAAGGGGTATGAGATGGAGTGGATGGTGCTGCAGCTTGTGTTGTAGGACTGGCGAGGCTTCCTTGCAAGAAAAGGGGAATGGTGGAAAGCTCTTGGGGTGTTTGCATGATAGGATCGGGGAATGATTGGACAAACGGAGAATTTGCTTGTGCTAGAACTTGGATTGTTTTGATGGGGATGCGTGGATAGAGAGATGGTGGGATGGAGGTAATTTCTGGCAGATAGTGGGCAAATGTGCTTTTCTGATGTTACGGTACAAGGGCATTGGTTGCTGGTGGGCTTTCTGGAGGATTTACAAATGCTTGGTTTGCCAACGGGGATGAAGGGATGTTTGGATCTTCATATGGGTTACTGGCTTGGATCTAGGGATTGTAGGTCATCATGGCATTGGTGAAAAGTTTGGGATCGGATGAGGTTGTTGGTGGATAAGGATTCATGCTTCTTCTTTTCTGAGATCTGGTCTCAACAGGCATGGAGATGCAAGTGCTAAATGGATGCAAGATGTTTGGCTAAAAGATGTTGATGGATGCAAAGTTGATGAACTTCTAAAGATGATGACTTTCTAAGATGCAAATGCAATGATAGGGATCAAGATGGTGATGATGGAAGTTGGATGGAACAGATATGAATCAAGATGGTGGAGAAAAGATAGGTTGCTGGTGGAAAGTTGGTGAAAGATTACTGAGTAGTCAACAAATGAGCTGCTATTTTTCCCAAATGGAGGATCAGAGATATGATGGGGTCAACCTAAGATAGACTGATGATCTTCGGTCAAAAATTTTCTTATCAATACACTCCAATCTCTTGCTTGAGATGATGGCTATGCAAGGAAAAGGTTTGATTTCTTTATGACAACATGTTGTGTCAAAAAGAGGATGATGGTCTCTGATCTTGGATATAGGATAGGAACAACTCAAAAGGTAGAACACTAAGTGTTGGTGGATCTCTGGATTTGGAACAAAAGATGGTGGATCTGCCAAAAAGATATGGAAAGCTGATGGGGGGATGCTGGTGGAAAAGGTATTGAAGGGTGAAGGGACAATGCTCTAGAAGGATGATGCAAATGACAAAGATTGATTCTAGAATGCTGGTAGGAAGATAAATGCACTTTATGATGTTTTGAAATGCAACTAAGGTTTTGATGTTGATGCAAAGGGTGAAACTAGGATGAAACTAAGATGCAAGGCTGCTTGAGACAAGATTTCAAGATTCGAAGATGGAACAAGACATGGACAAGGAATTGGCTAATCTTTTGGCTCAAGGTTGACAAAGTGATGGTTAACTCAGAAACGAAAGGTGAACTGTTTGATACGGGCGTTATGGGCAATGTTCTCAAGTCTGGTTTGGGACTTCTCCTCTGATTGGGTTGCTTGGATAATGGATTGATAGGTCTTGGTGTTCTTCTTGATAACTTTTCGCTCTTGATAGGCTTGGGATTTGGGCAACTTTGCTTTAGGATGTTTGCTCTTGCTGGGCATCACTTTGGAAAAGAGGCTTCTGATTTTGAGGCAAAGGTTTCCAATGGCAAAAGTTAAAGTCAAAGCAATTTTCACAAGGGACAAAGCAACCCTATGGGATACAAAAAAAGACAACTGACTCTGACAAAGCTTTGAAAGTGTATGTTTCAACAAGTGTTTTCACGGAGTCTTTGACTGTCAAGCACTTCAAACAGATCTACCTAAGGAAGGTGAGTATCAAAATCACTTGCCCATAGCTTGGTATCCCCCAGAAGGGAATACAAATGGTGAGTAATCTTGAGGCGACCCAGTAAACCCCTTGGAATCGGTCCTTGCACAAGGATTTTGATACTTTCGGATGTAGATAGGGTAGCCTCTAGTTTATCAGGTTTTTAATAGTTCCGTGGTGTCTCCATACCCAGTTATGCTGATCATTCGTGACTCACTTAAGAGCCTTGCCAATTATGCTGGGGGAGAGGAATGTTTACCATCCCTAGACACATGTTTGGCATGAACACCCGGTGATTAGGAGATGTAAGCGATTCTTTTGGTATTCACTTATTTGTATACCGGCCGGGGGGGATACCGGTTTGAGGTCATTCTCCGAGGAGGAAGCGCTTCTCCTTGGATAGGCCTCGCTAAAAGTAGAACAGGTGAACTTGTCCAAGTTCAAATGTTCCATGTTGCTTACTCTAACAAGGATTATGCAAGAATTGAAAAACTCCTACATGCACATCAAGCAGATTTTGTTCATTTTCCCAAATTTGATTAAGTGATGTTTTGAACTTTGAAATGAAGACACTCGTGATTAGATTTTGATTTGTTCTTTTCCTCAAAATGTAAATGATTTGAACGTTTGCAAGTTCTTTCCTTTTGTGCATTCAAGATTTGATTAGCGAGTTGTTTTAAGAACTTTGAAAAAGCTTTGTTTTGTCCCTTAGATCACTCAAGATTGAATTTGTTTGCTTACTTTGGAATTTGAAACGAGAGAGGGAATAGAGTTGTTTGTTCCTTTAGTGCATTCAAGATTTGGTTTGATTTTCAAATTGACAATGACACTTAGGACCTAAGTTCATTCCTTTAGTTTCATTCAAGATTGAGTTTGACCTTTGCTAAAAGAAATGAAAAAAAAAAAACCAGTCCCCAGAACCTCAAGACAGAAAAACAAAAAGTGACACTGTCCAGCTTATAGGCGACGCTGGAAAGTTCAGAGGCGACACTTCATTCTTACAAGTGACATTCTGTACCTCAAAAGGTGACAGATAAATATGTAGAGGCGTGATTTCTTTTGTCACAGGCGTGATTTCTTTTGTCACAGGTGTGATTTTATTACAAGAAGGCGACAAAAGAGAATTCTGGGACGTAACAGAAGTTATCGACAACAAGAAAATCTCAGTTATGCAGGCGTGAAAACAGAGCTCATAGGCATCATTTCTTTCCTCAAAGGCATGATTTAATTGCATGAAGGCGTGACTGGATTCTTTGTAGGTGACATTTCTTTTGTTGAAGGTGACATTTCTTTGTTTGAAGGTGACATTTAATTGCTGTAGGCGTCATTTCTTTTCAGGAAGGTGACATTTCTTTTATTTCCTGCAAAATATAAGCATATAAAGTATAATTTCATCAAAAATGATTGTGGTTAGTGTCCCACTGGGCGTGCTAGAATGTAGACTAGGATTTGAGCGTGCACCTAAACCTGTTTTGAAGGCCAAAGACAAACAAATGTCATAGCATATAATCAAATCAAATTTAAAGGTAAACAAACTAAAATCAAGGCCACCTCAGTTTAAGCCTAAAACGGTTGTGCCCATGCACCATTTGATATGCTTGGATATAAATGGATGTGGGTGTGCAAACTCAAGCACTTGGAGCATGCAAGATAAATGATGATTTGAGGATCAAGAAGACCCAAAATGACACAAAATAGGTATGAGGAACCTATTTTTCCTCAAAGGCCTCAAGAACACACAAGTATGCAAAGCTAAAAGATGAACTAAGATTAAAATAAGAAATGAATCTATGTTAATCCATTTAAGCTAATTTAGATGTGATTTAAGCTTGAAAATGATCTAAAATGATGAGTTTATGCTTATGCTAGAATGAAAATGGCATTATAACTTTGCTATTGAGTTTGAGAGTTGAAAGATGATTTGCCTTAGGAAGTGAGGGTATTTATAGGATTCCTAAAGGCTTGGGGTAGGAGGAATGAATGGCCAGGATTGAAGTCCTTAAGAGAGGCCAAGATTCACTCAAAGGGAAGCACATGGATTGTGCTAGTTCTTAGCCAATCAGGAGGTGACACATGTCACAAGGTGAGTGGATGAAGGGAAGGGCAAAGAGGAGTCAACAAAGGGGGATCCAAGCTCATAACTCTCCAAATAAATGCTTGTAAGAGCAATGAATGGGCTTTAAGAGGCTTTGAAGACTTTGGGGAAGCAATAAATGCTTTGTGGTTGAGATATTTGGAAGGAAAGACTTTGCTTTGGTTTAGGAAAGTCTTAAGCTTGGTTAGGATTGCACAAAAGTTTAAGGGTAGGATTAGGATTAGATTAGGACAAAAAAAGGATTAGGATGGGTGAAGAGGGTGGATTTGAGAAGATTCTAGAAGAGTAGATTTCTCCTTAGTTTCATGGAATAAAAGTTATTCATTCCAAAAGCTTAAGTTTTTGGAATATTTATTAAAATATTTTCAATAAATATGAAAATTAAATATTTAACCTTAATTAAATATTTAACCTTGGGATTAGGGTTAGAAAAGATGGGATTAGCCTTTTAATCAAAATTAAGAAGGGATTAGAAGATTTTGGAAGAGGTTAGTGGTTTTAAGGAAATTGGCCAAGTTTGGGATAAAAAATAAATTAACAATAAATTAATTTATTTTTTGAAGTTTTTGGTCAATTTATTAATTAAATAATTAATAAATTAGGGATAATGTCCAAATGACATTTTTAGGCTAGATTCCTTAATTAAAGATTTTTAATTAAGAGAGAGGGATTTAATGCCATAAAAATAAATTAATTAATTAATTAATAAATGATGATGTCATCAAGGATTTTCAGAAAACAAAAATAATTTATTTTCTGAAGGATTTTTTGGTGTCTACACAAACATAGGATGTCTCTAATCAATTTTCTTTAGATCTTCAACACTAATCTTGAATGGATATTGAATTTGGAAGAGGCTTGAATAAAAATGGAGGAATCTTCAACAAGAGAGCTCCATAGAGCTTGAATCCTTCAATGGATTCTAATGGATCTCCTTGATGAATTGAATGCTTGAATGCTTGAAGACTTGAATGCTTGATCTTCTTGCTTGCTTGCACTTGAGAGCTTGAGAGATTGTGAGATGAGATGTGTGATTGCAAAACTTGATGGAGAAAATGAGAGAGGAAGGCTCCCTTTTATAGTGATCTAGGGCACAAGAGGGGCCTTGTAGAAAACAATAATGAAGGGCCCATGGCACAAAAATCTAGAGAGGTGCACATGGAGATGAAATTAAATTAAAGTCTTGACACAAAAATCTAGGAGGGGACCACACTTAATATAGAAATAAAAATAACAATTTAAGAGCCTTGTTACAAAATTCAAGGTAAGGCTAACCACAAAGTTAATTTGAGCATTAGGCACAAAACTCGAGAAATGCTAATATCCAATAATAAATTAGGAATCCTATAAAAATATTGAGAAAGGTCCACCTCAAATATTAATTTGAGAATTTGACACTTAATCCAAGAAATAGTGGCCCCGAAGAGGGAAAATGAAAGATTTTGATGAAATCCCAAAACCAAAAGCTAACCCCAAAGATCCTAGACCCTAGGTTCAAGGTCAAGCATGAACCTGACTAGGTCAAGATCAAGCTCGATCCTAACCTAGTCAAGATTGAGGTCAACTTTGACCCCATAAGGTCAACTTTGACCTTATGGTCAAAAACGTTAGGTTCATAGTCCAAAATGCTAGGAAAATGCTAGGAAGAAATGGAAAATGGGGTAGATCAGAGGAAAAACTAGATCAAAGCCAAATATCAATTCAAGGCATTTGACATGACCCCAAACCACTTACTTGGAGGGATAAACACTCTTACCATGGAATTGCTCCCATTTTAAGATGATACATTAAGCACCCACTTTAGAAAGGGTATGGACTCGATGTAAACTCTTGGTAAAGGAGATCATAAAGAAAAAGATAATTTTTATTGAAATCAAAGGGACAAAGGAATCCTCAAGCCCCCAAGGACTCTTTTCTTTGTCAAATCCAAGATTTCAATAAGAGAGACATCACTAAAGAATAGAGAGAAAAGGAGAGAGAGGAGTGGTTAGCTCGCCCAGTAAGATGTGTGTATCTCACTATAAACCACAAAGAGGATAGGATGGCCCAACAAGAAAATAGTTGATAGTCACCCTATAATGTTGTGCACCTTCTAGCAGTTTTGTGCATGTATGTAGTGCATCTTCTCATAGCTTTTGGAATACCCATATATCCACCTTCTTGTATCACTATGACTATGAAATGCGTGTCTCCTCAGGATTTAGCAACTTATGTGCATTACCTTAGAAATATTTAGCATATAGATGCATGTCTTTTCAGGATTTACAAACTTATGTGTGTTACCTTCCAAGATTTAGCATATTGAAAAATTTGACAAATGCGTGTCTCCTCAAGATTTAGTGACTTATCTGTGTTACATTTGGAAGATTTAGCATATTTGAAATTGACAATGTGTGTCCCTTCAGGATTTAGCAACTTATGTGCATTACCTTCTGAGATGTAGCGTGCTGAAAAAACAAAAGGTTAGAACAAAAATACATAATATAGAATGAGGGAGGCTGTATATATGCCCCCCTCCTTAATATGGGAAAAACATACTATTTTGACATGTTAAGGAAAGAAAAGAACAAGGATAAAGCCTTCTTCAACATCAAGACAATATCCATAGACAACACCCTATCCAACCCAATAAGGTCTCAACTCCTATGAGGCCATGGAAGGGGCGAATGCAAAGGGACATAATGCAAGAAGTGAAAAAGTAATCCTTGTGAGGGATAGCACACTATTCAGCTTCCAAGGTGAGAGATTTATCCACCATGGAAACCCAATATCAAACAATGAAATAGGTTGTGATCAAGGACAAAGATCATCAATGCAAACCAAAATGTTCATGTATGATTGGATATCACATAATAGATATATACTACTTAACCAAGGAAAAAGGTGAATCCCGGAAAGATAGAAAAGAAGGAAATGAAATCCTTACCCCCTAAGTGTAGGAACAAGGATGGAAGGAGACCTATTATATTGCTTGCAAGATGATGTAAGACAATGAGCCCACAAGTATTATGCTATCATTGTTTACATAATGTGGAGCTCCATAATAGGAATATGAATGTTATTTAGAGAAAATAGGATTGAAATACAACTCATTGCCACATGATATATAAATAACATTACTATCAATGAGTTGGCTAATCTTATAATGTAAAGATTGAAATTCATTAGTAGAGTGATCATGAAATCTATGATATAAACAAAAAGGAAGAGTCTTCTAGTAATCATCTTAGAACGAAGGAGTTTAGGAAAAAGAATTTCTTGGTCAAATTCCTTCATAGTTTCAACATGTTTTGAAGTGTTATTTGAGATGTTATTTTTATTGATTTGTTGTCAAGGATTAAATCCCAATCCATCAGAATGCTCATGCCCCCCAGTGTGTCATTTGAATTCCCTATTTATGCTTACCACATCCTTGAGCATTAAATCCTTGTTTAACTAGTAAGTGATAACCAGGACCATAACGAGAAGCCATATCAGAAGAAGTCAATGGAACTTTAGTAGTCACTATATCATCATTATTAGGTTTGACATGTTCATTGTGGGTGGAAGCAGTGACAAAGTTATTACAAAGGGGTTTAGATGTAAAAACTTGTTGTTCAAACTCTCTTTGTTTCTTCATAAAATCAAGATCATTAACCTTGTACTCTCCAATAAAGGTAGGAGTAAAATCCAAGGTTCCCCAATCATCACTAGGAAGAGCATTAGAGGAAGGAGGATTACTATTAGAAATAGGAGTAGTGTGAGTTTGAATATTAAGACAAGGATAAGATGCATCATCCGCATGAAGTGTATACATCATGTTGTTATGTATAAACTTTACTTTATGGTGGAAGAGGAACATGACATTGAGAAGGTGGTAAAGAAGTAGAAACAATCGGATTAGGTTGAGGGTTATTCTAGCTATGATATGTGTGAGCTATCAAGTCTTGGTCATTGAAAGACTCTAAAGACTCCATAGGTTTACCTTTGATAGTGATGCAAGGACAACCTTTGACATTCAACAAGGGTTTAGAATAAACCATTTTAGTTGTCTCAACACTACAAATAGATTCGCAAGAAGGAAGAAAAGAGGACATCCTACGAGGAGATGAGGTAAGATCTTAATTCTCCATAGGATCATCACTAAAAGGCAGAGCATTAAGGGAATTCATATCATTCTCCACTAATGCCTCATCACTAGAAGGAATCTCAAATGGAGGAAATATATCGATAATGTCATCTTCTTTCACTAAAATGTCTACATGTGTTTTACAAAAAGATTTATCATCATGTATCAATATGTCATCTATTAATAAATTACCCTCTTGTATCAAAGCATCTTTGCGAGGAGAGGATAAATCAATGTCATTATGAAAGGGATCATCCAAAATGGTTTCATGAGGAAGAGAGTAATAAACATCCAAAGCCAAAGGTTCAACCCAAATAGGAGGATTATCATCCCTACTAATAAAGCACAATTTAGGATCCCTAGAGGGGAAATAAGGTAAACTATATTCTAAAGTAGGCTCATAAAAAAGACATGTATTAGGAGAAGAATTAACATCAATCCCCAACTCATCTTGATAAAGATAAATATGATGGAGAGACAGATTAAAGTCATATTCTTTCTCTAATACATCCTTACAAGGTAATTCAAGAGAGGACAAATCATAATCACACGCACTAGATAAAGTCTTTTTAGGTGTAACATCATGCAATGGTAAGGTAAGAGGAGAATGTTGTGTAATCCCAAAAGTTATAGAAGAGTGTTTGGAAAAAACTTGAAATAAGTTGTGCAACATGATAACAAATAAAGAAGTGCATAGAAAATAGATCTAGATATATCCCAATGCATTCAAATGAAACTTATAACCATGAAAATGAAATCAAACACAATAGGGCATCTAATTCCACAAAAGAAAGAGTTGTCATAAACGGGTTCACCAAAATGTATAGTGAAAGTGAACACACAAGGGAATACAAAGGAAGATCTAACACAATAGAGCATCTAAATCCACAAAAGAAAGGAGGGTAAGTGTGTCGGGTTCACCAAAATGTATAGGATAAAATAGTGTATGGGGTCCTAGAACAATGGTTTGCATATGAAAGAGACCCCAAAACCAATAGTTTACATATACATGAGATTGTATTGATATAGAAAGTAAATATAGATGACAAATATTGAAATGAAGAGATAAAGGGACTTACCTCTGAAAAAGAATCAGCTGAAAACCCTATCAAACGATCTAAAAACCTATTAATTGTCACACTATTGAACCGAAACTATGAGATCTACAAAACCCAGAAATATTTTTCTGAGATGAGATCAGGTAGACCTTGACCCTGATAAAAGGTCAATGTCGACCTAAAGATTTTGAAGGTCGACTTTCACTTTGTTCATGGATCTCGGAAGTTTAGTGAAAAGTGTATCTAGATTTGTACTTTAATTCTCTGTCCCACACCTATACCAACAAGAAAAATGATTTTGTTTGTTGGGGGGAAGGGGTTTGCCTCAGTCAAACCCCAATTTAGGAATTAACCTTGAAATTGATTTGAAATTACCGGAATAAACAAAGTAAATGGAACAATTCACCATCCTTGAGTTGAAACCCTTGTGGAGAATTTGAATCCTTGAATCCACAAGAATGGATGAATGTATAATCAAATATAGGATCTTTCCAATCAATTTTCTTTAGATCTTCAACACCAATCTTGAATGGATCTTGAATTTGGAAGAGGCTTGAATAGAAATGAAGGAATCTTCAACAAGAAATCTCCATAGAGCTTGAATCCTTCAATGGCTTCTAATGGATCTCCTTGATGAATTGAATGCTTGATCTTCTTTCTTTCTTTCGCTTGAGAGCTTGAGAGATTATGAGATGAGATTTGTGATTGAAAAACTTGATGGAGAAAATGAGAGAGGAAGGCTCCCTTTTATAATGATCTAGGGCACAAGAGGGGCCTTGTAGAAAACAATAATTAAGGGCCCATGGCACAAAACTCTAGAGAGGTGCACATGGAGATGAAATTAAATTAAAGTCTTGAGACAAAACTCTAGGAGGGGACCACCCTTAATATATATATATATATATATATATATATATATATATATATATATATATATATATATATATATATATAATAATTATTTAAAAGCCTTGTTACAAAATTTGAGGTAAGGCTAACCCCGAAGTTAATTTGAGCATTAGGCACAAAACTCAAGAAACCCTAATCTCCAATAATAAATTAGGTATCCTATACAAATATCAAGAAAGGTCCACCTCAAATAGTAATTTGAGAATTTGACACTTAATCCAAGAAATAGTGGCCCCAAAGAGGGAAAATACAAGATTTTGATGAAATCCCAAAATTGGAAGCTAACCCCGAAGATCTCGGACCCTAGGGTCAAGGTCAAGCTCAAACCTGACTAGATCAAGATCAAGGTCAATCCTCACCTAGTTAGGATCGAGGTTGACTTTGACCTTATGTTCAAAAACCTTAGGTTCATAGTCCAGAATGCTAGGAAAATGCTAGGAAGAAGTGGAAAATGGGGTAGAATAGGGGAAAAGCTAGATCCAAGCCAAATATTCATTTAAGATGTTTGACATGACCCCAAACCACTTACTCAGATGGCTAAATGCTCTTACCATGGAAGTGCTTCCATTTTAAGGTAATACATTAAGCCCCCACTTTAGCAAGAGTATGGACTTGATGCAAACTCTTGGTAAAGGAGATCATAAAGAAAAAGATAATCTTATTGAAATAAAAGGGACAAAGGAATCCTCAAGCCCCTAGGGAATCTTCTCTTCATCAAATTGAAGATTTCAATAAGAGAGAAATCACTAAAGAACAAAGAGAAAAGGAGAGAGATGAGTGGTTAGCTCGCCTAGTAAGATGTGTGTATCTCACTGTGAACCACAAAGAGGATAGGATGGCCCACCAAGAAAACACTTGATAGTCACCCTATAATGTTGTGCACCTTATGATAGCTTTGTCCATGTATGTAGTGCATCTTCTGATGGCTTTTGGAATACCCATAGATCCACCTTCTTGTATCACTATGAATATGAAATGCTTGTCTCCTGAGGATTTAGCAACTTATGTGCGTTACCTTCAAAAGATTTAGCATATAGATGCATGTATTTTCAGGATTTAGCAACTTATGTGCATTACCTTCCAAGATTTATCATATTGAAAATTTTGAAAAATATGTGTCTCCTTAGGATTTAGCAACTTATGTACGTTACCTTCAGAATATTTAGCATATTTGAAATTGGAAATGCATGTCCCTTTAGGATTTAGCAACTTATGTGCATTACCTTCATAGATTTAGAATGTTAAAAACCAAAAGGTTAGAAAAAAAATACATAATATAGAATGAGGGAGGCTGTATATATGCCCCTCCAAAATTAATTTGAGCATTAGGCACAAAACTTGCAAAAGGCTAATTGATGTAAGGATAAAACTTCTAGGCTTAGTTTTCTACTCCCACCAAGAGATTTCTCTTATCTCCTAGTATGATATGCTTCTATAGGATTTCCTAATAGGTTTAGATAATTAAATAAGTCCTATTCACTCTTTAATACAAGAGTCACACCTTGAAAACTCCACCTTGGATGATCCACACCTTAATTTTGGTTCTCTTTCTCACTTTCACTTAGATGGATGTAAGTGCCGAATCCACTAAAACTTCAAAAATTTCAAAATTCATTGTGGGGACCTTCTTTAAATTGATTTAAATAATATTCCATCCCATTTGAATTATTTTGGAAGGCTCTTGGCTCATAGGTTTATCGAATTCAAGATTTCATCAAAAGAGACCTTAATTTTAGGCCTATTTCTAGTAGCCTTTTTTAATGGCATTTTCCCTTTCTTGACCAAAATCTCCAAACAACCTTCAAAAATAACTTTTGATATGGGTACCCATTTGGCTTAAATTGAATATTTTTAAGGTCTAAGGGTTTGAAACCTTTCCGTACACCTCCTTCCTAATATCAAGGAGAAACAAGGCTAAAAGGCCTAGTTTCTAGGATAGCCTGTCTAGGATTGATGAAAATTTCTCAAAACCTATCCTAATGTATTGGTATGACTTCCCAATGCTTAGGATTGATAAATAACATTAAAAAATACCATAAAAATTCTTGGGGATGTACTGTACTTCCCATTCCCCACATGAAATGACTTGATTTCTCCCTATCAAGCCTCTAACCGGGTATGTCTAACTCGCCTAGGGCCTGATCATAAAGCTATCTCCCTTGATCATGACACTTCCTAACTTTAGATAAAATATTTAAAGAGGCCCAAATTGAATATTCAACCACTTATTTTTTGTTTCCATGGTTGAATCTCACGTGGGATCCATTTTTACAAAATATGTCATAGTGTGACCAAAAGAAGAGTCCTGAACTAAAACAACTTGAAAAATATGATAAATATACTCTAAACCCTTAACACATAAAATGAAAAAGTATTAAAAATTACTATAGAACATGACTCAACCACTGTATCGATTCATTTCTAGTTACAAGTATAACTTTTCCTTCAAAAATAGAGATATCACTTCAAAATAGAATTGCAGAACTCATTCTATTAACTCAAACTTTTTTACAATATGAAACCAATGCTTGGAGATTCAAGCCATAACTCCATTATGTGTCTCCTCCACTATACTAACTTCTTGACTTGGCTAGAGTCAAGTACAAGCCAAAAATTGACTAACTAGTAGAGGTTAGCCTAGGTGCTCCTGCACCATCCTCCCCAAAATAAGAAGTTTAATCCACCCTTGGATTGATGAGGCTAAGATCAATTACCAATGTTTTGAACTTTGTTTCTTTGACCCAAATAGGATCAGTATCATTCTTCCCATACCTTTGAATGAAGTGATCCTTATACTCTTTATGTATGGTTTTCTTGTAGGTCCTTGTGTGTAGTACACTATCTTCCCCTATACCTACAGTAGTAGGAAGTTGAAGATCGCCCACATCCTTGATCACCTCATTGATGTTTTGGTCATTTTTTTGTGGTGGTCCCTTGTAATGGACAAGGTCTAAAACATTAAATATATTGGATAATCCACTATCCTCCGGCAGGTCTATCTTGAAGGCATTGTCACCATACTTTTCCAATATAGGACATGGTCCTATCCTCCTCATTTGCAGCTTATGAGGGACTCCTTTTGCCAACTTGGATTTTGTTAAAAGGTAAAGTCCACCAAGATAACTAAGAGGGGGGGTGAATTAGTTATCAAATAATTATAACCTTTATCAACTTCAACGGCATTTAACCATGTAAGCAATGTAATTACCAACCATAGAAAGATATTCATACACAATAACACAATAAAACAAGATATGTTGACTAGGGAGCCTCTTGATCAAAGAGTAAACCCTAGTGGGAATGATGCCCAAAAAGGATACACTAATATGAATATTCATTGTGAAAGGATAGAATCTATTAGGAATCTTATGAAATACATTCAATACATATGAATCCCTGTTAAAAGATTCTAACCTTGTTAGGAGTTATGGAAGACAGAAGGAACCACTGCCCAAATAGCTTCAGGGTAAGATCACTGAACACACTGTCCAAATGACCTTAATATTGTTCAATATAATAATATGAAATATGTTACCTTCTTACTATTCCAAACTGCACTCTCTGCTACACCAGATCTCAATTCCAGATCTCTATACTTCACATGTCTTCCTTCACAATTTTGCTTTCACAACTTCATTAGCTCTTTTCTTCACGTCATGCTTACATTCGCATTCAACCATACCATTCTCACACTTATTTTAAATTGATAATATTATTCCTTTCATATCCAATAAAGAAAAAAATTCCTTCCTTTATACCACACTCAAATAATTACAAATGAGTCGGCACACAAATACAAAATAAAATTTTCCACACACTACATCAGAATTACACAAAACTATCAGCTTCCAGATGTAATAACTCTTCACTCATGTGACCTCAAAGTTTTCACTATGAAACACATCATAATCAATGTGTCTCAACCTTCCCTTTAACTATGCAAAATTAGATTCCATTGCGATTAGGAGATATCATCCGATTTCCACAAACTGCTACTCAGGAACACTGCCTGAATACTACTTCCACAAAAATGCTCATAACTTTTATGAATAAAAGATTTTTTGTCTATGCTCTTAACCATAGATAAATAACATATCAAAGAATATAACCTCAACATTGAATAGCTATATTTTCAATATCCCATGTGCACTAATGAAAACACTGTCTGCTTCTCTGCTAGTCTCCAAAAGATCATTGTGTTGACATCAATGACAATCATAGTCATGAATGCAACAACTACTACATAATGACTACCAACATCTAGCATTCATTCCTAACAATCTCCCCCATTGACATTGATGGCAACATATATGAAAAACATCCAATGTTCCAAAAATCCAATACTGCAACACTGCTTCTCTAACAAACATTTCAAATCTTGCTTCGTTATCCTATTCAGTTCTCTCCAACAGATAGTACAAGTGGTTTTTCATGTACACTTCTCCCCCATTGACATCAATGATAGAAATTTCATCACTATGTCAACAACAACTCAATGTCAATAGACAATGTTTAGAAAAATACATTCACAAGAGTCCTCATGACTCAACTCACATACTCCCCCATAGAGGAAGTACCAACATCCAAGCCAGAAGAAAGATAGGGCTCATATACCACTGGATGGATGTAACCAACTACATCATTACTCAAAAGTAGGCTGGGGCATAACCCCAAGCATACCTCTCAGATACTCAAATGTATCCTTAGGAAAAGGCTTTGTAAATATGTCTACCATCTGTTCCTTTGTGCTTATGTACTCTAGTCTGACTTCTTTTTCAGAAACTTTCTCTCTTACAACATGATACTTGATCTCTATATGCTTAGTCTTAGAATGTAAAATAGGATTCTTATACATACTAACTATACTGGTGTTGTCGCAATGTATGACAACAAGCTCAACAAACCTAATTCCAATATCCTTTAGCATCTTCTCCATCCAAATTATCTGGTTGATATTGTTTGTTGCTGCTACATACTCTACTTCTGTTGTGCTCTATGAAATAAAATTTTGCTTCTTGCTTATCCAAGAAACTAATCTTCCTCCAAGCTAAAAGGCTCCAGCACTGGTGCTTTTCTTGTCATCAACACTACCTCCCCAATCAGCATCTGTATATGCACATAGGGTAAAATCATTAGATTTTTCATACCACAATCTATAGTCCATTGTACCTCTTAAATATCTCAGTATCATCTTTACTACTACATAATGTGACTCTCTAGGTTCAGCTTGAAAAATTGCTATTATTCCAACTGAATGTTGTATATCTGGTCTAGTATGTCTTAAGTACTACAATCCTCCAATCATGGATCTATATTTCTTCTGCTCAACTATCGGTGTTTCATCTTTGCTAGATGGTTTATGTCTTGTAACCATAGGTGTTCCAACTAGTTTATAGTTCTCCATTCCAAATCATTTCAGAAAATCATTCAAGTACTTTGTCTGACATACAAAGATACCATCAATATTTTTTGTTATCTATAATCCCAAAAAGTATTTCATCTCATCAATCATACTCATTTCAAATTTAGTCTTCATTTCATCAGCAAATTTGTCACTAGCTTCATCTTCTCCTCCAAAGATAATGTCATCAACAAAAATAACTATAATCAACAAACAATTTTCAATTTCTTTTGTATACAAATTGCTATCATCTGTTCCTTTAGTAAATCCCAATTTCAAAAAATACTTATCCAATCTAGCATACCAAGTTCTAGGTGCTTTCTTTAGTCCATATAATGGTTTTTTTGGTTTACATGCCATGTCTCCTTCTTGAGTCAAAGGAAAACCTTCAGGCTGCTCAATGTAGACTTCACATCCATCTGATACACTTTGAATTTCTTAAAATATGCATAGGCCAAGAACATTCTTACTGCTTCAATTCTTGCCACAGGTGAAAAAGTTTCTTCATAGTCAATTCCTTCTTGCTACGAGTATCATTTACAAACTAATCTTGCTTTGTTTCTTACTACTTCTCCTTGTTCATTCATCTTGTTTCAAAATACCCATTTAGTTCCAATCACATTCTTTTCTTTAGGTCTAGGGACCAATTCCCATATCTTTTTCTTTTCAATTTGATCTAGTTCTTCTTTCATAGCATTAATCCAATGTTCATCTTCACAAGCTTCACTAGTAGATTTAGGTTAAATTTGAGAAATTAAACATAAATGTACCTTATTTTGAGTCAGAACTCCTTTGTCCAAACTTCTAATAACTTGTTCAATAGGATCTTGTCTTGATATATACCTGTTTGGTGTCATAGTTACAGATCTTGCTTCAACTATAGATTCTTCTCTAGATTCCTCTCCGATTTCTTCTGCAGGACTCTCATTCAGTAATTCACTATCAGTCTCATAGAATAATTTAGTAGTTTCAATGTTAGGCTGAGGATGAGGTTCTTCATGAGATTCATGGTCAAGCATTCTTTCCTAAATTTTAAACTTCTCATCAACTTTAACATTTGTGCTTTCAAAAATAGTTTTAGTTCTCTTATTGTAACATCTATATGCTTTTCTCTTCAAAGAATATCCAAGAAAAATACCTTCATCACTTCTAGGATCAAACTTTCCAATATCATCATCTCTCTTTATATAACATTTGCTTCCAAAAATTCTAAAATACTTAACTGAGGGTGCATGTCCAAACCATAATTCATAAGGTGTCTTGTTTGTGTTTGCTCTGATTTGTACTTTGTTCATTGTATATACTATTGTATTCACTGCTTCTCTCCAAAATGTCATTGCCAAATCATTCTCAAATAGCATAGCTCTTTCTACTTCAGTCACTAGCCTATTTCTTCTTTCTATAATACCATTTTGTTCAGGTGTTCTAGGGGTTGAAAATTGTCTCTTAATACCATTCACTTCACAAAAAGTGTTAAACTCTCTAGAAGTAAATTCTCCACGTCTATTAGATCTCAAACATTTAATCCTCATTCCAGATTCATTCTCAACTTTATTCTTAATGATCTTAAACTTATCAAATGCTTCAGATTTTTCTTTCAGAAATGCAATCCACATCATTCTTGTAAAATCATCAACAACAATCATAAAATACCTTTCTCCATAGAATCCTCTAGTCCTAGTAGGACCATTCAAGTCTGTATGAACAATCTCCAACTTTTCTACCGATGTGAACTTCTTACTAGGAAATGAACTTCTCTTTTACTTAGCCATCACACATTCTTTGTAAATCATGTTAGTAGGCATCATAAGTTTAGGAGATCCCTTACTGCAAGTGTAGTACTTACTTTCAAAATCTTATCAAAGTTTATATGACAAAACCTTCTATGCCACAACCAACTATCATCAATTTTAGTAATCAAACATGTCATCTCGGTAGGATTCAACTAAAATACATTACCTCTTGTTCTAGATCCAGTTCCAATTAGATTTCCATCTTTATCCTTTATCACACAAGTTTTCTCAGTAAACCAAACTTGATATCCTTTATCAACTAACTGTCCAACACTCAAAAGATTATGTTTCAATCCATCAACAAAGTAAACATCATCAATATTAGTCTTTCCATCAAGAGTAATAGATCATATACCTTTAATGAAACAAGGTGCATTGTTACCAACTCTAACAATTCCTCCATCATAGTTGTTAAAATTTATGAACTTCTTCATGTCACCAGTCATATGATGTGAACAACCACTATCTATAATCTAGTCAAATTTCTTTTCAACTTGGGAAACTAATGCTTTTTCTTCCTTAATATCAGATTCAGAATTTTCTTCTTTAATTGCTACAAATCCTATTTCATCATTAATCTCAGTATCACTTTCACTCAAAGTTCTTTCTATACTAGCTTCAAGATCTTTATCATTAGCATAATAAAATTCCTTAGATCTTCTAGGCTTAAAATTATTTCTGTACATCTTAACTGTCTTAGGACACTTAGATGCAAAATGACCATATTCTTGGCAAGTCCAACATTTAAAATTTTTCTTACTATCTGGTTCTCTTTTCACAAGCAAGGCAATACCTTCTTCAATCTTCTTATCTTCTTCATTTCTAGATTTGCTGCTGCTGGCATAATCTCCACTCACACTGGTACTTCTTGACAAAGTAGGATGAATATTAAGAGAATTGAATGCTGTCTCCATTCTAGGTAAGTCTCCTAATACCCTCAGGTTCATTTTTGTTGCTTCCAATCTTCTAAGAAGAGTCTCTCTTGTAAATTCTGTAATACAAGGTCTAACTTCTTCAATCATATGTGTTATCTTCTTAAATACAGGAGTCAATTTCCTTAGAATTTTCCATATCACTTCATTCTCTATCTTTGTTCCTCCACAAGCTTTTATTCCTACAATAATTTCTGACATTCTACCAATATAGCTTCTAACAGATTCATCTTCCATCATTCTTATATCTTCAAATGCACATATACAATTATGTAATCTAGCTCTCTTTTCATTTTCATCACCTTAAAAAGTAGAGTGTAAAGCTTTCCAAATTTCATGGGCTTTTGTTAAACATTTTACCTGACTATATTCATTCTCTAGAAGTGCTATCAAAAGTGCTTCTCTGGCAAGTATGTTACACATGAATAGATCTAGCTCATATTTAGATCCTGTCTTAAGATTATCTTCTCCAATGATAGTCTTCTCATTATTTGTAATCAACCAATAACCTAGTTCTAAACATAGTAGATGTGTCTTCATCTTCTCTTTTCAGCTTTCAAAATTTACTCCATCAAACTTAGGGCTTTCTTTTTTGAAATTCACCATGGATCTCCTTAAGCTATTAAACTTTTCTTTCAAGGAGCTATTGCTCTGATACCAATTGTTAGAAAGTAAAGTCCACCAAGATAACTGAGAGGGGGCGGGGGGTGAATTAGTTTTCAGATAATTATAACCTTTATCAACTTCAACAACATTTAACCATCTAAGCAATGTAATTACCAACCATAGAAAGATATTCATACACAATGACATAATAACACAAGATATGTTGACTAGGGAACCTCTTGATCAAAGAGTAAACCCTAGTGGGAATGATGCGCACAAAAGATGCACTAATATGAATATTCCTTATGAAAGGATGGACTTTGTTAGGAGTCTTATGAAATACATTCAGTACATATGAATCCCTGTTAGGAGATTTTGAATCCCTGTTAAAAGATTATAACCCTGTTAGGAGTTATGGAAGACAGAACGACCCACTACCCAAACAACTTCAGGGTAAGATCACTTAACACACTGTCCAAATGACCTTAATATTATTCAGTAGAATAATATGAAATATGTTACCTTCTTACTATGCCATACCATACTCTCTACTACACCAGATCTCAATTCCAGATGTCTATACTTCACATGTCTTCCTTCACAATTTTGCTTTCACAACTTCATTAGCTCTTTTCTTCTCTTCATGCTTACATTCGCATTCAACCATACCATGCTCACACTTCTTTGATAGTGATAATCTTATTCCTTTCATATCCAATAAAGTAAAACATTCCCTCCTTTATACCACACTCAAATAATTACAAATGAGTCGGGACACAAATACAAAATAAAAGTTTCCACACGCTGCATCAGAATTACACAAAACTATCAGCTTCCAGATGTAATAACTCTTCACTCATCTGACCTAAAAGTTTTTTCTATGAACCACATCACAATAAATGTGTCTCAACCTTCCCTTTAACTAGGAAAATCTAGATTCCATCCTGATTAGGAGATATCATCTGATTTGCACAAACCACTACTCAGGAACACTGCCTGAATACTGTTTCCACAAAAATGCTCATAACTTTTATGAATAAATGAATTTATGTCTGCACTCTTAACCATAGATAAATAACATATCAAAGAATATAACCTCAACATTGCATAGCTATATTAGCAATATCCAATGTGCGCTAATCAAAACATTGTCTGCTTCTCTGCTAGTCTCCAGAAGATCACTATGTTGACATCAATGACAATCATAGTCATAAATGCAACAACAATTGCTACAAAATGATTGCCAACATCTAGCATTCATTCCTAATATATTTTTTCAAGTGTATCATAACAAGATCACCAACTTTGAACTCCACTAACCTTCTACTTTCATCTACCTCGGCTTTGTGCTTGGTGGTGTTGTCTACTAATGTCTTCCTTGTTGTTTCATGAACTTCTTGCATACCAAATGCAAAGTCATCAGCATATGCACTTGCCTTGAATCCATCTTTTAAATCTCTCAACTCATAGATTCCTCTAGTATGTAGGCCATATACAATTTCAAATGGACTCTTCCCGGTTGATCTATTAATAGTATCATTATAGGCATATTCAGCTTTCCCAATCAATTGATCCCATTGCTGACCATACTCCTTAGTGAGGCATCTTAGAAGGTTTCCAAGGCTCCTATTTACAACCTCTATTTGACCATCAATTTGGGGATGGTAGGCTGACCCAAAAGATAAGTTAGTGCCCAATCTTTGCCAAAGATTCTTCCAAAAATGACTCATAAATTTTGTGTCTCTATCTGAAACAATGCTGATTGGTAGTCCATGTATTCTCACTATCTCTTTGAAGAATAGAGATGCTATTTGAATTTCATCATGTGTAGTCTTTATGGCACATAGTGAGCCATCTTACTAAACCTATCAAGAACAACATAAACACTATCCATCCCTTCTCTTGTTTTGGGTAGCCCAACTACAAAATCCATGCTTAAGCATTCCCATGGCCTAGTAGGAATTGGTAGTGGTTGATAAAGAATAGCATTTGTAGAAGTTCCCTTGGCCTTTTGACATACTACACAACTCTCCACATACCTCCTAACATCAAGATTCATTCTAGGAAAAAAGTAAAACCTTGAAACAAGGTCTGGAGTCTTAGTGATCCCATAGTGACCACTCAGAGCACCATTATGCTTTTCTTAAATCAAATTCTCTCTAATGGAGCCTCTAGGAACACACAATTGATTTCCTTTGAACAAGATATCACTTTGCAAAGTATAATCAACATATTTACTATGAAAATGATTCTTGTATTCAGCACATACCTTGTAAATGTTAGCAAGTCTTCATCATCTACATATAGATGCTTGAAATGATCTATCCCCATACATTTCAACTGAATATCTTGGAGTGTGAGGGTTCTTCTTGAAAATTCATCAGCCACCTTGTTTAGTACACCCTTCTTGTGCTTTATATTGAAGGTGTAGGCTTGTAGGTACTGAACCCACTTCATGTGCTTGTGACTCAACTTCTCTTGTGAATTCAGGAAGCTAAGTGCTTCATTATTTGAATACACAATGAACTCCTTGGGAAGCAAGTAGTGCCTCCATTTTTTTAGAGCTTGGACCAATGCATACATCTCTAAGTCATATGAGGAGTACTTCCTCTTAGCCTCACTTAACTTCTCATAATGGAAAGCCACCGATCTTCCCTCTTGTCTTAGAATAGCCCCAATTGCTACATTGCTAGCATCACATTCAATGGTGAGTAGCTTCCCAAAGATTGGAAGCACCAAAATAGGTTGGGTAGCTATCCTCTCCTTCAACAACTCAAAGCTCTTATCAGTATTTTCATTCCACACAAACTTAGTTTTCATTCCTCCTTTGATAGTGTCTAACATAGGAGCACAAATTGCACTAAATTGTCTAATAAAATTCCTATAGTATTGTGCAAGACCATGAAAACTCCTTACCTTAGTTTCTGACCTTAGAGTAGGCTAATTCATGATAGCCTTTACCTTGCTCTTATCCATTTTTAGATTGCCATGAGATAAAACAAACCCAAGATATACCAATTCTGATTTGATGAACTCACACTTCTCCAAATTGATCATCAACCTTTGTTCATATAGATTCTTAAAGACAATGTTAAGGTGCTCCAAATGCTCACTCTTTGTCTTGCTAAAAATTAGTATATCATCTAGCTATACAACTACAAACTTGCCTATGTAGTCCTTGAGTACTTCATTCATGAGCCTCATGAATGTAGAGGGGGCATTTGACAATCCAAATGGCATGACAAGCCATTCATATAGCCCTTCATTAGTTTTGAAGGCTGTCTTCCACTCATCTCCTTCATGGATTCTAATTTGGTGATAGCCACTCTTCAAGTCTGTCTTGCTATAATACCTTGCTTCGCCTAAACAATCCATTAAGTCTTCAATCCTAGGGATAGGGAACCTATATCTTATGGTTATCCTATTGATATCCCTTGAGTCATTACATAGCCTCCAAGTTCCTCCCTTCTTAGGTTCAAGTACGGTGGGTACAACACATGGACTAAGACTCTTTCTAATTAGGCCTTGGTCTAAGATTTCTTGTATTTGCCTTGCTATTTCCTCATTTTGTTGAGAGGTCATCTTATGGGCTGCCTTGTTAGGTAGGGTAGCTCCTGGGATAAGGTCTATCCTATGAATTATGGCTCTTTGAGGGGGTAAGGCTGAAGGTTGACCATCACTTACAATGCCTTGGTAAGTCTACAACATACCTTGAATCTCCTTTGGTAATTCAATCTTCTTAGTCACCTTGTCTTCACCACCTTCTCTTGGTTTCAACACCAATGCATACCCTATGCCTTCACTCTGTTCCATGGTTTGTAGGAACTCTTTTTCATCTACCATAAGAACATTTGGACCTGATGTCTTTACTTCAGCATCCTCCAACAATGACTAAATTTTGAAGGTTGTATTATCCTTCTTGAAAGAATAGGAATTCTTTCCTCCATCATGCATGGCTTGGTGATCAAATTGCCATGGTCTACCTAGGAGAAAATGACATGCATCCATAGGCAACACATCACATAAAACTTTGTCTTTGTACCTTCCAATGGAGAACTCCACCCATGCTTGCTCATTCACTAACACATGTTGACCCTTATTGAGCCAAGTAACCTTGTAAGGATTGGTATGGGATATCCTTTTCAATTTGAGCTTGTTGACTACTTCTTCTAACACTATATTATTAGTAGAGCCTAAATCAATAATGACCCTACATACTTTCCCCATAATCTTGCATTTGATCCTAAACAAAGATCTTCTTTGGCTTGACTCCTCCTTCACCGGTTCCTTGATTAGAGTCCTCCTCATCATGAGGTTCTCTCCTTCCTCTAAAGTTAATGGAATCTCAGAATGTTTATCTTCTACATTTGTGTCTTCATGAACAAGGTTAGCTCTCTTATCACCTCCTTGTGATGAGCCACCTTTCTCAGGGAATCTATAGGCAGGGTGCCCCATTTGATTGCAATGGTAGCATTTCATATTGGCAAAATAATTGCCTCTTCCTCCTTGTGATGAGCCACCACTTCTTCCTCTAAAGCTAGAGTTAGAATTTCTTCCTCTACCACCTCTATTTGAGCTTCCTTCTTTCTACTCACTTAATTTTACCTCACCTTGAGCTCTTGAATCATAACTTCTTCCACCATAGCCACCTCTTTAACCTTTAGTATCCTTGCCTTTACCTTTGCCTTTGGAGCTCTCTTGCTTTCTCTTTCTCTTCTCCTCTATCTTCAAGGCCATTTGATAGAATTACCTAATGCATTTGAAGTTCACTAGGATCATCTCTTCTTGAATAGACCATTTGAGGCCATTCAAATACCTTGCTATCTTGATGCTCTCATCTTCAACTACCTTGGACCTCAAACACAATTTTTGAAACTCCTCGATATATTCTTGGACATCCAAATATTTTTGCCTAAGATTGTGTCTCCTTCTATGCATTTGGACTTCATAGTCATCAGGAAGATATGTTTGCTTAACTTTGGATACCATACCCTTCCATGTCTCAATAGGACCTTTACCATCCTTTTCCCTCTTGGTTTGCAAAAACTTCCACCAAGTAAGAGCTGAACCTCTTAGTCTAGACTTTTCCACCATTACCTTTTCTACTTCAAAGATACCATCACATTCAAAATGGTTCTCAATGCTATCTATCCAATCCATAACTAAATTTGGATCCATTTGTCCACTAAAAGGTGGAACACCTTCTAAAGCCTTGCCACTCAATGCTTTCAATGCTTTCAAGAATGGCTCTTCAGGAAGAATAGGGTCAAGAGCTGGTGCTTCTTCCTCCAAATCCAATTCTTTCACCTTTGCTTCAACTTCTTCTTTAAGGTCAATCTTGTCTTTGACCCTTTCAAATTTGTCTTGGACTTCACCCAAGAGCTGCTCCATTTGAGCTAGTCTTTGCCTTAACAATTTGTTATCCTCTTCTTGCTCCTCAACCTTCTTTTCTAGTTCAGCATTAGTCACCATGTCTCTAGCTGGTGTATTCTCTCCTACTGATTCAGAAGATTAATGCATTAACCACAATCTTGATCAACCAAGCTCTGATACCAATATGATGTAAGGATAAAACTCTTCGGCTTATTTTTCCACTCCCACCAAGAGATTTCTCTTATCTCCTAGTATCCTATGATTCTATAGGATTTCCTAATAGGCTTAGATCATTAAATAAGTCCTTTTCACTCTTTAATACAAGAGTCACACCTTGAAAACTCCACCTTGGATGATCCACATCTTAATTTTGGTTCTCTTTCTCACTTTCACTTAGATGGATCTAAGTGCCAAATCCACTAAAACCTCAAAAATTTCAAACTTCATCATGGGGACCTTATTCACATTGATTTCAATCATATTAAATCCCATTTGAGTGATTTTGGAAGGTTCTTGGCCTATTTCTAGTAGCCTTTTTTAATGGCTTTTTCCCTTTCTCGACCAAAATCTCCAAACAACCTGAAAAAATAACTTTTGATATGGATAACCTTTTGGCTTAACTTGAATATTTTTAAGGTCTAAGGCTCTGAAACCATCTATACACCTCCTTCCTAATATCAAGGAGAAATAGCACTAAAAGGCCTAGTTTCTAGGATAGCCTTCTAAGATTCATGAAAATTCCTCAAAACCTATCATAATGGATTGGTATGACTTCCAAATTCTTAGGATGGATAAATAACATGAATTAATACCATAAAAATTCATGTGGATGTATTTTACTTCCCATTCCCCACATGAAATGACTTTATTTCTCCATGTCAAGCCTCTAACCGGGTATGTCTAACTCGCCTAGGGTCTGATCATAAAGTTAGCTCCCTTGCTCATGATACTTCCTACCTTTAGATAAGATATTTATAGAGGCCCCACTTGAAGATTAAACTAGTTATTTTTTGTTTCCATGGTTGAATCTCACATGGGAGCAATTTTTACAAAATCTGTCAGAGTGTGACGAAAAGAAGAGTCCTGAACTAAAACTGTTAGAAAGTAAAGTCCACCAAGATAACTAAGAGGGGGGGGGGGGGGGGTGAATCAGTTATTAGATAATTATAAATTTTAAAATATTCAATGGAATTTAACCATGTAATAAATGAAATTACTAACCATACAAAGATATTCATACACAATGACACAATAACACAAGATATGTTGACTAGGGAACCTCTTGATCAAAGAGTAAACCCCAGTGGGAATGATGCCCACAAAAGATGTACTAATATGAATATTCCTTGTGAGAGGATGGAATTTGTTAGGATTCTTATGAAATACATTTAGTACATATAAATCCCTGTTAGGAGATTTTGAATCCCTGTTAAAAGATTCTAACCCTGTTAAGAGTTATGGAAGATAGAAGGACCCACTGCCCAAATAGCTTCAGGGTAAGATCACTGAACACACTATCCAAATAACCTTAATATTATTTAATATAATAATATGAGATATGTTACCTCCTTACTATGCCAAATAGCACTCAGTACTACACCAGATCTCAATTCTAGATCTCTATACTTTGCATGTCTTCCTTCACAATTTTGCTTTCACAATCTGTTAGGCTCTTTTCTTCACTTCATGCTTACATTCGCATACAATCAAACCATGATCACACTTCTTTCACATTTCCACTACATAAAATAAGGAAAAACATTCCTTTCTTTATACCACACTCAAATAATTACAAATGAGTTGGCAACACAATTACAAAATAAAAGTTTCCATACACGACATCAAAATTACACAAAAATTGTCAGCTTCCAAATGCAATATCTCTTCATTCATGCAACCTATAATTTTGCATTGTGAACCACATCACCATTAATGTGTCTCAAACTTCCCTTTAACTACGTAAAACTAGATTCCATGCCGATTAGGAGATATCATTTGATTTCCACAAATCACTACTCAGGAACACTACCTGAATACCACTTTTACCAAAATGCTCATAAATTTCATGAATAAATGAATTACTATTTGTGATCTAAACCATAGATATATAACATATCAAAGAGTATAACCTCAAAATCACATAGCTCCAACTGTAATATCCCACGTGCGCTAATCAAAACACTATTTGCTTCTCTACTAGTCTCCAGAAGATCACTGTGTTGACATCAATGACAATCATAGTCATGAATGAAACAAAAGCTACTACAAAATGACTACCAACATTCAGCATTCATTCCTAACAATCTCCCCCATTTTCATTGATGGCAACATAGATGAAAAACATCTAATGTTCCAAAAATCCCATACTGCAACATTACTGCACTGATGCTCTGAAAATTCTTCAAATCCTCTTCATCAATCAAATCTTGCTTCGTTATCCTATTAAGTTCTCTCCAATAGATGTTCTATATTTTTTTCATGTATACTTCTCCCCCATTGACATCAATGACAAAAATTTCATCACTATGTCAAGAACAACTCAATGTCAAAAGACATTGTTTCAGAAAATACATTCACAAGAGTCCTCATGACTCAGCTCAGATACACATACTCCCCCATAGAGGAAATACCAACATCCAATCTAGAAAAAGATAGGGCTCATATACCACTAGACATATGCAATCAACTACATCATTACTCAAAAGTAGGCTGGGGCATAACCCCAAGCATACCTCTCAGATACTCAAATGTATCCTTAGGCAAAGGCTTTGTAAATATGTCTACTATTTGTTCCTTTATGATTATGTACTCTAGTCTAACTTCTTTCTCAACAAATTTCTCTTTTACAACATGATACTTGATCTCTATATGCTTAGTTTTAGAATGCAATACAGGATTCTTAGACATACTGACTGTGCTGGTGTTGTCACAATGTATGAGAATAGACTCAACAAACTTAATTCCAATATGCTTCAGCATCTGCTTCATCCAAATTATCTAGTTACAATTGTTTGCCGCTGCTACATATTCTACTTTTGTTGTACTCTGTGAAAAACAATTCTTCTTTTTGCTAAACTAAGAAACCAATCTTCCTCCAAGAAAAAAGGCTCCTGCACTGGTGCTTTTCTTATCATCAAAACTACCTCCCCAATCAGCATTTGTATATGCATATAAGGTGAAATCATCAAATTTTTCATACCACAATCCATAGTCCATTGTGCCTCTTAAATATTTCAATATCCTCTTTACTACTACATAATGTGACTCTCTAGTTTCAGCTTGAAATCTTGCTACCATTCCAACTAAATGTTGTATATCCAATCTAGTGTGTCTTAAGTACTGCAATCCTCCAATCATGGATCTATATTTATTCTTCTCAACTAGTGGCATTTCATCTTTTCTCGATAGTTTGTGTCCTGTAACCATAGGTGTTCCAACTGGTTTACAGTTATCCATTCCAAATCTTTTCAGAAAATCATTCAAGTACTTTGTCTGGCTAAAAAAGATACCATCATTGTTCTATGTTATCTGTAATCCCAAAAAGTATTTCATCTCATCAATCATGCTCATTTCAAATTCAGTCTTCATTTCATCAGCAAATTTGTCACTAGCTTCATCTTCTACTCCAAAGATAATGTCATCAACAAAAATAACTATAACTAACAATCCATTTTCAATTTCTTTTGTGTACAAATTACTATCTGATGTTCCTTTAGTAAATCCCAATTTCAATAAATACTTATCCAATCTAGCATACCAAGTTCTAGGTGCTTGCTTTAGTCCATATAATGCTTTCTTCAGTTTACATACCATATCTGCTTCTTGAGTCAAAGGAAAACCTTCAGGCTACTCAATGTAGACTTCTTCTTCCAATTCACCATTTAGAAATGCAGACTTCACATCCATCTGATACACTTTGAATTTCTTAAAAGCTGCATAAGCCAAAAACATTCTTACTACTTCAAGTCTTGCTACTGGTGCAAAGGTTTCTTCATAGTCAATTCCTTCTTGCTGTGAGTATCCCTTACATACTAATCTTTCTTTGTTTCTTACTACTTCTTCTTGTTCATTCATCTTGTTTCTGAATACCCATTTTGTTCAAATCACATTCTTGTCTTTAGGTCTAGGAACCAATTCCCATGTCTTGTTCTTTTCAATTTGATCTAGCTCTTCTTTCATAGTATTAATCCAATGTTCATCTTCACAAGCTTCATTAGTAGATTTAGGTTCAATTTGAGAAATCAAACATAAATGTACCTTATTTCTCATCATAACTCCTTTTTCCAAACTTCTAATAACTTGTTCAACAGGATGATGTCTAGATAGATACCTGTTCAGTGTCATAGTCATAGATCTTGCTTCAACTGTAGATTCTTCTTTAGATTCTTCTTTGGTTTCTTCAGCAGTATGTTTCTCATTCAACAATTCATTGTCAGTCTCATAGAATAATTCAGTAGTTTCAATGTTAGGCTAAGGATTAGCTTCTTCATCAGATTCATAATCAAGCATTCTTTCCTAAATTTTAAACTTCTCATCAACTTTAACATTTTCACTCTCAACAATAGTTTTAGTTCTCTTATTGTAACATCTATATGCTTTTCTCTTCAAAGAATATCCAAGAAAAATACCTTCATCACTTCTAGGATCAAACTTTCCAATATCATCATCTCTCTTTATATAACATTTTCTTCCAAAAATTCTAAAATACTTAATGAAGGGTGCATGTCCAAACCATAATTCATAAGGTGTCTTATTTGTGTCTACTCTGATTTGTACTCTGTTTATTGTATATACTATTGTATTCACTGCTTCTCTCCAAAATGTCTTCACCAAGTCATTTTCAAATAACATATCTCTTGTTGCTTCAGTTACTGACCTATTTCTTCTTTCTATAATACCATTTTGTTTAGGTGTTTTAGGGTTTGAAAACTATCTCTTAATACCATTCACTTCATAAAAAGTGTTAAACTCTCTAGAAGTAAATTCTCCACCTCTATCAGATCTCAAACATTTAATCTTTATTCTAGATTCATTCTCAACTTTATTCTTAATGATCTTAAACTTATCAAATGCTTCAAATTTTTGTTTCAGAAATGCAATCCACATCATTCTTGTAAAATCATCAACAACAATCATAAAATACCTTTCTCCATAGAATCCTCTAGTCCTGGTAGGACCACTGAAGTCTGTATGAACAATCTCCAACTTCTCTACCGATGTGAACTTCTTACTAGGAAATGAACTTCTCTTCTACTTAGCCATCACACATTCTTTGAAAATCATGTTAGTAGGCTTCATAATTTTAGGAAAATCTATTACTACAAGTGTAGTACTCACTTTCACAACTTTATCAAAGTTTATATGACAAAACCTTCTATGCCATAACCAACTGTCATCAATTTTAGTAATCAAGCATGTCATCTCAGTAGGATTCAACTGAAATACATTACCTCTTGTTCTAGATCTAGTCCCAATTAGATTTCCATCTTTATCCTTTATCACACAAGTTTTCTCATTAAACCAAACTTGATATCCCTTATGCACTAACTGTCCAACACTCAAAATATTATATTTGAATTCATCAATAAAGTAAACATCATCAGTATTAGTCTTTCCATCAAGAGTAATAGATCCTATACCTTTAATGAAACAAGGTGCATTGTTACCAACTCTAACAATTCCTCCATCATAGTTGTTAAAATTTATGAACTTCTTCATGTCACCAGTCATATGATGTGAACAACCACTATCTATAATCTAGTCAAATTTCTTTTCAACTTGGGAAACTAATGCTTTTTCTTCCTTAATATCAGATTCAGAATTTTCTTCTTTAATTGCTACAAATCCTATTTCATCATTATTCTCAGTATCACTTTCACTCAAAGTCCTTTCTATACTAGCTTCAAGATCTTCATCATTAGCATAATAACATTCCTTAGATTTTCTAGGCTTGAAATTATTTCTGTACTTCTTAACTCTCTTAGGGCATTTAGATGCAAAATGACCATACTATTGACAAGTCCACAATTTAAAATTTTTCTTACCTTCTGGTTCTCTTTTCACAAGCAAGGCAATACCTTCTTCAATCTTCTTATCTTCTTCATTTCTAGATCTCCTACTACTAGCATAATCTCCACTCACACTGGTTCTTCTTCACAAAGTAGGATGAATACTAAGAGCATTGAATGTTGTCTCCATTCTAGGTAAGTCTCCTGATAACCTTAGGTTCATCTTTGATGCTTCCAATCTTCCAAGAAGAGTCTCTCTTGTAAAGTTTGTAGTACAAGGTATAACTTGTTCAATCATTTGTGTTGTCTTCTTAAATAGAGGATTCAATGTCCTTAGAATTTTCCATATCACTTCATTCTCTGTCTTTGATCCTCCACAAGATTTTATCCCTACAACAATTTATGACATTCTACCAATATAGCTTCTAACAGATTCATCTTCCATCATTCTAATATCTTCAAATGCACATATCCAATTATGTAATCTAGCTCTTTTCACATGTTCATCACCTTCAAAAGTAGAGTGTAAAGCTTTCCAAATTTCATTAGATTTCTTAAAAAAATTTACCTGACTGTATTCATTCTCTGGAAGTGCTATCAAGAGTGCTTCTCTTGCAAGTATGTTACACATGAATAGATCTACCTCATCTTTAGAACTTGTTTCAAGACTGTCTTCTTCAATTATAGTCCTATCATTCTTTGTAATCAACCAATAGCCTGGTCCTAAACACAATAGATGTGTCTTCATCTTTTCCTTCTAGCTATCAAAATTTACTCCATCAAACTTAGGGCTTTCTTTCTTAAAATTTTCCATGGATCTCCTTAAGCTGTTAAACTTTCCTTTTAATGACCTGCCGCTCTGATACCAATTGTTAGAAAGTAAAGTCCACCAAGATAACTAAGAGGGGGGGGCTGAATTAGTTATCAGATAATTATAACTTTTAACATCTTCAATAGCATTTAACCATGTAAGAAATGCAATTACTAACCATACAAAGATATTCATACACAATGACACAATAACACAAAATATGTTGACTAGGGAACCTCTTGATCAAAGAGTAAACCCCGGTGGGAATGATGCCCACAAAAGATGTACTAATATGAATATTCCTTGTGAGAGGATGGACTCTGTTAGGAGTCTTATGAAATACATTCAGTACATATAAATCCCTATTAGGAGATTTTGAATCCCTATTAAAAGATTCTAACCCTATTAAGAGTTATGGAAGACAGAAGGACCCACTGCCCAAACAACTTCAGGGTAAGATCACTAAACACACTGTCCAAATAACCTTAATATTATTTAGTAGAATAATATGAGATTTAGTACCTCCTTACTATGCCAAACCACACTCACTACTACACCAAATCTCAATTCTAGATCTCTGTACTTCACATGTCTTCCTCCACAATTTCACTTTCCCAATCTCTTAGGCTCTTTTCTTCACTTCATGCTTACATTCACATGCAACCAAACCATGCTCACACTTCTTTCACATTTCCACTACATACAATAAGTAAAAACATTCTTTTCTTTATACGACACTCAAATAATTACAAATGAGTTGGCACACAATTACAAAATAAAAGTTTCCATACACTACATCAAAATTACACAAAAATTGTTGGCTTCCAAATGCAATATCTCTTCATTCATGTGACCTCAAAGTTTTCATTGTGAACCAAGTCACCATCAATGTGTCTCAAACTTCCCTTTAACTTTGCAAAACCAGATTCCATCCCGATTAGGAGATATCATCTGATTTCCACAAACTGCTACTCAGGAACACTTCCTAAATACTACTTTTACCAAAATGCTCATAACTTTCATGAATCAATGAATTACTATCTACGCTCTTAACCATAGATATATAACATATCAAAGAGTATAACCTCAACATCGCATAGCTCCAACTACAATATCCCATGTGCGCTAATCAAAACATTGTCTACTTCTCTACTAGTCTCCAGGAGATCACTGTGTTGACATCAATGATAATCATAGTCTTGAATGCAACAACAACTGCTACAAAATGACTGCCAACATTCAGCATTCATTCCTAACAAAAAAAACTTGAAAAATATGATAAATCTACTCTAAAACCTTAACACATGGAACAAAAAAGTCTTAAAAATGACTATAGAACATGACTCAACCACTTTGTTAATGCATTTCCTACTAAAAGTATGACTGTTCCTTCAAAAATAGAGATATCACTTCAAAATAGAATTGCAGAACTCATTCTATTAACTCAAACTTTTTTACAATATGCAACCAATGCTTGGAGATTTGAGCCATAACTCCATTAGGTGTCTCCTCTCACAATCAAAGGAATTTGAGACTAGCCATGTTGAATGCAATATTTGCAATTAGTGTAAATGTTGTTATGACAACATTCTTACAACACTTGGCAACTTTCATAGATGCCTTAATCCTATATTCTAGGCTTCTTATCCTCACATATTTTGAGGATCCAAGATCATTCATGATCATCATATTGATTTAACAACCATTAACCATTCTTAGGCCTAAGACATATTAATGACTCAATCTCCCTACCTCCTAGCATTAAGAATTTAAATAACAACTAACAAAGGCTATTTGTGTAACCTTAGTCTTGGTGACTAATTCACCTATCCAACATAAAAAAAGACCTTCTAAGTTCCTCAACCAAAGTATACTAACTTCTTGACTTGGCTAGAGTCAAGTACAAGCCAAAAATTGACTAACGAGTAGAGGTTAGCCTAGGTGCTCCTGCACCACTAATATCTAATAATAAATTAGGAATCCTATACAAATATCAAGAAAGGTCCACCTCAAATATTAATTTGAGAATTCAACACATAATCTAAGAAATAGTGGCCCCAAAGAGGGAAAATGCAAGATTTTGATGAAATCTCAAAACTGGAAGCTAACCCCGAAGATCCTGGACCCTAGGGTCAAGCTCAAGCTCAAACTTGACTAGGTCAAGATTGAGCTCAATCCTAACCTAGTTAGGATTGAGGTTGAATTTGACCTTATGGTCAAAAACCTCAGGTTCATAGTCCAAAATGCTAGAAAAATGCTAGGAAGAAGTGGAAAATGGGGAAGAATAGGGGAAAAGCTAGATCCAAGCCAAATATCCATTCAAGGCATTCAACATAACCCCAAACCACTTACTTTGAGGGCTAAACACTCTTACCATGGAATTGCTTCCATTTTAAGATGATACATTAAGCCCCCACTTTAGCAAGAGTATGAACTCAATGCAAACTCTTGCTAAAGGAGATTATAAAGAAACATATAATCTTATTGAAATCAAAGGGAGAAAGGACTCCTCAAGCCCCTAGGGACTCTTATCTTTGTCAAATCAAAGTTTTCAATAAGAGAGACATCACTAAAGAATAGAGATAAAAGGAGAGAGAGGAGTGGTTAGCTCACCTAGTAAGATGTGTGTATCTCATTGTGAACCACAAAGAGGATAGGATGAACCACAAAGAAAACACTTGATAGTCACCCTATAATGTTGTGCACCTTCTTGTGGCTTTGTGCATGTATGTCATGCATCTTCTGATGCCTTTTGGAATACCCATACATCCACCTTCTTATATCACTATGAATATGAAATGTGTGTCTCCTCAGGATTTAGCAACTTATGTGAGTTACCTTCGAATGATTTAGCATATAGATGGGTATCTTTTTAGGATTTAGCAACTTATGAGCATTAACTTCCAAGATTTATCATATTGAAAAATTTGAAAAATGTGTCTCCTCAGGATTTAGCAACTTATGTGCATTACCTTCGAAATATTTAGCATATTTGAAATTGGAAATGCGTGTCCCTTTAGGATTTAGAAACTTATGTGTGTTACCTTCTGAGATTCAGCATGCTGTAAAACAAAAGGTTAGAATAAAAATACATAATATAGAATGAGGGAGGCCATATATATGCCCCCCTCCTTAATATGGAAAAAACATACTATTTTGACATGTTAAGGAAAGAAAAGCTCAAGGATAAAGCCTTCTTCAACATCAAGACAATATCCATAGACAACACCTAGTCCAAGCCAAGAAGGTCTCAGCTCCTATGAGGCCATGGAAGGGAAAAATGCAAAGAGATATCATGCAAGAAGTTAAAAAGTAACCCTTGTGAGGGATAGCACACTGTCCAACTTCCAAGGTGAGAGATTTATCCACCATGGAAACCAAATGTCAAATAATGAAATAGGTTTTGATCAAGGACAAATATCCTCAATGCAAACCAAAATGTCCATGTATGATTGGATATCACATAATAGCTATATGCTTATTAACAAAGGAAAGAGGTGAATCCTGGAAAGATGGTAAAGAAGGAAATGACATCCTTTCCCACTAAGTGTAGGAACAAGGATAGAAGGAGACCTATTATATCACTTGCAACACTATGCAAGACAATGAGCCCCCAAGTATTAGGCTACCATTTTTTACATAATGTGGAGCTCCAGGAATATGAATTTTATTTAGAGAAAATAGGATTGAAATACAACTCATTGCCACATGATATATAAATAATATTACTATCAATGAGCTGCCTAATCTTATAATGTAAAGCTTGACATTCATTAGTAGAGTGATCATGAAATCTATGATATAAACAAAAAGGAAGAGTCTTCAAGTGTGGACTACATTTCTTTTTGCATTTAGGTCTAGTAATCATCTTAGAATGAAGGAGTTTAGGCAAAAGAATTTCTTGGTCAAATTCTTTCATAGTTTCATCATGTTTTGAAGTGTTATTTGAGACGTTAACATTGATTTGTTGTCAAGGATTAAATCCCAATCCATAATAATGTTCATGCCCCCCAATGTGTAAAGGCATTTGAATTCACTTTTTATGCTTACCACATCCTTGTTTAACTAGGAAGTGATAACCAGGACTATAGCAAGAAGCCATATCAAAAGAAGTCAATCGAACTTCAGTAGTCCCTATATCATCATTAGTAGGTTTGATAGGTTTATTGTGGGTGGAAGCAACGTCAAAGTTATTAGAAATGGGTTTAGATGTAAAAAATCATTGTTCAAACTCTCTTTGTTTCTTCATAAAATCAAGATCATTAAGCTTGTACTCTCCAATAAAGGTAGGAGTAAAATCCAAGGTTCCCCAATCATCACTAGGAAGAGCATTAGAGGAAGGAGGATTACTATTAGAAATAGGAGTAGTGTGAGTTTGAATATTAAGACAAGGATTAGCCACATCATCCACATGAAGTGTATACATCATGTTGTTATGTATAAAGTTAAATTTAAGGTGAAGGGTGGAAGGAATGACATGCATCTCATGGAACCAAGGTCTACCCAAAAGAAGGTTATAATTGAGAGGTCCAGGCATAACATGAATAGGTGTATTCAAGATGACCGGTCCTACTTTGATAGGTAAGGTAATGATTCCTAAAGTATTCTTAGCAATGTTATCAAATCCATGAATAGTAACATTGTCAGGTTGAATAGTTGAAAGATCAGTGTGAGCTATTGAATCTTGGTCATTGAAAGACTCTAAAGACTCCATAGGTTTACCTTTGATAGTAATGCAAGGACAACCTTTGACAGTCAACAAGGGTTTAGGATAAACCATTTAAGTTATCTCAACACTACAAATAGATTCACAAGAAGGAAGAAAAGAGGACATCCTAGGAGGAGATGAGGTAAGATCTTGATTCTCCATAGGATCATCACTAAAAGGGAGAGAATTAAGGGAATTCATATCATTCTCGATGAATGCCTCATGACTAGAAGGAATCTCAAATGGAGGTAAAGTATATACAATGTCATCTTCTTTCACTAAAATGTCTACATGTGTTTTACAAAAATATTAATCATCATGCATGAATATGTCATCTATTAATAAATTACCCTCATGTATCAAAGCATCTTTGCAAGGAGAGGATAAATCAATGTTGTTATCCAAGGGATCATCCAAAATGGTTTCATGAGGAAGAGAGTAATCAACATCCAAATCCAAAGGTTCATCCCAAATAGGAGGATTATCATCCCTATGAATAAAGCACAATTTAGGATCCCTAGAGGGGAAAGAAGGTAAATTATATTCTAAAGTAGGATCATAAAAAGGACATGTATTTGGAGAAGAATTAACATCAATCCCCAACTCATCTCCATAAAGAGAAAAATGATGGAGAGATAGATTAAAGTCATCTTCTTTCTCTAATACATCCTTACAAGATAATTCAAGAGAGGACAAAGCATAATCACGTGCACTAGATAAAGTCTTTCTAGGTGTAACATCATGCAATGGTAAGGTAAGAGGAGAATACTATGTAATCCCAAAAGTTATAGAAGAGTGTTTGGAAAACACTTGAAATAAGTTGTGCAACATGATAACAAATAAAGAAGTGCATAGAAAATAGATCTAGATATATCCCAATGCATTCAAATGAAACTTATAAGCATGAAAAGGAAATCAAACACAATAGGGCATCTAATTCCACAAAAGAAAGAGTTGTCGTAAATAGGTTCACCAAAATGTATGAATGTATAATCAAATATAGGATGTCTCCAATCAATTATCTTTAGATCTTCAACACCAATCTTTAATGGATCTTGAATTTGGAAGAGGCTTGAATAGAAATGGAGGAATCTTCAACAAGAGAGCTCCATATAGCTTGAATCCTTCAATAGCTTTTAATGGATCTCCTTGATGAATTGAATGCTTGAATGCTTGAAGACTTGAATGATTGATCTTCTTTCTTTCTTGTACTTGAGAGCTTTAGAGATTATGAAATGAGATGTGTGATTGCAAAACTTGATGGAGAAAATGAGAGAGGAAGGCTCCCTTTTATAGTGATCTAGGGCACAAGAGGGGCCTCGTAGAAAACAATAATTAAGGGCCCATGGCACAAAAATCTAGAGAGGTGCACATGGAGATGAAATTAAATTAAAGTCTTGACACAAAACTCTAGGAGGGGACCACCCTTAATATAGAAATAAAATAATTATTTAAGAGCCTTGTTAAAAAATTTGGGGTAAGGCTAACCCCAAAGTTAATTTGAGCATTAGGCACAAAAATTGAGAAAGGCTAACCTCCAATAATAAATTAGGAATCCTATACAAATATCAAGAAAGTTCCACCTCAAATATTAATTTGAGCATTCGACACTTAATCTCAAAAATAGTTGCCCCAAAGAGGGAAAATGCAAGATTTTGATGAAATCCTGAAACCGGAAGCTAACCCTGAAGATCCCAGACCCTAGGGTCAAGGTCGAGCTCAAACCTGACTAGGTCAAGATTGAGCTTGATCCTAACCTAGTTAGCATCGAGGTCAAATTTGAGCCCATAAGGTCGACTTTGACCTTATGGTCAAAAACATCAGGTTCATAGTCCAGAATGGTAGGAAGAAGTGGAAAATGGGGTAGAACAGGGGAAAAGCTAGATCCAAGCCAAATATCCATTCAAGGCATTCTACATCACCCAAAACCACTTACTCAGAGGGCTAAATGCTCTTACCATGGAAGTGCTTCAATTTTAAGATGATACATTAAGCCCCCACTTTATCAAGATTATGGACTCGATGCAAACTCTTGGTAAAGGAGATCATAAAGAAAAAGATAATCATATTGAAATCAAAGGGACAAAGGAATCCTCAAGTCCCTAAGGACCCTTGTCTTTGCCAAATACAATATTGTAATAAGAGAGACATCACTTAAGAATAGAGATAAAAAGAGAGAGAGGAGTGGTTAGCTCACCCAGTAAGATGTGTGTATCTCACTATGAACCACAAAGAGGATAGGATGGCCCACCAAGAAAACACTTGATAGTCAGCCTATAATGTTGCACACCATCGGGTGGCTTTTTACATGTATGTAGTGTGTCTTCTGATAGCTTTTGGAATACCCATAGATCCACCTTCTTGTATCACTATGAATATAAAATGCATGTCTCCTCAAGATTTAGCAACTTGTGTGCGTTACCTTTGAAAGATTTAGCATATAGATGCATGTCTTTTTAGGATTTAGCAACTTTTGTGCATTACCTTCCAAGATTTAGCATGTTGAAAATTTTGAAAAATGCATGTCTCCTCAGGAATTAGGAACTTATGTGTGTTACCTTTGAAAGATTTAGCATATTTGAAATTGGAAATGTGTGTCCCTTCAGGATTTAGCAACTTATGTGTGTTACCTTCCGAGATTTAGCATGCTGCAAAATGAAAGGTTAGAACAAAAATACATAATATAGAATGAGGGAGGCCGTATATATGACCCCCTCCTTAATATGGAAAAAAAATACTATTTTGACATGTTAAGGAAAGAAAAGAACAAGGATAAAGCCTTGTTCAACATCAAGACAATATCCATAAACAACACCTAGTCCAAGCCAAAAAGTCTTAGCTCCTATGAGGCCATGGAAGGGAAAAATGCAAAGAGATATCATGGAAGAAGTTAAAAGGTAACCCTTGTGAGGGATAGCACACTGTTCAGCTTCCAAGCTGAGAGATTTATCCACCATGGAAACCCAATGTCAAACAATGGAATAGGTTGTGATCAAGGACAAAGATCCTCAATGCAAACCAAAATGTTCATGTATGATTGGATACCACATAATAGATATATACTCCTTAACCAAGGAAAGAGGTTAATCCTGGATAGATAGAAAAGAAGGAAATGACATCCTTGCCCCCCAAGTGTAGGAACAAGGATGGAAGGAGACCTATTATATAGATCGCAACACTATGCAAGACAACAAGCCCCCAAGTATTAGGCTACCATTGTTTACATAATGTGGAGCTCCATAATAGGAAGATGAATGTTATTTAGAGAAAATAGGATTGAAATACTACTCATTGCCACATGATATATAAATAACATTACTATCAATGAGTTGCCTAATCTTATAATGTAAAGCTTGACATTCATTAGTGGAGTGATCATGAAATCTATGATATAAACAAAAAGGAAGAGTCTTCAGGTGTGGACTACATTTATTTTTGTGTTTAGGTCTAGTAATCATCTTAGAAAAAAGGAGTTTAGAAAAATAATTTCTTGGTCAAATTCCTTCACAATTTCATCATGTTTTGAAGTGTTATTTGAGATGTTGTTAACATTGATTTGTTGTTGAGGATTAAATCCCAATCCATAAGAATGCTCATGCCCCCTAGTGTGTAAGGGCATTTGAATTCCCTATTTATGCTTACCACATCCTTGAGCATTAAATCCCTATTTAACTAGGAAGTGATAACTAGGACCATAGCGAGAAGCCATATAAGAAGAAGTCAATGGAACTTCAGTAGTCACTATATCATCATTAGTAGGTTTGACAGGTTCATTATGGGTGGAAGTAGCGAAAAATTTATTACAAAGGGGTTTAGATGTAAAAATCACTGTTCAAACTCTCTTTGTTTCTTCATAAAATCAAGATCATTAACCTTATACTCTCCAATAAAGGTAGGAGTAAAATCCAAGGTTCCCCAATAATCACTAGGAAGAGCATTAGAGGAAGGAGGATTACTATTAGAAATAGGAGTAGTGTGAGTTTGAATTTTAAGACAAGGATTAGGTGCATCATCTGGATGAAGTGTATAGATCATGTTGTTATGTATAAACTTTATTTTATGGTGAAGGGTGGAAGGAATGACACACATCTCATGCAACCAAGGTCTACCCAAAAGAAGGTTATAATTGAGCGGTCTAGGCATAACATGAATAGGTGTATTTAGGATGACTAGTCCTACTTTGATAGGTAAGGTAATAATTCCTAAAGTATTCTTAGGAATGTTATCAAAGCCAAAAATAGGAACATTGTTAGGTTGAATAGTTGAAAGATTGGCATTAATAGCTTTGAGCATGTCCATGCTACAAATATTAAGATCAGATCCATTATCAAAATGATACTTTTATTGATAGAAACAACAACCATAAGAGCATGATATCGAATCTAAACTTCTTTAGAAGGTAAATCCTTTTGAGTAAATACAATGTTAGGAGGACCTGGGGTAGCATGCATGCATTGTAAGAAGTTATTTATCTTCTCTTGATTAGGTGGAGTAGGAAGAGTTGCTAGAGATTTTTGCAAGCCTTCATAGTAGGTAGGTGAAGTTTGAAGAAGCTCCCATAAAGAAATATTGGCAGGAGTATTTTGCAATTGGTTAATCAAATCATACTCCTTACTAGGAAGATAGGGTGGAGGAGGAAGAATAGGTTGAGAAGGTGGTAAATAAGTAGAAACCACCAAATTAGGTTGAGGGTTGTTCTATGTACGATATGCGTGAGCTATCAAATCTTGGTCATTGCAAGACTCTAAAGACTCCATAGGTTTGTTAGAAAGTAAAGTCCACCAAGATAACTGAGAGGGGGGGTTGGTGAATAATTTATTAGATAACTATAACTTTTATTATCTTCAACAGAATTAAACCATATAATTAATATAATTAGCAACCATAAAAAGATATTCATACACAATAACACAATGACACAAGATATGTTGACTAGGGAACCTATTGATCAAAGAGTAAACCCCGTTGAGAATGATGCCCAAAAAAGATTCTCTAATATGAATATTCCTTATGAAAGGATGGAATCTATTAGGAGTCTTAGGAAATACATTCAGTACATATGAATCCCTGTTAGGAGATTTTGAATCCCTATTAAAAGATTCTAACCCCGTTAAGAGTTATGGAAGGTAGAAGGACCCACTGCCCAAATAGCTTCAGGGTAAGATCACTGAACATACTATCCAAATAATATTTTCATTACTTAATAGAATAATATATTACCTCTTCTCTAACTATTCCATACCATACTCACTGTTACATCAGATCTCAATTTTAGATCTCTATACCTCGCATGTCTTCCTTCACAAATTCGCTTTCATACTTAGCTCTTTTCTTCACTTCATGCATACAGCATCACACACAACCACTAATTTCATATAAAAACTCCGTTACAACAAGGAAATACATTCCTTCCTTTATACCACACTGAAATAATTACACAAGAGTTGGCATACAATTACAAAATAAAATTTTCCACACACTACATCAAAATTACACAAAATTGCTAGCTTCCAGATACAATAAATCTTCACTCATGTGACCTCAAAGTTTGTGCTATCATCCACATCACTATTAACATGTCTTCAACTTCCCTTTAACTACACAAAACCAGATTCCATCCTGATTAGGAGATATCATCCAATTTCCACAAACCGCTACTCAGGAACACTGCCTGAATACTACTTCCACAAAAATGCTCATAAATTCCATGAATAAATGAATTATTGTTGTGCTCTTAGCCATAGACATATAACATAGCAAAGATTATATCCTCAACATCACATAGCTCCAACTGCAATAACCCATGTGCGCTAATCCAAACTCTGTCTACTTCTTTGCAAGTCTTCGGTAAATCACTGTGTTGACATCAATAACAATCATAGTCATGAATGCAACAAAAAATGTTATAGAATGGATACCAAAAATTTATCATTCATTCCTAACAATCTACCCCATTGGAATTGATGGCAACATAGATGAAAAACATCCAATGTTCCAATAATCCAATACTCTAACACTGCTTCTTCAAATCATCTTCATCAATTAAATCTTGCTTCATTATCCTATTCAATTCTCTCTAGCAGATGTCTCAGATGGTTTTTCATGTATACTTCTCCCCCATTGACATCAATGATAGAAATTTCATCACTATGTCAACAACAACTCATTGTCAAAAGACACTATTCAAAAAATACATTTACTAGAGTCCTCATGACTCAGCTCAGATACACATACTCCCCCATAGAGGAAGTACCAACATCTAGTCTAGAAGAAAGTTAAGACTCATATACCACTGCATGGATGCAACCAACTACATCACTTTTCAAAAGTAGGCTAAGGCATAACCCCAAGCATACCTCTTAAATACTCAAATGTATCCTTAGGCAAAGCCTTTGTGAATATATCTACTATCTTCTCCTTTGTACTTATGTACTCAAGTTTGACTTCTTTTTCAACAACTTTTTCTTTTACAACATGATACTTAATCTCTATATGCTTTGTCTTAGAATGTATTACAAGATTCTTAGACATACTAACTATGTTGGTGTTGTCACAATGTATGAAAACAGGTTCAACAAATTTTATTCCAATATCCTTTAGCATTTTCTTCATCTAAATTATCTGGTTACAATTGTTTGCTACTACTACTTATTTTGCTTATGCTATGCTTTGTGAGATACAATTCTGCTTCTTTCTTAGCCAAGAAACCAATCTTCCTCCAAGGAAAAATGCTCCACCACTAGTGGTTTTCTTATCATCAACACTACCTCCCCAATCAGCATTTGTATATGCACATAGGGTAAAATCATCAAATTTTTCATACTAGAGTCCATAGTCCATTGTGCCTCTTAAATATCTCAATATCCTCTTTACTGCTTTATAATGTGATTCTCTAGGTTCATCTTGAAATCTTGCTACAATTCCAACTGAATGTGCTATATCAGGTCTTGTATGAGTCAAATACTACAATCCTCTAATCATAGATTTGTATTTCTTCTATTCTACTACAAGAGTCTCATTTGTGCTAGATAACTTATGTCTAGTCACCATGGGTATTCCAATTGGTTTACAATTCTCCATTCCAAATCTTTTCAACAAGTCATTCAGGTACTTTGTCTGACTTACAAAGATACCATCATTGTTTTGTGTTATCTGTAATCACAAAAAGTATTTCATTTCACCAATCATACTCATTTCAAATTCAGTCTTCATTTCATTAGCAAATTTGTCACTAGCTTCATCTTCTCCTCTAAAGATAATGTCATCAACAAAAATAACTATAACCAACACACCATTTTCAATTTCTTTTATGTACAGATTGTTATCAGTTGTTCCTTTTGTAAATCCCAATTTTAACAAATTCTTATCTAGTCTTGCATACCAAGGTTTAGGTGCTTGTTTAAGTCCATATAAAGATTTCTTCAATTTACATACCATGTCTCCTTCTTGAGTTAAGGGAAAACCTTCAAGCTGCTCAATGTAGACTTCTTCCAATTCTCCATTCAAAAATGTTGACTTCACATCCATCTAATATACTTTGAATTTCTTGTAAGCTGCATAAGTAAAAAACATTCTTACCTCTTCAATTCTTGCAATAGCTACAAAGGTTTCTTCATAGTCAATTCCTTCTTGTTGTGAGTAACCCTTACATACCAATATTGCTTTGTTTCTTACTACTTCTCCTTTTTCATTCATCTTGTTTTTGAATACCCATTTTGTTCCAATAACATTCTTGTCTTTAGGTCTAGGGACCAATTCCCATGTCTTGCTCTTTTCAATCTGATCTAGTTTTTCTTTCATAGCATTAGTCCAACTTTCATCTTCACAAGCTTCATTAGTAGTCTTAGGTTCATTTTGAGAAATCAAACATAACTATTCTTGTGCCTTATTTCAAGTTAGAAATCCTCTTTTGATGCTCCCAATAATTTTTCCAATAGGATGATTTCTTAACAAACTCTTGCTAGGTGTCTCTATCTCAGATCTCTCTTGAGATGTAGGTTCTTCAATGACTTAACTATGGCTTTCATTCAACAAATCATTGTCAATTTCATAAAATAATTCAGTAGATCCAATGTTAGGTTTAGGATGAGCTTTTTCATCTGATTCATAATCAAGTATTCTTTCTTGAATTTTGAACTTTTCATCAACTTTAACATTTGTGCTTTCAACAATAGTCTTAGTTCTTTTATTGTAACATCTATATGCTTCTCTTTTCAAAGAATATCCAAGAAATATACCTTCATCACTTCTAGGATTAAACTTTCCAATATCATCATCTCTCTTTATATAACATTTACTCCCAAAAATTCTCAAATACTTAACTGAGGGTGCATGTCCAAACCATAATTCATAAGGTGTCTTGTCTGAGTCTGCTCTGATTTGTACTCTATTCATTGTATACACTGTTGTGTTCACTTCTTCTCTCTAGAATATCTTCAACAAATCATTCTCAAACAACATAGCTCTTGCTACTTCAGTCACTGATCTGTTTCTTCTTTCTGCAATGCCATTTTGTTCAGGTGTTCTAGAGGCTGAATACTATCTCTTAATGCCATTTTCTTTACAAAAGGTGTTAAACTCTCTAGAAGTAAATTCTCCACCTCTATCAGATCTCAAACATTTAATCTTCATTCCAAATTCATTCTCAACTTTATTCTTAATAGTTTTAAACTTATCAAATGCTTCATATTTTTCTTTAAAAAATGCAATCCACATCATTCTTGTAAAATCATCAACAAGAATCATAAAATACCTTTCTCCATAGAATCCTCTAGTCCTAGTAGGACTGCTCAAATCTGTATGAAAAAATTTTAGCTTCTCTGTAGATGTAAAATTCTTACTCGAAAAATAACTTCTCTTCTATTTAGCCATTACACATTCTTTGCAAATCATGTTAGTAGGCTTCATAATTTTAGGTAAATCTCTTATTGCAAGTATAGTACTTACTTTCACAATGTTATCAAAGTTTATATGACAAAACCTTCTATGCCATAACCAACTGTCATCAATCTTAGTAATCAAACATGTCATCTTAGTAGGATTCAACTGAAATACATTACCTCTGGTTCTAGATCCAGTTCCAATCAGATTTCCTTCTTTATCCTTTATTACACAAGTTTTCTCAGTAAACCTAACTTGATATCCCTTATCAACTAACTATCCAACACTCAAAAGATTATGTTTCAATCCATCCACAAAATAAACATCATCCATATTAGTCTTTTCATCAAGAGTAATAGATCCTATACCTTTAATCAAACAAGGTGCATTGTTTCAAACTCTAACAACTCCATCATATTAATTAAACTTTAAGAACTTTTTCATGTCTCCAGGTATATGATGTGAACAACCACTATCTATAATCCAATCAGCTTTCTTTTCAACTTGAGAAACTAAGGCTTTTTCTTCCTTAATATCAATTTTAGGATTCTCTTCTTTAATTGCTACAAATCCTATGTCATCATTATTCTTAGTATCACTTTCACTTAAAGTTCTTTCTATACTAGCTTCAAGATCTTCATCATTAGCATAATAACATTCCTTTGATCTTCTAGGTTTGAAATTATTTCTATACTTTTTAACTCTCTTAGGACATTTAGATGCAAAATGACCATATTCTTGATAAGTCCAACATTTAAATATTTTCTTACCTTCTAGTTCTCTTTTCACAATCAAGGCAATACCTTCTTCAATCTTCTTGTCTTATTCATTTCTAGATTTGTTGCTGCCATCATAATCTCCTCTCAAATTGATGCTTCTTTACAAAGTAGGGTGAACACTAAGAGCATTGAATGCTGTCTCCATTCTAGGTAAGTCTCCTGATAATCTCAGGTTCATTTCTATTGCTTCCAATCTTCCAAGAAGAGTTTCTCTTGTAAAGTTTATAGTACAAGGTATAACTTGTTCATTCATCTGTGTTGTCTACTTAAATATACAGGATTCAATGTCCATAGAATTTTCCATATCACTTCATTCTCTATCTTTATTCCTGCACAATATTTTATGCCTATAATAATTTCTGACATTCTACCAATATAACTTCTAATGGATTCATCTTCCAACATTCTTATATCTTCAAATGCACAAATCCAATTATGTAATCTAACTCTTTTTACATGTTCATCACCTTCAAAAGTAGAGTGTAAAGCATTCCAAATTTCATGAGATTTTTTCAAATATTTTACCTGACTCTACTCATTCTCTGCAAGTGCTATGAAAAGTGCTTCTCTTGCAAGTATGTTATACATGAATAGATCTCTCTCATTAGCAGTACATGTTTTAAGATTGTCCTCTTCAATGATAGTCTTATCATTATTTTTAATCAACCAATAAACTCATCCTAAACATAGTAGGTGTGTCTTCATCTTTTCTTTTCAGCTATCAAAATTTACTCCATTAAACTTAGGGCTTTCTTTCCTAAAATTTGCCATGGATCTCCTTAAGCTGTTAAACTTCTTTTTCAAGGACCTGCTACTCTGATAACAATTGTTATAAAGTAAAGTCCACCAAGATAATTGAGAGGGGGGGTGAATCAATTATCATATAATTATAAATTTTATTATCTTCAACAATAGTAAACCATATAAGCAATATAATTACCAACCATAGAAAGATATTCGTACACAATAACACAATGACACAAGATATGTTGACTAGGGAACCTCTTGATCAAAGAGTAAACCCTAGTGGGAATGATGCCCACAAAAGATGCACTAATATGAATATTCCTTATGAAAGGATGGAATCTTTTAGGAGTCTTATAAAATACATTCAGTACATATGAATCCCTGTTAGGAGATTTTGAATTCCTGTTAAAAGATTCTAACCCTGTTAAGAGTTATGGAAGACAAAAGGACCCACTGCCCAAATAGCTTCAACGTAAGATCATTGAACACACTATCCAAATAATATTTACATTACTCAATAGAATAATATGTTACCTCTTCTCTGATTATGCCGAACCACACTCACTGTTACATCAGATCTCAATTTTAGATCTATGTACCTCGCATGTCTTCCTTCACAAATTCGCTTTCATACTTAGCTCTTTTCTTCACTTCATGCATATAGCATCACACAAAACCACTAATTTCATATAAAAACTCCATTAAAATAATGAAATACATTTCTTCCTTTATACCATACTCAAATAATTACAAATAAGTCGGCATACAATTACAAAATAAAAGTTTACACACACTACATCAAAATTACACAAAACTGTCAACTTCCAAATACAATAAATCTTCACTTGTGTGACCTCAAAGTTTGCATTGTCATAAATGTCACTATCAATATGTCTTCAACTTCCCTTTAACTACGCAAAACTAGATTCCATCCTGATTAGGAGATATCATCTGATTTCAACAAACCGCTACTCAGGAACACTTCCTGAATACTAATTCCACCAAAATGCTCATAACTTCCATGAATAAATGAATTAATGTCTGTGCTCTTAACCATAGACATATAACATATCAAAGAGTATATCCTCAACATCTCATAGCTCTAACTACAATAACCCACATGCACTAATCCAAACTCTGTCTGCTTCTCTACAAGTCTTTGATAAATCATTGTGTTGACATCAATGACAATCATAGTCATGAATGCAACAAAAACTACTATAGAATGGCTGCCAAACATTTAGCATTCATTCCTAACAAGGTTTACCATTGATAGTAATGTGAGGACAACCTTTGACAATCAACAAGGGTTTAGGATAAACCATTTTAGTTGTCTCGACACTACAAATAGATTCGCAAGAAGGAAGAAAAAAGGACATCTTAGGAGGAGATGAGGTAATATCTTGATTATCCATAGGATCATCACTAAAAGAGAGAGCATTAAGGGAATTCATATCATTCTCCACTAATGCCTCATCACTAGAAGGAATCTCAAATGGAGGTAAAGTATCTACAATGTCATCTTCTTTCACTAAAATGTCTACATGTGTTTTACAAAAAGATTTATCATCATGTATCAATATGTCATCTATTAATAAATTACCCTCTTGTATCAAATTGTGTTTGTGAGGAGAGGATAAATCAATGTCATTATCCAAGGGATCATCCAAAATGGTTTTATGAGGGAGCGAGTAATCAACATCCAAATCCAAAGGTTCATCCCAAATAGGAGGATTATCATCCCTACCAATAAAGCACAATTTACGATCCCTAGAGGGGAAAGAAGGTAAATTATATTCTAAAGTAGGCTCATAAAAAAGAAATGTATTTGGAGAAGAATTAACATCAATCCCCAACTCATCTCCATAAAGAGAAATATGATGGAGAGATAGATTAAAGTCATCTTCTTGCTATAATACATCCTTAGAAGGTAATTCAAGAGAGGAAAAAGCATAACCACATGCACTAGATAAAGTATTTCTAGGTGTAACATCATGCAATGGTAAGTTAAGAGGAGAATGTTGTGTAATCCCAAAAGTTATAGAAGAGTGTTTGGAAAACACTTGAAATAACTTGTGCAACATGATAACAAATAAAGAAGTGCATAGAAAATAGATCTAGATATATTCCAATACATTCAAATGAAACTTATAATAATGAAAATGAAATCAAACACAATAGGGCATCTAATTCCACAAAAGAAAGAGTTGTCGTAAATGGGTTCACCAAAATGTATAGTGAAGTTGAACACAAAAGGGAATACAAAGGAAGATCTAACATAATAGAGCATCTAAATCCACAAAAGAAAGGAGGGTAAGTGTTTCAGGTTCACCAAAATGTATAGGATAAAATATTGTATGGGGTCCTAGAACAATGGTTTTCACATGAAAGAGACCCCAAAACTAATATTTTACACATACATGAGATTGTATTGATATAGAAAGTAAATATAGATGACTAATATTGAAATGAAGAGATAAAGGTACTTACCTCCAAAAAAGATCTACAAAGCCTAGAATTTTTTTTGTGAGATGAGATTAGGTCGACCTTGACCCTCATAAAAGGTCAATGTCGACCTGGAGATTTTGAAGGTTGACTTTGACTTTGTTCGCAGATCTCAAAAGTTTAGCGAAAAGAGTATCCAGATCTGTACTTTAATTTTCCATCCCACACATGTACCTGAAAGAAAAATGGTTTTGTTTGTTGGGGGGAAGGAGTTTGCCTCAGTCAAACCCCAATTTAGGAATTAACCTTGAAATTTAATTGAAATTGCTAGAATAACAAAGTAAATGGAACAATTCACCTTACTTGAGTTGAAACCCTTATGGAGGATTTGAATCCTTGAATCCACAAGAATGAATGAATGTATAATCAAATATAGGATGTCTCCAATAAATTGTATTTAGATCTTCAACATAAATCTTGAAAGGATCTTGAATTTGGAAGAGGCTTGAATAGAAATGGAGGAATCTTCAACAAGAGAGCTCCATAGAGCTTGAATCCTTCAATGGATTCTAATGGATCTCCTTGATGAATTGAATTCTTGAATGCTTGAATACTTGAATGGTTGATCTTATTTATTTCTTTCACTTGAGAGCTTGAGAGATTATGAGATGAGATGTGTGATTGCAAAACTTGATGGAGAAAATGAGAGAGGAAGGCTCCCTTTTATAGTGATCTAGGGCACAAGAGGGGTCTCGTAGAAAACAATAATTAAGGGCCCATGGCACAAAACTCTAGAGAGGTGCACATGGAGATGAAATTAAATTAAATTCTTTACACAAAACTCTAGGAGGGGACCACCCTTAATATAAAAATAAAATAGTTATTAAAGAGCCTTGTTACAAAATTTGGGGTAAGGCTAACCCCAATGTTAATTTGAGCATTAGCCACAAAACTCAAGAAAGGATAATATCCAATAATAAATTAGGAATCCTATAAAAATATTGAGAAAGGTCCACCTCAAATATTAATTTGAGAATTCGACACTTAATCTGAGAAATAGTGGCCCCGAAGATGGAAAATGCAAGATTTTGATGAAATCCCGAAACCGGAAGCTAACCCTGAAGATCCTAGACCCTAGGGTCAAGGTCAAGCTCAAACTTGACTAGGTGAGGATTGAGCTTGATCCTAACCTAGTCAGGATTGAGGTTGACTTTGACCCCATAAGGCTGACTTTGACTTTATGGTCAAAAACCTCAGGTTCAAAGTCCAGAATGCTAGGAAAATGCTAGGAAGAAGTGAAAAATGGGGTAGAATAGGGGAAAGCTAGATCCAAGCCAAATATCCATTCAAGGCATTTGAGATGATCCCAAACCATTTACTCAGAGGGATAAACAATCTTACCATGGAAGTTCTTCCATTTTAAGATGATACACTTGGGAATTAGATCCTAGACCTAAAAATAAAAATAAAAATAAAATAGGAACAAAATGGGTTTTTAGAAACAAAATGGATGAAGAAGGAACTATTGTAAGGAACAAAGAAAGACGAGTGTGTAAGGGATACTCACAAAAAGAAGGAATAGATTTTGAAGAAACATTTTCTCTTATTGCTAGTATAGAGGTAGTAAGATTGTTCCTATCTTATGTTGCACATAAAAACTTCAAAGTGTATCACATGGATCTTAAATTTGCATTTATGATTGGAGATCTTGAAGAAGAAGTCTATATAGAAAAACTCGATGGATTTCCTCTATGTGAAGATAAAGACATAGTGTGCAAATTGAAGATAGCTCTATATGGGTTGAAGCAAGCTCATAGGGCTTGGTATGAAAGGTGAGAGAAGTATCTACTTGGGCTTGGATTCAGAAAAGGTAATGTAGGCAATAATTTGTATTTAAGAACTACTAAAGCTAGAATCCTGATAGTAGAAGTATTTGTAAATGACATTATCTTTGGAGGTAATGATGATCTATGTAAGAAATTTTCTAAAGAAATGGAAAGTGAATTTGAGATGTCCATGATAGGTGAAATGAAATTCTTTCTTGGATTGCAAATAACTTAGAAAGAGAATGGTATTTTAATTTCTTAGACCAAGTATCTCAAAGAATTTCTTAAGAAATTTGGAATGGAAGATTGTAAACCAGTAGGAACACCTATGGTGATTGGCAACAAGCTAAAAATTGATGATGAATTAAAGTGTTTTTTTAGAATTTGTATAGATCAATGGTTGGAGGACTATAATATCTGACTCACACCATACCAGATATTGCTAATGCTATTGGAATTGTGGCTAGAGATCAGACATAACCCAAAGAAACACATCTAGCTACTGTGAAAAGGATATTGAGGTATCTAAGAGGAACCATAGATTATGGCTTATGGTATGACATAAATGATAGCTTTAAACTTCATGCTTATACTAATGTTGATTGGGTAGGAAATATTGATGACAGAAAAAGTACTAGTGGTGTTGCATTTTTCCTTGGAGAAAAGTTGGTTTCTTGGCTAAGTAAGAAACAAGATTGTATAGAACAATATACTACTGAATCAGAGTATGTTGCTACTGCTATAAAATGCACTCAGATTGTTTGGATGAAACAAATGCTAACAGACATTGATATAACTTTTGATGAGCCTATGGTTATCCATTGTGATAACACAAGTACAGTAAATATGTCAAAGAATCCATTGATGCACTCTAAAACTAAACACATTTCTATCAAGTATCACTTCTTGAGAGACAAGGTGGCCAAAAAGGAAATCAAACTAGAATATATCAGTAAACAAGAATAGATTGCAAACATCTTCACAAAGCCACTACTAAAAGATACCTTTGAATATCTCAGAGGTATGCTAGATGTTCAGGCTCCTCCTAGTCAGAACTAAATGATGCAGAGGTGCATCAGTCCAGAGGTATTCAAAGCCTTATCACTATCTGGACTGGATGTATGGATCTACTCCTCAAGGGGAGTGATCATGGAAGAAAGTTTATCTCTAAAGCCATCCAAAGCCTCATGGAACCCTTTTCCATTGTTGTCAAAGGGAGAGTGTTTATATGAGAAAATCCCTACTGTATGGGAAGATTGTTTGGTTTTGGACTTTGGATTGATATAACTTTGGGATAAGATTTTCCAACATGTTGTCATCAATGCCAAAGGGGGAGATTGTTGGATATTGCTAATGCATGGGAGGTGATTGAGACATTTAATATGTTTAATCACTATGTTACTGAATGGGCACTCATACTTTTGTCATTTGTGTTTTGTCACTGATGTCAACATATATTTCTATGAAGGAACCAGACTGGTAATCATAGTGTACGGACACTGTACGGATGTTTCAAATGCTATGAAGTCAAATAAGAGTTTAGGTGGATGTTTTGATCTTATAGCTAAGATCCCATCATTAGATGTTTCATATTGAGAGAGATACAAATGTTTTAATGAACATTGGTCACTAGACTGTGACAGTGAGAATTGACAAAGTTAGTCTCTAGGTTTTTGGAATATCTTTCAAAGGATTTGGATTCAAGGCATGCAAGATTGAAGGATGATAGATAAGGTTGTAATACCCCAAAAATGGGCTATAAGTTCATTAATATCCTACATCTACATATCGAACGAAATCGACATCAAAGTCCTAATCTAAGGCACATCTAAACATCATCAAATCATAATTGATTATCTTAAATTCTACATCAGGAAATATTCCTAGTAATATTCCTAATCATCATAATTATCTTTAATTTTATAATTATTTGGCAATAAATCACATTTATCCTAAAATTTGATTAATTAAATATTTTGCATATTTAATTAATTAGATTTAATATTTGCCACTTAATTGTTTAATTAAATTAAATTTTATCTATTATTAATTGTATTATTTAATAATGACAATAAATCAAAATTCCTATCTTTAATTGATTAAATTCTTATTTAATTAATTAAAGCATGTTGTCATTATTTAATAATATAATTTTTAATAAAAGTTTGGTAAAATAGTTAATTAACCCATAAATTAATTATTTTATTTCAAAAAAATAGTTAAGTTGAGAATAAATCACTTTATTTATTTATTAAATCATAATTATCCATGTGCACATTCAAGGACCAGTTAAACTCAAAATTGAAAAATCAATGCAAGTTGTTAGCTTTTTGAAACTCAACATCTTTTTGAGTTTTAAAGTGGATCTAAACTTCTAATTCGAGTTGAACTATGCTTTTGCATGATTTTTGTGACTTAATTATCTGTTATTTAAAAATAACTCAAAAATCAACCTGAGTTATTTGAGTGATTTATGGCTTTCTTTCACAACCTCCAAAGCCTTGGATTTCTATAAAAACAAGGCTCAGCGCTTCATAATTCATCTCTAAAATCTCTCAAATTTGCATCCAAGCATTTCATATTTTTGCACAATCATGCTGAAGAATTGGAATTTGGAGAATCAAAGCTCTTGCGAATCAAGGCTATTGTGAGATCAATTTGTTTTTTTTTTTACATTCATTTAGATTCTTTTTCATATCATTGTTAGATCATTTTAGCATATCAATTTCCATATTAGCATAGATTCATATCAGTTTTTATCATTCTTATTGCATTGAAATATCCAAAAAAAATATAGATTAATTGCATTCATATTTCATATTAATTGCATTCAAATCCTTTGTTTAGGTGTCGTCTAGGTCACTGATCTCGATTACAATCTGAGAACATTAATCTCGCACCTACTAGAAGGCAGTAAATCGCTTGGTTAGATAGCTTTCAATTTTGCACGATTTTGATTTTTGTTAACTTCTAATGTTTTACTGAAGTGTTGTGTTTATAGATCAGGTACAATTTTCACACATACATTTCTGGCACCCACCGTGGGGCAACCCACCTTTGCATGCCGGTTTTGGTTTTTTTTGGGAGCTAAAACCCCAAAGTTTCAAAGATTTAATTTTATCTCCCAAATGACTTTTTTTTTGGTCTAAATGTTTTTTTGCAAGTTGGCAACATATCAGGGAAGCTATAGTAAAAAATTTAGAATTTTCTGAGATGTTTTGAATTTTTAATAATTTTTTCTTAAAATTCTATAAAAAATTAATATCTGATGCAAATCATCATATTTTTCAAAAAAAATTATATTTTCAAAAATCTCTTTAAATTCTTCAAGGGGTCCATTCTTTGTGTTTTAAATTTTGACATGATATCATAGCTCAAATAGTCAATTTATAAAAACTGGTCTATTTTGATAAAATGGGTCTCTAGGGCACAAATGAAGAGATTTTTCTAAAAATTTTACATTTTTGGAAAGATCTCTATTTTTAAGTAGGGGTCTCTATTCTAAATTTCTATTTTTGTGCCCAAAATCATATAAAAAAATCAGATCTTGTTGACTAGGTCAAATGCAGTGCAAAAAAATAAATAAAGTTTTGTGATGGGTATGCACTTATTTTTTTTACATGGTTGAATGAATGATATGAGTTGTCATTTGGGTTAATTTCTGGTTATTATTGCTGATAATAATTGATTTTTAGAGCTAACCCTATGGTTTTCATAAGTTGAATATATTTTGCATATCTTGTTTGCTTGTTTGCTTATTGGAGAGTTCGTCACTTACTTGCATGGAAAAGCTCAACAATAATTGCTAAAAATTAGGTAAAATATACTAAGCACATTGCAAGGATCCCAGGTATTCTCCTTCATCTAATAATATTTCTATTTGGACTTAAAATAAATCTCTTATGTGTCTGGCTTGTGTGCATCTTTTCATGCTTTTGTCTATTTCTACACACTTGCATAATTGATTGCTATCTTGGGTTATTGGAATCGCTAATCTATCGGCCCCTCATTTCACCCCGTGGTTGCAATCTCAGTGCCATAAAGGGGAGGGGTCAACAGGACAAAAGTGTTAAGTGTTCCACTTGGCAACCCTTTTGTGTTTTTAGGAACTCACTTGTTTTCTAAGTTGGGGACTTATTTTCAGCTTGTGTGAGGTGTTAAGTGTTCCACCTTGTGGACTCATCTCATATTCACTTTAAACATTAAGTGTTCCTCTTTCTGCTTTTTGGTTACTTTTGGTAGATTTGCTTTTGGAAACATACATCTGTGCTCACATAGTAATTAGGCCCTATGAACACTATTTGTGATTCTTGAGAGATTGGATTCCTAGCGAAATATTTCTTGATGATAGAATCCTTGTAGGTAGGGAGGATACTTAGTGTGTTTCACATTCAACTTGGTTAGTGTGTCTTCTCTTATTGATCGATACATTCTCTCCCAAGAGAGGTTGATAGATCACGTGGGGTTGACATCACAAGCTTTGGTGAATCAAAATTGGTTAGTGCACCTTCTCTTATTGATTGATACATTCTCTCCCCAGAGAGGTTGATAGATCACATGGAGTTGGCATCATAGACCTTGGTGAAGCAAAACTTTGTTTTAGCGTGTCAGATTAATCTGTTTGCTTTGTTTGGGTTAAAAGTGAAAAGGTGTCAAAAACCTTGGATCTGGAGCCAAGTCCCCTTGTGGTATACTATTGTGAGTCATCTTTAGAGAGGGTTAACCATAGCGGACAATCCCTTTACAGGGAAAACTGCGTTGACGAAACCTCAAGCAGTAATAGCCATTTTTGCCATGGTAGTGACAGCCGCTATATAAATGTCCTTGTGGAAGAAATCTCCATGGGTATGGTTCATTATTGGGTTGTCAGATCTCCCTAGCAGCTCCTAAAGATTAAGTTCTCAGACTGTGTCAAAACCCTGGTGCATCGGGATTGGAGTTCACCCCTTTGGATCATAAAAGTTACAGAGTCAAACCATTACTAAAAACCCTAGCGAGGCCAAAATTTCTTTTTATAGGGTATATGTGCATTATTGCAAAACATTTTTGGAACATACACAATTAGCGCTTCTGAGGATTAGAATGAATAAGTCACTTGATTGTTCATGCGCAAGGTTTCTTTTGCCCTTGTCCATTATTTTCAGACATGCTTGAAATCACTTGCTTGCTATTTTGTGTGCTTGTTTATCTATCTGGTTATTGAAAATGGACAAACCTGTTACAATCCTCAAATCTGGACATTGAAATTTGCAAACCATTCAAAATTTAAAACTCAAAATTTGCAAAATCTGAAGTAAAATCCTTTTCTAAAGTCAAAAGTCATCTCAAGAAGTTAGAAAGTCATACAAGCTTCTACCAAGTGTCATTTCATTACTTCCCATCTGTTGTATGATTGAGTACCCAGTGTCATATGAGTTTCCATGATAGCAAAGTCAAAATCTTGCAACTGTCATATGAGATTTTCAACTGTAGTTTCATTGCTACCCAACTGTCGTACGATTTTTTCAACTGTCATTTCATTGCTACCCAACTATCATGCAAGTCTGTAGAAAGTCATTTGGGAAAATTTTGAAAAGTTGTCAGAAGTGCCAGATACTTCAACTTTTACAACCTATTTCCAGAATCTGTCATACAAATCACTGTGTCAAAAATAGAGCAATAGCTATTGAGAATTAGTACACATGTCTCAAAGAATCAGTACACAAGAGGAAGAAGCTCTAATCACAGCTATGATGAAGCAACTACAACCTATGCAAGTTGAACTTAACAATCTTAAGAAAGAAAAGGAATCTAAAGAGTTCTCCATGGAATCTCTATCATCTTTTCTATTTGATAAAGACTTGTACATGTCACCATGCCCCCGGTTAGAATTTGAACAACATGATAACCCTTATGATACCTCTTCCACGGAGAGTGACACATCCAACTTTGGAGACTATGATGACTATGATGACAGACAATGTAATGATACCTATGACACCTCTGTTCCTAAGGGTCCTCCTCATCATGTGTTCCTACTTACTACAAATGGGCCATCACATTGGATAGATCATGATGGTGATCCATATGATTCTGATTTTGAAAGAGACTTTGATGGCTTTTGTGGACAATACCTTGATTATGATCCATCTACTACTGCTGAGGACTATAAAATGCATCGTGTTAGCTTGAAATGTCAATACTATAAGGATCTCTCCTCTAAGAACTCTTAGGCTAAAAATAAAGATTATCTTCTCAAGCAAGATCATGTTAATGTTGGACCTTTATCTTGTGATGGTTCCCTTCCATTCCCTACTTCCTCCAATACCTGTACATTTCCTAAAGCTTCCGAGTCTTTCAAATCTTTCACAGAACCTTCATCCAACACAAGCCCTGATACTTTTCATGCGGTTCCCTATAGTTATCCTCCAGGGCTACCTCTTAAAGAAAATCAAGCTAACCTTCACCTGGCTGCAAATACTTTCAATGATGATAAACCTAAAGAGCCTAAGCCTTCATACGCTACAATGCCTACTTTAGCTAGTCCTTCACCATCTCTTCCAAATTCATCCATACAATCCCAACATGCTTCATTGTCCTTAGAAGTGGCTCCATGTCAAGAGGACTCTAAAAATGATGAAGAAAAGAACATAAAGAAAGATCAAGATCAAGAACCCTCCATGTCATCCAATTCCTTTCATGATGTCTCTTATCTACTTCATGGTTCTTTTGATCCTATAGACCCTTTTTCATACATTCCACCATGTCTTAAGTCTTCTCCTAAGCAAGATCAAGCTACTACTTACACCATTGAGCTTATTGACAATTAAAATAACCTTACCCCACTTCCAATTTCCAAAGATGATACTTCCATTAAGGTTATTGAAAATGGTGTTGTTACTTCCAATGTTGACACTATTAAAAATCAAGAGAAAAATTATACGCTTATGCTTTCCAAAGATCCTTGTCAAGATCAAAGTCTTCCATCTTCTTGTTCTACCACTTAAAATGTCCATGATTCTATTGAAAATTCTAATGCTCACTCTAAAGATGCTGATATCTTTGGTTGTCATATAGATGTTGATGAACTTATTGATTATCCTTTTGCGTCTTTCACTTCCATCCTTGGACCTCTTCCACCACTAAAAAGGGCTTCACACCTTCCTTCCATCTTGGGTCCTTATGTCCATTCACTTTCCCCTCCTAACTCTCCTAATTTTCCATCCATCTTGGGTCCTTACATCCCTCCATCTCCCATCTTTCCTCAAGATCAACATAGATGCATACCCTTGAATCATTTTCATCCATCCACCCATCTAAACTAGTCATATCCTCCTTCTTCTTCCACAAGTCCCAAGTCTTTTGGAAGTAACTTGAATGTTCAATACAAGAAAAAGAAGCAATACAAGAAACCATGAAAAAGAGAAGATCACCATGTCTCCTCTAATAGACATGGAAACATAAAATCAGAAGAGATATCTAAGAAGAAAACTACAAGACAAGTATGGGTTCCAAAATCTATTATTGCAGATATTCTCTCTAAATTACCAAAAAGAAATGAAAAGCCTATAGCTATATGGATTCCAAAGTCTCTCTTGAAAGAGTCTGGTGTTGAGAAAAAAGTAAAATTGACATTCAAGCTTCCAAAGACTTCCACTTCATCTCCTTCCAAAAATATTCTTCCATTTGATGCACCTAAACCACAACCTCTACTATCCATTTGCCATATTCCTTCACGTATTCCTTCATTCATGATTCCTCCATCCTCTCACAACCCTTCAAGGTATGTGTTGATGTTGAGGTTTCCTTCCTTTCCATCTACCCTTTCACTATCCTTCCATTCATTATCCTTCTACCTTCTATCATTTTTTCTCATTTGCCTATTCCTCCTATCTTCCAACCTCACTCGCTTTACATAAAACCTTATCCTCCATTTCTATCTTCCATCTCCCTTTCCCTATCAGCATCTTTGAGCGTATCATTTTGAATCTTTGGCATATCATGGTTTATCCTTTCAAGGAGTATTATCTAAAAAGCATGCCTTCTTCTAAAAGAAAAATTAAAAATAAAATAAAAAATTGAAAATGTGCCTTGGTGAAAACTTGGAAACAGACACCTTGGTAGCAAAAGTAAAGAGAAATAAATTCATCCTATGGTGAAAACCACTCCCTTGTGGCACCTTGGATAAGTACCATGATGAAAACCTGGCAATCAGGCATCATGCGTAGTTCTTCTACATATTTCATCAATTTCATCTTCTCTCTTTGATCTTGATAATGTTGATCTATACATGAACATTTGGCTATCTTGTGAGCTATATTATGATGATCTTGCTTTCATTCCTTCCATGTTTAGCCTTCATATCCATCTTCCTCCATTCATTTTCACCTATCTCTATCCTTTTTCCCTTTGGTCTTGATCTAAAAAAAAAAGAAAGAAAGAGTAAAACACAATGCTATGAAGCCTCTTGACATGTCTACTCCTTTGGACTGCATCCTATCCTACTCTGGCACTATGCTTTTGTGACTTATCCTATGCTGACCTTTCATTTCTTGTCCAAATGCACTTTACATGAAATTTTTTTTTTCCCTAGCTTGGGTATTCTTGAGGATTTTGCCCTTGAAGATTTATTCCCTTCATTATCCTTTATTCTCTTGTCTTCCATCTCTTCCACTAGCTTGCCAATCCCTCTTGTTCTCCACCTTGCTAGACATTGGGACTGCATGATATGATCTTACTTGGGAGTTTGCAATGGAAAAAGATGCTATCAAGTATACCAAGTATCAGAACTAGTATCAGAACAAATATCAGAACCAGTATCAAAATGAGTATTAGAACAAGTATCAAAACCAGTATCAGAACCAAGTATCAGAACCAGTATCAGAACAAGTATCAGAACCAGTATCAGAACAAGTATCAAAACTAGTATCAGAACAAGTATTAGAACTAGTATCAGAACAAGTATTAGAACCAGTGTCAGAATAAGTATCCGAATACCTACAAGAGCTACCCCTTTCACTTTAGTTTATGGGTATGAGGTGGTACTACCTATTAAGGTTGAAATCCCATCACTAAGAATCAGAATGCATGGTCTAGTAACTGATGATGACTACAAAGTGTCTAGGTTGCAAGAACTGGAACTACTAGATGAGTGCAGACAAGTAGTGTATGATCATCTCAGAGTATATCAAAAGAGAATGTCTAGAGGCTACAATAAGAAAGTCAGACACAGAGAATTTCAGGTTGGCAATCTAGTCTTGAGAGAAAATCCTAAAAATCAATCTCATCGAGAAAGCAAGGGAAAGTTCGAACCCAACTGGCTGGGTCCCTTTGTCATCACTACTACTTTTGGCTCTGGCACCTATCAACTCTCAATGACTGAAGGAGAACAGCTCTAAGAACCAATCAATGTTCTCCATCTAAAGAAATTCTATGCCTAAAGCATTCAATCTATGGTAAAATGTCCTGAAAAAAAAATCCTAAAAATCAGAAAAAGTCCTGAAAAAAATGAACATCTTGGTGAAAACCTAGCAATAGGCACCTTGATGATTCATAAAAAAAATCAAAAAATATCAAAAGTACAAAAAAATTAAAAAAAGAGAAAAAAAAAAAGAGAGTGCCTTGGTGAAAACCTTGAAACAGGCACCTTGGTAGCAAAAATAGAATCTCTGCCAAGATGGTGAAAACCCGGCAAACGGGTGCCACTTGTTCAAAATGCTCCATCTATCAGCGCAAACTTGGTCTTTCCCAGCTTTTAGTCTTGCTTTAGTTTGTACATATCTCCCAGTTTGTTTCTGTATTTCCAATTTTCAATAAGTCGGTCTGTACACCAATCAGCTCAAGCGTTTGTATCCTATCAATGTTTAACACTTGGGGGCAATCAATGTCATATCCTATGGTCTCCCATGTATCTTAGATGGATCATATCTAGTCAAAGTCCTTTGAAGCTTCATGTGAGTTAGTTAGTTAGTCTTGTCTCTAGAAAGGATTTTGCATCTACAACAACGCAATCAAACATCCAAACTCAACTGAAAACAATCTATGCTTTTTACATGCTCTTATCTCCTTGTATGCTTACTGATCCACATTGAGATTTTTTCATATTGTGTCCCTTTGAGCTCTTCGATGATGTCCTTTACAAGATTTAGAGAGTGATGACTAGGGGCATAATCTTTTCTTTGTCTTCTGCTTGTATGTGAAAATCTAACAACTTTGGAAATTCCAGATTGAAATGGTGTCCGACTATAAGAGCCTCTATCTCGAATTGGATGGCCATGCGTACCTTGACCATTGATACCCAGACAATTCAAGGAATTTTGATCTAACTATTGTCTTTTTGAGTAATTTATTTCTCCTACTGTGAAATGTGATCTTACCTAACGAGGTGAATGATAAAGGGTCACTACGGGTAATTCACACTGGATTTAGAATGAGCTCTTGACTATTTGATGTGTTTGAATGCAAGGCGTATTTAGGTCATCATGATGTTTATGTTTTGATGCTTATATAAATTGCTATATCAACATGGACATGATATCCAGGTCATCCTCGCACTTATGCTTTGATGCTTATATCTAATCCGACAATCCGAAAATAAAATTAATATTCATATATCCATGATTATTCACTAGTGGGTGTTGTATTGATTTTGGCACATACAAATTGATATTCATATGTCCATGGTTTCATAGCTAGTGGGCACTGTATTAATTTATCCTGCTACCAAAAAGTTCAATGATGATAACAAATCGACATATGATCAGTGAGTAGGTCCTAGGTCTTAGGTTGCATTTCATTTTGCATGTTTCTTTACATTTTTGCACTTTGCATGATCTCACAAATTGCTTGAACACTTAAAAGATTCTTCAAATCACATCTTCAAGTCTAACAAGAGCTGAATCACACACGAAGATTCCTCCAACGAAACAATAAGTAGAATCCTTTTTCGGGATCAAAATTCAAATCTGAGATCATTCATATTATTAACTACTTGCATATTCGACCTTCAATCATCATAGAAATCCATAATTCAACTTAACTGATTATCTTACATCAAACTATCAAAATTTCAAACTTTTAACTATGGTCAACTTATGGTCAAAGCTAGTCAAACCTTGGTCTCCAGGACCTCTAAACGATGTAGAATGTGTTCTCTGATGTGTATAACCACTTTTTCAATCAATTAACATGCTTCTAAACTATCAACACTGACTTTCCTTGTCAGATTTCCATTTTAATCCCGAAGGGGGCATGGTATTGCACAATCAATTCAAAGTCTGTAAATCAAAATTCTATCGATCAAGTCTATCAATATCTTTCATCAGTGATCAAGACAAACAATCACGTCTAGTTACTGATTCATCAAAAAAGTCCTCATTGCTCGGGAAAAATATATCATCACTTGGGGCATATCAGATTCATCAAGATCCATATCAATCTAGTATTCTCCTAATCTTGTAAACTGTATCAGTTTTTGCAACCATCAGATCATAGTGTTCTTTCCTTGGTTCTTTGGAAACTGAAGGGTTTGGATGTGATACCTGCTAGGTCTGCTAAGACAATCGAGTCTAGAATGGGTCACTCACTTCTTAGTAATCCTAAGGTTTGGAATCAGGTGTTATGACACTCTTTTGCAATCATCAGTTCATCGCTGTTATAGTGAACATTATCTTTGGTCATTCAGGACCTATTATCTCCATATCAAATCAATATCAATCAACTTCTGTCTCATATCAATTATCAATTTCAAACATCAGTTTCATATCTTTATCAAACACAGACTTTCTTCGAACCACTGCACTTCGCACAGTAATTCAAAGAGGGGCAAAATGTAATACCCCAAAAATGGGCTATAAGTTCATTAATATCCTACATCTACATATCAAACGAAATCGACATCAAAGTGCTAATCTAAGGCACATCTAAACATCATCAAATCATAATTAATTATCTTAAATTCTACATCGGGGAATATTCCTAGTAATATTCCTAATCATCATAATTATCTTTAATTTTATAATTATTTGGCAATAAATCACATTTATCCTAAAATTTGATTAATTAAATATTTTGCATATTTAATTAATTAGATTTAATATTTGCCACTTAATTATTTAATTAAATTTAATTCTATCTATTATTAATTATATTATTTAATAATGACAATAAATCAAAATTCCTATCTTTAATTGATTAAATTCTTATTTAATTAATTAAAGCATGTTGTCATTATTTAATAATATAAGTTTTAATAAAAAATTGGTAAAATAGTTAATTAACCCATAAATTAATTATTTTATTTTTAAAAAATAGTTAAGTTGAGAATAAATCACTTTATTTATTTATTAAATCATAATTATCCATGTGCACATTCAAGGACCAGTTAAACTCAAAATTGGAAAATCAATGCAAGTTGTTAGCTTTTTTAAACTCAACATCTTTTTGAGTTTTAAAGTGGATCTAAACTTCTAATTCGAGTTGAACTGTGCTTTTGCATGATTTTTGTGACTTAATTATCTGTTATTTAAAAATAACTCAAAAATCAACCTGAGTTATTTGAGTGATTTATGGCTTTCTTTCACAACCTCCAAAGCCTTGGATTTCTATTAAAATAAGGCTCAGCTCTTCATAATTCATCTCTAAAATCTCTCAAATTTGCATCCAAGCATCTCATGTTTTTGCACAATCATGCTGAAGAATTGGAATTTGGAGGATCAAAGCTCTTGCGAATCAAGGCTATTGTGAGATCAATTTTTTTTTTTTTTAACATTCATTTAGATTCTTTTTCATATTATTGTTAGATCATTTTAGCATATCAATTTCCATATTAGCATAGATTCATATCAGTTTTTATCATTCTTATTGCATAGAAATATCCAAAAGAAAATAGATTAATTGCATTCATATTTTATATCAATTGCATTCAAATCCTTCATTTAGGTGTCATCTAGGTCACTGATCTTGATTACAATCTGAGAACATTAATATTGCACCTACTAGAAGGCATAAATCTCTTGGTTAGATAACTTTCAATTTTGCACGATTTTGATTTTTGCTAACCTCTAATGTTTTACTGAAGTGTTGTGTTTATAGATCAGGTACAATTTTCACACATACAAGGGTACTAGAGAATTTTCATTGGTCAGCACAAGGTATGGAATGATTGGTGATGTCATCTATGGAATGTGTTCTGGTGATGGCTTACTGTGAAGCCAACTCAATAAATGAAGAATGTGTTTTGTTTGGAAAACAAAAATTAAGGATGTCAATCCTTAATTGTTGTAATGTAATCATTGTAGATTTGTCCTAGATACTGTGTGAATCTTAGCAAGGGTTTATTTAAATTTTTTTAATTATGAAATCCTCATGGGCTGACCTGATCATGGTAAATTGTAATAAGGTATATATGTAGAGTCTTTTCTTTGGAAAAGATATGGATGAAATATATGTGATATAAAGAAGCTGGAAAAGCTGAGAGCTTGTGTCTGTTGTATGTAGAGAAGAGGTTTACTGGTGGAATTCATTGGAACTACTCAAGCAAAGATAGTTACTGGCAAATAGTTCAAAAGATTGTGTATTTCTTTATATACACCTATTATGAACTAGTGAGTTCTGAAGGTGGATTTAACCTTCTTTGGGCAGTGAGCCCTCTATTTTGTTCTTGATTCCTAACAGGGTCTATCCTCTAACAAGGACTATGTACTGTAATGTTTCAATAAGCTCCTTACAAGGCTATATCTTCTAACAAGGATAACTACACTCTTAGTACATCATTTGTGGGTGCTAATTCCCACTATGGTTTTTACCTTTAAAAGGGTTTCTTTGAAACCAAAATATTGTGTTGGCATTCATTGTGTTCATTGTATCTAATATTGTGGAGCTTAAATTTTAGTTTAATATTCTATTATACAAATGATTAACTGCCCCCCCCTCAATTGTATTGTGTACCATTATTCCTAACATAGAAACCCCTACAAAGTGACATGGTTGAACAAAGGCCAAAGTGTCCTAGTGAATGAGAAAATATGGGTTGAATTCTCCATTGGAGGATATAGAGACAAATTACTATGTGATGTGATACCCATGAATACCTGTGATGTCTTATTGGACAAACCATGGCAATATGAAAGAGGATCCACGTATGATGGAAGAGGAAACATAATTACCTTCAAGAAAGATGGGAAGACATTCAAGATCCAGTCCTTATTGGATGATACTGAGGTGCCTATAAAAACCCCTAGTGCTTTGTTAAGTAGTGGAAAAGATCTATTGCATACACTTCAAGAAGAAAAAAGTGAGGGGTATTCTATAGTTTTGAATCATAAAGAAGGGGAAAAGCCTAGTCAAGAACCTATACTAGTGGAGATCCAAGTGTTTCTTTGTAAATAGAAGGACATAGTAAGTGAAGGGACACCAAAAAACTTACCTCGTAAAAGTTCTTTAAGTCATCAAATAGACTTTATACTAGGGGCCTCAATGACAAATAAGAAAGCCTACAAGCTCACACCAGAGATGTGTTGGAAATTTAGTTGGGAAATGTTATATTGAGAGGGGGGGTGAATCAAATATCACCTATTAATCCATTTTCCATTACTATAACTTTTCATAGCTTTAAACTGAAACTATATCAATGTAATGAAGCTAATACAGTAAAAAAAATTCAAGAAAGTATTCATAACACAATAATTTTGGTTACCCAGAAACCCTAGAGAGGTAAAATTGGGGTGGGGATGACACCCACAAATCTTCACTACTGTAGTATAAAGTTTTCCTATTAGGGCTACAAATTTGATCACAAAATATAATCTACCCTATGAGGGGTCTACCCTATTAAGAGCTAAAAGCCTTATATAGTCTACCTTGCAAAAGGATTTAGAACTTACAACAAAGTAAGCACTCAGTTAAGATATTACAATAGGTCTGCTAAAACCACTCAATTAAGAGATTTACACTGATACACTTGTTAGAATTTGTCAGTACCTGATCCTTTGGTTTGCACTGTATGCTGATTACAAATCTTCTCCTTACAGTATTATTTTGATCTCATCTATCAACTTTATCTTTGTTTTGTCCTTCACCGCTTTACTTGGTCACTGAACTCTATCTGAATGCTTCATTGGTCTGAATGTACTCTTTGGTCATTCCTTCATTCCCTTCACATCCACACTCACACACACATTAGGATTCAGATCTTATCCTTATATAGGCAACTAAACTTCTTCAAGATTGAAGATCTACGATCCAGATTTACTCTTTTTCCTACTTAAGCTTAACTAATTCTGATTGGCTCCAAGTGTTGCATTGGGATCAATGAATATAAAATAGGAGTGTAATTACCTCCATAATTTCCTCAACAAAAAAAATTCAAAATATGAATGCCAGCCAAAACATTTTACCTCGATGACTGTGCCATAAAATACTCATATGTCAATTTTGGCTAACTCGGCAATTTATGTCCCTAGTACTTGGCATTAACTATACTCAACATTTTCTACTATCACTATTGCTTGGTATACATTACTTACATAGCACTCACTATCCATATAAATTCCTATTAGGAGATTTTGAATCCTTGTTAAAAGATTCTAACCCAGTTAAGAGTTTATGGAAGACAGAAGGACCCACTGCCCAAACACCTTCAAGGCAAGATCTCTGAACCCACTGTCCAAAAGATCTTAGAATTATTCAATATAATAATATGAAATATATTACCTCCTTCACACTATGCCAAAACCGCACTCTCTGCTACACAAGATCACAATTCCAGATCTCTGTACTCACAAATCTTCCTTCATCACTGAATTAGCTCTTTTCTTCACTTCATGCATATATTCGCATCTCAATCTTCATAGTACACATTACAGCAAGGAAAAAATTCCTTCTTATATACCAAACTCAAATAATTACAAATGAGTTGGTCCTCAATTACAAAATAATAAATTCTACACGCTACACACAGAATTCACATAAAACTGTCGGCTTCCAAATACTGTAACTTTCTCTAAACATGTCCTCAAATTTTGTGCTATGAACCACATCATAATTAATGATTCTCCAACATCCCTTTAACTGTGAAAAATTAGATTCCATCCCAGCTAAGAGATATCCTCCAATTTTTGAACATCGCTCCACAGAAACACTGTCTAAACACTGCTTTCACCGAAATGCTCATAACTTTCACAAATGAATGAATTTATTTTTGTGTTGTTAACCATAGGTTAATAACACACCAAAGAACATACCATCAACTACACAAAAGCCAATCTACCATACAACATGTGCACAAAACAAAATTGTACCTACTTTTTTGCTAATATCCAGAATATCACTATGTTGACATCAATGACAATCCAAGTCATGAATGCAACAACAACTGCTACAGAATGACTACCAAAATACTTTTCATTCATTCCTAACAATATCCCCCATTGGAATTGATGGGAACATAGATGAAAAACATCCAATGTTCCAAAAATCCAATACTACAACATCACTGCAAAATATCAAATTAAATCTTGCTTCATTTTCCTATTCAACACTCTCATACAATCCACAATGTTTTTCATGTATATCTCTCCCCCATTGACATCAATGATAGAAATTCCATCACTAAGTCAACAAAAAATTAATGTCAAAAGAAACTTTTCAAAAAAAAAAATACAATAACAAGAGTCCTCATGACTCAGCTCATAAACTCCCCCATAGAGGAAGTTCCAACATCCAATCCAGAAGAAAGATAGGGCTCATATACCACTGGACGGATGAAATCATCTACATCAATTCTCAAAAATAGGTTGGGGCATAACCCCAAGCATACCTCTAAGACACACAAATGTATCCTTAGGTAAAGGCTTTGTAAATATATCTGCTATCTACTCCTTTGTACTTATGTACTCTAATCTTACTTCTTTTTCTGCAACTTTCTCTCTTACAACATGATACTTGATCTCAATATATTTAGTCTTAGAATGTAAAATAAGATTTTTTGACATACTCACTATACTAGTGTTATCACAATGTATAACAATAGGCTCATCAAACTTTATTCCAATATCCTTCAACATCTACTTTATCCAAATAATCTGATTACAATTATTTTCTGCTGCAACATATTCTGCTTCTGTTGTGCTTTGTGAAGTACAATTTTGCTTCTTACTTAGCCAAGAGACCAATTTTCCTCCAAGAAAAAAGGCTCCACCACTGGTGCTTTTCTTGTCATCAATGTTGCCTCCCCAATCTGCATTAGTATAGGCACATAAAATAAAATCATCAGAATTCTCATACCATAATCCATAATCCATTGTTCCTTTCAGATATCTCAGTATCCTCTTTACTGCTGCATAATGTGATTCTCTAGGTTCTTCTTGAAATCTTTCTACAATCCCAACTGAATGTGCTATATCAGGTCTTGTATGTGTCAAGTACTATAATCCTCCAATCATAGATCTATACTTTTTCTGCTCAACTACTGGTGTCTCATCTTTGCTAGATAATTTATGTCCAGTTACCATAGGTGTTCCAATAGGTTTAGAATCTTCCATTCCAAATATTTTCAATAATTCATTCAAATACTTAGTCTAACTTAAAAATATACCTTGCTTTGTGTTATCTGTAATCCCAAAAAATATTTGATTTCTCCAATCATGCTCATCTCAAATTCAGTCTTCATTTCATCTGCAAATTTGTCACTAGCTTCATCTTCTCCTCCAAAGATAATATCATCAACAAATATAACTATAACCAACAAACCATTCTCAATTTCTTTTTTGTATAGGTTACTATTTGTTGTTCCTTTTATAAATCCCAATTTCAATAAATACTTATCCAATCTTGCATACCAGGTTCTAGGTTCTTGTTTTAATCCATATAAAGATTTCTTTAACTTACATACCATATCTCCTTGTGTCAAAGGAAAACCTTCAGGCTGCTCAATGTAGACTTCTTCTTCCAATTCACCATTCAAAAATGCTAACTTCACATCCATCTAATACACTCTGAATTTCTTGTAAGTTGCATATGTAGAAACATTCTCACTACTTCAAGTTTGGCCACAGGTGCAAAAGTTTCTTCATAGTCAATTCCTTCTTGTTGTGAATATCTTTTACATACCAATATTTCTTTTTTTCTTATCACTTCTCCTTATTCATTCGTCTTGTTTCTGAATACCCATTTTGTTCCAATCACATTCTTGTCTTCAGGTCTAGAGACCAATTCCCATGTCTTGTTTTTTTCAATCTGCTCTAGTTCTTCTTTCATAGAATTAATCCAATGTTCATCTTCACAAGCTTCATTAGTAGTCTTAGGTTCAATTTGAGAAATCAAACATAAATGTACCTTATTTTGAGTCAAAACTCCTCTATCTAAACTTCCAATAACTTGCTCAATAGGGTGATGTCTTGAACTATACCTATTAGGTGTCATAGTTACTGATCTTGTTCCGACTGTAGATTCTTCTCTGCTTTCTTCTCTATTTTCTTCTCTATTTTCTTCTCTATTTTCTTTAGTATGACTTTCATTCAACAAATCACTATTAGTTTGAAAAAATAATTTTGCATTTTCAATGTTAGGCTGAGGTTGTGCTTCTCCATCAGAGTCATAATCAAGCATTCTTTCCTAAATTTTAAACTTCTCATCAACTTTTACATTTTCACTTTCAACAATAGTCTTAGTTCTTTTGTTATAACATCTATATGCTTTGATTTTTAAAGAATATCCAAGAAATATTCCTTCATCACTTCTAGGATCAAACTTTCCTATATCATCATCTCTCTTTATATAACATTTACTTCCAAAAATTCTAAGATACTTAACTGAGGGTGTATGTCCAAACCATAATTCATAAGGTGTCTTGTTTGTATCTGCTCTGATTTGTACTCTGTTCATAGTGTATACTGTTGTGTTCACTGCTTCTCTCCAAAAAGTCTTAGCCAAATCATTTTCAAATAACATAGCTCTTATTGCTTTAGTTATTGACATGTTCCTTCTTTCTACAATACCATTTTGTTCTGGTGTTCTAGGGGCTGAAAGTTGTCTCTTAATACCATTCATTTCACAAAAGGTGTTAAACTCTCTAGATGTAAATTCACCACCTCTATCAGATCTTAGACACTTAATCTTCATTCTAGATTCATTCTCAATTTTTCTTTTCATGATCTTAAATTTATCAAATGCTTCAAATTTTTCTTTCAAAAATGCAATCCACATCATTCTTGTAAAATCATCAATAAGAATCATAAAATACCTTTCTCCATAGAATCCTCTAGTCCTAGTAGGACCACTCAAGTCTGTATGAACAATCTCCAACTTCTCTGCTGATGTGAACTTCTTGTTGGGAAATGAACTCCTTTTCTACTTTTCCATCATACATTCTTTGCAAATCATGTTAGTAGGTTTCATAATTCTAGGTAAATCTCTTACCGCAAGTGTAGTACTCACCTTGACAGTATTATCAAAGTTTATATGAAAAAACCTTTTATGCCATAACCAACTGTCATCAATCCTAGTTATCAAACATGTCATCTCAGTGGGATTCAACTGAAATACATTACCTCTGGTTCTAGATCCTTTTCCAATTAGATTTACATCTTTATCTTTTATAACACAAGTTTTCTCAGAAAACCAAACTTGATAACCCTTATCAGCCAATTATCCAACACTTAGTAGATTATGTCTTAGTCCATCAACAAAGTAAACATCATCAGTGTTAGTCTTTCCATTAAGAGTAATAGATCCTATACCCTTAATCAAACAAGGTGCATTGTTACCAACCCTAACAATTCCTCCATCATAATTATCTAACTTATCAAATATTCTTTTATCTCCAGTCATATGATGTGAACAACCACTTTCTATAATCCAATCAGATTTCTTTTCAACTTGTGAAACTAATGCTTTTTCTTCCCTTTTATCAGATTCAAAACTTTCTTCTTTAATTGCTACAAATCCTATTTCCTCAAAGTTATCATTATCACTGTCACTTAAATATTTTTCAATTCTTGCTTCAATATCTTCATCATTTGCATAATAACATTCTTTAGATCTCCTAGGTTTAAAGTTGCTTCTATACTTCTTAACTCTTTTAGGACATTTAGATGCAAAATGACCATATTCTTGACAAGTCCAACATTTAAGGATTTTCTTACCATCTGGTTCTCTTTTTACAAGTAATGCAATACCTTCTTCAATCTTCTTATCTTCCTCAGATCTACTACTGCTGGCATAATCTCCATTCACACTAGTATTTCTTGTAGGTCTCATGTTAAGAGCACTGAATACTGTTTCCATTCTAGGTAGCTCTCCTGATAATCTCAAGTTCATCTCTGCTATTTCTAATCTTCCAAGAAGAGTCTCTCTTGAAAAGTTTGATGTACAAGGTATCACTTGTTCAATCATCTACGTTGTCTGCTCGAATACTGGTGTCAAAGTTCTCAGAATTTTCCATATTACTTCATTTTCTATCTTATCACCTCCACAAGACTTTATTCCTATTACAATCTTAGACATCCTACCAATATAGCTTGTAATAGATTCATCTTCCATCATTCTGATATCTTCAAATGCACAAATCCAATTATGTAATCTAGCCTTCTTTACATGTTCATCACCTTCAAAAGTAGAATGTAAAGCTTTCCAAATTGCATGAGATGTTTTCAAACATCTTACCTGACTATATTCATTCTCCGGTAATGCTGACAAAAGTGCTTCTCTTGCAAGTATGTTACACATGAATAGATCTAGTTCATCTTTAGTTCCTGCCTCTAGATTGTCTTCCTCAATGATAGTCTTCTCATTCTTTGTAATCAACCAATAACTTGGTCCTAAAAACAATAGATGTGTCTTCATCTTTTCTTTCCAGCTGTCAAAATTTACTCCATAAAACTTAGGGCTTTCTTTTCTGAAATTCGACATGGATCTCCTTAAGTTGTTAAACTTTTCTTTCAAGGACCTACCGCTCTGATACCAATTGTTAGAAAGTAAAGATCCCCAAGATAACTGAGAGGGGGGGGGTGAATTAGTTATCAGATAATTTATCCATTCAATAGCTTTAAACAATATAATCAATGTATTGATCAACCATAGAAAGATAATCATACACAATTCCACAATAACACAAGATATGTTGACTAGGGAACCTCTTGAAAAGAGTAAACCCAGGTGCGAATGATGCCCACAAAATGATACACTAATATGAAAGTTCCTTGTTAGAGGATGGACCCTGTTAGGAGTCTTATGAAATACATTTAGTACATATAAATCTCTATTAGGAGATTTTGAATCCCTATTAAAAGATTCTAACCTGGTTAAGAGTTTATGGAAGACAGAAGGACCCACTGCCCAAACAGCTTCAAGGCAAGATCTTTGAACCCACTGTCCAAAAGATCTTAGAATTATTCAATAGAATAATATGAAATATATTACTTCCTTCACACTGTGCCAAAACTACACTCTCTGCTACACAAGATCACAATTCCAGATCTCTGTACTCACAAGTCTTCCTTCATCACTGAATTAACTCTTTTCTTCACTTCATGCATATATTCACATCTCAATCTTCATAGTACACATTACAGAAAGGAAAAGATTCCTTCTTATATACCAAACTCAAATAATTACAAATGAGTTGGTCCTTAATTACAAAATAATAAATTCTACACGCTACACATAGAATTCACATAAAACTATCAGCTTCCAGATACTGTAACTTTCTCCAAACATATCCTCAAAGTTTTCACTATGAACCATGTCATCATTAATGAGTCTCCAACATCTCTTTAACTGCACAAAATCAGATTCCATCCTAGCTAAGAGATATCCTTTGATTTTCGAACATCGCTTCACAGAAACACTGTCTAAACACTACTTTCACCAAAATGCTCATAACTTTCACAAATGAATGAATTTCTTTTTGTGTTGTTAACCATAGGTTAATAACACACCAAAGAACATACCATCAACTACACAAAATCTAATCTACAATACAACATGTGTGCAAAACAAAATTGTACCTACTTTCCTGCTAATATCTAGAATATCACTATGTTGACATCAATGACAATCCAAGTCATGAATGCAACAACAACTCCTACAGAATGACTACCAAAATACTTTGCATTCATTCCTAACATAACCTTCCTTTGTGCCTCAATATGTCATGTTATTTAATTTCCCCCTTGTTTTTGGCATGCCTAATTTCTTCAGGAGTAGGGATCATGAAGTATTTGTTAGAATAACCGAGAGGGGGCTAAATTAGTTATCCACTGTCCCAAATACAAAATGTATATCTAAAAACAATTTTAAAAAGTTTCTATAGCTCAGTAACATATAATAGTAAATTGTCTATGCTTTTACTAATTACCAATCAATAACATATAGTAACTACCAATCAAATCCAATATGAAACATGTAAATTATGATAAAAAACAATCATAACAATCAACACATAACATAAGAGATTTAGCATGGAAATCCTATAAAGGGAAAAACCACCTGGGACCGGCAACCAAAAAATTGTTCACACTTCTAAAGTGAGGTCGATGAAGAACCAACCTTGTTAAAGGTTACAAAACACACTGTAAGGTGTGACCTTGTTAGAGGATTTAACACTAACCGTTATCGTCCAAACAAAATTCACTGTGGGGTTGATAGGATAACAAATGTACATTCTATGAATGACATTACAAGACTTGCAAGTCTACTTAGTTAAGAGATTTATTAGATTACAATGGTTAAACTATAATAGCAGTTGATCTAATTACAATACAACTTGATTTTCAGATGTACATATCTATATTATGCTCATTCAAATCTCTTATCAATATATCAATTCTGTTTCAACAATATTCACTAACTTACTGTCTCTTGGTTATAGCTTTCTAATGCTCGGTAATCTCTGCAGTTCAGTTCTCCTTAACCAATTTGATCAGGCATGCATGAATCTTGTTCACATGATATCTCTATAGTATCCTTTCCTCCAGCATGAGTTTCATAATCAAACCCTAGTCTCTTAAATAGACAAGTAAACTATTTTCTTTTCATCCATCAGATTTTTCCGCTTAATCTCCTTCATTGGTTTTTTTGCTTAAACCTTCCTGGACTGATGTGTCAGTAACACATTTCAAATTTGTCCTTTAGATCTTCCTTGAATTTTTCTAGCCTGTGATCTCATAACAAACTTTATCTTTTACTTCATGATCATACACTTTACAGCTCATCAACTTCTGTTGGCTAAACAAATCATTTCATTCTTTTCTTCATTCTTGGTTAACAAAGAAATGCGTTAGTGAACACAAGCTCAGTTTATATTGTGCTTGGTATACACTACACTTCTCAGTGTATACTTGAATTCTTCATTAATCGATAACACTACTTTGTAACATTTTTCTCCCAACTTCATAAAAGATCAATGTAACATAATCAAGTCAACAATATGAAGTCATATACTCATTAATAAGTTACCAAGAGTAATCCTTATCCTTATCTATCATATCCATCTTCCTCCATGTAGATATCGTGGTTCTTCATCTTTCTCTTCTCTTTTATAGATGTGTTAGATGTTTGCAACTCCATGATAAGTATTGTCAAAACTAGTTGACATCAATGACAACATAAAATTGATTCATTTATCTTACATAATAGCTCAGTGCTCGGTGATCTCTAATCACTTGAATTTATTCAATGAGGTTCTCAATTAGTTGTAGTTCATTAATCTCTCCCTTTGGCATTGATGGAAACTCAAGGAATATTAAGTATACCATACACATACCAAACATGTATTCTACAACTTTGTAAACAAATGTTATAGTTCGATAAGCTCTCCCTTAGCTTAATATGTTTAATCACTATGTTACATAATAGCATTGCAATGTGTAGACTATCTTTTGTAGATATGATCTATAGAAGCTCTTAGGTTCCTTTTGTTTATCTATCTTTGTATCTTTTCAGATTGTCTCTCCCTTTTATAGATGTTCCTGTATTCTCCTTGGGTATCATATTGTTTATCTCTCCCTTTGAAAAAAATTCCAAAGAAACAAATAAACCATACAGCTTTGTAGTATCCATGTAACTCTTTGTTGTCTGGTGCATTGACTATATCTCTGTATATTGATTATGCAAATCTATTCCAGTTCTTCACAACTTTCACAACTTTAGATAGAAATCCAAAGTGTGAACTATGCTACATCAACATGAATGATCTTTTGATAAGATTATCCCGATGCAACCTCTAGATCACATTTGTGACTGGTAGATAGGAGATGGAACCCAAGTCTAGCCCTCAAGTATTCAAATGTATCTTTTGGTAGAGGCTTTGTAAATATATCTGCAAGTTCCTCTTTAGATGTAACAAATTATAGCTTCACTTGCTTCTCCTGCACTTGTTATCTTAAGTAGTGATACTTGATAGATATGTGCTTTATTTTAGAGTGCATCACTAGATTCTTTGAAATGTTTATGGCACTAGTGTTATCACAGTATATAATCATCAGCTTAGTGATTATCTCATTCATTCCTTCTAATACTTTCTTGATATATGCAATATTTGAATAGTTTGTAGTAGCATCAACATACTATGCTTTAGCTATAGACTAGGAAATACAAGACTACTTCTTACTTGTCTAGGTAACAAGTCTTTTACCGAAGAAAAATGCTCCTCCAGTTGTGCTTTTTCTGTCATCCACATTTCCAGCCCAATCAACATCAGTGTATAATTTAAGTTCAAAATTTCCTTCCTTAGGATACCAAAATCCATAATCCTCTATCTTCTTCAAGTATCTTAAGATTCTCTTTGTAGCAATCATGTGTGACTCCTTAGGATTTGTTGAAAATCTTGCAACAATTCCTAGAACATATGCTATATCTGGTCTACTATGTACTACATACATTAACTTACCAATCATTGATCAATATAGTGTCTAGTTCACCTCTATAGTTTCATCCTCTTTAGTCAATTTTTAGCCTATGACCATTGGTGTTCCAACTGGTTTAGCATCTTCCATGCCAAATGTTTTCAGTACTTCCTTTATATACTTGGATTGTGTGATGAATATCCTATCACTTTGCTGAATAACCTCTAGTCCTAGAAAGAACTTAATCTCTCCAAACATAGACATTTCTAACTCTTTTCTCATCTCATCAACAAAGGATTTACATATGTGATCTTGACCTCCAAACATAATATCACCCATAAATATCTCAGCAATTAGAATAGTATCATCGGTATCACCTTTCATATACAAATTGTTGTTCTTACTAGTTCTAACAAATAAGTATGCAACCTTTCATACCAAGCTCTTGGTGCTTGCTTCAAACCATACAAAGCTTTATGTAATCTACATACCATGTCTTTCTTGTCTGGATCAACAAACCCTTCAGGTTGTTCTATGTAGACTTCTTCTTCAAGTATCCCATTTAGAAATGTAGACTTAACGTCCATTTGATAAACTTTAAATTTCTTATGTGTTGCATAAGCTAGTAACATTTTGACTCCTAGTCTAGCAACAAGTGCAAAGGTCTCACCATAGTCAGTTCCTTCCTCCTATGCATACCCCTTGCAAACTAGTCTAGCTTTATTCCTTGTAACCTCTCTATTTTCATTCAGCTTGTTTTTGAAGATCCACTTAGTACCGATAACATTCTTATCCTTAGGTCTAGGTACTAAGGTCTATGTTTTGTTTTTCTCTATCTATTCAATCTCTTCATTCACTACATTAATCCATTCTTCATTCTCCAATGAAACTTTAAAATTCTTTGGTTCATATTCACAAACTAAGCATGTACCTTGTCTTGACTTCTCATTTGTATGCCAGTTTTCTTTTCACCAATAATTTGGTTTTCAGGATGGTATATTCTAACAAATCTTTCTAGTATCTGATCTCTTCTTTCTTGTTCATCCTGTTCAGGTTCATTTGCCTAATCGACAGGTCCTTCCTATTCATTGGTTTCTCTTTTATGTTCCTCGATGTTGTTTTCCTACTGACCAGTTGTCACTATCTGTGGCGTCGATAGATACTCTAGATGCTCAATGTATGTGAATCTACCATAGTCTTCCAGTTCCTTTGTTTTTTCTTCTGCATTCTTGTCATCAAACTCATCAACCCTAACATTATCACTTTCTATCATTTTATTAGTAACTTTATTTAGACATTTATATTCTTTTCTTTTAGTGGAATATCCAAGAAATATCCCTTCATCACCTTTTGAGTCAAACTTTATATTTCTTTCATTTTTAAGAATAAAGCATTTACTTCCAAAAATTTTGAAATAACTTATAGTGGGTTTGTGTGTAAACCATAACTCATAGGGTGTTTTGTTAGTGTCCTTCAACTGTACTTGAGTCAAAACATAAATAGTTGTGCTAAATGTCTCTCTCTAGTATTTTTGTGCAACATTTTTCTCTATCATCAGTGTTCTTGCATAGTCAACTATTGACCTATTCCTCCTTTTAGCAATTCCATTATGTTGAGGTGTCCTCAGTGTAGAGACCTATCTTTTAATACCATGCTCATTACAAAAGTTAGTCAATTCATCATAAATAAATTCACCACCTCTGTCAGATATTAAGAATTTCAATTCTTTACTAGTCTCTTTCTCTAATTTTTCTTTATACCACTTGAACATCTTAAATGCCTTTGATTTTTCCTTCAAGAACATGACAGTCATCAATCTAGTATAGTCATAAAAAAAAAAAAGAAATATCTATCACCATAATAACTTTGAGTTCTCATAGGACCACACAGGTGGGTGTGAACTAACTCAAGTATTTTCTTTGTTGAATAATCTTTTCTTTTGAAACTATATTTTGTCATTTTACCTTTCTATCACTCATGACACATAACATGATCAGGCTTAGATAAATTAGGAAGACCTCTAACCTTTTTCTTTTAATTGATTTTAATCATGTTATCAAATTTTACATGACATAACCTTTTATGCCATAACCAAGCATCTTCATTTCTCATCATTAAACAAGAAGACTCATCATTGTTAGGATAAAACAAGTTACCTTTTGATTGTGCTCCTCTTCGAACAAGTCTTCCTCCATCATCAAATATTTTTACTTTCTTTCTCTCAAAAGCAACTCGGTGACCTGAATTGTTCAATTGTGCCACACTTACAAGATTATAGTTTAGTCCTTCAACCCAATAAGCATTATCAAATTGGATTCTATCATTTATTAGCAAGGATCCCTTTCCTCTAACCATGCAAGGTGTATCATTACCCATTTTTACAGATCCTCCATTCTATTTCTCAAGATGATTAATTTTTTCTTCATCACTAGTCATGTGATGTGTACAACCACTATCTATAATCCATGTATCATTTTTATTAACCTTATAAATTAGTGTTGTTTCTACATGCTTTTCTTCTTCCTTAGAATCATCCTTCATAGAAACAAATACTACCTCTACATCATAATCAAAATTAGAATTAGATTCATTTTCTTCTGCAAAGTAACATAACTTTTTTCCTTTTTCATTATTGTCTCAGTTGTCTCTGTTGTGGTGTCGGTAACTTATCTTGTCTCTTCTCCCATAGCTTCCTTCACTAGATCAGTCTTTTTTTATGTCATCTTCCTTCCAAATAGCAGCAATATGACCAAATTCTTTGTAGTTAAAACATGCTAAAGGTAATTTTCCTCTATATCTACCTATTCCTTTAGGTAATCTCTTGGCCATAAGAGCTTCAAGCTCATCAAGTTCATCATCACTATTGCTATCACTATCATCCTTATTATTTCTACTACTAGACTTACCAATCTTTAGAGAAGTCATAAAAGCAAATTCAACTTTCGATAAAACACTATTATCATAATTGTTCAGTTCAAATCTTGTTAGTTTTCCAATCAAATTATCAAGAGTGAGTATTGTTAGTTGCTGACCTATTTTCATGAATTGTAGATATTCTGATGGCATAAATAGGCAATAAGGTCCTTAGAATTTTGCTTACCACAATGTCTTCATCAATAACTCCATCAGATGCTCTAATAGCATGAACTACCTCCTTTATTCTATTTGTGTACTACACAATGTTTTCTCCTTCTTTCATCTTCATATCATTGAATCTTCCTCTTAAAATTTTTGCTCTGGCTCTCTTGACATTTGTATCACCACTATAAACTTGAGCAAGTTTATCCCACATATCTTTAGCAGTAGTGCAATCTTTAATATCTTCAAACTTGGCATCTATCAGAGCAACAACAATCTCCATCATAGTAATGTTATGCTCATGTCTATCTCTTAGTTAATCTAGAGTCAAAGGTCCAGTGGGTAGTGCAATGTAGCCATTCTCTAATAGTGTGAGGGTAGAATTCCCAATTCCAGAGATATGCAGTTTCATTCAGCTTTGCCATATTTTAAAGTTATCCTTGTTCCACTTTGGCACATACCTCTTATACATTTTGTGATCTTTATGCTGAAGTCCTTAAAAATATGTTCCAAGAAACCAATACGCTCTGATACCAATTGTTATAATAATGGAGAGGGGGGTGAATTAGTTATCCACTATCCCAAATACAAAATGTATATCCAAAAATAATTTAAACAAATTTCTTCAGCTCAGTAACATATAATAGTAAACATAAAGATTATGAATAAAGCTCTTTTGGCCAAGCAACTCTAGTGCATTTATGAAGACCCTAAGGATTGGAATACAATATGTAAACATAAATACCTTTATGACACCCCTTCCATTGATCAATTCCTTTCCAGCTCAGAGAAAGTGGAGGGTTCTATTTTTTGGAGGAATATCAATGATGCTAGAAGTATAGATAATAAAGGAAAGGTTTAGAGGTTGGGAAATGGATCTAGTATTAACTTTTGGAATGATCCTTGGCTATTTGAAAAACCCTTGAATTGTATTTTTAATAATCCTTAGGATATCAAAATATGTTCCTCAACTTTTGGTCCTAAAGTGAAAGATTATTGGAGAAATAACTGCTAGGTGAAGTTGGCTGTGTTGAACCCAGTTTTCCATGAAATTGATAAGTCCCTCCTGGCTCAATGCTGCCATGCTGACAAGGAAGACACTCTTATATGGGGTCCCTCATCTAGTGGAAAATTTTTTTTGGCGTTTGCTAACTCTATCCAATTTGATGTGCCTAAGGAAACACCTTTTTGGATGAAGATATGGAATAAGAATCTTACCCCCAAAGTTGAGATTTTCTATTGGATCTTTGTTCAAAACAAAGTGCTTACTATTGACAATCTTAGAAAAAGAGGATTTATCATGCTGAATAGGTACTGCCTTTGCCAAGAGGTTGAGGAAGATACTAACCACCTTTTTTTGCATTATCCTTTTTCTCAGCAAGTTTGGTCTTTCTTTTTGCAGGATAGTGCCTTTTGCTAGATTTTCCCCTCTATTGTCCAAGATTTTTTCCAACAATGGTTTTATCCTAGTGTTAATGCTAGGGACAAATAGAAGTGGATACTGGCTGCTCCTCATATTGCCTAGAATCTATGGAAAGAAAGAAACAACCACATTTTCCGAAACAAAAATAGCTCTCCTACTTTGGTGTATGAGAAGGATAATAGAGGGGTACTGGAAAACTTGAGTAGATTCACCCAACATATTGGGAATAACAGGGTCTTTCAAAATAAGAATAATGATCATGATAATGTTGTTTGGATCACTCCCCCTAATGGTTGGATTAAGATAATTTTTGGTGGTGCGGCTAAGGGCAATCCTAGTTTGGTAGGGTGTGGTAGTGTTATCAGGGATTGTAGTGGTAATGTTATCACAACTATTTTTGTTCCTTTGCGAAGTCAAAACAATCATTTAGTGAAGGCTTCAGGAGTTTACTATGGTTTATAGCTTTCTAGTAAATTCAACTTCAAAAATATATGGTTGGAGGGCGATTCATTGAATATTATTAATTGCCTAAAGGGTAAATCTCCTCCATCATGGACTATAGATAACATTATTTCCAAAGAGAAAGACATCATTGCCAAGTGTACTGCTACTTACATAACCCATGTGTACCACGAGGGAAACACCATGGTGGAAAACTTGGCTAACATTGGGGTTAATCTATTGAGGTCATCACCTAGGATAGCGAGGCAGATATTAGAGAGGACACCAAATCTCACATTTATTATGATAAAATCAATCATAAGGAAGGAAAGATTGGGAATTATTAATGAGACTCACCTAAGCCCTATGGAGTCTGACTATAATTATGGGAAAATATGGAATAGGTTTTTAAGAAATGTCATTACCAATAGTTCACACATTTTTTGGGTCCCGCATTCTGGTAATTTTTTTAATAGGGTCTACTATCTTGTTTACCTCGGCTCTAATTTTACTGATAGCTCTATTTTCCTGAACTCTGCTATCATGGGGGTGACCTAAAGCATGAAGAACTAGATAACTATAACAAGCTTAAGGAAACTGATATGGTGATGGTTTGGTGTAAGTTGAAAAAAGGTGGAGTGACCCCTTATTTGGAAAAATTGCATGGCTTTGATAAGGAAATCACTCAAAAATTTGTTGAAGGCTGGAAAGATAACACTATCACCATTGAAGGGAGAATGTTGGAGATTACTGTTGAGCTTATAGCTCATATTTCAGGGATCCCCAATGATGGTCATAATTTTTATAGGAACCCCAAGATTTCAGACATGATGGCTAAAAAGTTCCCGAAATCTGTGAAAGAAAAGTTTGATTTTGCGGAAGGCAAGGTTAATGGTTACATGGAACCTGTCAAGATTAAGGAGATTTGGCACCATGTTCTTTAGGTTGTGATGGAATATTTTACCCTTGATGGTTGCTTCACTCATGCACATTCCCATCACTTCATGTTCCTTAATCACTTTAGGTACAAGGATACCATTAACATTCCTTTTTATCTATACACTTCTTTGGTTAAAAGCATAAATGAGCATAAGGATTCTCCTAAGAAGGATTTTAAGAATGAGGGATTGATTCTTTTAATTTATGAGCATATGAAGAAAACCAGCCCTATCTCTACTTCTACTTCATCTGGAAAGAGTAAAATGAGCCCTGAGAAGTCTAAGACTGGGTCTGTTAAGCGGAAGGCGGAGGACAATTTGGGTAGTAGCTTGAAGAAAATTTGCTTGGAATCTATTGAGGAGGAGGTTGACTCTGAGGGTTTGAAGATAGAGGATTCTAAGGATGAGGTTTTTGAAAATGCCCAGGAGATGAAAAGCCCTAGCAAGGATGAGGAAGAGACTGATGATTCTGAGGCTATGTCTAATCATGAAGAGCACAAGGAGGAGATTAGCAGCAAGAACTCAGAGGAGGAGAACAAGGAGATGACTAGGAAGGGGGATCAGTTGAAAAATGAAACTGATGTGTAGGTTATTAATGACTCTCAGAGGTGGGGAGATGAGACTGAGCCTTTGAGCACTAAGGAGAAGGATACTACCATGTGCAATGAGGATAAAGACATTGCTGAAGCTGAGAACCTTGAAAAAAATATTCAGGAGAGAATAGATGAGGAGAAAGGTAAAGAAATGGAAAAGGCTAAGTTTGAAGGCATTGAGGTGCTTAATTCCCATAGCCTTGAAGACCTAGTAGATATGACCATCCAGTATGCAGAGAAACAAAAGAATGATAGGGATTTTAATAAAGAGGAGGTTCCCATTCTAGAAGATTTTGTCAAGGGTATGAGGCATGATATGCCTATATCTCAAGATTTTAAGGAAAACAATTAGGAGGGTAGTGAGGATTCCAGTGAATGGAAGGCTAGAGAGTCCACCATCAAGCTTATCTTTGAAGATTTTAATGATAGGGAAGAAGTGACTACTGGTGTTCTACAGACTGCTAAAGTAGAGGCCCTTTACTCATTTAGATTCAATAAGTGGTGCTTTCATGAAATTAAAAGGCTCCATTTGAAATGTAGAAAGCTTGAAGCTAACAATACCATCCTCCAAGAGAAAGTGGAGTTTCTTGTCAATGAGAGATCTGCTAACCCCCCTACTGTTGATTTGAAGGAAAGAATGGATAAATTTGATAATACTCTTATCAACATTCTCTAGCATAGTATGGATAGTATGAAGGCTTCTAGTACCAACCTTAAGGCTCTGGTTAACTTGTTGGACAATGCTTCAGAGGATGATACTGAGGTCAGGAGTGCTCCTTTGTTGGACAGTGGTGGACCCAATTCTCAGACCCGTGGAAAGAAAAGATCCCCTATGATTAAGAATAATCTGGATGAACTAAAAAGTGTTATTGGTAGGATGGATAACATTCAGGCCAAGATGGAGAAAATACTAGATGAAAAAGCTAGGGTTCTGTAGCCTGGTGCACCTGCTAGTTTTTTTATTTCTCTTGCTATCTTTTTGGCTGGGTTTCTGCCCTTTCTTCACTAGCTTTGCAGACCTTAGTATGGGCAGTTCATTGTTGTATGTCTCTTCTTATGATGTTTATGCTTAATTTTTTTGATCTTTTGCTCCTTAAGTTGTAAAGGGTTTCAAGTCCCTTCAAAACCTATTTTTTCCAGTAATTAGAACATATAATAGTAAATTGTCTGTGCTTTTATCGATTACTAGTCAATAACATATAGTAACTACTAATCAAATCCAATATGCAACATGTAAAGTATGATAACAAACAATCATCACAATCAACACATAACATAGGAGATTTAACGTGGAAACCTTGTAAAGGGAAAAACCACCTGGGACCGGCAACCCAAAGATTGTTCACTCTTCTGAAGTGAGGTTGGTGAAGATCCAACCCTATTAAAGGTTACAAAAAACACTATAAGGTGTGACCTTGTTAGAGGATTTAACACTAACCGTTATCATCCAATCAACATTCACTATGGGGTTGACAGGATAACAAATGTGCATTCTATGAATGACATTACAAGACTTTCAAGTCTACTCGGTTAAGAGATTTATCTGATTAAAATGGTTAAATTATAACATCAGTTGATCTGATTACAATACAACTTGATTTGCATATGTACAGATCTATATTACGCTCATTCAAATCTCTGATCAATATATCAATTCTATTTCAACAATATTCAGTAACTTACTATCTCTTAGTTATAACTTTTTGGTGCTTTGTAATCTCTACAGTTTGGTTCTCCTTAACTACTTTGATCAAGCATGCATGAAGCTTGTTTACACAATATCTCTACAGTATCCTTTCCTATGGCATGAGTTTCATAATGAAACCCTAGTCTCAGAAATAGACAAGTAAACTATTTTCTTTTCATCCATAAAAATTTTCCACTTAATCTCCTTTGTTGGTTTTGCCACTTAAACCTTCCTCAGTTGATGTGTTAGTAACATGTTTCAAATCTATCCTTTAGATCTTCCTTGAATTTTCCTAACCATTGATCTTGTAACAAACTTTATCTTTTACTTTGTGATCATACACTTTACTATTAAGAATAGTCCCAAGAGATAACTTCTACAATTTTCAATTCTTTATCCAATTAAGTATACTTAAACATAAAGCATAAATGCAATGAAAGAACACTTGAACATAACACAATATTTTGGTTATGGGGAAACCCAAATAGGTAAAAACCCCAGTGGGAATTGACACCCACTAACATTATGCACTAGTGTATTATGATCCTTGTTAGAAGATCCTTAACCCTGTTAGGATTTTCTTTACAATATGTTTAGTATAGTAGACCTAGTCAAGGGTTGGACCCTATTATTATTCTTTTACAATAGTCCCTATTAGGGGAGAGGATGTACTATCTGAGAGCTCACTGCTCAACAGGGCAAAGGCTACAACCTTCTGAATGATAGATATACACTATATCTGGATCTTGGTGAATTACACTTAGACTTGCTATCTAGCTCAGTTCCAATGTATAACACAAACACTTTACTTGGTCACATAGACCTTCTTCTGATGGCTTAACACTTCACACACTCTGCTCTACTCTTTCTTATCAACTATGAACCACACTCAAGCAATCACAAATGACTGCCTATAAATATCTTTCCTCTAAATGATATAATCAAGTCAGCCTGTTAGAACCACCTTGAAATCATATTAGAGAAACCATAAAAAACTCCAATAAAAATTCAGTCAGCTCTACTAAGCATGCAACACATTTTGGGACCTATCCAATAAGATAATTGTAGACGCACACTACTCACTATCAGATCTACCAAAACAACTAGATCTTTCTCCTCAAGCTAAATTACTTTATGCACTCTTAACAAAACATCACTAACTCTTTTCTAAGCTTAACTCCAAGGGTGCATACCGCAATGATAGGCACAACTCCAAAACTAATATAATCTCTGTCGGCTCTTCTGAACAAACATAGGGAACTACTACTAGTGAATAGTGACTTCATATCTTAAATTCTACTAATGATCAGACTCTGCATCCATGAATGTAACATTACTAATTTTTTTTCATCATATATCCAAGCACACAAGGCTCCATGATAACTATACGGACAACCATACACAAAACACTTCTTGTTACTCTTTCAGGAACACTGCTGACGCAAGCTGCTATATAACTATCTGTACTAATAGTTAACCTTTGTGCCCATGATATCATGTTGATATCATGTCCATGATACATATACTTAGGGCTTACTACATAAGTCATCCATGGATGCTACTTTCCATATGTTTTCATCAATGACAAACATACAGTTAGGATTGGCTTACTGAAAAATCTCCAACAATCTCCCCCTTTGACATTGATGGCAACATGTGGAATGAAAAACCACCACCAACCCAATGAGAAATAATTTTATAACATTCTCCATTTCCTCATCAAAAACTACCCCAAAGATGAATCCTCTTTTTGCTGCACTAATCTTCAATATTCTCCATTTCCTCAACTGAACTGCTTCCAAGACTCAATACTCCACCCCCTTAGTATACTTCTCCTTCTTTAATTTTGTTTGTCATGACTCTATATATTACTCCCCCTTTGACATCAATGGAAAAGGGCACCATTTATTTTAAGCACCAGCACTACTCCTGAGGTGGAGTAGTCAACCTTCCATCAGTCCCCGAGGACTGATGCCTTTTCTTCTTTCTTTTAAGCAAAATCAAGGAAGGGAATTACTCCCAACTTCTCCCTGAGATACTCAAAAGTATCCTTTGGAAAGGGCTTTGTAAATATGTCTACCAATTGATCTTTAGTACTTACATAATCTAGCTTGACTTCTTTTTCTACCACTTTCTCTCTGAGGAAGTGATACTTGATCTCAATGTGCTTTGTCTTTGCATGCATCACAAGGTTATTCGATAAATTGATAGTGCTAGTGTTATCACAGTGAATAACTATAGGATAATCAATCTGAATACCAAAATCCTTTATCATTTTCTTGATCTAAACAATTGTGGAACAATTCAAGGCTGCTACAACATACTCTGCTTCTATTATTGACTGGGAAATACAATTTTATTTCTTGCTTGTCCAAGGGACAAGTCTATCACCAAGAAACATTGCTCCACCTGATGTACTCTTTGTATCATCTATGCATCCTTCCCAATCAGCATGAGTGTATACATGAAGCTCAAAATTTTTTGAATTAGGATACCATAGACCATAATCTATAGTGCCCTATAAGTATTTGAATTTTCTCTTTACTGCCATGAGGTGACTTTTCTTAGGTTCTACTACAAATCTTCCAACTATGCCAACTGTATTAGAAATATCAGGTCTAGTCTAAGTAAGATATATGATTTTACCAATCATAGACTTATACAATGTTGTATCCACTGCTGGTGAGTCATCTTCTTTTGTAATCTTGCATCTAGTGATCATAGGTGTTCCTACTAGCTTGCAATCATCCATCTTGAATTTCTTCACTATCTCTTTCACATACTTGGATTGATTAATAAAAATTCCTTTTTTTGTCTGTTGCATATTTAGTCCCAAAAATTATTTGATAGGACCAATCATACTCATCTCAAAGTCATTCTACATTTCTTTGGAAAATTCTGCACTTACTTTGTCATTACCTCCAAAGATAATGTCATCAACAAATATAGCTACAAGTAGTAGACCTTCAGATGTCTCTCTAATGAATATATTACAATCTACTATAGCTTTCTTGATTCCAATCTTAGTTAGATATCAGGTCTATCTGATAAAGTGAATCCTTTTGGCTACTCAATGTATACTTCTTCTTTCAAATATCCATTCAAGAATGCTAACTTGACACCCATCTGATAAACATTGAAGTTTTTGACAGTAGCATAAGCTAGAAATAACTTAATAGCTTCTAATCTGCTCATAGGTGCAAATGTGTCTGAATAATAAATACCTTCTCTTTGTGCATATCCCTTACATACTAACCTTTCTTTATTTCTTACTACTGTACCATATTCATTCATCTTGTTTCTGAATATCCACTTTGTTCCAATCACATTCTTATCACTAGGTCTTGGGACCAGCTCTCAAGTTTCATTCTTAATAATATGATCAAGTTCTTCCTTCATTGAATCATGCCAATCTAAATCATTACAAGCACCTTGAACACTTAAAGGTTCAATATGAGATAGTAAACATACCGCTTCACTGCTAGCTGAGTTCTTTTCTTGTGATCTTGTTAAGACTTTGTCACTCTAATCTCCAATGATGTATTTCTTAGAATGGTTTCTGGATGTAAACTTTGAAACTTTAGGTGATGTTGACTTATCAGCTTTAGGATTTTCTTCTTTACTCATCTCAGGGTCACTAAATAACACATCAATACTATCAAACATTTCTTCAATAACTATTTCACTAGTGGAGGGTCTGGGTTCTTCTTCAATCATGGGTGAGTAATCATGATATCTTTCTTGAACCATAAAATTTTCATCAATCTTAACATGAGCACTTTCAATGATCTTTTTCAATCTTAAATTGAAACATCTATAAGCTTTACTTTTAGTAGAGTAACGAAGGAAAGGATAAAAGTACAATAAGTTGTCACCCTTTTACAAAAGAAAAGGCTAACAAAATCAAAGTTGTTCAACTTCAATAGTATAAAAATGACATTTATGTTTGGAATTTGAAGATGATGTAAACTAATTAAATGTGATAAAATAGATGAAGTTTTTGATTAATATCTTTAATAATTTTTTTCAATAAGGTTTGATATGTTTTTTTAATTTTTAAAGATGATTTTTTAATTGCTGAAAAATGTTGAAAATTAGGGGTCTAGTTCCCACCAAACAATTATATGTAAATAAACATTTTTTTCCCTAATTTAAAAATATGTCATAGATGACATATATAGCTAGTGCATGAAAAAATAAAAATTGGTTTGTGACTTATATTTTCTCTTTTATAACAATTCAAATTCTAACTCACTTAAATCGATAGTTTTCATCTTGCAACATATTTTTCATAATAAATCTATCCCAAACGAAAAAAGAAATATATATTCTTGAAGTGCATCATATGTTTTTCCAATTTATTTAATATGATTTACTATTTTTTTCTTTCTTCGAGTCAACATTTCCTTGACTGTTAAAATACCTACTTGCAATATTTTTTAATTACAATAAACTATGTCTAATTAAAATACTATAAAATCTATATGAGGATATTCTTAACTCTGATCTCTACAAAAGGGTTTTTTTTTTTTTTTTTTAAATATCATTATGATGCAGGAGCATCCTGGGTGTAAGAGCAATCTTGCATCACCCAAAAATATTTCTATTTTTGTATTCAATAAGGGCTATCTTGTGTAGAGCTGCTATTAATGAAAACTTGCTATTTTTAGTAAGTTGGTCTTACGATCTTGAAATGTTTTGATTTTACATGTGGAGGTTCATCTCAGTCATATTAGCCTGCCAGCAAAGTTTCATGGCTAGATTAGGTCTATTTTTGAAGATATTGAAGATTTTCGGTATTGGCAGCAGGGTACAAAAACTTTGAACTCAGTTTTGAAGGCTTTAGAGGCCCCGAATGAGGTTTAAAATTTGGGTGACAAGTGCTTGCACTAGTCAAGCATGTAGAGCACTTCGTGGTGTTTCTGAAATGGGGTTATAATAGTCAATTGGGTCAACTGGTGATGACCTATGGTCTCCGAAAATCAGGCCACCTGAAATGGCAAAAAATAATTTTCCTTCAAAATTTTTGTTCAAGTTTCAAAAGTTATTTTGAGCTGACTTTGATGTAATAAATTAAAAAATAAAATAATTCTAAGTTTGGTTGGCCCTTAGGGCTAAATTTCTAGAACCTTCTCGGGCGGTGGAAAATTCCTATATAAAGAAGGCCCGTAGTGTTGTCTAGGGAGTTCTGGGTAGTAGATCTAAGTATTGATTCAAGGCTTTGTCCTACATAATATTGTAAGGGAATGCCCATGTGGCTTTACATATTGTAATTCTAAAAGTTTGTAATTCCACATTTGTGGAGATAATAAGAAGCCAATTTTCTGTTCTTGCATATTGTTGTTGTTGTTTCTCTATTTCTGTTATGTGTTTGCGTTAGTAAGGGGAGCACCCTTCATCACATTAAAAATATTAGGAGTTATTGAAATGCCACTTTTCTGAAATAATTTTATTTTTATGGTAATTGGACCCAAAGTGGTATAAAACATGTATTTAATAGATATTTCCAATTGGAAAAGTTAAAAAAATTATCTAACCTATCTAGAATGAATCTAGCTAGACCATATGTTTAACCAAAACTAATTTTTCATTAGAAATACTAAAATTCAGCTGTCCTGATAAGTTAGCCTAAAAGGTGACACTTGATTGTGCTTTTACCCAAAAATAGCTTCATCACTTCTTGCATCAAACTTGCCTACTGCTTCATCCCTCTTGATGTAGCACTTGCTTCCAAAGATTCTGAAGTATTTTACTATGGGAACATTTCCAAACCATAGCTCATAAGGTGTTTTGTCAATGCCAAGCCTCAATTGAATTCTATTGATGGTGTAGACTGTTGTATTGACCACACCTCTCCAATAGGTGTGTGCAACCTTTCCTTCAATCATGATGGTGCATGTTGTATCAAGGATGATCCTATTCCTTCTCTCTATAATTCCATTCTACTGGGGGGTTCTAGGTGTACTCAACTATCTATTTATGCCATATTCTTCACAATAGTCATAAAATCTTTCAGAGGTGAATTCTCCTCCTCTATCCGATCTCAAATATTTTATCTTTAGTCCAGATTCATTCTCAACCTTAGCTTTGAATATTTTGAACTTCTCAAAAGCTTCTAACTTATCTTTTAAGAATGCAACCCACATCATCCTAGTATAATCATCAACAAACAAAATGAAATACCTTTCACCATAGTATGATCTTGTTTGGGTTGGACCACATAGGTCTGTATGAATCAAATCCAACTAGTTCTCTGCTGAATTGTGCTTGTTCCTGAATGAATTTCTCACATACTTTCCCATCACACATTCCCTGCATATAGTATCAACTGGCTTTGCTATGCTAGGTAGATCTCTTACTACATTTATATTGTTTATCTTTACTATGTTATCAAAATTGATATGACATAGTCTTTTATGCCACAACCAACTGTCATCAACTTTAGCAACAAAACAACTTTCTTCTTAATTGAGTTGGAAAACATTACCTCTAGTCTTTGAGCCTGATGCAATCATAACACCATCCTTGTTGTTAATGATGCATTTTTCATCTTTGAACTCCAACTGATAATATTTTCCATGTAACTCTCAAACACTAAGAAGGTTATGTTTCAAACCATCTACATAGAGAACATCATCAGTACTATTCTTTCCATCCAAGGTGATGGATCCTCTACCAACTATTTGTTTAGGAGTGTTATCTCCAAATCTTACCATGCCACCACTATATTTTTCCAGATGAACAAATTTATTTTTATCACCTATCATGTGATGTGAACAACCACTATCTATAATCCAGTCTATCCTTATATCAGCTTGGCAAATTAATGCTAACTCTTGTTTCTCTTTCTTATCTTCATGATCTATCTTATTGTTCATTTTCTCTATGATAGCAATAAATCCAATTTCTTCTTCAGCTGAATCATCATCTAAAACTCCATCTCTAGCATAGTAACATTTTCATATTCCTCTTGCTCTTGCTCTTTGACATCCTAATGATGGATCATGTAGTATGATCTGAAACGTTGATGATAAAAAAACCTACACAATCGAATCCATAAACTGAAATACCATACATATGGATTGTGGAAATCTAATAGATTTGATAGTAACATTCCTTAGAGAATTTAGGTTTGTAGTCATTTTTGAACTTTCTAGCTCTTAGGGGTAATTTATATGAAAGGTGACCAATCTTATTACATGAAAAGAATTTAAATGGAAATTGACCTTCATATTTTATTTTTCCTTTCTTTTCTCTCTTGGTAATCATAGCAATGAAATCATCTAGTGTTTTCTCTTCATCATCATCATCAAAATTACTAGAAGTGTTTGCAGATTTCTTACCATCAACTGTTTCTTTGAAGGCTGTCTCACTTTTAGGTTCTATCTTCAATCTTGAAATCTCAAAAGATGATATTTTATTGATCAATGTCTCTCTCTTGAAATTTGATGTAAGCTGCATGGTCTCATCAAGGATGTTGATCTTTCTTTCATATTTTGGAGTGAGCATAGTCATTAACTTGTCCATAATATCCTCCTTTGAAATCTCTCCACCATTGTTTCTGATTCCAGCAACTGCTTCATCGATCCTTTGATTGTAGGCTCTAATGTTTTCTTTAGGTAACATTTATAATGCATTGTATCTTTTCTTCCATGTCTTTATGTGCACATCCTTTTCTTGTTTGTCTCCTTCAAATATGTCTTCTAGGTACTTCCATATTTTGTGGGTTGTATTTACCTTCTTTATTTTTGAAAGTTCACTATCAGAAAGGGTGCTGATAAGGGATTCTTTGGCTAATGCATTCTTATGAAATAATTCCTTTTTCTTATCAGTAATATCATCCTTAGCAATGTCTTCCAAGGTAGGGATCTTGACTGCTTTGATAGTTACATCAAAAATTTTAAAATCAATGCATTGCAAATGAGTCACCATCTTGTTCTTCTAATCATGATAATTCTCTCCATAAAACTTAGGACTTTTTTTTCTAAAGTATGCCATTTGATCAACCTCAAGCTGTTAAAATTTCTTTGTGAGGCACCAAGATCTGATACCAATTGTTAGGAATAGTCCCAAGAGATAACTTGGCAGGGGGGGGGGGGGTGAATCAGTTATCTAAAAGTTTCAATTCTTTATCCAATTAAGTATACTTAAACATAAAGCATAAACGCAATGAAAGAACACTTGAAGACAACATAATATTTTGGTTACGGGGAAACCCAAATAGGGTAAAACCCTGGTGGGAATTGACACCCACTAATATTTTGCACTAGTGTATTATGATCCTTGTTAGAAGATCCTTAACCCTATCCAGAGTTTCTTTACAATATGTTTAGTACAGTAGACTTGGTCAAGGGTCGGACCTTGTTAGTGTAATACCCCAAAATTGGCACCTAATTATCTCAAGCAATTTTGGTGTATTTCTTCAATTCTATGTCATCAAAGTCCTATCTCGCTAGGCAATTTTCTCTCTCCTACTTGACTCTATTTGACTTGATGTCAGTTGCAAAGACCCTAAATTGCAATAATCAAATGCTAAATTAATTCCTAAAGTCTTTGACTTATATTAGCTAAATTACCCTTATGATAATTTAATTTAATTCTAAAGTCCTACGCGCTTTAAATTAAATTGAACTTACCCCTTTAGCTAATACACATCAAAAAGGAATTAATATCATTTAATTATTTGAGTGGACATCTCTCTATTTGAATTTAATTATTCAAATTATTCAAATTAGTCACACCACCATATGTGGCATAAATTCCACTTTTTAATTAAATAATTCCATGCCTATTTGTCCAAAAAGTGAAGAGCCTTAATGGAAAATGAAGTCACTTAGGACATGTGGCAAAAGGAGTTACATGCGAGATTCGCCCTCTTTTTCTATTTAAGAGCTTGCCTTTTCATTTCAAAGGATCGAATTTTTGAGAGAATCTACACTATAGTCATTTTCTTTAGTCTCATTTGATTCATTGTTTTCAAATCTTTTTATTACATTTATTAGATTAATATCTCATTATTAGTATAATCTTTGCATCAAATTTTAGACTAAATTTGCTTATTTGTTCTTAGTTTAATATCATATTTGTTTCAAGTTTTTAGATTAAGTTGCATCTCATCTTTATTTTCAAGCTCTTAGATTAATTGCATCCTCATTCTTAGATTAAATTGCACTTCATCTTAGATTAATTTCATCTTGCTCATCTTTATTTCTTCTTGGAAATCCTCCATTGTTGAATTGGTCTCCCGGCTATTGGCTCTCGTTCTGAGAGTATTCAAACACCCCATTCACATAGGAGGCAACAGGTCACCTCACCATAGAATTTGGATTGAGTTCTTCATACTCTCTCCCAAATTCTATCAAGTGAATAATGAAAATGTTGTGTTGTGCCTGATTTAGAGGTCACATTCAGTCACACACATTTTGGCGCCCACCGTGGGGCAGAAAAGATCAATTTTTGGCCTCATTCTTGATTAGTTTTTCAGTTTTAGTGTTGGTTCCAGACCTTGTACGGACATTTAAATCTTGGAAACCTTGTTATATAGTAATGGATGGATATAATGATGAATCTTGTTTCTCATGCTTTTTTTTTGGTTCATTTTTATAAAGAAATGAATAAGTTATGATCATTTTGGTGAAAGTGGGTATTTGTAGATTTGAGATTCTCTGAATACAGTCAGATTGAAACGTCTGGTATGGACAAATTGTGAAGAATCAGGATCTCTAATAATATTAATTAGAAAAATACATAAATTATCTTTCATTTTCTTTTGGTTTGAGTCATTTTTATGCAGATTTGTCAAAGTTATTGGAATTTGAGTGAAAACTGATTTTTAACAATCTGTATTGGAGTTACAGGCAATGATTTATTCTTAGAAAATGATTTATGAATGGAAAAAATAAATGGCTTACATATTTGGAAACTATATTCATTAATAGTTACTTTGAAATTGGTTTGGTTTCATTTTGATTCTTTCTGAGAAAGATATGTGATTCCCTAGGCAGGGCCTGGTGTTTTAAATCTGGTTTATGACAGAAAAATGGTAGTCTGAAAAGGTTATTGGTTGATGAATGAAATTGAATCATAAGACCTTGTAAGTTTGGAAAATGATAGTTATTGATGTTGGCTAAAAACTTCATTCTTTTCAGAAATTTTAATATTGTGATTTTATGGGTCAAATAAATCAATCTTTAAAGACTATCTTGAAGACAGCAATGTTACATATCTTACGGTTTGCCATTGATTTGTCTTGATTCTGTACTTTCAGATGTGTGCTAAATGCTGGATTGTAGATCTTTAGACCTAAGGTGAGTTCTTAAAATCTCTATAACACTTGGTTTGGGCATAAAATTAATCTCTCATGTGTTTGGCTTGAGTGTTACACACTTTCATAGAACATATTTTTTATGCTCTTAATGGGAAATAAACGAACATAGATTTGCTTTCATAGAAGTTTGTGTTTAAGTGAATGCTTGTATTTAAAAATTAAGTAGTTCTTGGTTTCAAATATCAAAACATCTCATTGAGTAATCTAGGGCATGGATTCATTCCTAGTTTACATGAAGAGTTAAATGCACCACTTTGTGGACTCACTTCATGTTTACTTGGAAAGTTAAATATTCCATGATTCAAACCCTCTTGCACTTATGAGTAGTATTGATTAATAGTCTTAGATTACTTGTGATTGATCTAGATTTCTATCTTGGGTTATTGGACTCGCTAATCTACTGGTCCCTCATTTCTTCCCTGTGGTTGGAATATCAGTGCCACATTAAAGGGGAGGGGTGTATAGGAAAGAAGCGTTAATTGTTCCACTAGGCAACCCTTTTGTGCTTTTTGGAACTCACTTGTTTTCTAGATTGTGGAATCATTTGTAGCTTGTGTGAGGTGTTAAGTGTTCCACCTTGTGGACTCACCTTATATTTTCTTTAAGTGTTAAGTGTTCCACCTTTAGTACTTTTCAATACTTTTTGATAGAGAATTACTTACTTTTCATTTTTTAGAAGGCCTGCTTGGGGATTTCATCACCTCAAGGGATGACCTTAACTCCTATGTTCCGATGGAGTATAAATATCAGGAGGTGAATCCAAAGAAACCTCTCTTGGGAATGAGTTAGATTTCACTCTTGGCTAAGCCTCAAAGAACTTTATACCTTTGAGAAGTGAAGGAGGAGATTTGGGTTACCATCTCCCCCCAGCTGTGTGATTTTAGATTCTTCTCATCTACAGATTTGTGCCTCACATATCTTGCGTATATCAAGGACTCCTTTTAGAAAAGCCATGTATATCCTTGTAGACAACTTGCTAGGATGTTGTTGTGTTTTAAGTGCCTGCTAAAACATTTTCAAGAACATACACAAGTAGAGTCCTTAGGGAGTAGAAATACTAAGTCACTATTCCTATTCATGCTCAAGGTTTCTTTGTCCCTTTCCCATTGCTTGAAGACTATTTTCTTGAACTCCTTGATTGCTATCTTACGTGCTTGATCAATGACATAAATCTGATCTACCTTTTTGTCTGTGATCTATTTTTCTATTTTCCTATCGTTAAGCATCAGAAACTGGTTGTCTTGAGTTAGGAATCAATTGATCTTTGCTTTGACTCACATTGTCTCTCATCTATTCATCTTATCTCTTTATGACTTTTGTACCTCATGTTGTGATAGTCTTATCTTGGCTGTTCTAGCCACTTCTTTTGATGATTCATACCAGGTCCATCTTGCATCTTGGCTATTCTAGCCTTTCATCTCCTTTCGTTATCTTGGAGACAAAGTCTAGCTTTATCCCGAATCTTCTCTCATTACATCTTCATCTATGACTGTCATGAATCGAAGTGGCAAGACTTATCCCATCTAGAATATTGGTCTAGAGCAAAATAAACCCCCTAATCAAGGAATAGGTCATCCTAAATCTATTGCAAAATCTAAACTTTGTGAGAGATCCTCAAGCTCTTCATTGAGTACTTCGAAAGACACTTTGTCTCAATCATCACCTCTGGTCTTCCAAGAGTGTTTTAATCCTTTGTTTGAATCACAATCTAGTTTGTCACTCCAAGATCAAGATAATTCATTCTTCCAGAAAAATTCATTGTTTCATAACTATAGAAGACCATCTCTTCAGATAGACCCTGCTATTAAGATCATTGATATTGATGAAGATAGTGACTCACTTGAAACTGTTGATCTTACTAGTTCTGTTCAAACACCAAAGGTTACCTTAGCTATTCCTTTTCGACACCATGAACATCACTTTACTGAAGCTTCGATTGCAGCACAGATCCATCTCAACAAGATGGGAACCAAGAACCCATTTGACCTTCAATCAGGCCAATATGTCCAAACCCACAATCAATACCATGCTCAGTCTTCTAATGATCAACATCATGGTCAATCTCAACATGACCAAAATTAGACTCATAATGATGACCAATCTTGAAGTAGAACTCAAGGGGATCAACAAGCACATTTTTATCACCCTCCCCCATTTGATCAAAACCAAGATGATCAACAAGATCAAGTTCCTAGTATCTATGAGATCCTTGGTGATGGAAATGATGTGATAACCCAACATGATATAGACACTACTAAAGCTAAAAAAATCCTTATCAAAATGATGGAGATTCTTCTTTTAGAAGAGAAGGAGAATTATTTTCTTGAGTTAGCACAACAAGGGGTCAAATTACCCCCAAACTTTCAAGTTGAAACACTTGTAGCTAAAGAAGAAGAAACTGAAACTACCAAGCTACAAAAGATGATCCAAAGTATGCAAGATCAGATTAATCAACTAACAAAAGAAAAGGATAAGTTCACACAACAATTCACATTGGAGAGTATATGTCCTTTTCCTTTTGTTAAGAATATTCACATGCCTCCTTTTCCAAGAGGAGTGGAGTTGCCCAAATATGACAAGTTCATGGGAACAACCAATCCTCAAGATCATCTAAGGGAGTTTGGAGCCTTGTCTATGGAGTTCATGCATGACCAGACGTACCTTATGAGACTTTTTCCCCATAGCTTGGGTGGGCCAGCTATGGAGTGGTTTTGTAGGTTTCTTCTTGGCATTAAGACATTTGATGAGATTGCTAATCTTTTTCTTCAGCATTACTCTCACAACATTCAACATCCTGTCAACATTCATGACTTGTGCAACTTGAAACAACAACAAGGAGAGTCCTTCTTGTCCTTCCTCCAAAGGTGGAGACAACTATGCATGAAATATCCTCGTAAATTGCCTGAATCTGAGAAACTTGATATCTTTTTGGACAATCTTCTCCTAGAGTTTGGTTATCAGGTACAATTACAAGGTCCTTTGACATTTGATAATATGATTAAATAGGCTGTAAGGATAGAAGCCTTCATGATTAAAAAGGGAGACTTAACTCTGAATAAGGATAATAAGCAAGGATTCTCCACGAACAAAGACAAAGGAAAGAATGTGAACAAAAATAGAGATGTGGTCAATGATGGAGTGGTTGATAATGTCACCACAAAGCCTTCGAAGCCTATCTTTAATCTTACTTCTGGTATGCAAGTGGCTAAGGCTATTGAAAAGACCACCACCATAGATAATCAACAAGATTCAAAGTTTTCTAGGAACAAACCTTGGGCCGATCGACCCAAGCATGACTTCACTCCTTTGGGAGAGCCTCTTGATGTGGTCTATAAAACTCTTGTAGAGAGTCAGGTGCTCACTCCATTGGAAAAGTGTCTTTATGACCCGCAACCGAGACCTTATTGGTGGAATGACAATGATTACTATGACTACCACCAAAACATTGTCCATAAGATGTCTACTTGTTGTCAGCTGAGGCACAAAGTTCAAGATCTCATTGATAAGCATGAAATTCTTGTGGAAAACCATAATAAGAATTCAGACCATCAAGCATTTAAGAATCCTTTCCCTCCTCATGAGAAGGGTGAGTCTTCCACACCTAAGAACAACAATGCCAAGGTTAATTATACATACACTACTACAGATAATGTCATCAATATGCTTGAACCTGTTAGAGTTGAGTATTGCAATATGGCTTCTTCTGAGGGGAATGACAATGTTCCCAAACCTAGGACTCTATTTATCTTGCATAGTTCCACCTCTTGTTCATCTAAATATGAACAAACTCATGATTGTGCTAATGTCATTACTCATTCACGTGGAAGAGTTGTGCTGAAAGGCCCTGATCCTCCAAAGCAAACTATGGGTAACAATTCCTCGAAACAAATGGTAGACAAGGCTACTCCAAAACAAGTTGCTAATAAGACTACTACTGGTCCTACCAGCAAAGCCCTGAATTTGACCCCTGTGCCTAATACTGCTAGTTACAGTATTCTAGATCAACTCCAATGAACTAATGCTCAGATTACCATCTTTGAGTTGCTGAAAATCTCGCCTGCTCACACGCAAATTCTGGATAAGGCCCTTGCTGAGGTGAATGTCCCCAAAGACCTTGATCTTAATCAATTCCAATCTATGGTGGGTCACTTGATCTCACCTCACTATTTATCCTTCTCAGAAGAAGATGATCACTTGCTGAGTCACCCACATAATGCTCCCCTACACATAGAGGTGATGATAGGTCCTAAGCGTGTCTTCTGCATGCTTATTGATAATGGTGTTGGTCTTAACATTTGTTCAGCCAAATTGCTTACTCAGCTAGGTTATGATGAGGATTGCATAGACTCCCGTAAAAAGATTACCATTAAGGCATATGATGAAGAAGACCACAAGTCCCAAGGCTTAGTTGTGCTACCTATACACACAGGTCCCGTTGAGAGAGATGTCACTTTTCAAGTCCTTGATATTCCTTTGGCATACAATATTTTGTTGGGAAGACCATGGATTCATGAGATGTAAGCTATTCCATCCACTTACCATCAATGCATCAAGTTTCCTTTCCATGGCATAGAAGTCACTGTTCCGACTAACACCAATTATGCTTGCAACACTCTTGCACAATTTGTAGACAACTTGGTTCCAACAAATAGAGACTCCACTGAGTTCTATGATGCTAAACTTAGAGAAATGGAACAAATCTTGAAACTAAAGGATACTAGTATGGGAGAGTACCAAATGGAACCTGTTCTATCCCTAGCAGCTTTACCTCTATCTCCACACTCTTATGGAAGACCTTCTAAGAATAACACCACTAGCTCCCCTCAGATTGTTTATGATGGTGCTTTTGTTAAAGCTACAATACCTTTAGAGGATGAGGAAGAAGAAAGAGCTATCAAGGCTTGGATTTATAAAAGGAAAGAAATAGCTGAGCAAACTACTCCTCCAAATTTAGAACAAGAACCCTATAGTGAAGGCTTCAAGATCATGAAGTGCTTTGGGTACAAAGGGAGTGGTCCAATAGGAATAAATGACAATTGTTTGCTGAAACCTATTGAAGCTACTAGTCGCCGCTCAAAAGAGACCACTAGCTTAGGCTTTGAAAAGAAGGCTTTCCATTTAGGAATGAAGAAATTTGTGTTCGTACTTGAACCTGAATCTAAGTTAGAATCTGAGGATACTATACCAGAGGTAAATCCAGAGGCCAGCTCTGATGAAGATGTCCTTCCTCATCCCATACCTTTGGATCTTATTGCGCTCTTTGAAGAACCTCATGAGCCTATCATTCCTGTTCATATGGTAGAAAATGATACTAAGACTGATACTGATACTGATACTAATTCTGAGACTAGTTTTGATAAAACCTCTTTAGTGCATGAATTCACTTATGAGAAATGGAAAGAAACATTGAATAATGATCCCTGTTATACTGGTGAGTGATATGTATTCCCACATTTTGAAAAGAGGTATGAACAAGAAAAACTTCAGCAAGTTGTTAATGCCACCAGAGATGATAATGAGTCTAATGATGATGCCAATGCTGATGGAATTCCTGCATCAAGTACTGACTCACAAGAATATGAATTTGACTCTTTATCTATTGCTACTTTTGATGTAGACATTGATACTATTCATGAGTATGAAAGACTTCTTGAAATAGGTGAGGGGTCTAACGCTAGGGCACCCGAATTAGATGCTATTGGTGTTAACATGTCTTCTACTTATGATGTAGGGTCTCATAGGGATTTGAACACTCCTTTGGATGAAATTTCTTTGGGTCTTGACTTGCTTGTCAGCACTTTTGAGAATCATACCATGAACACAATTGAACCACCCATTACTCCTACTCTTTTGATCCACCATCCCAATCTCATAGACTAGAACTCCCCTTCTGCATCCAATGAAGTCCTAATGTTCCAGAATGATTATGAGCTAGCATGTTACCTCCATGCAATTGAGCCCATAATGTCTTCCACCAGTGAATAAAGTGTCAACATGACAGAGGGGGATATTAAGTATCTTAGTCAAAAAATCAAAAAGAGAAAAAATAGAAGCTCTGATGGTGAAAACCACATTGTGGCAGTATCAGAGCACAAAATAGTAAAAATAAAAGATGTATCTACTAGTGAAAACCTCTCCGAGGCACCCAAAGATGAGATACTTGATACTCTCCCAAGTTATTTTTATGAAAGATCATCAGTTTTGATAGAACAGACATAGGCAGTAAATTTGGGTACAGAGGTTGCTCTGCAAATCATACATTTAGCTCAGTCATTGTCTGCGCAAGAGAAAGAAGAGTTCATTAACTTCTTCCAAAGTAAGAAAATAAACTTTGCATGGACCTATTCTGATATGCCTAGATTAGATCCTAATTTGATCATGCATCATCTATCCATTGCACCAGATATCAAACCTGTCAAGCAAAAACTTCAGAAGATGCACCCTCATGTGGCACTTTTGGTTAAGGTTGAACTAGAGAAACTTCTTAAAGCTAGCTTCATAAGAGTAATTGATTATGCTGAATGGATTTCAAACATTGTTCCTGTCACCACGCACGATAAGTCCATTCGTGTCTGTACAGATTTCTGGGATCTCAATAAGGCATGTCCAAAAGATGACTTCCCATTGCCAAATATTGATATGATAGTAGACATGACAGCGGGATATGAGATGTACTCACTAATGGATGGCTTCTCTGGCTATAACCAAAAAAAAAATGCACCAGAGGATCAAGAAAAAATTGCTTTTACATGTGCCTGGGGCACTTTCTACTAGAATGTCATGCCTTTTGGGCTCAAGAACGCTGGAGCGACATATTAGAGAGCTGTTACCACCATTTTTCATGATATGATGCATAAGACCATGGAGGATTATGTGGATGATACTTTAGCCAAAAGTATGCAACAAACAACTCACCTTGAAGATTTGGGTCCTATTCTTGATCATATGGAACAGTTTAGCCTAAGACTTAATCCCAAGAAATGTGCATTTGGTGTTACTTCCAGAAAACTCTTGGGTTACATTATTTCAGCCAAGGGTATAGAGGTGGATCCAGAAAAGGTGCAAGCTATTATGGACATGCCTCCACCTAAAAACATAAGTCAGATGAGAGGTCTCTAGGGAAGATTACAATCCATCTAGCGGTTCATCTCACAATTAGTTGATAAATCCAAACCATTTACTAAAACTCTACACAAGGGTGTAACCTATAAATGGGATGAAGAGTGTGATAAAGGACTTACTCAAATAAAGCAGTATCTCACTAATCCACCAATTATGATGCCTCCCTTTCATGGGAAGCCACATACTATACATCTCGGCCACAAACACATCTTTGGGAGCTCTCCTAGCTCAAGAAGATCAGAACAGTAAAGAGAGGGCTATTTACTATATCAGTAGAACATTGGTTTCCTATGAGATGAATTATTCAGTTATTGAAAAGGCTTGTCTGGCTGTAGTGTTTGCATCTCAAAAGCTACGACATTATATGTTGGCTCACACTACAAGGCTTATTGAAAAAATCGATCCATTGAAATATCTGTTAAGCAAAGCTGCCCTCACAGGTAGATTAGCTAAATGGGTCATGATTCTTAGTGAGTTTGACATTGAATATGTGGAAAGAAAAGCCATTAAGGGACAAGCAATTGCTGATCAATTGGCTGAAGCTCCATTAAAAGATCATCAACCTTTGAGCATTGAATTTCCAGATGAATCCATCATGCTTCTTACACACCAGTCTTGGAGCATGTTCTTTGATGGCTTGTTTACTCAACAAGGATCAGGTGCAGGTATTCTATTTATAATACCTCAGAGGTACTCATTGCCAAAAGCATATAAGATGTTGTTTCCTTGTACAAACAACATATCGGAGTATGAAGCTCTCATCAATGGAATGAAGATAGCCATTGAATGGCATGTGGACGAGCTCAAAGTTTTTGGAGATTCTTAGTTGATTGTCAACCAAGTCAATGATGTTTATCAAACAAAGGATGACAAGCTAATACCTTACAAGAAAATGGTGGATGATTTGAAATTGTACTTTACACATATTTCTTTCCAACAAGTTCCAAGAGTAGACAATAAGGTGGCTGATGCCATGGCTACTCTCACTTCAATGCTACAAATGCCAGAAAATGATTTCAGACATGAATTCCTGGTGGAAACATTGCACTACCCTGCCTATGATAGCCCCAACTCTAGGATGATCTATTCAGTTATTGGACATGACTCATCCTGCTACCATCACATTTATTACTACCTTCAGGACCAAATCATTCCCAACACCTACGCTTGGAATGAGAAACGTCACCTCATTCACACTGCTTCATGGTATGTTATCATAGCAAATGACTTGTATAGACGAGGTCTAGATGGTACTCTCCTTAGGTGTCTAGAACCCAATGAGTCGAAACATGCGCTAGTTGAAGTACATGAAGGTATATGTGGCTCTCATTTGAGTGGTCTAATGTTAGCTCACAAACTTATTAGAGCTAGATACTACTGGTTGGATATGGAAAAAGAAGCTGTTCAATATGCCAAAACCTGCAAACAATGCCAATATCATGGGAATCTGATTCATGCTCCTGCTCAAGAGCTTATACCTTTCATCAGTTTTTGGCCATTTCAGCAATGGGCTTTTGATTTGGTATGGCAGATTCATCCTTCTTCTTCAAGGGGACACAATTTCATAATCACTGCTACAGATTTCTTTACCAAATGGGTCAAGGTAGTTCCTCTCACCATTGTTGATGGAAAGACTATTGCTATGTTCATTTTGAACTACATCATTTGCAGATATGGTGTACCCTCATCTATTATCACTGACAATGGGGGACAATTCAAAAATAAGGACTTTACGAACTTGTGTGCCAAATTTAGGATTATTTAGCATTGGTCATCTATCTATTATCCTGAGGGTAATGGACAAGCAGAAGCTTCCAATAAAATAATTATCAAAATTCTACACAGAATAGTTCACAAATCTGGTAGAGATTGGCATCTCCAAATTAATCTAACTTTATGGGCTTACAGAACAAGTATCCGGACACCAATAGGGGCCATGCCCTTTGCCTTAGTCTACAGAGCAGATGCAGTGTTACCTATTGAGGTCGAGATTCCTACTATGTGAGTCTCTCTGAAGGGCCTCATCACTGATGAAGACACCTGAATATCTAGGCTACAAGAGCTTGAACTATTGGATGAATGTCAGAAGGTGGTGTTCGATCATCTCCAAGCATACCAGAATAGAATTTCAAAAGCATACAATAAAAAAGTCAAACCAAGGGAATTCCAAGTGGGTGATCTTGTCCTGAGAGAAAACCCCAAGAATCAACAGCAGAGAGTTCAGAAAGGAAAATTTGAACCAAACTGGCTTGGTCCATACATTGTTATTGCAGCATTTGGATCTAGCGCATACAAACTCTCTACCACTAAAGGAGAGGCACTCGAAGAGCCCATCAATGCTCTTCATCTGAAGAAGTTCTATAGTTGACATTCTCCATGTGCTCATGTACATACTTATTGGTCCTGAAAAAAATCCTAAAAATTGATATATTGCAAAAAATCCTAAAAATTGCAAAATGTCCTAAAAAAATGATCATCTTAGTGAAAACCTGGTAAATAGGTGCTTTGATGTATCTATTATCCTAGTGAAAACCTGGTAAACAGGCACCTTGATAATACACAAAAAAAATAGAAAATTTGAAAAAACACAAAAAAAAAAAAGAAAATTTGAAAAAATACAAAAAAAATAGAAAATTTGAAAAAATACAAAAAAAAATGAAAAAATTAAAAACTAAAAAAAATGAGATATTAAAAAAAAAATACAAAAAAAGCAAAAAAAGAGAAAAGTACAAAAAAATTGAAAAAGAAAAAAATGTGCCATTGTTGAAAACCTGGGAAACAGGCATCATGGTAGCAAAAATAGAATCTTTGCCAAGTTGGTGAAAACTTGGTAAACAGGCACCACTTGTTTCCTAAAGTAACATCCTCTCTCGGCATCGCTTGGCTCTTAGTTTCTTGCTTTAGTTTTCTTCCTTTGATTCCTGCTTTAGTTTGTTTCCCGCTTTGGTTTGCTAGCTCATGCACTTGCCTTCAGTTGTTTTCATGTTTTTGCTCGACTCTTCATAGATTAGAATTGGTTCATGCTTGGGGGCACCTGCTTGGTCTAGGGGGCATAGTCCTATCACTTTCAGAAACTCTTTCGAGCATCAGTCACCAGCGACTCTCGCTACATCTTCCTGCTGATACCTAGCTCTCGTTCAACCTCTCTCTTTTGGGATCTCTCCCTTGCATCAGTCACCAATGCTTCTCACTATGTCTACCTATTGTCGTTATCTTGTCGAGACTTCAAACGTCATCTTTCCAATTCAACTCCAATTCGCTTGAACACGAGCATAAAATAAAACTAAGAATAAATGTGTGTTCCTCTAAGGCATGCTGAGCTTTTTTTTCTTTGAGGGTTTATTTGTTTGCTTTCTTTGCTTTCTGCTTGTTGGTTTAGTTCCAATGATCCAAAAAATTCATATAAGAGGGGTGTCCATCTGTAAGAGCCTCCATCTCGTATTGGATGGCCATGCGTACCTTGACTCCTTTTATATGGACGCTTTGGTGAGGTTGGTTCTTGTCCTTGTCTTTTGAGTGACTTCTTTCTGCTACTAGTGAAATTGTAAACGCTCGTCCTGCTAAGTGAACATAAGGGTCACTGCGAGCAATCTTTTGCAAAAGGAGGAACTCCTACGTGTTTGGCATGTTTGTTGCAAGCAACATCCAGGTCATTCTAGCATCTATGTTCTAATGCTTATGTTAACTTGCTAGATTAAAAGGAATAGGTGTTCAGGTGATTCTGGCTTCTTGTGCCTTAATGCTTACACCTCATTTTGACAAATCTAAGACTTTTGTCATATTCATATTCTCATGATAGTGATATTAGTGAGGATTGTATGACATCTTGTGATTTTTTGAACTTAAATGGCTCTATGATGATAAATACGGTGAGTCCAACAACCAAGTCCTAGGGTTTTTATTTTCATTCTAGGCTTGCATATTTAGCTTAGGCTTGCATTTTCTAGGCTTGCATGTTCATTTTTAGGCTTGCATTTGAGACAATGTTTGGTGCTCTCTTGATTGCTTTTTGTTCATTGGAGGTTTTCCTCTTCCATCCTAGTTTCATCATGATTGCACAAGTTTTCAAGATCGAAATCGAAATCTGACATCTCTACATAGCTCGAAATCACGTTTTAAATTCTGAGACCCTTTGGGATCGGATGCTTGTGCAGTCAGCCTTCTGGCGTCATCTTCCTACCAGACTCTCATCTTTGCATCATGTTCTTGAGATCTCTTTGTTCTTCTCATCAAAGTCAACCCTAGTCAAAATTTGGTCAACCATGGTCAAACTTGGTCAATAGGACCTTTGCATTGCTCTGATTTGCTTCTGCATCTTCTCGATGCTTCTTTAATCTGCTCTAAAGTCTTCTCAATCTTTGATCTTATCTTTATCTGTAATCTCTTGGTGTCAATCATCTTCTGACGTGTCATCTTTCAATTTCACTCCCAAGGGGGCAGGATGATTGCATCATTGAATCTTGTCAAATCAATTCTTGAATCGGTCTAATCTAAATCTTTAGTTCTCATTGCTTGGGGCATCTCGGTGCCTCGTATCCTATTATCTTATCATCTAGTTATCTGAGCAATCTAACTTAGATCCTCAGGAATCAAGCTTCATTCTGGAGATGGTTCTTAAAATCTTTTAGGTATTGGGGCAATCTAACCCTGATTCTTGGGAGTCAAGCTTCGTTCTGGAGATGGCTCTCAAAATCTCTTTTAGACCATTATTTGGGCAATCTAACCTAGGACTCAGAGGGCTAAGCTTCGTATTGGGGCAATCTAACCCTGATTCTGGAGATAATCCTAAATCTACATCTTCATCAATTGGTATTGGGGCAATCTAACCCTGATTCTGGTTCTCTTCTAAGATTGTTGTCCTTGCAATCTAACTTAGACTTCAAAAATTCTCATCATCTGTCACTTCAGACTTTTCTTTGAATCAATGCGCTACTCGCACATCGATTCAAAGAGGGGCAAAATGTAATACCCCAAAATTGGCACCTAATTATCTCAAGCAATTTTGGTGTATTTCTTCAATTCTATGTCATCAAAGTCCTATCTTGCTAGGCAATTTTCTCTCTCCTACTTGACTCTATTTGACTTGATGTCAGTTGCAAAGACCCCAAATTGCAATAATCAAATGCTAAATTAATTCCTAAAGTCTTTGACTTATATTAGCTAAATTACCCCTATGATAATTTAATTTAATTCTAAAGTCCTACGTGCTTTAAATTAAATTGAACTTACCCCTTTAGCTAATACACATCAAAAAAGAATTAATATCATTTAATTATTTGAGTGGACATCTCTCTATTTGAATTTAATTACTCAAATTAGTCACACCCCCATATGTGGCATAAATTCCACTTTTTAATTAAATAATTCCATCCCTATTTGTCCAAAAAGTGAAGAGCCTTAATAGAAAATGAAGTCACTTAGGACATGTGGCAAAAGGAGTTACATGCGAGATTCCCCCTCTTTTTCTATTTAAGAGCTTGCCTTTTCATTTCAAAGGATCGAATTTTTGAGAGCATAGAGATTATAGTGAAATTCTACTACATTCTTTGAGATTCATAGCTTTTGATTGTTATCATTTTAGTTAGTTCATTTAGTATAATATTGCATTTCTCATCTTCTTAGTTTACTTACTTGTTCTTAGATTTAGTCACATTTTCCTTTGAAAACTCTAAAAAGAACTTGCATTTTCATTTTAGATCACATGCATTCATATTAGATTACTTGCATTTTAGATTTCATGCATGTGCTTTGCTTTTGAAATCCTCCATTGTAGTTCGGTCTTATGGTTGTTGGCTTTTGATCTGAGAGCAATCTTGAAAACACCCCATCTACATAGGAGGCAACAGATCGCTTCACTATGGATTTCAGATCATGTGAGTAATGATCATGTTGCCTGTGTGTTGAATTTGAGGTTACATTCACTCATACATAGTTAGGAGTCTTTTACAATAGTCCCTATTAGGGGAGAGGATGCACTGTCCAAGAGCTCATTGCTTAAAGGGGCAAAGGCTACAACCTTCTGAATGATAGATATACACTATATTTGGATCTTGGTGAACTGCACTTAGACTCATTGTCTAGATCAATTCCAATGTATAGCACAAATACTTTACTTGGTGACATAGACCTTCTTCTGATGGCTCAACACTTCACACACTCTACTCTACTCTTTCTTATCAACTATGAACCACACTCAAGAAATCACAAATGACTTCCTATAAATATCTTTCCTCTGAATGATATAATCAAGTCAGCCTATTAAAACCACCTTGAAATCATATTAGAGAAACCATAACAAACTCTAATAATAATTCAATTAGCTCTACTAAGCATGTAACACATTCTCAGACCTGTCCAATAAGATAATTGTAGACGCATGCTACTCACTGTTGGCCCGACCAAAACAACTGGATCTTTCTCCTCAAGCTGAATTACTTTATGCACTCTTAAAAAAACATCACTAACTCTTTTCTAAGCTTAAGTCCAAGGATGCATACCACAATGATAGGCACAACTCCAGAACCAATATAATCTATGCCGGCTCTTCTGAACAAACACATGAAACTGCTACTGTTGAATAGTGACTTCATATCTTAACTTCTACTGATCATCAGACTCTGCATCCATGAATGTTACATGATACTAAAAGTAACAGTAATGTAACATATATCCAAGCTACATATACAAGCTGCTATATAATTGTATGTACTAAAAGTAATGTCTACACCCATGATATCATGCTGATATCATGGCCATGCTACATATACTTAGGGATTACTGTATATGTCATCTGCACATGCTACTTTCCATATTTTTTCATCAATGAAAAACATACATTCAGTACTGGCTTGCTAGTAAATATCCAACATTTATAGCTTATCAACTTCTATCGACTAAAAAAATCATTTCATTCTTTTGTTCATTCTCGGTTAACAAAGAAATGCATCAGTGAACACAAGCTTAGTTTATACTGTGCTTGGTATACACTACACTACTCGGTGTACACTAGAATGCTTCATTAATGGACAATACTACTTTGTAACATTTTGCTCCCAACTTCATAAAAAATTAATGTAACATAATCAAGTAAGCAATATGAAATCATAGACTCATCAATAAGTTACCAAGAGTAATCCTTATCCTTATCTATAATATCGATCTTCCTCCATGTAGATATCTCAGTTCTTCATCTTTCTCCTCTCTTCTAAAAATGTGTTAGATGTTTGCAACTGTATGATAAGTATTGTCAAAACTAGTTGACATCAATGACAACATAAAACTGATTCAATTATCTTACATAATAGTTCAGTGCTCGGTGATCTATAATCACTTGAAGTTTTGCAATTAGGTTCTCAATCAGTTATAGTTCATCAGTATTTCTCCAGAAATAGTTTATGAAGCATCATAACCCTATGTAATGTGGTTTCCCATCCTGATGTAGCAACTTTCAAAACTTCTGATTGCTCTTCTAGCTCGGCAGCTAGATGGACTAGGCCCTCGGTTGTAGAAAGATGAGGATCTTTCTATGTTAATTCCTTAGCCTTGGCTAGCTCTCTTTTAATGGCCTCTAGATAAGGTGTCAATATTTTTTGCATAGAGAGTAGATGAGCCCTTATCTTACCATTATTATCCATCAACTCGACTATCCTTCCTTGTTTATGCATAAGCATGGCATAATGTTTTGAACTAGAATTTGCATCCAAGATCAAGGATTGACTAGTAGACTTGATTTCTTGTTGTACTTTGTCTACCAGCCCCTAGTTATTCTTTGTGAATTATTCTACATTGTACTTTTTGGTAAGAAAAGATTGTGCGATCACTACCACTTCTTCTGAATCAGTTATCAGAGTAGAAAGTTCTACCTAATTTACTGTAATCTCATTAGATACCTTGGTCATTACCTTTGTTTCAAACTTCTTTTTTAACCACTACAATAGCTTGTCACTTGCATCGCTTCCGTCATTGGTTACTTTCTTGACTATATGGATAAGTTGTTCTAGTATGGGAGCATAATTATTTACATTAGACATTTCAAAAGCATCAATAAATATTTCTTTTATGTCTTGCAAGATTTTCTTTGCTGATGTTCTTTTCTTGATTCTTCTTGCTTTCTTTTCCTCTTCAGGGGGTCTTGTAATATTTTCATCTACTCATATGATAAGTTATCAGAATCCCATTTCAGAATTACAATAACTTCATCAATAGTTACCTCTGGTGTATAAACTTTCATCTTCTTTTTAAGTGCCTTCTTTGGTGTGCACCCATTCGGCATCTATACAAGAGCTTGTATTTCCTCTTGCTCCTTCGTCTCTTGAATATCCATAGCTTTTTCCTTCTCTTCTTTTCCCTTATCCTCTACATGAGGACTTACATTCACTAATGCAAATTGATTTCCTTTGTCTCTTTGTGACCCCTCGGCAGATGTAGACTGATGTGTTATTGTTGACTGATCCTATTCCTTGGTAGTGCTCATACCGGCTAGCATGCCAACTATAACAACTTCAGGTTTGGCGGGGGTAGTGTTGACAATTGGTGTATCATCAATTTTCTGGTAATCTATTACTTGTAAGAGCATAGTATTACTGCCTGGCAAAGATATGTCTTTGGTTTCCTTGGCTTGTATGTCCTCCTCCATCAATACCTAAGTTTTTTTTGGCATATCCTCTGTGATGTCAAAATACTTACTCTGGATACCTTTTGACATACCTCTTCCTTGGGAGATTCTATCTCCTGAGGAGGTGGCTCAATTACATCTTGTGCATTGTCTGGCTCAAGACCCTTAGATGTGCTTGCATCTTGATGTACATCCTTATTAATAAGAAATCCATAAATTATCTTCCAAGTCTTTAGACTTTCCTGTAGAACATCCTCAACCTTGTGTTGTAAGGATAGAGTAAGCTCTTTGTTTGGGAATGAATATGTTCTTGTATTGTTCCAAAACTTCCTAAATACTGCTAGAGGATAGATCACATATAATTTGAGCTAGTGTGCTCTACCTTGTCTATTTTTTGGTCATGAGAGAAAACTCCCATTTCTGTGCAACTCTATTGCTTAACTCTTTAGGGACTAGTTTCCCCAACACTATAGGTAACATCTTGAAAGTGCAAAGAATCTCAAGAATAGCTTCTACTTTTTCTTTATCCCCTATACTCAAGCTCTCAAACCTTAATTGCTTCAAACCTTAAAGTCCAACAAAGTTCTTGATACTATGGTATATTTTGTCCACATTTGGTTTCATACTCTATAATGCAACCTTCTTCTTTATCTCTTCATCACTTTTTGTCTCCTCATCATCTTTCTCTAAAATAAGTTTCCTCCTAGGCCTTTTTCTTATCTTTCTCGGCACTGCCTTAGGCTGAACAACTTTTCTTTTCCATGAAACATGGGTTTTCTTTTGTATCTTAGTAGTAGAAGAGACTACCCTTGTTCTTAGCCTAAGCAGAGGTGATGATGTAACCTTGGGTTTTTTCATCTTTTTACTTATGGTCTCGACAACTACTGTATTCTTTCCTTTCTTCTTTTCTACTTCTACCTCTTCTACTTCATCACTCTCACTGGAATCATTTTCTTCATCTTCTCCTAGTCCTTGTGTTAATTCAAGAGGTGCATCCTCCTCTGTTTCTCCCATCATTTTGACTAGATTATTCACAAGTTTCTTTATTTTTCTCTCTACAGTTGCAGCCTTCAATCGCATGGTTATTTTGGATTGAACCTCTACAAAAGTTCCAAAATAAGGAGCCTTTTTATCAATTTCTTTGGCTAACAAGGCTTTTATAGCAGTTGTGGTTTCATCAATGTTTACCTCATAAGGTAATGGCATCAGCCATGAAACCCTCGGTAAAACTGCTTGTGCATAAGTGAAATCTATGTCAACTAAGAAACATATGTCCTAGCTATACTTTTCAACTAGAGACACAAGAATCCTACTTCTCTTCCTCATTTTCTTTTTGAACTTAATAAAATAATTCTCCATTACTCCTTCAAAACTTCCTCCTATCTGTCGTATGAACTCATTAATTTGGATTGTGACTGGTTTCTTTTTATCCCATATTACTCCTCCAATAGAGGGAAAACACTTCTAAATATAAAAGAATAGATAGACGAGTAGGGAACCAAACTTACACATGGAATTCTGAGCCTTTTGGATTGAAGTTAGGTTCTTGGCAAGTTGAGTCAGCTAGAGCTCGGTGAGATCGTAAGTGTGTCCCTTCTTGATAATTTTCCATGCCTGGTCCACTACCATGCATGGGACGTTGTCAAACCGACTAGATTGGTAGAATTTCTGTGCAATAATCCTTACTACAAAGTCAATCTCTGGATTGGTGATGGTGGAAATAGTCATTCCGCACTTGTTCCAAACTACCTATGTATTTTCTTGAATTTCCTCCTTTATTGAACATTTCATTGTTCTCTTACCAGAAATTGTAGGGTATCCAGTTACCCGGTGAATCATATCCTTTGTTATCTTAACTGATCCATCTTCCAACCATAATTGCATGTCATGCATTCTACTCAATATGATTTTTATCCACTCCACTTTGAAATTCTGTGGAAAATCTAGGGCATGAGCCAACCCTTGTTTGTCAACCATTTTGTGTTCTGGCTTCAACACTCCATTGTTGGACAATTTTTCATATGCCTCCCTGATCTTGTAATCTCCAATTTCTCCAATTTTACAAATGTAACATGACTTAATATCATTTATTATCAATACATTTTCTAAAATCAAAGATAGAGAACCATTAAGATCTCCCTTGATTGCGCTCTCCAAAATGGCCTGAAAATTTTGAGGCTTACATACTTCATTCCTTACTAAATATGCATTGGAAACCTCCATCTCTTGTTTCTTCATTGTAGTAGATGAGGATGATGCCATTGATTTTAACTTTAAAAAAATTCTCGAAAATATTTTTCTCTATAGGGTACCTTTGTGAAAGTGTTCTGTAGATGATTCACCAATGGCACGCTAAAGAGATTTGAAGTCTCCCTTAAAAAAATAAGTTACATACTCTCTGAATTGCTCAAAGAAATCTCAATTTACTGGTGAAATGAAATGAATGGTAAAATTCTATGTTATAGACTTTAAATGGTCAAATTAGGGCTTCATAAATGTTCTGTACATATTCTAGGTGGAATACAGTTGTCTCGACATTCTTATGTTAAGCTCAGCTAACACAAACTTTGTCGATATAACTGTTCAGACACAACTCAGTATACATCACATCATGGCTACCACAGGTTCTCAGCATACATTGATAACTTTGTCAAAACACTAATGCTCAACATCAAAAATAAATTGCTTCACCTGGTTCAAATATGTCCTAATGCATCTTTATTTATGCAAATATGGACTTTTACTAAACTTTATGTTAGGAACTGATGTAAGATAAAAAATTGCAAGACTCAGCTCCAAACATACCTTATTTTCTTAGTTCGAAGAAGTGTGATCACCTGATCCATTGGATTGGGTGATCGTAGATGCACTTGTGTCACTTGTGTTGTCTTCTTCTTTCTTCTTCCATGTTCTGTTCATCTAATTTCTCACTTTCTCTCTTAAATCTTCATTATTGCTTTGTTCATTTCTCTGTATGGGTGATATATAATCTTTCTTTAGGTGACCTATCTTGTTACACTTGTAACATACCATACTTCCATTCATCCAACTTTTAGATTTTCCTCTGAAATGAGTCTTCAGACAATTTGCTCTAATGTGTCCATATTTTCCATAGTAATGACAACTGTACCAAATGTTATAATCCCAATTGTATGAGTTATTCTTCATAGGTGGCTTAGTCTGTTTATTTGATGACCATTTAGGTTTAGATCTACATTCAAAAGATCTAAGTCCATACTTCTGACAGTGGAAATAGTGTCCTTAAAATTTTGGTGAAATAGGTGGACTACTGACCTTAGACCTAAATTCTTGTGCCTGATGTCCATATTTCTTACAATTAAATCAACGCCCATTAAATTTAGGTTTAAGATCAAACTTACCATTTTTTCTTCTGCATATGTTGGCTATATGTCCTAGCTTTCCACAGTGATGGCATGTGAGCTTGTTGTTCTTTGGTTTTGTATTCTTTTTCTCTCCACTCTTTGATGATTCTCCTTCTTCAGTGGATGATGAATGTGTTAGGGATTTTTCTTGTAGGGTCAAACTTGGCAAAGGTATGGGCTTGATTCTCAATTAAAAGAGGCTCCAAGTTTGAAAGAAAAGCCTAATTGATGAGGATTGGATAAGATCCTCCTTCTGCTTCTAGCTCCATAGGACTCAGGTGAGTATTGCCTATGAATAGGTTACTGTATTTCAAGTAAGCTTTTGATTAGTGGATAAGGTCTTCACTGCTATGCTATTTAGGCTTCAGATCACTTCAACAAAAGATCACTTTGTAGACAGTCGAGAATCTCCTAATATACAGCTTGACAATAGAAACTATAAATGTGATAGCATAGACAATGGGATAAGGATGTAAATCCTTCTTTTTATGAGTTCAACTCAAGGAAGGTTAACCTCTGATTCTTTCTTTAAGGAATCACCAAATGTGAACTAGATCACCTGGATGCAGTCCTTTCACAATGTGCATAAACTTAGAAACTGAAACGAAATGGTAATGATTATTTAGTGTTTGATGATAGAAAAATAACTACACAACAGACTCCTAGCCAATGCCTATTCCTTTGGGAAAATAGTTACTGTATGTAAATCCACAAGAAGAGATCAAAACAAATACAGTGAAATGCCTTGTAGATCACTTGTAGTTTGAAAAGAGTGCCTTACAAACCATTATGTCACTCCTATAGTGTTATCATCAAAATTTTGATAATCATGTTCACTCTCTAAGACTATTCATAAAAATTTAATTCTTTCCTTGAAAGAAATTCATAGATAATCAAACAAGCTACCTTGCAGCTGGTATGTTTTACATGCTTGACAAATAAAAACATACAGGAGTATAACATAAAAATGAGAAGAAAACAACAAAATCTGAGAGAAAGTATAATGTAATTCTTTGACCATAATCCTATTTCAATACACATAGAATTTTAAAGTTTAGGGACCTAAACATAGGAAAGAAAAATATGCTCTATAGGAAAGATATTCAAGATTCATCCTTTAGAGACATGCTCACAACCGAGCAGTCACAGGAACTAGAACAAAAAAGAACAGGAACCAAGAACCCTTACAACTGAGAAGAGAAGAGAATAAAAAGAAGAAGAAGAAACCGTAAAATCTGTACTTGACCAACTCCTGTCCATTCTGCAATCTAATCTCATTTACTCTTCTTGCTTCTCTGAAAATTTGATCTTCTCGGGCATCTTCAAAATCTAATAAATTTGTCCTTTTTCGCATAAAATCTGCTCATCTACTAGAAATCTGATTAATTTGTCCTTTGTTCCTCTCTAAAATTTAATCCTTTGTACCCTCTTTTCTTATCACCATGCAATTCTGATTCATTCTTCCCGCCGGATTTGCAAAATCAATCAATTTTGGAAGAAAAAAAATCTCCCCAAAATCTGGTTGTAGGTTAAAAGCCTTTACTGCTCTCAGCAACTTGATCTGATCTGGTTCTAACTGCCATCATTACATCCATCATTTTCTAGCATTTTTGAAAACATATTATACTGTCATATTCTGATAAAAAATGAATCTCCTAGACATTTTCTCGTGAGCAGCTTTGTTATTAAATTTTTTTTAAATTTCTCCAAAGTTTCAACTTTATGATTTTTTAAATATTTTAAAACTTTGAAAATCTACACATGCCACCAGAACTTGCCACTTGTCACCATTTCATTCACTGCTCAGACTAACCCATCTTTAACCTCAGTCCATCTGGAGATCTAGAAACTACAACAATCTCTAAGTCTTAGAAGCATTTCCTTAACCATGGTTTCATTTAGAGACTTGGAGACATCCCTTTAGTCTCTAGATCTCTGAATAGTCATTTGGAGATTTGGAGACTAGTCTCCAAATCTCATAATGATTTCCTCTCTTCATGTTTCTTTATGAGACTTGGAGACTTCTTTTAGTCTCTAGATCTCTGAATAATTATCTAGAGATCTGGAGACTTGGAGATTTGGAGACTAAGTCCCCAAATCTCAGAATAATTATCTAGAGATCTAGCGACTTGGAGATTTGGAGACTAAGTCTCCAAATCTCTGAGTGAGTTTTCTAGAGATTTGGCAACTTGGAGATTTGGAGACTGGTCTCAAAATTTCTAAATAATTATCTAGAGATCTGGAGACTTGGAGATTTGGAGACTAGTCTTCAAATCTCAGAATGAGCTTTTTCCTTTGTGAGACTTAGAGACTTCTTGACAAGTGTCCCATTTTTTGCAAAATTTCTTCAGGGTCCACTGGCATAGAAACTGAGTTGGCCACACAAGCCTGGGCAAGCATAGCTTCCAACACTTTGATTTACTTCATATATTTGGAGAGTTTCATATAAACACTTTAAATTTTGAATTTGGGAGCAATGTGGGACTAAACTTTATGAAGCATTGCTGATTTTTTATGGCTGTCAGTACTCAAAGTATCATAACTTTTGATTTTCAAACTGGGTTTTTCTAAAAAAATAAATTTTACAATGCACATATGGTCTTCTCAAACATACGTAAAATTCAGCCTGACCTAGTTTGTATTTTTTGAATTATGATAAAAAATGTGACTAGAAATCTAAACAATGCACACTCAGAGAATATTGACAATCTGCAAATGGAATGGCTCTGGCAAAGTGACTAAACGGGCACATGGGGATTTGAAAATTGGCATGATGACTCATTCTCATTTCTATAGCATGATGCAATAACCAACACATTATGATGAATCTCTGGGAGAAAGATATAATCATCCGAACAGGGCCTGTAACAGTGATTTCACATTTAAACAGAATTGTGCAATTTGACACTTGCTCAAAATGGGACTTCACTGAATGATTCGAGATGATAAAGTAACATCATAGAATATATACATATACTGAATGGAGTGTGTTGAACACCTAGAACACCCCATAAGCTTCAAAATGACAGTCGGGTACATATGCATGAAAAACATTTAAAAGGCTTTAAATTGAAAAATTTTAACATGGTACTCAAAACCCATGTTGCATTTTTGAGTACCAACAGTTGCTCTGACTATGGACATATGCCCCATGCGGGCATGCAGAGAACCTTTAGAATCTCATGGTAGAAGCAGACCACCCCGAAAACACCAAATCAAATCATTCTCCTTTTCTCTTTTCACCTTTCCCTCCTGACACTTTCTCTCAAAAAATGGAACCCACTACTAGAAGCAAACAGACAACTGAAAGAAAAGCAACTATACAATATGTACTTTATCTACAAGAAGCCCAAAATTCCAAAACTGAAGTCATCTCTTACCTCTATCAAACAAACAATTTTCATCTCCATAGATCAAAGGAAAATTGAAGTTATTGCTTCCACGTGTTTGATCAAAAACACTGCCATTCACCTTTAACACATCAAACAAAAGACAATCAGCAAACTCATAATCACTTGGCAAAATAGAGTCACTAAAATACTATGAATGCTGATAATTGTATGATATCAAAACAGCACACTCTTGACCATTGCTGACAAGTAGAAAAAGAAAACATTCCAGCTCACTCTCAAAGCTGAAAACATCCAAATTCTAAACATTAGTTTGCACCATAGGAAAAGCTTCTTTTATATCAGTTTGCAGACTAAAATAGAATGCCCCTAAACAAAATTCTAACTGCAAAGAATCAGGGACATCATCTAAACCATCTTCAATATCCTCCTACAAAGTATTAGCATGATACAAATCCAAAGCTTGTTGGTGGGTGGGAGGGAAAATTCTAGTATATTCATTATCTACACATGAAACTTGAGCCATTGAAGGATCATATTTTAATGGTTGAATGAAAAATTCAGAATCTGAACAGGATTCAAAATCCACACAACTATCCCAGTCAATACTCAACATTATGTCTGGAGTCTCCACATCCATTAAATCTAAAATAACACTGATGACTTCATCATCTGGTAAAGCATATTGAATATGATGATGGTCTAGTGATATGGGAGTGCAAGGAAAATTAGAAACATAAATGTTAAAATTAGGATCCACTGATTCATATTCTTTATCAAAATTAATGTATGTTGGGCATGAAGTTTCAATGCTATCCTTTCCTAAATGTCTGAGATATTCAGAAGATAAAAATTCTAAAATTTGTTCACTATGAAGTGAACAACTATCATCATTCATACTCATCTCTAATATACTTTCGCAATCAAAAACTTCATGATCATTTTCCACACCCCTAGCAATGTTATCATCAAAACTTATATCCATAATGCATGAAGTTTGGAAATCATTTTCTGATACATAGTTCTGAAGATCTGAAAATTTCTCATAGTCTAGCAAGGAATGACACTCTAACTTATCCCAACTATCATCTTGCTTGATGCTACAAATTTCTTCCTCATTAGAATCATGAAATGGGACCTCTCAGAACATATCATCTTGTGTAAAGAAGTCACTACAATCACTCATATCTGCATCATAGTTATCATCCTGTTGTCCACACAAAACACTTCATTGTTTTTCTATTCACAAAGCTTATTATCAACATTATCATCAGCAAAATGTTCAGTACTAGTGGACTCATCATCATAATCACTAAAATAAGATTCATCAGTGTAACTAGACTAATCATTGTTATCACTTTCAACATCAGTATACTCAGGATTTTTAGATTCAACATCACTGTATTCAACCACAGGCACATCTTTGGAAGAAAGATCTTCTACATGTTCCATCCATTTCATAGTTTACTAAATACATTCTACCCTCTCAGAGATCGGTAAACTAAGCGTATGAGGAAAATAAAGTTTAACAAATAAGTTTTCCCATACAAAATCTTGAGGAAAAAAAGGAATATCAAACTCCTTGATCTTATTAGTAAACCTTAAGTAGCAATCATGTTGTGACTCCCCCTCCTCTCTACTCATGTTCTCTTGTAAATGTAACACCACACTTTCTTGCAACCTTTGTGTTAACATTTCTATTTCTGCTTGAAGAACTTCAAGCTCTGGCATAGGATCCTTTGATTCAGATATGTCTTGTTCATTATTATGTTCCATATCATCATATTGCTTAATATCTCCATACTTTCTAATAAAACAACCTTCCAATCCTTCCATAGATCCTATTGAGCCATGAGGTAGTTCTCTAAATCAGTCCCTTGCATCCTTAATCAGAGATATTGCAAAGAGTTTCATCAATACATCCTCATGTGTGATATTATGATCATCTATTAGGTTATAAAACTTTTGCAAATGATCTTCAGCTAATTGCTCACCAAAACCAGTGAATTTTGGTAAACAATCTCTAACCATTTCTGGGATATGATTTGGGTATCCAAGGATACCTTCAAAATTTATTGCCCCAAACAACCTATTCTTAAATAGTTGTGCCATCTTAGCAGGTAGAGAAACTATAAACTACCTCTATCTTTCTGGTACATATATCACTTCAGATTTTGTAGAAATGCAACTAAAATCTTTGAAACATGCAAACCTCTTTTCACACCTTATTTCAGTTTTTCTTAGTGCTTTGATCACTTGATAAGGAAAGCATTTAAAACTTTAAAATACCTGGATGTATTGGGGGAGCTATAAAATATTTTGTGATCTTGAAGTCACCTCCAAATCACCTTCAAGAAATTTGTAGAGCTGCCACCCCTTTGCAGAGGAAAAGATCTGCCATAAACTGAGATCCCTTTCTCCACCAACATATCAACTTCAACAAGGTACATATGTTGTTTATCAAGACTGAAAATATGTCATTATGCACTGATCAAACAAAGAACTTCAGAGCCACCACTCACAACTTGGTGAGATGATTTAAAATTTCTAAAAATTGACTCTTACATACTTCAATGGAGACAACTGGATAAATGAATAAGTTGGCTAGGAGTCTAGCTCTACTCATACCCACATTATTCTATCTTCATTATAACATATCGCTAGCAAAGTCACTAATTTGTTAGGGATTTTTCTTGTAGGGTCAAACTTGGAAAAGGTATGGGCTTGATTCTCAGTTAAAAGGGGCTCCAAGTTTGCAAGAAAAGCCTAATTGATGAGGATTGGATAAGATCCTCCTTTTGCTTCAAGATCCATAGGACTCAGGTGGGTATTTCCTATGAATAGGTTACTGTATTTCAAGTAAGCTTTTGATTAGTGGATAAGGTCTTCACTGCTATGCTATTTAGGCTTCAGATCACTTCAACAAAAGATCACTCTGTAGATAGATGAGAATCTCCTGATACAGAACTTGACAATAGAAACTATAAATGTGATAGCATAGACAATGAGATAAGGATGTAAATCATTCTTCTTTTTATGAGTTCAACTCAAGGAAGGTTAACCTCTGATTCTTTCTTTAAGGAATCACCAAATGTGAACTGGATCACCTGGATGCAGTCCTTTCACAATGTGCATAAACTTAGAAACTGAAATGAAATGGTAATGATTATTTAGTGTTTAATGATAGAAAAATAACTACACAACATACATCTAGCCAGTGCCTATTCCATTGGGCAAATAGTTATTGTATGTAAATCCACAGGAAGAGATCAAAACAAATATAGTGAAATGCCTTCCAGATCACTTGCAGTTTGAAAAGAGTACCTTACAAACCATTCTATCACTCCTATACTGTTATCATCAAAATCTTGATAATCATGTTCACTCTCTGAGACTATTCATGAAAATTTAATTCTTTCCTTGAAAGAAATTCATAGATAATCAAACAAGTTGCCTTGCAGCTGGTATGTTTTACATGCCTGATAAATAAAAACATACAAGAGTATAACATAAAAAAGAGAAGACAACAATAGAATTTGAGAGAAACTGCAATGTACTTTTTTGACCATAATCCTATTTCAATACACATAGAATTTTAATCTTCAGGGACCTAGACATAGGAAAGAAAAATCTACTCTACAGGAAAGATATTCAAGATTCATCCTTTAGAGACATGCTCACAACCGAGCAGTCACAGGAACTGGAACAAAAAAAGAATAGGAACCAAGACCCCTTACAACTGAGAAGAGAAGAGAATAAAAAGAAGAAGAAGAAACCCTAAAATATGTAGTTGACCAACTCCTATCCATTCTGCAATCTAATCTCATTTACTCTTCTTGCTTCTCTAAAAATCTAATCTTCTCGGGCATCTTCAAAATCTTATAAATTTGTCCTTTTTTGCATAAAATCTACTCATCTACTAGAAATCTGATTAATTTGTCATTTGTTCCTCTCTGAAATTTAATCCTCTGTACCCTCTTTTCCTATCACCATGGAATTCTGATTCATTCTTCCTGTCGGATTTGCAAAATCAATCAATTTTGGAAGAAGAAAAATCTCCCCAAAATTTGGTCGTGGGTTAAAAGCATTTATTACTCTCAGCAACTTGATCTAATCTGGTTCTAACTACCATCATTCCATCTGTCATCTTCTGGAATTTTCGAAAACATATTATACTGCCATATTCTGATAAAAAATGAATCTTCCAGACATTTTCCCGTGAACAGCTTTGTCATTAAAAAATTTTGAAATTTCTCCAAAGTTTCAACTTTATGATTTTTTAAATCTTTTAAATCTTTTAAAATCTGCACATGCCACCAGAACTTGCCACTTGTCACCATTTCATTCACTGCTCAGACTAACCCATCTTTAACCTCAGTCCATTTGGAGATCTGGAGACTACAAGAATCTCTAAATCTTAGAAGTGTTTCCTTAACCATGGTTTCATTTAGAGACTTGGAGACATCCCTTTAGTCTCGAGATGTCTAAATAGTCATCTGAAGATTTGGAGACTAGTCTCCAAATCTCATAATGATTTCCTCTCTTCATGTTTCTTTATGAGATTTGGAGACTTCCTTTAGTCTCTAGATCTCTGAATAATTATCTAGAGATCTGGAGACTTGGAGATTTGGAGACTAAGTCTCCAAATCTCAGAATAATTATCTAGAGATCTAGTGACTTGGAGATTTGGAGACTAAGTCTCCAAATCTTTGAATGAGTTTTCTAGAGATCTGGCGACTTAGAGATTTGGAGACTAGTCTCCAAATCTCTAAATAATTATCTAGAGATTTGGAGACTTGGAGATTTAGAGACTAGTCTCCAAATCTTAGAATAATTATCTAGAGATCTGGAGACTTGAAGATTTGGAGACTAGTCTCCAAATCTCAGAATGATTTTTTTCCTTTGTGAGACTTAGAGACCTCTTGACAAGTGTCCCCTTTTCTGCAAAATTTCTTCTAGGCCCATTGGCATGGAAACCAAGGTGGCCACACAAGCCTAGGCAAGCATAGCTTCCAACACTTTGATTTACTTCATATATTTGGAGAGTTTCATATAAACACTTTAAATTTTGAATTTGGGAGCAATGTGGGACTAAACTTTATGAAGCATTGTTGATTTTTTATGGCTGCCAGTACTCAGAGGATTATAACTTTTGATTTTCAAACTGGGTTTTTCTAAAGTTTTTTTTGTACAATGCACACATGGTCGTCTCAAACATATGTAAAATTCAGCCAGACCTAGTTCTTATTTTTTGAGTTATGATAAAAAATGTGACTGGAAATCTGAACAATGCACACTCAAAGAATATTGACCATTTGCAAATGGAATGGCTCTAGCAAAGTGACTAAACGGGCACATGGAGAGCTGAAAATTAGCATGATGACTCATTCTCATGTCTACAACATGAGGCAACAATCAACACATTATGATCAATCTCCAGGAGAAAGATATAGTCATCCAAACAGGGCCTGTAATAGTGATTTGACATTTAAACAGAATTGTGCAATTTGACACTTGCTCAAAATGGGACTTCACCGAATGATTTGGGATGATAAAGTAACATCATAGAATGCATGCATATACTGAATGGAGTATGTTCAACACCTAGAACACCTCATAAGCTTCAAAATGACAGCCAGGTACATATGCATGAAAAGCATTTAAAAGGTTTTAAATTGCAAAATTTTAACATGGTACTCAAAACCCATGTTGCATTTTTGAGTACCAACAGAATGCTCATTTAATCCAAGTCTAGATCTATCAAAAAATCTTCTAGGTGACCTTAATATCTCTTCAAAGCATTTTGCAACTTCATTTGGTTTGTTCATCCTTTCATTGATTTCCTTTTCAGATCTCAATTCATTTCTTAGTTGATCATTTTCAGATCTCAGATTGTTGATTTCCTTATCTTTCCTACCAAACTCTTAATTAACCAGCAGTAGTTGATTTACCATGTCTAGTTGATTTTTGGTCAACCTTTGCATGTCACTTGTCCTTTCATCAAGTCTCATTGATATTTGTCTTTTTTCTTCTTCAGCCATTGTCTTGTATTCTTCAGCTTTCTTTTTCTATTCAACTACTTCACAGAGTCTGACAGATTGAATTTCTCGTTCTCTCTTTAGATTTATGATGTCATCACTTAGTATGGTATTTTTCTCCAGTAGCTATTTTATGGCTTTGTCACTTTTTGTAGAGTTCCCATTATCAAATAGTCCATTAGTATCTTCTTCTTGATATTGTGAATCATTTTACTGAATATCAATTTCTCTTCTCCTACTTAAGGATTTCTTCAATTCACCTCAGGCTACTTCCAGTTGTTGTAATGCCACTTGTACATCAATCTTATGATTCTCTATAACCTTTCCTAGCTTATAAACTTCCATCTCAAGATCTTTATCTTCAATTGGTTAGACTTCCTATAAGAAACCCTAGAGATCTGATACCAATTGTTGGAAATTTAGTTGGGAAATGTGATACTAAGAGGGGGGGTGAATCAGATATCACCTATTAATCCATTTTGCATTACTAAAACTTTTCATAGCTTTAAAATGAAACTATATCAATGTAATGAAGCTAATACAGTAAACAACATTCAAGAAAGTACTCATAACACAATAATTTTAGTTACCCAGAAATCCTAGAGAGGTAAAACTGGGGTGGGGAAGGCACCCACAAATATTCACTACTACAGTATAAAGTTTCATGTTAGGGATAAAAATTTGATCACAAATTATGGTCTACCTTGTGAGGGGCCTGTTAAGAGATAAAAGAATTATACAATCTACCTTGCAAAAGGATTTAGTGTTGGAGATTTGCCAGCAGGCCAGTACTGACTGTATGTTTGTCATTGATGACAACATATGGAAATTAGCATGTGTGGAAGTCTTATGAAGAAAGTGTTTACTATATGTAGCATGGACATGATATCAACATGATATCATGGACATAGAGGTTAATTGTTAGTACAGACAGTTATATAGCAGCTTGTGTCAATAGTGTTCATGACAGAGTTATAGATAATGTTCTATGTATGGTTGTTTGTATAGTTGTCATGAAGCCTTGCGTGCTGGGATATATGTTGAAGACATGTTAGTGATGTTTCAGTTATGGACACATAGTTTGTTGATGAGTAGAAGTGAAGTTATGCAGTCGCTATTCGCCAGCAGTAGTTTCCTGTATTTATTCAGAAGAGCCAATGGAGATTTTATTGGTTATGTAGTTGCACCTAACCTATCGGTATCTATAATGTCCCTGCTAGGGAACCCATAAGGAATCAGGTCTTATGACCAAAAATAGCAACAAACAAATTTTTTTCCTAACATTACATCTCTACTACTTTACATTTACATTTCTTAAGGTTCCCTTAATGAATTCATTTACATTATTTATCCAAATTGAGTTTCATTTCCTTTCTTTACTTTCACATTTTAGAACTTTAAGAGATAGGGTAAGAAAATAACATTTCATTTATAATTATATTTCTTACTTTATATACTAATTTCATTTCTTCTTCCTACACATTGAATAACTATTCATTAGTAATTAAATTTTAACCTTAACATAATAAACATTTTCTTTCATTGCAACAAAGGAGAGATAGAAAAGATCATTCAACATTATATTACATATTTCCAACTTTGATCTTTGATGCAGGAGCATCCTAGGTGTAAGAGCAATCTTGCATCACCCAAAAATATTTTTGTTTTTGTATTTAATAAGGGCTATCTTGTGCAGAGGTCCTATTTGTGGAAACTTGCTATTTTTAGTAAGTTGGTCATCCAATCTTGAAATGTTTTGATTTCTTCTCTAGAGGTTCATTTTGATCATATCAGCCTACCAGTAAAATTTTATTAACAAATCAAGTCTAGCTTTGTAGATATTGAAGATTTTCAGTATTGGCAACAGGGTATAGAAACTTTGAACTTAGTTTTGAAGGCTTTAGAGGCCCCGAATGAGGTCAAAAATTTGTGTGATAGGCACTTGCATCAATCAAGGTTGTAGAGCACTTCATGGCCTTTTTAGAATGGGGTTATAATAGTCAATCGGGTCAACTGGCGATGACTTATGGTCTTCAGAAGTTGGGTCATCTGAAATGGTGGAAAATGATTTTCCTTCAAAATTTCTATTTGGGTTTCAAAAGTTAATTTGAGCCGACTTTGATGTAATAAATTGTAAAATAAAATAATTCTAAGTTTGGTCAGCCTTGTTGGCTAAAATTCTAGAACCTTCCCAGGTAGTGGAAAATTGCCTATATAAGGAAGGTTGTAGTGTTTTCTTAGGTAGTTTGGGATAGGTCTGGGTAGTAGATCTAGGTATTGATGTGAGGCTTTGTCCTACAGAATATTGTAAGGGAATGCCCATGTGGCTTTGCATATTGTAATTCTGAAAGTTTGTAATTCCACATTTGTGGAGATAATAAGAAGCTCATTTTCTATTCTTGCATATTGTTGTTGTTTCTCTATTTTTGTTATGTGTTTGTGGTCACCCTTCATCAATCTTTCAAATAATAACCCTTGAAACAAAGCCTAGAACTATCCCTCCCAATTACATTGCTTTTCTTTTCAATTACATTTTCCTTCTGATAATAACTCTCATTACAATAACAAGTACATGAATGGCCCAAAGGCATTACAACATATCTTTACATCTTTATTTTCAGTAACAATGATGCAATATTAAGGTCTTCATAGAATTTAACATATCCAAGTCACGAACCATGAACATGACCTCGAAAGATTTTTGCCGCCCAACCATGTGAAACTGGTGAAGTTCCACCCCTCGTGCTAGGAGATAGAACCAAGATACTCACAAGGCCCTAAGAAATATAAGGCTTAAAAGATAAAGAAATCCAAGATTCAAAAAGAACATAAAATATCATCACACTATAACATAGAGGTCAAGGTTCTAGGATACCACCTAAGTGAGTGTCATCACACAACCTGTGTATTAGGATCCACCCTAGCAACCATGTAACCCCAGTCCCCCCTTTATGAATAGGGATCCACCTTGGTAGTTACCCATAGTCCCAATACTCCAACAGGACTATGTGGCCATTAACATGTTTTCTTTCATTATGTTTTATTTTCCCCCTTTCCTAGATTCATTAATACATTATCACTTTTTAATTACCCACCCATAGGATCATTTGGTAACCACTTTAGCATTCTAACACATATGGTGAGCCACTCACCTAGGGTACCTAGTCCCCTACCTACACAGAAGCCATGAAAACATCAAGTACTTTCAAAAGATCCATATTCATAAGTCTAGGGAGACCTCCGGTGCACTCAAGCCACCCGAACAAGTCCTTACCTTACAAGTATGAATAGAAGCTTATAATCAAAACCAAGTATAGAAATTCATAAGACATGACATAGAACTTGCCACATGCATTTACACAACATTCCATAGCTTATTTCAAAAGTCTAGGGAAATCTCATGTGCCTGAAATTTGGCTAAGTCTAAAATTTAAAAAAAATAAATAAAAATCTAGAATTTGCATCTTAACTCCTATGAAGCTGAAACCTATCCCAATCATCCCAGAAGGTACCTAATTCCTTTATACAAGTATAACTTAAAGTATAAGAAATTAAAGTATTCTTATACTTAAATGTTATACTTGTATAAATCCTATTTTTTCCATCTACCTCAGTTGACACAAACATTCTTGTCTTGCTTGGTTGACACTAACAATCCTAGCTTGCTCAGTTGACACTACACTGACCTTGCTCAGTTAACACTACATAGACCTTCCTTGGTTAATACTAAACTAACCTTGCTCAGTTAACACTAAACTAACCTTTCTCAGTTAACACTAAACTGATCTTGCTCAGTTAACACTACACTGACCTTGCTCGGTTAATACTAAACTGATAGGAACTACAAAATATGATTGTCAACTCTGACTTGCAGGTAAACTAGGAATTATGGGGACTATGGTTGCCTAATTTGGGCATGAACCATTTAAGATCTCCTAGTTTCTCTTTAGAAATGACCCATCAATCCATCCTATCTATCTAATAAATTTGTTCTAGATCCGGACAAAGAAAGGTGGTGCAAAAATAGATATGAAACTATAGGGTTGAAACAGAAGTTCTAAAGCCTCGAAGATCTCATGGACATTCTGGATAAGAAAGGAGATACAAGGAAAATGCTAAGGACTCTACAACCTCTTTAAAATGCAGAAATATTCATATACATACAACATGGAAAAATATTTAAACATAATCCTAAACTCCAAATCACTAATACAGGCACAACATATATATGTATAACATAATCATTCTGAAATTTAAATAGACAATACAACACAGAGAGAACACATTCATACACAAAGAGGACGAATGGATATTCTTCCTAGTTTAGACCCTACCTTGGGTCCTACATAGAATCCTCTTCCCTTGACTGGAGGGTCTCTACGAAACTTCAATCCTTGAGTAGATATCCTTCTAGAAATCTTTCTCTGGCAATCAATTCCAAGCAATCCACACACAAATGACTTCACCAACTAGAGACTCTCAAACTCACATAAACTTTCACCAAAAATTTATGGAGAAATCAATTACAAACAACTCGAAAGAAAACAAATCTTCCAAAAATTAACATCCTCCCCGCACACAAAAATCTTCAATTATGTGGTTGGAGGAGTTGGTTTATGAGAAGCAACTTCTCCAAATTCCATAGTTGGTTGGAGGGCCAACCAAATAATTTCCCGTAAAAGAATTAATCAAGGTTTTTAATAAATTTAATTAAAATATCTTTTAAATAAAAGCATAACAAGAATAATAGACAAATACCTTTCAAGAAAAACACATAGCACAATAGGAAAACAAGTAGCCTAACTTCTATGAGGTCTTGAGTTCAACTCCCTCCTAGATAGCTAATTTTACTACAAAGGGCATTTTCTTTTTATTATTATTATGTTTACTTTTTATTTAATACATTCATTAAATATACTTTATTTAACTCACTTTATTTACTTATTATAAACAACATACCATTAACACAATTAATGAAAATATACAATTATTATTCTTTATATAAGCATGGATATATGTGTTTGCACCCACATATACACATACCTATATAAAATACAAACAATTATAACATAATTATTATACACATAAAATAGATTAATTCTAACTCATAACATAAACTCAGACCAACATCAAATCAAGTCCATAACATAAACTGCATTCCATTTTCCCAACTAGGATAACTTCCTAAACAGAATTCCAAGTCCATGGGAAACCTCAAGAGTAACTTGGTTAAATCTCTACATATCAATAGTTTGAGGATTTTGAAGGCACGCTCAGTGTCATGCCCCGCAAGGGAACCGGGGAAGAGAACAAAGATTCTCTTTATAAAAGAAAACTTAAGTAGAGATTTATGAAAAATTTTGAATTTTAAAAAGAATTAAACAAACAAAACATAGATTAACTTAAATTCCTCCTAGGTTCCCTTCTTATTAAATGCATGATTCATTTAAGTCCATTAAGTGAGCTAACAGCAAAATTTACTTCATAAAGTAAACTTCATCATACCGTTATAAGATTCTTTATTAAGAACTACAAAGTCATTTCATTTCATTTTTCCATTTAAAATCATCTATATTCCTAAGTATCCTTTATGAGCAATATAACTTTTATATCAAATAAAATCATTTAAATCATTTGATACATTGCAAATAATACATTTTTTTTTCAATAGCCTTTTCACTTAATCAATAATAAGAAACATACTATTTTACTTGAAATGTTACAAACTCCTTTTTTTCTTTCCAACATACATCTTATACATAAGGTTCACATCTCCCTTTTCCCTTTTCCTAAATCTACCCATTCCAAATACATCATTTTTAATTACATCAATGATCATATTACATTCATCTCCTCTTGGGTGGTAACAATAATTTTACATCATGAAATATAATTACAAAGCCTTCATTCTTCAAAAACTGGTACATAAGCAAGCATGAATCTTCAAACACTACATCTGCAAAAGATACCTCGATAAAAAGATTTACCACCCAACCATGTGGATACCCAAAAGGCCCACTCCCTTGTGCTAGGATATAAACACCAAGGTCCACAAAGAAGGAATATCTAGGCCATACCTAGGGTTGGGTAACCTTTCCCAAATAGCAAATGAAAAGAAGATCAAAGTATAAATCTTTTCCCAAAAGGTTCTAAGGATTCATAGAAACTCTAAGAAATAGGCTAAGTGAGTGTTATCACATAGCCCTCACTCCTTGGGTTGTCTTGGTACTAGCCACTCCGGGCCCCGGGCCCCAAGTGCGCACATGCGGGATCGAATGTCTTTTGTATAGACAAGTGCCATTCGATCGTACCTATGCATAGGTACCTTCTCCCACTCCCATCCATAACCTTTACTAGTGCTAATGGCATGGGTGAGGCATACATTAATATTTTTAGTTTTTGAACCCATTCCCATAAGTTTAATTAAATTTTCACTTATTACATAACTCTTTAGTCAGTTATCCCAGTACTAGCCACTTAGGGCCCCAGCCCCACACTAAGAGCCACTCACTTAGTGTTCTTAGGTTTTCTACCCTTAACCCACACATCAAAAATATATCATACATGCAATATAACACATCATAAACACTTTTGAAAACTTACATCAAGGAACAACAAAGAATAGGATAGTTTAGGGATGTTTAGGAAATTAGGAGCGGTTTAGGGAACCCTAGGATAGTCCTGATCTTCCAGATAATCATAAACCCTAACCCTACTCCCTACACACATCCTAAACCTATTAAGGCATATAAATGCACCATATAACTTTCATCAAACAAGAAGTGATCATATATAAAGTTTACACAAATTTCTATGTAGTTTATACAAAATTCCATATGCCTGAAATTTGGCTAAGTCTGAATTTTTAAGAAATCTCAAAATTAGAAGTTGCATCTTAACTCCTATGAAGTTGAAACCTATCTCAATCATCCCAGAAGGTACCTAATTCCTTTATACAAGTATAACTTAAAGTATAAGTTACGATACTTTAAGTTACGATACTTTAATAAGAAATTAAAGTATCGTAACTTATACTTGAATGTTATACTTGTATAATTCCTACCTAAACCCTAACCTAGGATCAAACTACGCATTTTTTTTGTAGCCCTGCACATTGGTTTCATGTAACTAGGCATTTGTTTTGCAGACCTATGCATTGGTTTCATGTAACTACGCATTTGTTCAATGTTCTTGCGCATTTGTAAAAGATAACTGTGCATTTGGGTTAGGTTACTACGCAACTGTTTAATAGACTTGCCCATATGATTAAGGTGTCTACGCAATTGTTTTGGGAAACTGCACATATGTTAAAGCTAGCTACGCATTTGTGCAGAATGGCAGCAAATTAAAAAATGACTAACAAATCTGACTTGTGGGAAAAACTGGGCATTATGGGGACTGCGGATGCCAAATCTGGAAAAGACCCATTTGAGATCTCCTAGTTTCCATACAAGAACAACCCTTCAAAAAGGATTACCAGCCATCTAAGCCTACTTTAGAATTGGATAAATAAACTAGGTTCCTATGACAGACCTGAACTATGAGGGTCACTAGAACAATCTCAAGGTCTGTTAGTTCCTAGAGACCGCTGAGACATATGGGAGAATGTCACAAGGATCTTAGGAAGTTCTCAAACTTCATCCAATTCCAAAAATGAAAACCAACAAACTCCTAGTTGATTAAGTATTCCTTTGATCACAATAATGCATCTATAAACATACAAATCCCAACTATTCCATTTCACAAACAATAACAGCATAATCCATCTCTAATTTTTCCATTCTACCTTCATCCAACAAGAAAATAACAAAATAAAATCAACTCACATAGGGAATATACACTTATTTATGCAACACTATATGAATATTATCCTCTTTCCTAATGTTATTTCACAATAATACAAACTTAGTACAATAACATAACCATTCACTAACTTGCAGATTCACATAAGAAAACAAGTAGATAAACATAATATCACTCAAACAAGGCAACACTCAAATGGAGGCTCATCTCCTAGGATAGATCCTACCTGGTGTCCTACGGAGATACCATTGATGAAGGTGGATCCAACTGTCTTAGCCTTCCTGATGCACTTCTCCAGACTCCTTCAAAAAACTAAGATAAAAATCCCCGAGACAAATCTCCAGCCACCTAAAATCTCAATATGATATCTTAAAACTATAATAAAACTTCCTAAGAAATTATTCCAGCCAACTACCAACTCCCTTTCTCACAGGGATTTTTCCTATTAATAAACTAAGGAAGTGGTTGCATGGGAAAAACCAACCGATGCAACCATTCAAAACTAATGGTTGGTTAATAGTTTAGGATTAATTTATCCAATAACAATAACCATTCCTAGGAAGAGATATTTATAATAATAGTAATAATTTCTTCTCATATATCCTTTATTTAAGGAAGACCAATAGTAATTTCTATTTTTAAACATAATTACTATTTATTTAATTTCTATTCCATATAGATAATATTACTTATTATCTATGTATGCAATAATTTATTATCCATAAACAAATATATATATATATATATATATAAATATAATTTAATACAATAATTCATATTTCAAAATTAATTATAAATATGTGTGCACCCATATGCCTATGTGTACATATACCATCGCATGTATTATAAAACAAGCATATTATTATTATTATTAATATCACCATCACATTATTATCAATATTATAGAACATATGACTATTATTGACATATAAATACATTTATTTAATCGAGCACTAGATCATACTTCATAAAAGATACAATAATCCATATAAGATAACTTCTAACAAATGATAGAATATTCTATTCAAAGGAACTAGAGGTACCATTCACAACATCACCTAATCAATAAATGCATGAAGCAAGGAACAAGTTGACACAATAGCATATCACCAACATAAGGACTAACTTAGGGACTCCCCATCCTAAGGAATAGAAAAGGATCAAAGGTAGAGTTCCTTCATGTGGAACTTGGTGATATCTCTATAACAACAACAACAATCAAGGATTTTGAGGGATCACTCAAACTTGTGAAACCAAGTGGAGACGATACCCGATATGTGTAATCCTGCATCACCAATGAGAGATACATGTATACTTATGGATATACATACAAATTAGATATATGCAAACAGATGACCAGGATCGATACATCATGTGGACCTCAACTAAGTGACTAACTACAACTTCATCTTGAGTCATGAAGACACATCAGACACATATATATGAAACATAAAACATCGTGATAATGGTTAGATTCAAATACTTGGGTTAGTTCCATAAAACATATAAAGATAGATGGTTTTCTAATTTCATGAACATATAAATGATAACCATAAATGAGCATATCAATCATCTTATAAACATATCATCATCCAAAAAACATAAATGTAAATGTATACTTCTAACCATCACAATAGATTGTCCAAATCAAAAAGTCTAAGTATCACCATAGGAGAGGGTACTACACTCAGACCTGTGTAGCCAGGTGAAGATGATGCCTGGTACCTGCATCTTACATCACCAACTGATATGCATATCCAAATATATAAATATAAATAGATAGTGGAAAATAAGGAGGGAGAGTGTGACATCATGTGGATCTCCCATAGGAGTAACTACGAGTGCCCCTCCTCATCCTACACTCACATCAACCAGTGAACATCAAACCATAATAGGGTCAGTAGGGTTAGATCATAATAGAAACATCATAACACAAATCAATGTAAAACATTTTACTAATAATTCATTTCTAGCCATTCATCCTTAAATTATAACTCATTTAATATTTCCAAATAAATTGTAGAACCAAATATATATGCTTAAATGTCTCATAAAATGCTAACTAAATAATAATCATAATCCATCATAAAATCCAAAGTGTCAAAGAAATAGTCCTCTTAGTCTAACATAGGAAGATGCTAGGGTGGTCATTACAATATGCACCCTTGGATTGAGTCATTGATGTTCGGTTAAGAGTGCATGAGTTAATTCAGCTTGAGGAGAAAGATCTAGTTATTTTGGTAGAGCCGACAATGTGTAGCATGCATCTACAATTATCTTATTGAGAAGGTCCCAAAATGTGTTGCGTGCATAGTAGAGCCAACATAACATTTATTAGAGTTTGTTATGGTTTCTCTAATATGATTTCAAGGTGGTTTTAACAGGCCGACTTGATTATATCATTTAGAGGAATATATTTATAAGCAGTCATTTGTGATTGTTGAAGTGTGGTTCATGGTTGATTAAGCAGAGCAGAGCAGAGTGTGTGAAGTTTTGAGCCATCAAAAGAAGGTCTATGTGACCAAGTAAAGTACTTGTGCTATTCATTGGAACTGATCTAGATATCAGGTCTAAGTGTAGTTCACCAAGATCTAGATATAGTGTGTATCTATTATTCGAAAGGTTGTAGCCTTCACCCCTTAGAGAAGTGAGCTCTCGGATAGTGCGTCCTCTCCCCTAATAGGGAAAATTGTAAAATACTCCTAATAGGGTCCGACCCTTAACCAGGTCTACTGTACTAAATATATTGTAAAGAAAATCCTAACAGGGTTAAGGATCTTCTAACAAGGATCATAATACTCTAGTGTAGAATATTAGTGGGTGTCAATTCCCATTGGGGTTTTTACCTATTTGGGTTTCCCCGTTACCAAAATATTGGTGTTGTGTTCTTGTGTTCTTTCATTGTGTTTATGCTTTATGTTTAAGTGTACTTAAATGGATAAAGAATTGAGTCTTGTAGATAGCTTATTCACCCCCCCCTCCTCTCAGTTATCTCTTGGGACTATTCCTAACAATTGGTATCAGATCCAAGTGCCTTGGAGATAAATTTTAACATCTTGAGGTTGATCAAATGGTGTACTTTAGGAAAGAAAGTCCTAAGACCAATTTTTGGTGCATTGGTTTTGAAGTTTTTGATGTGACTATCAAAGAAGCCAAATACCTACCCTAGAAGACCTTGCATAGGATGATGCTATTGATAGACAAAAGGAATTGTTTCATCAAAATGCTATTTCTAAAGAAGCCCTTATCAGTGCCCTATCTGATGGTGAATTTTTAGAAATGAAAAAGGTAGACATAGCCCATAAAATATGGAAGCACATAGAAGATATATTTGAAGGAGACAAACAAGAAAAGGATGTGTGTAGAAAGACATGGAAGAAAATATACATTGCATTGGAGATGCTTCCTGAAGAAAACATCAAATCTTACAATCAAAGGATAATGAAGCAGTTGCTGGAATCATAAACAATTGTGGAGAGAATTCAGAGGAGGACATTATGGACAAGTTAATGACTACTCTCACTTCTGAATATGAAAGAAAGATCAACATCCTTGATGAGACCATGTAGCTTACATCTAATTTCAAAAGAGACACCTTGATCAGAAAAATCTCAGCTTTTGAGATTTCAAGATTGAAGATAGAACCAAAGAGTGAAACAATATTCAAAGAAACAGTTCATGGTAAGAAATCTGCAAACACTTTTGGTAATTTTGATGATGATGATGAAGATAAAAAACTAGATTATTTCATTACTATGATTTCCAAAAAAGAAAAGAAAGGAAAAGGAAAATATGAAGGTGAATTACCATTTAAGTGCTTTTCATGTAATAAGATTGGTCACTTTGCATCTAAGTGTCCTACTAGAGCTAGAAAGTTCAAAAATGATTACAAGCCTAATTATTCTAAGGAATGCTACTATGCTGGAGATGGAGTTTCAAATGAAGAATCTAGTGAAGAAGAAATTGGATTCATTTCCATAGTAGATAAAATGAATAACAAGATAGTACATGTAGACAAGAAAGAGAATCAGGAGCTAGCATTGATTTCACAAGCTGACATAAGGACAGACTGGATTATAGACAGTGGTTTTTCACATCACATGACAGGTGATAAAGGAAAATTTATTCATTTGGACAAATACAATGGAGGTATGGTATGATTTGGAGACAACACTCCTAAACCTATAGTTGGTAGAGGAGCCATCACTTTGAATGGAAAGAACAGTACTAATGATGTTCTTTATGTTAATGGTTTGAAACATAACCTTCTTAGTGTTGGATAGTTACTTGGAAAGGGCTATCAGTTGGAGTTCAAAGATGAAAAATGCATCATTAAAAAAAAAGGTGGTGTTATGATTGCATCAAGCACAAAAACAAGAGGTAATGTTTTCCAACTAAATTCAGAAGCAAGTTGTTTTATTGCTAATGTTGGTGATAGTTGGTTATGGCATAAAAGACTATGTCATATAAATTTTGATAACATAGTAAAGATAAGTAATGTCAAGGAAATAAGAGATCTACCTAGCATAGCAAAGCTAGTTGATACTATATGCAGGGAATGTGTGATGGGGAGGCATGTGAGAAATTCATTCAGGAGCAAGCAGAATTCAACAGAGAACAAGTTGGATCTGATTCATACATACCTATGTGGTCCAACTCAAACAAGAGCATACTATGGTGAAAGGTATTTCATTTTGTTTGTTGATGATTATACTAGGATGATGTGGGTTACATTCTTAAAAGATAAGTTAGAATCTTTTGAGAAGTTCAAAATATTCAAACCTAAGGTTGAGAATGAATCTAGACTAAAGATAAAATGTTTGAGGTCAGATAGAGGAGGAGAATTCAGCTCTAATAGATTCTATGAGTACTACGAAGAACATGGCATAAAAAGATACTTAAGTGCACCTAGAACCCCTTAGCAGAATTGAATTCTAGAAAGAAGGAATAGGATCATCCTTGATATAGTGCACACCATTATGATAGAAGGAAAATTTTCACACACCTATTGGAGAGATGCGGTCAATAGACCACTCTATACCATCAATAAAATTCAATTAAGGCCTGGTGCTGAAAAAACACGTTATGAGCTATGATTTGGTAATGTTCCCACTATAAAATACTTTAGAATCTTTGGAAGCAAGTGCTACATCAAGAGGGATGAAGCAGTAGGCAAGTTTGATGCAAGAAGTGATGAAGGTATTTTTCTTGGTTACTCTACTAAAAGTAAAGCTTATAGATGTTTCAATTTAAGATTGAAAAAGATCATTGAAAGTTCTCATGTAAAGATTGATGAAAAGTTTATAATTCAAGAAAGATATCATGATTACTCACCCATGATTAAGGAAGAACCTAGACCCTTTACTAGTGGGACAATTATTGAAGAGATTTTTGACAGTATTGATGTGTTATTCAATGACCCTAAGACAAGTGAAGAGGAAACTCCTAAGGCTAATGAATCAGCATCACCTAAAGTTCCAAAGTTTACATCAAGAAATCATTCCAAGGAAGACATCATTGGAGATCAGAGTGGCAAAGTCTTAACAAGATCACAAGCAAAGAACTTAGCTAGCAATGAAGTAGTATGTTTACTATCTTAGATTGAACCTTTAAGTGTTGAAGATGCATGTAATAATTCAAATTGGCATGATGCTATGAAAGAAGAACTTGATTAGATTGTTAAAAATGACACTTGGGAACTGGTCCCAGGACCTAGTGATAAAAATATGATTGGAACAAAGTGGATATTCAGAAACAAGATGAATGAAGATGGTATAGTAGTAAGAAACAAAGCAAGATTAGTATGTAAAGGATATGCACAAAGAGAAGGCATTGATTATTTAGACACATTTGCACCTGTGAGTAGATTAGAAGCTATTAATTTGTTCTTAGCTTATGTTACAGTTAAAAAATTCAAAGTTTATCAGATGGATGTCAGGTTAGCATTCTTGAATGGAGACTTGAAAGAAGTATACATTGAGCAGCCAAAAGGATTCACTTTATTAGATAGACTTGATATGGTATGCAGATTGAAGAAAGCCTCTATGGACTTAAACAAGACCCTAGAACATGGTATGATAGACTAGATGGATACTTAACAAAGATTAGATTCAAGAAAGGAGGAGCAGATTGTAATTTATTCATTAAAGAGACATCTAAAGGTTTACTACTTGCAGCTATATTTGTTGATGACATTATCTTTGGAGGTAATGACAAACTTAGTGCTGAATTTTCCAAAGAAATGTAGAATGAGTTTGAAATGAGTATGATTGGTCCTATCAAGTACTTTTTGGGACTAAATGTGCAGGAGATAGAAAAAGGGATTTTCATAAATCAATCAAAGTATGTGAAAGAAATACTGAAGAAATTCAAGATGGATGATTGCAAGCCAGTAGGAACTCCTATGATCACTGGATGCAAGCTTACAAAAGAAGATGACTCACCAGTAGTAGATATAACATTGTATAAGTCTATGATTTGTAAACTCATATATCTTACTCAGACTAGACCTGATATTTCCAATGCAGTTGGCATAGTTGGAAGATTTACAGCAGAGCCTAGACAAAATTAATAACAAGACAAATCATAAATATGATAAGAAGGAACAAGAGCTAGCATTGATTTCACAAGATGACATAAGGACAGACTGGATCATAAACAATGGTTGTTCACATCACATGATAGGTGATAAAGGGAGGTTTGTTCATTTGGACAAATACAATGGAGGTATGGTTAGATTTGGAGACAACACTCCTAAACCAATATTTGGTAGAGGAGCCATCACCTTGGATGGAAAGAATAATACTAATTGTAATCATCTAAAAATGGTCATCTAGACTATTAGCCCCTTTCTAGCATTATTTGCTAAAATCATCAATTGCTTATTCTTGATCAAATCCTAGTTCTATCATTTATTTGATTTTATTATATGGGCTAACCATCTTATCCTAAGTCTTTATTTATTTAAAAGGAATTTCCTCCTCTTTTATTAAATAAAAATCCCCCACTTTTCCTCTTATCGTAAGTTGCACAAATAAAGCATTATTCATATTTTATAAAAAGGAGAAAAGGAATTTTTTGTCTCATATGGACACAAAATTCAACTCTTATTTTCCCATTGGAGGATATTTGTGCACATGGATTGCTCCTCTTTCAAGCTCCACCATTGATTAAATCTTTTGTCTCTTAATCTCCATGGTCCATTCTTTCTCATTTTAGAATCCATCTTTTGAATACTAACCTTATGCTGCAGGATTGCTTGGAGACTTTGGAACTTTTTGAAGGCATTCTTGCATTCATCTTCCATTTCTTGCATCATAGTTTCATATTTATGTTTTCTTAGATTAGCTTCATTTTTTGTGCTCTAGATCAGCTCACATAGATTAATTAGCTTGGATTGTAACACTTGCATCTTTCTTTTCATAGCTTAGCTTCCATTCTCATTTCTAGCATAGTTGCATTTCATTCTCATATTGATTCTTGAGGGTATTGGCATTGTTTCCCTTGTCTCCATTGAATCTCCCATTGCATGGTTTACTAGCAAGGTCATAGGCTTAATAGTTCTAGCTGAGAGCACACTTAATATCCTTGTGCTCCATGCCTAGGGAGCTCTAGGTCACTTTTCAAAGTTTCCTATTCATTGATTCCCTTGGAAGTAAAGGCTTAGAAAAGTGCACATCTTAGTGTGTACATTTTTGGTGCCCACCGTGGGGCTTTGAGCCTCATTCTCTTCATTTTTATCAAGTTTTGTATATTTTCAGTGTCACTTTTTCATCAATTTTGTGCAAACAGGAGAAACACCGCTTACGAGAAATCTAACGCCACCTATGAGCATTCTGATGCCACTTATGAGAAATCTAATGACACCTATGCACATTTGTTTCATGCCTATGCATATTTTGTTCATGCCTATGCACATTTGGTTCATGCCTATGCACATTTTGTTCACACCTATGCACAGTTGGTTCACACCTATGCACATTTTGTTCATGCCTATGCACATTTTGATCATGCCTATGCACATTTTGTTCATGCTTGTGAACATTTTGATGATGCCTATGCACATTTTGATCATGCTAATGAACAATTTGATTACATCTATGAGTATTTTGATCATGTGTGCTAGCTTTTAAATGATGCACATTAGTTGTCAAATGCCGCCTAGTATTTTCTATTTAATTTTGCTATTAGATTATTAAATTCTATGTTCTAACTCCAAATTTTCTAGTTTGCTTGTTGTTTTCAGTTTTCCTACTTTTAGATTTCTAATTTGTTGTTGTAAAATAGAGGCTTATTTGCAAATTATTATTGGTTTTATGTGCTAACTCATTGTGGGACTAACAAGTTGTGCTTGTATGTGCTCTCATTGCTTTCTTATTTTCTTAAAAAGATCGCATGTCAAAGCTTCAAAGGAAAAAGGGCTACTAATTGTGTTTTGCAGGGCTGCCCAATGCCTAAAAATAACCAATTGCTTGTTTAATTACTTTCTTTTGAGTGCGGCATATACTAGTTGTTTCATTTCTTAGGCACTTAAGATCTTGTTGTAGGAATCTTTTGGTGGTAGGAGAGTATGCTCTTCACCCTTGTGGTGAACCAAAAATCCTGACCCACTTTTAGATTTTGAAAACAAGAGGGTAATTGAACTCTTTGTTTAGTGTGTTTGGGAGAGATTTTTGAGCTAGGAGATTATTCTCTTCACCCTTGAGGTGAACCATAAATCCTGACACTCAAAAGTTAATCCACTCTTTTTTTATCATTAGGATCCTTTAGTGGGCCTTCTCTTGAGCAATCAAGAGGAACAACCCAAGTGGAGACAAGCTTATTGCCAACTATTCTGACCCACTATAAACTCAAGGCTATCAAGGACACAAAACCTTGGTAGACATAGTACTTGTCTTCACTTAATCTGAGTATTTGTGGGATTGTGACCATGAGGAAAATGTTGAGCAAGAATGCTTAAGGTACTCTTGTGGCCGCGAGGTCTGTTACTTGCTACTAGGTAAGGAGTCCCTTCAGGGAGCAAGGGGAGTATTACAAATGGAAGCCCTTACTAAGAACCATAGGTAGAGTCCACCCTATTTTTGTAAGGAAACTCAGGTGCAGAAACAACTTCCTACACTAATCTCTAAAGGAAAGTATTGTGCAAATTCTTTTAAATCCTTACAATTTCAGATTCGTTAACTAATTTAACAATGATATTACAGCCATATACCATGCATATAGAAAATAGAGAATGACACAATGATTTACCCTGGGGAAACCTTTTGGTAAAAACCCCAGCACTCCAAAACCTGCACAGTGTATTAATCAAAACTATTACAGTTTACAATACACTTGCAATGCAACTTCTTTCAGAAGATTTTTCCAACTCTTGAAGACAAATCATAGTAGCATAAAACATTCCAACAATACACTAACTTCTCCAATCTTTGCAACCCTAAAAAATGTTTATATCATGCACTTCCCTTTTTAGGGTAACTTCTAAAGATAGCCATATTAGGGTTTTACCATTCTTTGAGAAAATATCCATGATTGGGGAAGAGTGTACAGTACTCAACTTTATCAGTTGCCACATATCTTCACCCATCATTGATTATTCTAGACATAGCTCTTACATGTCATAGGAATCCATCATAATCATTTTAGCCATGAGCTCCTTACACACAATTCAAGATGTCGACACATCAAGTGGAGTGGCACATGAACATGCCAACTAGACATGTACACTCACACTTAATTACATTATTTGCAAGAAATACATTTTACAAAACAAATAATAAGAATAGGAATTATCCAAGGTTGAGACACCTTATTCCTAACATTCTCCCACTTGTTGAACACCTTGTAAGAGCAATAGGAACATAATAGGAACTAACCGCTATAGGCCAAAAGGCCCATAGACTCCGAACACCATCTAAAATTCTTAGTGCCCACTAGTTTTGTTAATGCATCTACAACATTCTTCACAGTATCTACCTTCTCCAAATTTACCTTTCCATCTTCCACCATATCTCTCACAAAGTGAAACTACACATCAGTGTGCTTCATTTTGGCATGGAAAGTTGGATTCTTCGGAAGGCAAATAGTGCTCTAACTATCACACCAAATAGTAATATGTTATGCATCAACACCAACATCAAAACACAATCTCCTAAGCCAAATGGCTTCCTTACAAGCATGAGTAGCAGCCATGTACTTAGCTTCTATAGTGGACAAAGCAACCACAGGTTGTCTCTTACTCATCCAACGGATGGCACCACCAAACATAGTGAACACATAAGCACTGGTGGATCTCTTGCTGTCAATATCACCTGCCCAATCTGAATCCACAAACCCATGAATACAAACTAAATGTGGATATCTAGAAGAGTTACCATGATAACATATGCAGTAATCTGATGTACCCCTCAAATATCTAAATACTCACTTAACTGCATCCCAATGTACCCATCCAGGGTTAGCCATAAACTGACTCAAGACTCCCACTGCTTTGGCAATGCCTAGTCTAGTACAGACCATAGCATACATAAGACTACCAACTACACTGGCATAAGGTACTCTACTCATGTCCTCCACCTCACTAGGAGATTTTGGACAATCATCTACAGATAACTTTGTTCCCACAAAAATAGGAACACATAGTGGTCTACAATATGCCATGCTGAACCTGTCCAACACAGACTTCACATACTTCGACTCAACCAAAGTTTTCTATTAGACCTGTCTCTACTGATTTCCATACCCAAGATGTACCTTACTGCCCCAAGATCTTTCATCTCAAACTATGCTGACAATTGAGATTTAAAATCAGAAATCATACCCTTACCCTTCCCAAACAGGAACATATCATTAACATATAATGCAACAATAAGAAGGCGATCATTTTCAACTCTAAAATAAACACAATGATTTGATTTCAATCTTACAAATCCAATTGACAACACAAAGGCATCAAACTTAAGGTACCACATCATAGGAGATTGCTTCAAACCATATAGAGATTTCTTTAATCTGCAAACTAAGGATTCTTTACCTTTAACAATGTAGTGCTCAGGCTGTGACATATAAATCTCTTCCTCCAAATCACCATGAAGGAAGGTTGTCTTCACATCCATCTGTTCTATCTCTAAATCATATGATGCAACAAGAGATAACATAAATCTAATGGATGTCAACTTTGCAACAGGAGAGAATATTTCACCATAATCTATTCCCTCTACCTATGAATACCCCTTTGTAACCAATCTAGCTTTGTACCTTTCAACACTGCCATCTACACAAAATTTCTTCTTGAACACCCATTTATAGCCAATAGATTTTCTCCCTTTAGGAAAAGGTACAAGGTCCCAAGTTTTTTTTTTCTCCAATGAGCCATCTCATCATCCATAGCCTCAATCTAGGAACCTACATCTTCCATGCCCAAAGCCTCTTTCACAGATCTAGGCTCATCAATATTAGTAATCAAAGCAAAGGCACAACTAGAATCTAACATAGAATAACCAAACCTTTCTGGTTGCTTTCTTTCTCTCATGGATCTCCTCAAGGGCTAAGGTTGAGGTTGTTCTTCCTCTTCTTTTGAACTATTAGAGATGCTAGAGCTTTGCTCATCATTAGGCCCAACATAGTCTCTCTGTTTAGTCTTCTTAGGGGTAGGAGGAAAATGAACAACATATTTTTCCTTTTCTTTTTCATCTGGTTGTAGCACAATAGGAGAAGATGTTAGCACTCTGAAAATAACATTTCTACTATACAACACCTTACTAGTCACAAGATCCCAAAGCTTGCATCCTTTCACACCAACACTGTATCCGATGAAAATACATTTGACAGCTTTGTTTTCCAACATAGATCTTTTCTCCTTTGGAACATGTGCATAAGCTTCACAACCAAAAATACAAAGATGTCTAATTGAAGGCTTCTTACCAGACCACACCTCCATGGGTGTCTTACCAACAAGAGTTGATGTAGGAGATCTATTAACCAGATAGAAAGTAGTGGACATAGCTTCGGCCCAAAACCTTTGTTCTAAACCAGCTCCACTAAGCATACTCCTAGCCTTCTCCATTAGTGTCTTGTTCATTCTCTCTGTAACTCCATTTTTCTATGGGGTATAAGGAGTTTTCTTATGCCTATCGATACCTTGTTCTTTATAGAACTACTCAAACTTTGCTGAGCAAAACTCACCACCATTGTCAGTTCTCACACACTTAATCTTCTTACTAGTCTAATTCTCTACAAGAGCTCTAAATTCTTTGAACCAACTAAAGACTTGTGTCTTACTTTTAAGGAAATAAATCCAAATCCTTCTACTGTAATCATCTATGAAAGATACAAAAAATACAAACTTGGAGATTGAAGGAACTTTTACAAGACCAAATACATCAGAATGAATAAGATCCAAAACATTAGAAGATTTGTGAGAACTAGAGTAAAAATGAACATGATTTTGTTTACCATAGACATAGTGTTCACAGAAGTCAAACTTGAGATTGCAATCATTTAACCCCTCAATGAGGGTTTTATTTTTTAGGGTTCTGAGACCCTTTTCACCAATGTGGCCAAATCTCATATTCCACAACATTGTCTTTTCTACAGGAAGCTTACCTTCCAAAGTGTTTTCACTTCCATCGGAACCAATAACCATGGACTTCTTCACTACTCATTTAGATGGTGAGGATGAAGAACTATTACATAGAGGAATACATGCATCTAGCTAAAATAAGGTACCTCTCCTAGTACCCCTGGCAAGCACTATCGATCCTCTCATCATCTTGCATCCTTCTTTTGAAAAGACAACTTGCACACCTACATCATTCAACATACTTATAGATAATAGGTTTCATGCCAAACCCGGAATGTGCATAACTCCATTGATTCCCTTACTCATCCATCAGGAAATTTGATAGTGACCCTTTCGTGTCCAACTATCTTTAGGTGAGAGTCATCACCCAAGTACACCTTTCCACCATCAAACTCTTCATATTTTGAGAACCAGTTTCAATGAGAGGTCATGTGAAAAGAAGCACCTGAGTCTACCAACCGCACATCATTAGATGCATGGGCTACCAAAGCTACAATAAAAGCATCTCCATCTTCTTGATATTTTTTAGAAGTTGAATCTAAGCCTTTCTTCTTCTTCTTTCGTTCTTTGCAGTCCCTCTAGAAGTGCCCAGTTTTATCATAGTTCCAACATTTCACCTTTGACTTTCTAGGAGTCTTAGAACTCCCATAGGAATTGGATCTACCCTTCTTTGACTTGTTGTCATTCTTCTTTCCTCTATCATTGGATCTCCTATGAACAACAAGGGCTTCCTTAGATGAATCCAAAGTATTTCTTTGCATCTCCTTAGATAGCAGTGAAGACACCACATCATCCATATGAAATGTGACAATAGTACTTCTGAGAGCCATCACAAGATGGTCCCACAAATCCAGCAAGGAACAAAGTAGGGTCATACAACGATCCTCCTCCTTGATCTTGGCACCAGATCATGCCAACTATGCAATCAATAAATTGAATGCATTGAGATGATCATTTATGGATCCACCTTCCTCCATTCTTAAAGATACAAATTCTTTCTCAGGAAAAACTTATTCACCAGAGATTTGGCTTGATACATAGACCCAAGCCATTTCCACAAAGAATTTGCAGTAGTCTCATCAAGAACATTTAGAAGAATGACATCTGCTAGATAGAGTCTAATGAGACCCTTAGCCTTCTGATCATTGATCTCCCAATCCACTTGAGATATCACTATAGGTTTCACATCAAGTGAAGTAGCCTCCTATATATCATGATCTTTAAGCATGTCTTCCATCTTGAGTTTCCATAACTCAAAATTAGTGCCATTAAATTTCTCCACCTCCATTCTACTATATAAGGAACTTGCCATCTCAATCTGCAAATAAGATTCAGAATGCTCTGCACAAAACTCCCACTCAACTTGAGATTAGCTCAAAAAACCCTACCCAACAACTAGGATCAAAAGTTGATCAGGCTCTGATACCACTTGTAAGGAAACTCAGGTGTGGAAACAGCTTCCTACACTAATCTCTAAAAGAAAGTATTGTGCAAATTCTTTTAAATCCTTACAATTTAAGATTTGTTAACTAATTTAACAATGATATTACATCCATATACCATGCATATAGAAAATAGAGAATGACACAATTATTTACCTTGGGGAAACCTTTCGGTAAAAACCCCAGCACTCCAAAACCTGCACAGTGTATTAATCAAAACTATTACAGTTTACAATACACTTGCAATGCAAGTTCTTTCAGAAGATTTTTCCAACTCTTTAAGACAAATCATGACAGCATAAAATGTTCCAACAATACACTAACTTCTCCAATCTTCGCAACCCTAAAAAATGCTTATATCATGCACTTCCCTTTTTAGGGCAACTTCCAAAGATAACCATATTAGGGTTTTACCATTCTCTAAGAAAATCCCCATGATTGGGGAAGAGTGTACAGTACTCAACTTTATCAGTTACCACATGTCTTCACCCATCATTGATTCTTCTAGACATAGCTCTTACATGTCATAGGAATCCGTCATAACTATTTCAGCCATGATCTCCTTACACATAATTCAAGATGTTAACACATCAAGTGGAGTGACACATCAAAATGCCAACTGGACATGTACACTCACACTTAATTACATTATTTGCAAGAAATACATTTTACAAAACAAATAATAATAATAGGAATTATCCAAGGTTGAGACACCTTATTCCTAACAATTTTGCTGCTTAGCTTCTTGGTGCAAGGATCGATCCAAGTGGAATAACCCGGATCACCCCAAGATTACTCACCATCTATGTTCCTTTGGTTATGTCATTGACACCTCCATGACAAAGCCAACATCTATTGTGGGTAACCACTTTGTGTGAGGCAATGGGACATGAAGTGTGGGCCAAGTTGTTAACTATTGAGCCATTGATTTTTTAGGCTAGTAAGTACTTGAAGTGTTCTCATTGTGATCTACCCATGCAAATGTTCTCGAACATACTTGAACATCACGGTAGTGCTTATAGAATTTTTCATTTTTGATATCCCAATTGTTTGTCTTAGCAAGGTTTCTTTCACCCTTGTGAAAGTGTTTTATGACATTTTTGATCTCTTACTATTTGCAAACTTGTCTGATTACTACTAGTACTATGTTTAGAGTCAAAAAATTGAACCATCAAACTAAAACATTGACCGAATTGCCTTCAAAACTAAGTTTTTTTATGTTCACTAGTCAAGAGTCATATGATTTTGGAAAACCATCACACACCCTCCTAAGAAATATCACACAATACTTCATCGCTCCTATTGAATCGCTTGCCTATTATACAATCAATTGCCCTAGTACCCTGCAAACTATCGCACATAGTTATTTTGTTGTCTCATTGTTGGTTGTTGTCTTACTAATTTGTGTCACTTCCAGTCTTCCTTGGTTAGTCCAGGTCAGATCTTAGGTGCTATGACATGTTCCTCAACATCCAAATAAACTCAAATGGTATCAAATTTCACAAAATGACTCTTGGTCTTCTTTCTTCCACATCTTCCATGTCTTCTAGTTTCGCGTTTTCATCTGATCTCTTCTTCTTTCATGATTCTTCCTCTTCTTCCTAAACTCATCATGTCTTCTTGATTATTTTCCTCTCATTTTCTAGTCTACCTTCTTCTATTCATCAATTCTTTCACTTCCATGTTTGATTTCTCCTCTTCTAGAATCATGAATTTCAACTAGCTTGTTATGGAACCTCTCTTGAGAATAGATGATCTTCAACTCATTGATCAATTTGAAGAGTAGTATTCTTCCAATAGTCCTTCTAGATATTACATGGATGATAAACTTAAGACAAGAATAAAAGAAAATATGAATGAATCAAACACCTTTGCTAGAATTATCCACATGATCATGTCACAACATCCTTCTTCCAAACATTCTTCATCATCTAAGTCTTCTCATTATTCTTCATCTTCTAAGTCTTATCATGACTCTTCTAGACATTATTTGCATTCCTCATTATCCAAGTCTTCTTCCTCCACTAGGTCTTCATTTTCCTCTTCTTCACAATCTCATTCCTCCTCTACTTCTCCCAAGAGTCTTACTCCTCACTATGAGAAAAATGGTAGTCCTTATGATACCTCTTCTACGAAGAGTGACATGCCCATTTTTTATGACACCTCTATTCCTAAGAGTCCTCCTTGTCATGTGCTTGTTCTTGCTAAAGGATCGTCCTATTGGGTAGATCATGATGGTGATCTGTATGACTTTGATTTTGAAAAAGACTTTAATGATTTTTTTGAACAATACCTTGATTATGATCCATCTACTACTATTGAGGACTATAAAATGCACCATGCCAATTTCAAATCTCAATATTATAAGAATCCTTCCTCTAAGAACTCTCATGCTAAAGATAAAGATTGCACTCTCAAGAAAGATTATGTTAATGATGGACCTTTGTCTTGTGATGGTTCCCTTCCATCCTCTACTTCCTCAAATAACCATAGACTTCCTAAAGCTTCTGAGTCTTCCAAATCTTTCACAAATCCTTCATCCAATGAAAGTCCTAATACTTTTCATGCAGTTCCTCATAGTTATCCTCAAGGGCTACCTCTTAAAGAAACTCAAGCTAACCTTCACTTGGCTGAAAATAATTTCATTAATGATAAACCTAGAGAGCCTAAGCATTTATGTGCTATATTGCCTACTTCAGCTAGTCCTTCACTATCTCTTCCAAAGTCTTCCATATAATTCCAACATGCTTCCTGGTCCTTAGAAGTGGCTCCATGTCAAGAGGACTCTAAAGATAAAGAAAATAACATAAAGAAAGATCAAGATCAAGAACCCTCCATGTCATCCAATTATTTTCATGATGTCTCTTATCCATTTCATGGTTCTTTTGATCCTTTGCACCCTTCCCCATTCATTCCACCATGTCTTAAGTCTTCTCCTAGGCAAGATCAAGCTACTACTTACGTTGTTGAGCTTATTGATAATCAAAATAACCTTACTACACTTGCACTTTCCAAAGATGATACTTCCATTAAGGTTATTAAAAATAGTGTTGTTACTTCCAATGTTAAGCCTATCGAAGATCAAGAAGCTCCTTGTCAAGATCAAAGCCTTCCATCTTCTTGTTCTACCACTCCATGTTTTCTTCCACTTTCTACTCTTCCTAAATATTTGCAAGCTTCGAAAAATCTTATCAAAGAAGTTTCTCCTATTCAAGATGTTCATGATCCTATTGCAAATCATAATGCTCACTCCAAAGATGTTGATGTCCTTGGTTGTCATATAGATGTTGATGAACTTATTGATTATCCTTTTGCATCTTCCACTTTCATCTTTGGACCTCTTCCAATACCACTAAGGGATTCATGTCTTCCTTCCATCTTAGGCCCTTATGTCCCTTCACTTTCCCCTCCTAACTCTCCTAATTTATCATCCATCTTGGGTCCTTACATCCCTCCATATCCTATCTTTCCTCAAGATCAAAATAGATGCATGCCCTTGAATCCTTTTCATCCACCCACCCATCTAAACTAGTCATATCCTCCTTCTTCTTCCACAAGACCCAAGTCTTTTGGAAGTAACTTGAATGTTCAATACAAGAGAAAGAAACACTACAAGAATCCATCAAAAAAAGAAGATCACCATGTCTCCTCTAATCAACATGGAGGCATAAAGTCAAAAGAGATATCTAAGAAGAAAACTACAAGACAAGTATGGGTTCCAAAATCCATCATTGAAGATATTCTCTCTAAATCATAAAAAAGAAATGAAAATCCAATGGCTATATGGATTCCAAAGTCTCTCTTGAAAGATTCTAATATTGAACAAAAAGTGAAGTTGACATTCAAGCTTCCAAAGGCTTCTACCTCATCTTCTTCCAAAAACATTCTTCCATTCCATGTGCCTAAACCCCGACCTCTGCTAAACATTAGCCATATTCCTTCTCATATTCCTTCATTCAAATATCCTCCATCTTCTTGCCACCCTTTAAGGTGTGTGTTAACATTGATCTTGCCTTCATTTACATCTACCCTTTCACAATCCTTCCATTCATTATTCTTCTACCTTCTATCATTTTTCCTCATTTGCCTATTCCTCTTATCTTCCAACTTCACTCGCTTTACATAAAACCTTATCCTCCATTTTTTTATTCCATCTTCCTTTCCCTATCAGCATCTTTGAGCATATAATTTTGACTCCTTGGCATATAATGGTTTATCCTTTCAAGGAGAATTATCTAAAAGCTTTCCTTCTTCCAAAAAAAAATAAAATGAAAAAATTAAAAATGTGCCTTGGTGAAAACCTAGAAACAGGTGCCTCGGTAGCAAAAGTAAAGAAAAATAAATTATTCCTATGGTGAAAACCACTCCCTTGTGGCACCTTGGATAAGTACCATGATGAAAACCTGGCAATCAGGCATCATGTGTAGTTCTTCTACATATTTCATCCATTCCATCTTTGATCTTGACAATGTTGACCTATACATGAACCTTTGGCTATCTTGTGAGCTATCTTATGATGATCTTTCTTTCATTCCTTTCATGTTTAGCCTTCATATTTATTTTCCTCCATTCATTCTAGCCTTTCACTATCCTTTACCCCTTTGGTCTTGATCTAATAAAAAAGAGTAAAACATGATGCTATGAAGCCTCTTGACATGTCTACTCCTTTGGACTCCATCCTTTCTTTCTTTTTCATTACGCTTTTGTGACATATCCTATGTTGGCCTTTCATTACTTGTCCAAATGTGCTTTACATGATAATTTTTCCCTAGCTTGGGTACTCTTGAGGAGTTTTTCTTTGAGGATTTCTTCCCTTCATTCTCCTTCATTCTCTTGTCTTTCATCTCTTCCACCAGCTTGCTAATCCTTCTTGTCCTCCACCTTGCTAGACATTGGGACTACACGATGTGGTCTTTCTTGGGAGTTTGATGCCCATTGTATTTGGGGGCATCCTTTGTACATATTCTTATTTGATCCTGAAAAAATCTCAAAAAATTTCATATATGATGCTAAAAAATTTCTAAAAATTGGAAAATGTCCTAAAAATATGGGTATCCTAGTGAAAACCTAGCAATAGGCATTTTGATGTCTCACCAAAAAAAATAAAAAAATGCAAAAAATTCAAAAAAATAGAAAAAGTGCCTTGGTGAAAACTTGGAAACAGGCGCCTTGGTAGAAAAATTACACAAAAAAATTGAAAAAGTCCTAAAAAAATCTATCAAGTGGTGAAAACCTAGAAACAGGCACTACTTGGAACCCTTGCACCTATGTCTATCAGTCTTGTGTGGTGCTCATTCACTCCACTTCTCACTTTGCCTCTCCTAGCCTGGAATTTACTCTTATCTTAATCTAGGGGGCACATGTCATTTTAGCTTATCTTGGGTCTCTTTTTGCGTCAGGGTTTCTCAGGCCACTTGGTTCAAAGAGTGTTTTTCAACACTCCCCAAAATATGTTTTTCAACACTTTCCTATTGTCGAGTGTTTCTAAACACTTATCAGATATCCTATCTGCAGTCTCGAATAATGCAATATTTCTCACTAGCAGATGTGATACTCAAAGTTTGATTCTATGACCTACACACACACACACTTAAACACTTGACTTGCTGGAATTTGCTTTATTTCTTTGTGTGTTGTCTATGATGATTTCTTTGATGAGTTTTCTATCCCTAATAGTTTTTGATGATGCATAGCTAGAAGACTGGGGCATGAGGACATGTTTTATTTCTTTCTCTTCTTGTGGATATATTTTGTTGGTCTTAATTGTCATTAGCATTTATGATGGTTCTACTTGACTCTAGGATCTACAAGGTATTATCCTTGACTATTTTTTTTGCAAGTTTATACTTCTAGCCATCTTGACTTTCCTTGTGTCTCTATGTGAGTATAATCTTGCTATATCAAACTTAGGGAATCTCACTACACTAGTCATCTTGACTTATATGTCTTTGATGCCTAGGTGGGATTTCCACATTCCTATCTAATATAGATCATGTTCAGATCCACATAGTTATACTAGTGTGTATTGTATGATCTTTCAATGCTACAAATAATGCTCGATGATGAATATTAGAGTCTAATAGCTTTGTGACCTTGCAAGTAAACCACTTTTCATAATAGCTTGCATTTTTAGGTTCATGTTAGTTAGTTTTGCATCTTGCATATGGAGAGAGCTCTTGTTTCATCTTTCATGGACCTATTGGTCAACTACACTCACCTTTTGCTTCTTCCCAATCATATCTTTCACTTCTTGTCTTTCATATCACATCATTTTCTCTTCATTTCAAGATCAAAACCAAAATTTGAGTTCACCTTGATTGTCAAAATTGCATTTCACCCTCTTCTATGCAGTTGGCTAACCATTTGAGGCCTAATCCTTCAATCTTCACTAGGGAATCTTCATTTCTTCATCTCCATCTCTCTCATCCTTCTAGTCTTTCATCCAATTAATTCATCTCTCTCTAAGGTCTTGACTAGGGCATATCTTCACTGCTTGATGGTTATCCTATCATCTTTCATCTTCGATTATGATTTCTAGTGATTTGATCACGTTGCTCTTTCTTTTCCCTTCCCTCTACCTGATTTCACTTTCAATCCTGAGGGGATAGACACATCATATCATATTGGCTATTCTCTAGAGCATATGCTTGACCATTTCATTTGCTCTGATCAATCTATCTTTGCGCTTGACATGTTAGTTCTCATCTCGAGTTTTGATATTGTCCATCTCTTTCCTAAGTGTTTAGTATTGTCGCTACCAAGGTGACCATGTAGGATTTTCTCTCTCTACACTTCATTCTTTGGAGTCAGATCTCTATCTATTGCCTTCTTGGCTGATCTATTCTTTGATGTAATGTATTCATAGATCGATCACACATTAGTCAAAGAGGGGTAAATGTAATCATCCAAAAATGGTCATCTAGACTATTAGCCCCTTTCTAGCATTATTTGCTAAAATCATCAATTGCTTATTCTTGATCAAATCCTAGTTCTATCATTTATTTGATTTTATTCTATGGGCTAACCATCTTATCCTAAGTCTTTATTTATTTAAAAGGAATTTCCTCCTCTTTTATTAAATAAAAAGCCCCCATTTTTCCTCTTATTCTAAGTTGCACAAATAAAGCATTATTCTTATTTTATAAAAAGGAGAAAAGACACTTTTTGTCTCATATGGACACAAAAGTCAACTCTTATTTTCCAATTGGAGGATATTTGTGCACATGGATTGCTCCTCTTTCAAGCTCCACTGTTGATTAAATCTTTTGCCTCTTAATCTCCATGGTCCATTCTTTCTCATTTCTTATAAAAGGAGAGCTCTCTTCTCATTTTAGAATCCATCTTTTGAATACTAACCTTATGCTACAGGATTGCTTGGAGACTTTGGAACTTTTTGAAGGCATTCTTGCATTCATCTTCCATTTCTTGCATCAAAGTTTCATATTTATGCTTTCTTAGATTAGCTTCATTTTCTATGCTCTAGATTAGCTCACATAGATTAATTAGCTTAGATTGTAGCACTTGCATCTTTCTTTTCATAGATTAGCTTGCATTCTCATTTCTAGCATAGTTTCATTTCATTCTCATATTGATTCTTGAGGGTATTGGCATTTTTTCCCTTTTCTCCATTGAATCTCCCATTGCATAGTTTACTAGCAACGTCATAGGCTTAATAGTTCTAGCTAATAGCACACTTAATATCCTTGCACTCCATGACTAGGGAGCTCTAGGTCACTTTTCAAGGTTTCCTATTCATGGATTCCCTTGGAAGTAAATGCTTAGAGAAGTGCACATCTTAGTGTGTACAATGATGATGTTCTTTATGTTGATGGTTTGAAACATAACCTTCTCAGTGTTGGAGAGTTACTTGGAAAAAGATAACAGTTGGATTTCAAAGATGAAAAATACATCATTCAAAACAAAGATGATGTTATGATTGCATTAGGCTCAAAGACAAGAGGTAATGTTTTTCAACTCAATTCAGAAGCAAGTTGTTTTGTTGCTAAAATTGATGACAATTAGTTGTGGCATAAAAGACTATGTCATATCAACTTTGATAACATAGTAAAGATAAGCAATGTAAAGGCAGTAAGAGATCCACCTAGCATATAAAAGCCAATTGATACTATATGCAGGGAATGTGTGATGGGAAAGCATGTGAGAAATTTTGTCATGCCCCGCAAGGGAACCAGGGAAGAGAACAAATATTCTCTTTGTAAGAGAAAAACCTAAGTACTGATTTATGAAATATTTTGAATTTTCAAAATAATTATGTGAACAAAATTTAAACGTAGTTAAACTTAGATTCCTCCCAAGGTTCCCTACTTTTTTATGAGAAATTCATTTAAGTCCTTTAAGTATACTAACAATAAGATTTACTTCTTAAAGAAAACTACGTCATATCATTTGAAGATTCTTTACAAATAAATTCAAAGTACTTTTCATTTCAATTTGCTATTTAAATCCATCTATTTTCCTAAGTACCCTTTATGAACAATATAAATTTTAAAGAAAATAGAATCATCTAAATCATTTGATACATTACAATTATTACATTTTATTTTCAATAGCTTTTCACTTAATCAACAATAATGAAAAATATACTACTTAACTTGGAATGTTACAAAATCCTTTTTCTTTTCAACACACATCATATACATAAAGTTTGTGATATCCCTTTTTCCTTTCTCCTAAGTCTACCCATATCATGTTTAAATACATTAATAATTACATTAAATTCATCTCCTCTTGGGAGGTAACACTAATTTTACATCATGAAAGATAAGTACAAGTCTTCAAAACTAGAACACTATGCAAGCCCGAATCCATAAGCACTACATCCACAAAAGGTACCTCGATAAAAATGTTTACCACCCAACCACATGGATACCTAAAAGGTCCACTCCCCCATGCTAGGAGATAAACACCAAGGTCCACAAAGAAGGAATAGCTAGGTCATACCTAGGGTTGGGTAACATTTCCCAAAAATCAAATGAAAAGAAGATCAAAGTATAAATCTTTTCCCAAAGGTTCTAAGGCTTGGTAGAAACTCTAAGAAATGACCTAAGTGAGTGTCATTGCATAGCCCTCACCTGGGTTGTCTTGGTACTAGCCACTTTGGGCCCCAACCCCCAAGTAGGCGCATACAAAATCGAATGCCTTTCGTACAGACAAGTGGCATTCGATCGTACCTATGCATAGGCACCTTCTCCCACTCCCATCCATAGCCTTTACTAGCACTAATGGCATGGGCAAGGTACATTTTAATCTTTTTAGTGTTTGAAACCATTCCCATAAGTTTAATTAAATTTTCACTTATTAAATAACTCTTCAGTCATTTATCCTGGTTCTAGCCACTTAGGGCCCATGCCCTACACTGAGAGCCACTCACTTGGTGTTGTTAGGTTTTCTACCCTTAACCCACACATCAAAAATACATCATACATGAAATAAAACACATTATAAACACTTTCAAGAACTTTAATCAAAGAACATAAAAGAATAGGAGAGTTTAGGAAAATATGGAGCGTTTAGGGTGGTCTAGAGTAGTCCTGATCCTCCTAGACAATCCTAAACCTTGAACAGCTTCCTACACACATTTTAATCTTATTAAAGCATCTAAATGTAGTGGATATAAACTCCACCAAAGAAATAATGAACATGTATAAAGTTTACACAAAACTCCATATGCCAAAAGATAATGCTCCATAAATTTCAATCTAAGTTTGAAATTTGACTAAGTCTAATTTTTATTAAAAATCTAAAATCTAGAAGTTGCAGCTTAACTCCTAGGAAGCTAAAACCTATCACAATCAATCTGAAAGGTACCTAATTCCTTTATACAAGTATAACTTAAAGTATCATAACTTATACTTATAAATGAAATAAACAATACTAATTCATAAACAAAATAAACAATACTAATTCATGGCTAAACAATACTAATTCTCAGCTTCCTAAAATATGATAGCAATTAAAATAAACAATAGTAATTATGTTCAAAGATTCCATAAACCTTAATCTGATCGCTACAATAATAACTCAGGTTTGATCAGAATAGAAATGACATAATATAAAATACATATACTGCACGTATTGCTGGATGACAGAAAGCTAAATGTAAACAACCCTAAGAGAAACGCGGCATCTAAACACAACAAAATGACATAGATACTAACAATCAACTCAGCCAAATGCCAGAGATCAAAAAAAATGACATAAATTATTTCACGACAGAAAATTAAACAATACTAACTTTGGATTATCTTACATATATAAATGGCTGACACAAATAATACAATAATGTATATCCGATCAGCAATAATACAATAATGTGTCACATTCTGCAATAATACAATAATGTATCAACATTCTATAATAATACATTATTACAGAATACATTAATGTATCAACCTTCTGCAATAATACATTATTACATAATACATTAATGTATCAACATTCTACAATAATAATACAATAGTGCACAAACATTCTACAATAATTGTGGACAAGGCTTTTGAGGATACTTGTTTTGAAAAGACTCAAGCCAAACAAACATTAGATTTTAACCTAGCATGAAATCAATCCAAAACAAAGAAAACTCTAAACTAAGCCACCTTACATTGAGCTAAAACAAATGCACCCATTCACTGTTTGATTTGCTCATTTAAATGAATGTGGGTATGTTCTCAAAGCACTTGGAGCATCTTCCTAATGCGGATTTGCAGGATTTAAGCTTCATGAAAACCCCATAAATGGCACAATATTGGGTAGAACACCCAAAATTTCCCCTAAGACTTCAAGAACTCAAGATTATGCAACTAATATGATCAAGTAGATTTTTAAACCCAAAATAGATGTGATATGATGCATAAACAAGAAGTAAACTATGTTAATCCATTAGTCTTATATTTAAGATGAGCTAAAGTGCTTGAAAGTAAGCTAAATTAGGATGATTATGCTAAGTCTAGAGCTAAATGAGCATGATAACAATGCTTGAAATAAAAGGTGAATGAATTTTGCTCTAAGAAATGAGGAGTATTTATAGGCTTTGGGAAGGAGGAATGAGTGGCCAGGATCAAAATCTTTAAGAGAGGCAAAGATTCATTCAAAGGGGAGCACATGGATTGTGCTAGTTTAGGGCCACCTCCTTGTGACAAGTGTCACAAGGGCATTGGATTGAAAGATGGGAGGAATGTGCACAATTTGAGAAATTTGCCTAAGTTCAAAGGGTGTAAGAAAGGGGTGAGGGGCTTCTTAAATGCATCATAAATGCATGTAAGAGGGATAAGGAAGCTTTAAATGTATTTAATGCATGTGAAAGAAGTTTCTAGAAGTTTGTTGACTTTGGGTTAAGCTTAGGAGTTGGCTAACCTTGATTAGGGAATGTGACAAGATTAGGGGGTGATTAGGATTAGGGGGACAAGAATAAAGACTTTCCAGAAGAGTCTAGAAATTCCTTAGGATAAATATGGATTTTAGGAAATAGATAAAGATTTATTTATTTCCATGGTTTAGGTTTGAGAATATTTATTAAAATGAATTTAATAAACATGAGGATTAAATATTTAATCTTAATTAAATATTTTGAGTTGGGATTAGGGTTTGGAAATGGGTAAAATGATCTTTAATCAAAATTAAAGAAGACTTAGAAGATTCTGGAAGAGGTTAGTGGTCTTTAGGAATTTGGCAAGGTTTTGGGAAAAAATAAATAAGTTATTTATTTTTTGGATTTTGGGCCAATTGATTAATTAAATAATTAATAAATAGGGGAATAATGTTTAAATAAGATTTAAACATTTTTGGGAGGGATTCCTTAATTAAATATTTTTAATTAAGATAAAGGGATTTAATGATATAAAAATAAATAAATTAAATAATTAATTAATAAATGATGATGTCATCAGGGATTTTCTAAAAAATAAAAATAATTTATTTTCTAAAGAATTTTTAGGTGTCTACATTTTGCCCTCTTTGATGCGATGCCGCAAGTGGCGTGGCGTCAAAGACAAGAAAATAAGATGCCCTAGGCTAGAATTTAGAGGAATGAGGGGTTGTGCCCCCTCAAGAAAATAACGCAAGGAGTAAACGTTGTGGAATTTTCTCGAAAGGAAACAGAGAAGGAAGGACCTAGGGAGAAGGGGAGATAAATAACCAAGCTTCCAAGAGCAAAGATGAGTGAATGCAAGATGAGATGGAATGGAAAATGCAGGATGCAGCTACATGAGAGATGTAAGATGAATCTATATGATGCAAGATGCAGGGGATTTGGAGAAGCTCCAAATGCAAATGTGGAGAGCACAACCTAGTTTAATATAGAAATCCTAGAGACTTGTCAAGGATACTGGGATCATGAGGCCTTGTCACCAACATTGCATAGGACTAACGCAAAAAAAAAGACACGTAGGGTTGCCCCAGCATCACACATGAAACCCAAAGGAGGCATGGTAGAAATGATGTTGAAGAAACCACAAACACACGACTGACTCACAGGAAGAAGAAAAAGGTCAAAAGACCTTGCCCTAGATTATCCTCATGCGCAGCGCACCATGATATAAAGGATCATGCTGACTTTGAGTAGAGAATAGTGAGAAGCCATAAAATATTAACAAGACCCAAAGGACAAAATCCAAGGGAAAAATGATAACTCCAAAAGACAACCTTTTCCAAGGAGAGAGATTTGCTTTGATTGATGGCGGGAAGATTGGTTTGAATGTGTGGAAGGATACATCGACACGGACCTAGTGTGCTTGGTGGAAGATTGGGTCGGACAAGAAGGATACAACTGAGGGGACCTATGATTAGGCTTAGTTCAGACAAAACAAAAGCATACATCTATGTGGACCCTATGCTAGTGGGGGAGAATGTTGTGTTGCTGATTGGCAAATGATGCAGTTCAAAGATAGTCACATTAATCAAGGATAGTCAACAATTGATGTTGCTGAAGTACAAGGTTGGGTAGGACAAGGTGTTCTGGTCAAGTGTTGTTGTAGGACTAACAAGGATATGTACAATGAAATGCAAGTATATGTACAATGGACAGGAAAAGATATACAACGGATATGTACAGAAGCTTAGGATTGAGGATAGGAAGAACCTAGGGGTGAAGCTGAAACTCCAAAGATATGCAAGATGATGCCCCAGTTGGGCTAGAAGGCCAAGATGGATTGGTGATGATGTGTCCTAAAATGACATAGACTTGGGAAGGACATATCCCAATAATGATGATCTAATTGAGATCAAGGCTTGCTACAAGACTAAGGATGTGATTTGATCGGTTGGCTTGATCTTGGATGTTGGATTTTGGATAGCTAGAGGATGTGGAGAGGATTGGAAGATTGCTAGAAGACTGCTATGAATTTTTGGATAGGGATGAATGGCATTGGATTGCAATGAGGTTAGCCTATAGCTAGATACCAATGACAAGGGAAGATACTAGGTGATGGAAAAATGGAGGAAAATGCTAGGGATGAGGATGATGGAACTGCTAGGAGATTTGGATGGAGGAAGATTTGGGGAGATTGGATGGCGGATTTGCTTGAGGATTGGAAGATGGAATGCTGGAGGAACCACTAAAGGATCTGGATAGAGGAATGCTTGGGGAGATTGGATGGTGGATTTTCTTAAGGATTGGAAGATGGAATGCTGGAGGAGCCGCTGAGGGATATGGATAGAGGAATGCTTGGGGAGATTGGATGGTGGATTTGCTTAAGGATTGGAAGATGAATGATTTTGGATGAAAGATAGTCTCCAAGGAATATGTTACCAAGGAATAAGATGCCCCCTGTTTAGGATAGTTCATGTATTTTCAGAGGCATGGGGTATTCTTGGATGGAAGATATGCCAACAAGAGGATGAGGAAGGTAGATGGAAGCTAGGATGAATGGATTGGATAGAGGATATGTAGCTGAAAGGTGTGATGGATGCCAAGAAGGTACCCAAAAGCATGTATACCTGGTAGTCTTTTTTTTGTCATCAAGATCCAAAGGAGGATGAAGGAGGTGAGAGACAAATGGGATGGAGGAGATGTTGGATAAGAGGTGATAGAAGGGAATGGCCCCCAACTATAGAAAGGAATTGGGGGGAGGCCTACACATGATGCCTGTTTGCTAGGTTTTCATCATGGTACTTGTCCAAGGTGCTTGAATTGTCAAGTTTTCACCATAGGATGAATGTTTTTCTCTTTTCTTTTTTGATACTTTTCTCTTGATTTTTTCCAATTTTTATGGATTTTCTGATTTTTGATGACTAGATGCTGACCTTCTGATATTTTTGATGTGTTGCTATCTTTCTTCACTGATCTTCTAATTTGTTGTTGACATTTTCTGATTTGTTTCTGCCTTTTCAATTTCTTGGGATGTTGGTACAACTTTATTGGGATGGAGGGATTATGCAAAGGTAGGGATAAGATGGGGTAGATGGGAGATATGGTGGTAGAAATTGTTTGGATGGAAAGATGGAAAGTGATCATGATAGGGGGATGTTGTCAGGACCAACATTGACACATGTTGTGAGGAAGATGGATGAAGTGGATGGGTTTCGAAAGATAGAGGTAGATAGGATGGAGGATTTATGCTAGGAGATTTAGGATTTTTGGGACCCAAAATAGATTGAGGAGATGGAGGAGAAGACTAAGTAGCTGGGGGATTAGCAACTTTGGATGTTATTGTGGATGTTTCTTTTAGATGCATTACATCTTTTTTCTTTGGGATCCACATCATTTTTGCTTTAGCTTTGGTGGGCCTTTGTAGCCATTGGTATGCATTAGGTTTTGATTTTGCTTTGCTGAGCCTTAGTGGCCATGTAGTAGATTTTTCTTGTGCTTTTCTGGGCCTTTGCAGCCATTGGGATGCTTTGGATTGCTTGATTGGATTTTTTCTTGGGTTGACCATGTCATTTAGACTAGACATGGAAATCCTTAGATCTTTGTGGATATTTCCCTTTACTCATATTGGCTATGGCATCCAAATTGCAGGGAGCATTGGAGTGAATATGAGGAGACATGTGGGATGGAGGAAATACATATGGAGAGATGGAAGGAGATTGGTAGATAGGATATGTGGGAATGTGCCTTTGTTGATTTTGACTAGGGATGCTTGGATTTTGGATGAAGGACTAAGTAGGATAAGATGGGGGAAGATATTTTGGGATGTAAGGTCCCAAAATGGATTTAGCATGTGAAGGATATGTGCTGGTAGATTTTGGGACATAGGGACCCAAAATGGATTTGAAGGATGAAGGAGGAATGTGATAGGTTATCCTAGGCTATAATGATGGAGGAGGAGGAATAGCATTGTATGTTTTGGGAGATGTGATGGTGGGTTTGGAAGGAGGCTTGAATCTTGCTTTAGTTGTACCAACATTTCTGGAGGAAGTGCCTTCTTCTGATGTGTGACCAATGCCACATAATTTTGGATGTTTCTTGTCTTGAATGGGCTCCAGATTTCCTTGTTCACAAGACCCTAGGCCTTTACCTTGATAATTCCATTTCTTGAGCATTTTATCCAAACAAGGATATTTTTGACTTGGGGAATATGATAAACATCCAATTTTTGGCTCCCTGATGGAAGATATGAAACTAATTTCTTCTACTTCAAGTGGACTACCTTTGACAAATGTAAGTGATCCAAGAGGATAGAGTGATGGCAGTGGGATAGTTTGGATTGGAAGATCCTCAAGAGGAGAGGATATGATGGTGGGATTTTGACTAGGATTGGGGGATGGTAATGGATCTTCAGATGGAGGAATTGGGATGATAGGATCTTGGATTGGGGGTGATGGAAGCAATAGAACATGTGATGGTGGAAGTGAAGGGATTGGATCTTGATTATCTTCAATGGGTACTTCAACATGCTTTTGGGAAAGATCTTGACATGATAGGATTTGTGTGGATAGAGTGACGGGGGATGTATGGATGGACTCTTCAAAGGGGGTGGATGGAAGGATGGGAGATTCTATAGTTGTGATGTATGGAAGAAGGAAGAACTCTTTAGATGGTATGGATGAAAGGATGGAAGATTTTGTAGCTGTAAAGGTAGGAAGAAGGGTGAACTCATGAGGCTCATTAGATATGCTTTGTATAATACTAGGAGGAGGTAATGTTGGTAGGCATTGGATGGAGACTTCAGATGGAAGGGACTCAATGATGCTAGGAGATGGAAGAGGATCAATGTATGAAAGGTAAATGATAGATGGGAGTGATGGATGGGCCTCATCAGTGATGGCTTCACATGAAGGTTTGAGATGGCATAGGCCTTCAACTTTAGGAGTGGGATTTGTTGTTGGCTTCCTTGTGAAAGTCCTTGGAGACTTTCAAATTGGAGGAGGTGAGGGACTAGAATGTGTAGAAGATGGGGAGCTTGGATGGTCCTCACATGAAGGTGGGGTGGAAGATTTTGAACTTTCTTGAGGGGATGATGGTGCTGAAGAGGTAGAGGTGATGGATTGAGGTATGGGATATGAAGCCGTTTGAAGGATGCACTCTACTTGTGGGAGGGGATTTTTGGAAATGTGGTTTGGAATAGAAGAAGGTGGATTGAGATAGGATGGAGGATTGGGGAAAAGGATTGGAAGACTAGGATTTTGATTTTGAATCAAGATTGGAGATAAGTAGATGGAGGATTTGGATAAAGGATGGGAAGACTAGGATTTTGGATTTGGGAATAATTTGGAGGATGGGTGGATGGAGATTTTAGATAAGGGAAGTAGCATGAAGTATTTCTATGGGATGATGGTGATTGGGATATGACCATAGAGGAAGGTGGTGGTATGAAGGATGCATATGGAGGATGTGTAGGTTTGAGATAGGGATAAGTTGTGGATGGATAAGATAATGGATTTTCCTTGCCAAGGACATGAAAGGGAGTGCTAGTGGATAAGTGTGAAGGCATGATAGGATATTTTGGAGGAATGATTGGATGCTGGGGAATGTTTGGAGAAAACTTGCTAAGATTTTCAAAATATGCATCGTGATCTACAAGGCTTTCATCATCATCAGGATAGGATGGATTGAGAGGAGAGACATAATAACCAAACTCATCATAATAGTTTTGAGACATGCTGACTTGTGGATGAGTTGGATAAGGATGAAGGATGAAGATGGACTGGAAGACTAAGACTCAGATTGGGATGATTGATAGAATCAGACTTAGGTTTGGATTTGGCTCAAGTTTGGAAGAAAACTGACTCTAGAGGAAGACAGACAAGGGGATGGGGGATGACCAAGATGACTTTTCTAACCTAGGATAGGAGGAAAGGATGACAAGACTAGATTGAACATGACTAGAAGACCATGATTTGAGATTCTGAAAGCTTTGGACATTTTCTAGATTTTGGGAGGATTTGGACTGACATGGCTGTTCTGAGTATCATGAACCAAGTTGTAGATCAGTTTGATGTTTTTCCAATGGCAAAGGATAGATTTCAAAAAAGATTTTTGGACAAGAAATCTCCACATGGGACAAAGCAACCTTGCGAGATACAAATAGGATAACTGACTCTGATAAAGCTTTGAAAAGTGTACGTTCCAACAAGTATTTTCATCAAACTTTTGACTGTCAAGCACTTCAAGAAGATCTACCTAAGGAAGGTGAGTATCAAAATCCTTGCCCACAGCTTGGAACCCCCTAAAAGGAAATACAAATGGTGAGTAATCTTGAGGTGATCTAGTAAACCCCTTGGAATTGGTCCTTGCACAAGGATTTTGATACTTCCAGATGTAGATAGGGTAGCCTCTATTTTATTAGGTTTTTAGTAGTTCCCTGGAGTCTCCATACCTGGTTATGCCGACTTCCCATGACTCACTTAAGAGCCTAGCCAACAATGTTGGGGGAGGAATATTTACCATCCCCAATCACTATATTTGGCATGAATGCCCGTGGATTAGGAGATATAAGTGAGTACTTTTTGCCTTCACTTTATTTATATACTGGCCAGGGGGGATACCAGTTTGAGGTCATTCTCCAAGGAGGAAGCACTTTTCTCCCCTGGACAGGCCTCGCTAGAAGTAGAACAAGTGAACTTGTCTGAGTTCAAATGTTTTACGTCGCTTACTCTAACAGGATTTTGCAAGAAAATGAAAGCTCCTAGATGCACGTCAAGCAAGTTGTTATTTATTCCAAATTGATTAAGTGTGTTTGAACTTTGAAATTGCAAACACAAGTGTTTAAGGTTTGATTTGTTCTTTCTCCAATAAGTAAACGATTTGAGCAGTTGCAAGTTCTTTCTTTGAGCATTCAAGATTGAGATTGGCATGTTGATTTAGAACTTTGAAAAGAGCTTTCTTTTATCCTTAGATCATTCAAGATTGAGTTTGTTTGAGCTAAAATTCAAAGAAGAAGGAATAGGGATGCTTGTTCTTTCCAATTTAGATCATTCAAGATTGTGTTTGATTTTCAAAATGATAATGACTCTTAGGACTTAAGTTCATTTTTCCTCAATTTCATTCAAGATTTATTTTTTGACTTTTTCTTTAAGAAAAATGAATCCAATATCAATCTAAGAGAAAAGGCGACAGGAAGTTCACAGGTGACAAGAACTTGTGCACAAGTGACAGGAAAAAGTTCACAGGCAATAGGAACTTGTGCACAGGTGACAAGAAAAAGTTCAAAGGTGATAGGAACTTGTGCATAGGCGACAGAAAAAAGTGCATAGGTGACAGAGAAAAGTGCATAGGTGACAGGAGCTTGTGTAAAGGTGACAGTAACTTGTGTATAGGCGATAGGAAAAAGTTCATAGGCGACAGTAGCTTGTGCATAGGTGACAGGAAAAAGTTCACCGGCAATAGTAGCTTGTGCATAGGTGACAGGAAAGAGTTAATAGGTGACAGGAGCTTGTGCATAGGTGACAGGAAAAAGGTGTAGGTGACAATGAAACATGCATATGCAAGAGCTAAATTATTACAGGCAGTAGTGGAATGATTACAGGTGATAAATGAAATATGGAACATGATAACGGAATGATTACAGGTGAGTCTTTTGTATAAGGAGGCATGAATGTTTATCTTACAGGTGTGATTACTTCTGTTACAGGTGATAGAAAAGATGTTTAAGATGGAATAGAAGTTATCAAAGACAGAAATCTTTAGAAAATAGGTGTCGATACAGGGCTTGTAGGCATCATCAAACTATTTGTAGGTGTGACTGAACTATGTGTAGGTGGCATTTCACCTATTTCTTGTAGATTATTCATGAAAAACAACAAATATGAGAGAACAAAGTATGATCTAATCAAGCTGATTTGTGGGTTTGAGTCCCACTGGGTGTGCTAGAATGTGGACAAGGCTTTTGAGGATACCTGTTTTGAAAAGAGTCAAGCCAAAAAAACATTAGATTTTAACCTAGCATGAAATCAATGCAAAATAAAGAAAACTCTAAACTAAGCCACCTCAGATTGAGCTAAAACAGATGCGCCCATGCACTATTTGATTTGCTCATTTAAAGGAATGTGGGTATGTTCTCAAAGCACTTGGAGCATCTTCCTAATACAGATTTGGAGGATTTAAGCTTCATGAAAACCCCATAAATGGCACAATATTGGGTAGAACACCCAAAATTGCCCCTAAGGCCTCAAGAACTCAAGATTATGCAACTAATATGATTAAGTAGATTTTTAAACCCAAAATAGATGTGATATGATGCCTTAACAAGAAGTAAACTATGTTAATCCATTAGTCTTATATTTAAGATGAGCTAAAGTGCTTGAAAGTAAGCTGAATTAGGATGATTATGCTAAGTCTAGAGCTAAATGAGCATGATAACAATGCTTGAAATAAAAGGTGAATGGATTTTTCTCTTAGAAATGAGGAGTATTTATAGGCTTTGGGAATGATGAATGAGTGGCCAGGATAAAAATCCTTAAGAGAGGCCAAGATTCATTCAAAGGGGAGCACATGGATTGTGTTAGTTCAGGGCCAGCTCCTTGTGACAAGTGTCACAAGGGCATTGGGTTGAAAGATGGGAGGGATGTGCACAATTTGAGAAATGTGCCTAAGTTCAAAGGGTGTAAGAAAGTGGCGAGGGGCTTCTTAAATGCATCATAAATGCATGTAAGAGGGATAAAGAGGCTTTAAATGCATTTAATGCATGTAAGAGAAGTTTCTAGAAGTTTGTTGACTTTGGGTTAAGCTTAGGAGTTGGCTAACCTTGATTAGGGAATGTGACAAGATTAGGCGGGTGATTAGGATTAGGGGGACAAGAATAAAGACTTTCTAGAAGAGTCTAGAACTTCCTTAGGATAAATATGGATTTTAGGAAATAGATAAAGATTTATTTATTTCCATGGTTTATGTTTGAGAATATTTATTAAAATGAATTTAATAAACATCAGGATTAAATATTTAATCTTAATTAAATATTTTGAGTTGGGATTAGGGTTAGGAAATGGGTAAAACAACTTTTAATCAAAATTAAAGAAGGTTTAGAAGATTCTGGAAGAGGTTAGTGGTCTTTAGAAATTTGGCAAGGTTTTGGGAAAAAATAAATTAATTATTTATTTTTTGGATTTTGGTCCAATTTATTAATTAAATAATTAATAAATAGGGGAATAATGTTTAAATAAGATTTAAACATTTTTGGGAGGGATTCCTTAATTAAGATAAAGGGATTTAATGACATAAAAATAAATTAATTAAATAATTAATTAATAAATGATGATGTCATCAGGGATTTTTTAGAAAATAAAAATAATTTATTTTCTAAAGGATTTTAAGGTGTCTACAATAATAATGCAAAATACAAAAACATTCAAACAAATCTAAAAACAACATTCATACTATAAAAGAGATTTATTTCCCAGGATGGATTCCAACCTGGAGTCCTACGAAGATCAACTGATGAAGAAGAAATCAAGCTTCTAAATCTCTTCCATCACTCCTTTGAATTCCTCCTACAGGCAAGCTCCAACTCCTTCCAGAAGAAATCTCATACACCCCTTCTCAGAGAAACATCAATTCTTTCTCTTCTCTAAACTATAGAAATATCCTATCAAAGATAAAGCCTCTCCTCCAAATAAAATTTCCTATGCCAACCCCACACATAGGAGAGTCTTCCTATAAATAGAATGGAGGAGGTGGTTGCACGGGTAATCCAACTGATGCAACCATCTCAACTATCCATCCGTTGATAGTTAGGCTTAAATAATATTATTAAAGCCTTTCCCAGAAGAAATATAACTATATTTATCTATTACCATAATTTAATTTATGTTTCCTTTATTCAAGGAATGTAATAGTAATTATTATTTATAACACATTTACCATACCATTAACTTATTTAATTATTTATTAATATAACACAATAATTACTTACTCACCAATAATTATATAAATAAATGTATGCATATGCATATGTGTGCACCCATATGCCTATGTGTACATATATTATTATTATTATAAATATTATTGAAAACATAATATTATTATTATAAAACATATTATTTATGCATACACTAATCCGTATTCTCTACAAAATATAATAGTGATATATATAAGATGAAATATACCACTATTATTAAAATATTTATTACTATTATTGCCATAGACATTTTGTTATTATGAGTATTATAAATAATTGCATAAAATTATATATTATTATCAATATTAAAATCACATGATTTAATCACATACTAACTTGTTCCTAACAAAATACGCTAGTACATGAGTAGCTACTAATAAAGATAATTACTAAATCATACCCTCATATGAAAACTAATCCACATCAATAGTCTACTAACAAAATTGAACATACCATGAAGACATTTAAAGATACCATACTCAAAACCTCATTCTCAACGAATGCAACAGACAAGAAATTAGTTACAAGATCTACAAAACTAATAAATCGAGAGATCACATAATTCATCCACACAAGGGACTGACTCAGGAACTCCCCACCTAAGGCTAAAGGGATTAGAGGTAGAGTTTCTTCCTGTGGAACTTGGTGATATCTTCGTAACAACAACAACGATCAAGGATTTTGAGGGATTACTCAGACCTGTGAAGCTAGGTGGAGATGATACCCGATACCTGCAATCCTGCATCACCAAGAAGAGATATAGATACATATGGATATACATACAAATCATATATATGCAAATAGATGACCAGGATCGATACATCATGTGGACCTCAACTAAGTGAGTAACTATGACTTCATCCTGAGTCATGAAGACACATCAGACACATATCCATTAAACATAAAACATCATGATAATGGTTAGATTCAAATCCATGGGGTAGCTCCATAAAACATATAAAGATAGATGTTTTCTAATTTCATAAACATATAAATGATAACCATGATGAGCATATCAATCATTTGATAAACATATCATCATCCACAAAATATAAATGTAAATATGTAGTTCTAACCATCACAATAGGACATCCAAATCAGAAAATCCAAGTATCACCATAGGAGAGGGTATTACAAATTCATTCAAGAGAAAGCAAATTTTAATAGAGAGCAAGTTGGATCTAATTCATATAGACCTATGTTGTCCAACTCAAACAAGATCATACTATGGTGAAAGTTATTTCATTTTGTTTGTCGATGTTTATACTAGAATGATGTGGGTTGCATTCTTGAAAGATAAATCAGAAGCATTTGAGAAGTTCAAAATATTCAAAGCTAAGGTGGAGAATGAATCTAGACTAAAGATAAAATGTTTGAGATTAGATAGAGGAGGAGAATTCACCTTTGATAGATTCTATGAGTACTGCAAAGAACATGGCATAAAGAGATAGTTAAGTGCACCTAGAACCCCTCAGTAGAATGGAATTGCAAAGAGAAGGAATAGGATCATTCTTGATATAGTGCGCACCATCATGATAGTGTAATACCCCAAAAATGGGCTATAAGTTCATTAATCTCCTACATCTTCAATTCGAACAAAATTGACATCAAAGTCCTAATCTAAGGCACATCTAAACATCATCGAATCCTAATTGATTATCTTAAATTCTGCATTAAGGAATATTCCTAGCAATATTTCTAACTATCTTAATTATCTTTGATTTAATGATTATTTGGTGATAAATCCTATTTATCCTAAAGTTTAATTAATTGAATATTCTCAATATTTAATTAATTAAGTTTAATTCTGCCACTTAATTATTTAATTGAATTTAATTATATTTATTCCTAATTATTATTATTTAAATTTGACAATAAATCAAAATTCCTATCATTAATTGATTAAATTCTTATTTAATTAATTAAAGCAAGTTGTCATATTTAATAATATTATTTTTGGGATAAAAGTTTGATTAAATAATTGATTAACCCATAAATCAATTGTTTTATTTTTAAAAGCAGTTAAGTTGGAAATAAATCACTTTATTATTAAATTAATTCATAAATAAAACATGCACAATCATAAAAGCAAACAACTATCAATTATCAATTAAAGCTAAACTCTATTTTGAGTTAATCTCTGCTTTTGCATATTTTTGTGAATTAAATTATCTTTATTATCAAATAACTCAAAAATCAACCTGAGTTATTTGAGTGATTTATGACTTTTTTTCATGCACCTCCAAAGCCCTGGATTTCTATAAAAACCAAGGCCTCAGCTCTTCATAATTCATCTCTCAAATTTGCATCCACAGAATCTCATAATTTTGCAAGCTTACTTTGCCAAAGTCGTCTACGAATTGCACAACTATTTTGAAGAATTGGAATTTGGAGAATCAAAGCTTATTGCGAATCAAGGCTATTGTGAGATCAATTTGTTTTTTTTTTACATTCATTTAGATTCTTTTTCATATCATTGTTAGATCATTTTAGCATATCAATTTCCATATTAGCATAGATTCATATCAGTTTTTATCATTCTTATTGCATAGAAAATTCAAAAATATAGATTAATTGCATTCAATTCATATCTAGATCAATTGCATTCAAATCTTTCATTTAGGTGTCGTCTAGGTCATTGATCTCGATAACAATCTGAGAACATTAATCTCGCACCTACTAGAAGGCAGTAAATCGCTTGGTTAAATTAGATTTCAATTTTGCATGATTTCAATTATAGCTAACCTCTAATATTTTATTGAAGTGTTGTGTTTATAGATCAAGTACAATTTTCACACACACATTTCTAGCGCCCACCCTGGGGCAACCCACCTTTGCATGCTGGTTTTGATTTTTTTTGGGAGCTAAAACCCCAAGGTTTCAAAGATTTAATTTTATCTCCCAAACGGCTTAGAGTTTTGGTCTAAAATTTGTTTTTCAGGTTGGTGACATATCAAGGAAGCTACAGTAAACAATTTAGAATTTTCTAAAATGTTTTGAATTTTTAATAATTTTTTCTTGAAATTTTGGAAAAAATTAATATCTGACACAAATCAGCATATTTTTTGGAAATTTTTATATTTTTAGAAATCTCTTTAAATTATACAGGGGGTACATTCTTTGTGTTTTAAATTTAGACATGATATAATAGCTCAAATAGTCAATTTACAAAGACTGGTCTGTTTTGATAAAATGGGTCTCTAGGGCACAAATGAAGAGATTTTTCTAAAATTTTTGCATTTTTGGAAATCTTTCTATTTTTTAGTAGGGTTCTCTATTTTTAATTTCTATTTTTGTGGCCAAAATCATATCAAAAAAATCAGATCTTGTTGACTAGGTCAAATGCAGTGCAAAAAAATTAAAATTTTGTGATGGGTCTGCACTTATTTTTCATATGATTCAATGCATGATATGAGTTGTCATTTGGATTAATTTTTGGTTATTATTTCTCCTAACAATTGATTTTTAGATCTAACCCTAGGGTTTTCATAAGTTGAATATACCTTGCATATCTTGTTTGCTTGTTGGCTTGTTGGAGAGTTCGTAGCTGGCTTGCATAGTAAAGCTCAACAAAAATTGTTAAAAATCAGGTAAAATCTACTAAGCACATTGCAAGGATCCCAAGTATTCTCCTTCATCTAATAACATTTTGAGTTGGGACTTAAAATAAATCTCTCGTGTGTCTAGCTTGGGTGATTCTTTTCATGCTTTTATTTTACACACTTGCATAATTGATACTAGGTTGTGACCCCTTAAGGATTCATTAAGTAGTCTTAGATACTTGTGATTGATCTTGATTGCTATCTTTGGTTATTGGACTCACTAATCCATCGGCCCCTCATTTCCACCCTGTGGTTGCAATCTCAGGGCCATAAAGGGGAGGGGTCAACAGGACAGAAGCGTTAAGTGTTCCACTTGGCAACCCTTTTGTGCTTTTAGGAACTCACTTGTTTTCTAAGTTGGGGACTCATTTTCAGCTTGTGTGAGGTGTTAAGTGTTCCACCTTGTGGACTCATCTAATATTTTCTTTAAGCATTAAGTGTTCCTCTTTCTGCTTTTTGGGTACTTTTGGTAGATTTGCTTTCAGGAATATATCTGTGCTCACATAGTAATTAGGCCCTATGAACACTATTCATGATTCTTGAGAGATTGGATTCCTAGCAAAATCCTTCTTGATGATAGAATCCTTGTAGGTAGGGAGGATACTTAGTGCATTTTACATTCAACTTGGTTAGTGTGTCTTCTCTTATTGATCGATACATTCTCTCCCAGGAGAGGTTGATAGATCACGTGGGGTTGACATCACGAGCTTTGGTGAATCAAAATTGGTTAGTGTGTCTTCTCTTATTGATTGATACATTCTCTCCCTAGAGAGGTTGATAGATCACATGGATTTGGCATCATAGACCTTGGTGAAGCAAAACTTTGTCTTAGCGTGTTGGATTAATCTACTTGCTTTGTTTGGGTTAAAAGTGAAAATGTGTCAAAAACCTTGGATCTAGAGCTAAGTCCCCTTATGGTATACTACTATGAGTCACCTTTAGAGAGGGTTAACCGTAGCAGACAATCCCTTCACAGGGAAAACTGCGTTGACGAAACCTCAAGCAGTAATAGCCATTTTCATCGTGGTAGTGACAGCCGCTATATAAATGTCCTTATGGAAGAAATCTCCACAAGAATGGTTCATTGTTGGGTTGTCAGATCTCCCTAGCAGCTCCTGAAGATTAAGTTCTCGGACTGTGTCAAAACCCTGGTGTGTCAGGATTGGAGTTCACCCCTTTGGATCATAAAAGTTGTAGAGTCAAACCATTACTAAAAACCCTAGTGAGGCCAAATTTTCATTTTATAGGGTATATGTGCATTATTGCAAAACATTTTTAGAACATACACAATTAGCGCTTCTGAGGATTAGAATGAATAAGTCATTTGATTGTTCATGCACAAGGTTTCTTTTTCCCTTGTTCATTGTTTTTCAGACATGCTTGAAATCACTTGCTTGCTATTTTGTGTGCTTGTTTGTCTATCTAATTATTGAAAACGGACAAATCTGTTACAATCTTCAAATCTAGACATTGAAATTTGCAAACAATTCAAATCTGAAAACTCAAAATTTGCAAAATCTGAAGTAAAATCCTTTTCTGGAGTCAAAAGTCATCTCAGGAGGCTATAAAGTCATACAAGTTTCCATCAAGTGTTGTTTCATTACAATCCATATGTCGTATGATTGCGTACCCAGTGTCGTACCATTTTTCATGCCAACATATTTCAAAAAGTCAAATCCTATTTGCAACTATCGTACAAGTTTTGCAACTATCATTTCATAGCATACCCACTATCGTATGAGTCTACAGAGTGTCGTTTGACAAAATTTTGAAGAGTTGTCAGAAAATTGTCAGAATTGCCAGATATTTAGCTTTTTCAGCCTATTTCTAAAATCTGTCGAACAAATCACTATGTCAAGAATAGAGCAATAGCTATTGAGAATCAGTACACATGTCTCAAAGAATTAGTACACAAGAGGAAGAAGCTCTAATCACCGCTATGATGAAGCAGTTGCAAGCTATGCAAGTCCAGCTTGACAAACTTGAGAAAGAAAAGGAACCTAAAGAGTTCTCCATGGAAACTCTGTGCTCTTTTCCATTTGATAAAGACTTGTACATGTCACCATGCCCTCAGAAAAAATGTGAGCAACGTGACAACCCTTATGATACCTCTTCCATAAAGAGTGACACATCAAGCTTTGGAGACTATGATGACTATGACGATAGACAATGTAATGATACCTATGACACCTTTGTTCCTAAGAATCCTCCTCATCATGTGTTCCTACTTACTACAAATGGGATGTCACATTGGATAGATCATGATGGTGATCCATATGATTCTGATTTTGAAAGAGATTTTGATGGCTTTTGTGGACAATACCTTGATTATGATCCATCCACTACTGTTGAGGACTATAAAATGCATCGTGATAGCTTGAAGCATCAATATTATAAGAATCCTTCTCCTAAAGACTCTCCTACTGAAAATAAAGATTACGCTCTCAAGAAAGATCATTTTAATGTTGGACCTTTGTCTTGTGATGGTTCCCTTCCATCCCCTACTTCCTCCAATACCCGTACATTTCCTAAAGCTTCTGAGTCTTTCAAATCTTTCACAAAACCTTCATTCGACACAAGCCCTGATACTTTTCGTGCGGTTCCCTATAGTTATCCTCCAGGGCTACCTCTTAAAGAAACTCAAGCTAACCTTCACCTAGCTACAAATACTTTCAATGATGCTAAACCTAAAGAGCTTAAGCCTTCATATGCTATAATTCCTACTTCAGCTAGTCCTCCACCATCTCTTCCAAAGTCTTCCATACAATCCCAACATGCTTCCTTGTCTTTAGAAGTGGCTCCATGTCAAGAGGACTCTAAAAATGATGAAGAAAAGAACATTAAAAAAGATCAAGATCAAGAACCCTCTATGTCATCCAATCCTTTTCATGATGTCTCTTATCCGCTTCATGGTCTTTTTGATCCTGTACACCCTTTTTCATGCATTCCACCATGTCTTAAGTCTTCTCCTAAGCAAGATCAAGCTACTACTTACACTATTGAGCTTATTGACAATCAAAATGACCTTAATACACTTGTGCTTTCCAAAGATGATACTTCCATTAAGGTTGGTAAAAATGGTGTTGTTACTTCCAATGTTAAGCCTATTGAAAATCAAAATAAAAATTATGTGCTTGTGCTATCCAAAGATCCTTGTCAAGATCAAAGTATTCCATCTTCTTGTTCTACCACTCCATGTTCATTTCCACTTTCTACTCTTCCTAAGTCTTTGCAAGCTTTGAACAATCCTATCAAAGAAGGTGCTCATATTCAAGATGTACTTGATTCTATTGAAAATTCTAATGCTCACTCTAAAGATGCTGATATCCTTGGTTGTCATATAGATGCTGATGAACTTATTGATTATCCTTTTGCATCTTCCACATCCATCCTTGGACCTCTTCCACCACTACTAAGGGCTTCATGCCTTCCTTCCATCTTGGGTCCTTATGTCCCTTTACTTTCCCCTCCTAACTCTCCTAATTTTCCATCCATCTTGGGTCCTTACATCCCTCCATCTCCTATCTTTCCTCAAGATCAACATAGATGCATACCCTTGAATCCTTTTCATCCACCCACCCATCTAAACCAGTCATATCCTCCTTCTTCCACAAGTCCCAAGATCTTTGGAAGTAACTTGAATGTTCAATACAAGAAAAAGAAGCAATAGAAGAATCCATCAAAAAAAGAAGATCACCATGTCTCCTCTAATAGACATGGAAACATAAAGTCAAAAGAGATATCCAAGAAAAAAACTACAAGACAAGTATGGGTTCCAAAATCTATCATTGAAGATATTCTCTCTAGATCATCAAAAAGAAATAAAAAGCCTACAGCTATATGGATTTCAAAGTCTCTCTTAAAAGAGTCTGGTGTTGAGAAAAAAGTGAAGTTGACATTAAAGCTTCCAAAGACTTCCACTTCATCTTCTTCCAAAAATATTTTTCCATTCCATGCACCTAAACCACAACCTCTGCTATCCATTCACCATATTCCTTCATGTATTCCTTCATTCACATTTCCTCCATCCTCTCCCCACCCTTCAAGGTGTGTGTTGATGTTGATCTTGCCTTCCTTTCCATCTACCCTTTTACAATCCTTCCATTCATTATCCTTCTACCTTCTATCCTTTTTCCTCATTTTCCTATTCCTCCTATCTTCCAACCTCACTCGCTTTTAATAAAACCTTATCCTCCATTTTTCTCTTCCATCTCCCTTTCCCTATCAGCATTTTTGAGCATTATCATTTTGAATCCTTGGCATATCATAGTTTATCCTTTCAAGAAGCATTATCTAAAAAGCTTTCCTTCTTCTAAAAAAAGAAAAATTAAAAAAAAATACAAAAAAATACAAAAAAATTGAAAATGTGCCTTGGTGGAAACTTGGAAACAGGCACCTTGGTAGAAAAAGTAAAGAGAAATAAATTCATCCTATGGTGAAAACCACTCCCTTGTGGCACCTTGGATAAGTACCATGATGAAAACCTGACAATCAGGCATCATGCGTAGTTCTTCTACATATTTCATCCATTCCATCTTCTCTCTTTGATCTTGACAATGTTGATCTATACATGAACATTTGACTATTTTGTGAGTTTTCTGATGATGATCTTGTTTTCATTCCCTTCTTGTTTAGCCTTCATATTTATTTTCCTCCATTCATTCTAGTCTTTCACTATCATTTCTCTTTTGGTCTTGATCTAATAAAAAAAAGAAAGAAAGAGTAAAACACAGTGCTATGAAGCCTCTTGACATGTCTACTCCTTTGGATTGCATCCTTTCCTTCTTTGACATTATGCTTTTGTGACTTATCCTATGCTGGCCTTTCATTGCTTGTCCAAATGCACTTTACATGACAATTTTTCCCTAGCTTGGGTATTCTTGAGGAGTTTTCCCTTGAACATTTATTCCCTTCATTCTCCTTCATTCTCTTGTCTTCCATCTCTTCCACCAGCTTGCCAATCCCTCTTGTTCTCCACCTTGCTAGACATTGGGACTGCACTATAGGATCTTGCTTGGGAGTTTGCAATGGAAAAATAAGCTATCAAGTATACCAAGTATCAGAACTAGTATCAGAGCTAGTATCAGAACAAGTATCAGAACCAGTATCAGAACCAATATCAGAACCAGTATTAGAACTAGTATCACAACCAGTATCAGAACCAGTATAGAACAAGTATCAGAATGCCTATAGGGGCTACACCTTTTGCTTTAGTTTATGGGTCTGAAGTAGTACTACTTATGGAGGTAAAAATCCCATCACTAAGAATCAGAATGCATGGTCTAGTAATTGATGATGACTACAGATTGTCTAGGTTGCAAGAACTAGAACTACTAGATGAGCGCAGACAAGCAGCGTATGATCATCTTAGAGTATATCAGAAGAGAATGTCTAGAGGCTACAACAAGAAAGTCAGACAGAGAATTTCAGGTTGGCGATCTAGTCTTGAGAGAAAATCCTAAAAATCAATCCCATCAAGAATGCAAGGGGAAGTTTGAACCCAACAGGCTGGGTCCCTTTGTTATCACTGCTACTTTTGGCTCTAGTTCCTATCAACTCTCAATGACTGAAGGAGAACAGCTATGAGAACCAATCAACATTCTCCATCTGAAGAAATTCTACACCTAAGGCATTCAGTCTATGGTAAAATGTCTTGGAAAAAATCTTAAAAACTAGAAAAAGTCCAGAAAAAATGAACATCTTGGTTAAAACCTAGCAATAGGTGCCTTGATGATTCACAAAAAAATCAAAAAATATCAAAAGTACAAAAAAATTGAAAAAAATGAAAAATACAAAAAAAAAAAGAAAAAGAAAAAGTGCCTTGGTGAAAACTTGGAAATAGGCACCTTGGTAGCAAAAATAGAATCTCTGTCAAGATGGTGAAAACCCGGCAAACGGGTGCCACTTGTTTCACAATGCTCCATCTATCAGCGCAATCTTGGTCTTTCCTAGCTTTTAGTCTTGCTTTAGTTTGTACATATCTCCCAGTTTGTTTTTGCATTTCTAGTTTTCAATAAGTCAGTTTGTCCACCAATCAGCTCAAGTGTCTGTATCCTCTCAATGTTCAAACTTGGGGGCAATCAATGTCATATCCTATACTCTCTAGTGTATCTTAGACGTATCATATCTAGTTAGAGTCATTTTGAAGCTTCATGTGAGTTAGTTAGTCAGTCAGTCTTGTCTCCCGAAAGGATTTTGCATCTACAACACCAGAATCAAACATCACAACAAACTGAAAACAATCTATGCTTTTTTTTTACATGCTTTTATCTCCTTGTATGCTTACTGATTCACATTGAGATTTTTTCATATTGTGTCCCTTCGAGCTCTTCGATGATGTCCTTTACAGGATTTAGAGAGTGATGACTGGGGGCATAATCTTTTCTTTGTCTTCTGCTTGTATGTGAAAATCTAACATCTTTGGAAATTTTGGATTGAAATGGTGTCCGACTGTAAGAGCCTCTATCTTGAATTGGATGGCCATACGTACCTTGACCATTGAGACCTAGAAGATTCAAGGAAGTTTGATCTAACTATTGTCTTTTTGAGTGAGTTCTTTCTCCTACTGTGAAACATGATCTTACCTAAGGATGTGAATGATAAAGGGTCACTATGGGTAATTCACATTGGATTTAGAATAATCTCTTGGCTGTTTGATGTGTTTGTAATGCAAGGCATATTCAGGTGATCATGACATTTATGTTTTGATGCTTATACAAATTGCTATATCAAAATGGACATGATATTCAGGTCATCCTGGCGTTTGTGCCTTGGTGCTTATATCTAATCCAACATTCTAAAAATAAAATCAATATTCATATATCCATGGTTGTTGACCAATGGGTGTTGTATTAATTCTTGTGCATACAAATTGATATTCATATGTCTATGGTTTCATAGCTAGTGGGCATTGTATTGATTTATCTGGTTACCTAAAAGTTTAATGATGATAACAAATCGACATATGATCAGTGACTAGGTCCTAGGTCTTAGGTTGCATTTCATTTTGCATGTCTCTTTGCATTTTGCATGTTGCATGATCTCACAATGGCTAAATGAACTTTAATGCTTAAAAAATTCTCCACTCGCATCTTCAAATCTAACAAGAGCTGAATCTCACACGAAGGTTCCTCCAATGAAACAACAAGTAGAATCCTTTTCCGGGATCAAAATTCAAATCTGAGATTGTTTAATATGTCAAAATTACAATTTAAAATTTTTGGGCCTCAGACAGTCTACTGCTTGCATAATCGACCTTCAATCATCACAAAAGTCTAGTATTCAACTTAACTGATTATCTAACATCAAACTATCAAAATTTCAACTTGGTCAACCATAGTTAACTCATGGTCAAACCTAGTCAAACTTAGTCTCCAGGACCTCTAAATGATGCAGAATGCATTCACCAGATGTGTTTAACCACTTCTCAAATCAATTAACATGCTTCTAAACTCTCAACGCTGACTTTTCTTGTCAGATTTCAATTTTAATCTCAAAGGGGGCATAGTATTGCATATCATTCAAAGTTTGTAATCAAATTTGAAATCATATCTTTATGAAAATCATATCTTCCTCAGTAATCAAGACAACAACCATGTCTAGTTACTAATTCATCAAAAAACCTCATCGCTTGGGGCAAATCTATCATCACTTGGGGCATATCAGATTCATCAAGATCCATATCAATCTGGTATTCTCCTAATCTTGTAAACTGTATCAATTTTTGCAACCATCAGATCATAGTGTTCTTTCCTTGGTCCTTCGGAAACTAAAGGATTCAAATGTGATACCTGCTAGTTCTGCTAAGACAATTGGGTCTAGAACGGGTCACTCACTTCTTTGCAATCCTAAGGTTTGAATCAGGCATTTTGACACTTTTTCACAATCATAGGTTCATTTTCTGTTATAGTGAATATTATCTTTGGTCATTCAAGACCTATTATCTTCATATCAAATCAATATCAATCAGCATATGTCTCATATCAATTATCAATTTCAAATCAATTTCATATCTCTATCAAACACATACTTTCTTTGAACCACTGCGCTTCGCACAGTAATTCAAAGAGGGGCAAAATGTAATACCCCAAAAATGGGCTATAAGTTCATTAATCTCCTACATCTTCAATTCGAACAAAATTGACATCAAAGTCCTAATCTAAGGCACATCTAAACATCATCGAATCCTAATTGATTATCTTAAATTCTGCATCGAGGAATATTCCTAGCAATATTTCTAACTATCTTAATTATCTTTGATTTCATGATTATTTGGTGATAAATCCTATTTATCCTAAAGTTTAATTAATTGAATATTCTCAATATTTAATTAATTAAGTTTAATTCTGCCACTTAATTATTTAATTGAATTTAATTAAATTTATTCCTAATTATTATTATTTAAATTTGACAATAAATCAAAATTCTTATCATTAATTGATTAAATTCTTATTTAATTAATTAAAGCAAGTTGTCATATTTAATAATATTATTTTTGGGATAAAAGTTTGATTAAATAATTGATTAACCCATAAATCAATTTTTTTTTTTAAAAGCAGTTAATTTGGAAATAAATCACTTTATTATTAAATTAATTCATAAATAAAACATGCACAATCATAAAAGCAGACAACTATCAATTATCAATTAAAGCTAAACTCTATTTTGAGTTAATCTCTGCTTTTGCATATTTTTGTGAATTAAATTGTCTTTATTATCAGATAACTCAAAAATCAACCTGAGTTATTTGAGTGATTTATGACTTTTTTTCATGCACCTCCAAAGCCCTGGATTTCTATAAAAACCAAGGCCTCAGCTCTTCATAATTCATCTCTCAAATTTGCATCCACAGAATCTCATAATTTTGCAAGCTTACTTTGCCAAAGTCATCTACGAATTGCACAACTATTTTGAAGAATTGGAATTTGGAGAATCAAAGGTTATTGCGAATCAAGGCTATTGTGAGATCAATTTGTTTTTTTTTTTACATTCATTTAGATTCTTTTTCATATCATTGTTAGATCATTTTAGCATATGAATTTCCATATTAGCATAGATTCATATTAGTTTTTATCATTCTTATTGCATAGAAAATTCAAAAATATAGATTAATTGCATTCAATTCATATCTAGATCAATTACATTCAAATCCTTTGTTTAGGTGTCATCTAGGTCACTGATCTTGATAACAATCTAAGAACATTAATCTCGCACCTACTAGAAGGCAGTAAATCGCTTGGTTAAATTAGATTTCAATTTTGCACGATTTCGATTATAGCTAACCTCTAATATTTTACTAAAGTGTTGTGTTTACAGATCAGGTACAATTTTCACACACACAGATAGAAGGAAAAGTTACACACATCTATTAAAGAGATGCAAACATTACAACGGTCTATACCATCAATAGAATTCAATAGAGGCTAGGCACTGACAAAATACCTTATGAGCTATGGTTTGGTAATGTTCCCATAGTAAAATAATTCAGAATCTTTGGAAGCAAGTGCTACATCAAGAGGGATGAAGCAGTAGGCAAGTTTGATGCAACAAGTGATGAAGGTATTTTTCTTGGTTTCTCTACTAAAAGTAAAGCTTATAGATGTTTCAATTTAAGATTGAAAAAGATCATAGAAAGTGCTCATGTTAAGATTGATGAAAATTTTATGATTCAAGAAATATATCATGATTACTCACCCGTGATTGAAGAAGAACCTAGACCCTCCACTAGTGAGACAATTATTGAAGAAATGTTTGATAGTATTGATGTGTTATTCAATGACCTTGAGACAAGTGAAGAAGAAACTCCTAAGGCTGATAAGTTAACATCACCTAAAGTTCCAAAGTTTACATCAAGAAATCATTCCAAGATAGACATCATTGGAGATTAGAGAGAAAAAGTCTTAACAAGATCAGAAGCAAAGAACTCAACTAGAAGTGAAGTGATATGTTTGTTATCTCAGATTAAACCTCTAAGTGTTGAAGATGGATGTAATGATTCAGATTGGCATGATGCTATGAAATAAGAACTTGATCAAATTGTTAAGAATGACACCTTTGAATTGGTCCCAAGACCTAGTGATAAGAATGTTATTGGAACAAAGTGGATATTTAGAAACAAGATGAATGAAGATGGTATAGTAGTAAGAAACAAAGCAAGGTTAGTATGTAAAGGATATGTGCAAAGAGAAGGCATTGATTATTCAGACACATTTGCACCTGTGAGTAGATTAGAAGCTATCAAGTTGTTTCTAGCTTATGCTATAGTCAAAAACTTGAAATTTCATCAAATGGATGTCAAGTCAGCATTCCTGAATGGTGATTTGAAAGAAGTATATATTGAGCAGCCAGAAGGATTCACCTTATCAGAAAGACCTGATATGGTATGCAAATTGAAGAAGGCCCTCTATGGACTTACACAAGCCTCTAAAGAATGGTATGAGAGACTAGATGGATATCTAACAAAGATTGGATTCAAGAAAGGAGCGGTAGATTGTAATCTATTCATTAGAGAGACATCTGAAGGTCTACTACTTGTAGCTATATTTGTTGATGAAATTATCTTTGGAGGTAATGATAAACTAAGTGCGAAATTTTCCAAAGAAATGCAGAATGAATTTTAGATGACTATGATTGGTCCTATCAAATACTTTTTGGGACTAAATGTACAACAGACAAAAAAATAAATTTTTATTAATCAGTCAAAATATGTGAAAGAGATACTAAAGAAATTCAAGATGGATGATTGCAAACGAGTAGGAACCCATATGATCATTGCATGAAAGCTTACAAAAGATGATGACTCACTAGTAGTAGATATAACATTGTATAAGTCTATGATTGGTAAACTTATATATCTTACTCAGACCAGACCTAATATTTCAAATGCAGTTGGCATAGTTGGAAGATTTGTAGAAGAACCTAAACCAAGTCACCTCATGGTAGTAAAAAGAATATTCAGATACTTGCAAGGCACTATAGATTATGGTCTATGGTATCCTAATTCAAAAAATGTTGAGCTTCATGTGTACACTGATGTAGATTGGGTAGGATGTGTTGATGATAGAAAGCATACTTTAGATGGAGCAGTGTTTCTTGGTGATAGACTTGTCACTTGGACAAGCAAGAAAAAAAATTGTACTTCTCAGTGAAAAGCATAAGCGAAGTATGTTGCAACAGCCTTGAATTGTTCTACAATTATTTGGATCAAGCAGATGATAAAGGATTTTGGAATTCATATTGATTATCCTATTGTTATTCACTGTGATAACACTAACACTATCAATATATCAAAGAACCCTATGATGCATGAAAAGGAAAAGCATATTGAGATCAAGTATCACTTCCTAAGAGAGAAATATTGTAGCAGATGGAGGATTCATCTTTGGGGGATTTTTGAAGAGGAAATGGAGAATGTTATAAAAGAAATGTTCATTTGGGTTGGTGGTGTTTTTTCATTCCACATGTTTCCGTCAATGCCAAAGGGGGAGATTGTTGGAGATTTGCCAGCAAGCCAGTACTGACTGTATGTTTTTCATTGATGAAAACATATGGAAAGTAGCATGCATGGAAGTCTTATGAAGTAAGCTTTCAGTATATGTAGCATGGACATGATATCATGGGTGCAGAGGTTAACTGTTAGTACACACAGTTATATAGCAACTTGTGTCAACAGTGTTCCTGACAGAGTTACATGCAGTGTTCTATGTATGGTTGTCTGTAAAGTTGTCATGAAGCCTTGTGCACTTGGATATATGTTGAAGACATGTTAATGATGTTTTAGTTATGGACGTATAGTCTGTTGATGAGTAGAAGTGAATTTATGCAGTCACTATTCACCAGCAATAGTTTCCTATATTTATTCAGAAGAGCCGACAAATATTTTATTGGTTATGTAGTAGCACCTATCCTGTGGGTATGAACCCTTGGATTTAAGCTTATAAGAGAGTCATTGATGTTTTTTTAAGAGTGCATGAGTTAATTCAGCTTGAGGAGAAAGATCCAGTTGTTTTGGTAGAGTTGATAGTGTGTACCGTGCATCTACAATTATCTTATTAAATAGGTCCCAGAATGTGTTGCATGCATAGTAGAGCCGACATAATGTTTATTGAAGTTTTTTATGGTTTCTCTAATATGGTTTCAAGGTGGTTTTAATAGGCTAACTTGATTATATCATTTAGAGGAAAGATATTTATTTGCAGTCATTTGTGATTGTTGAAGTGTGGTTCATGGTTGATTAAGTAGCATAGAGCAGAGTGTGTGAAGTGTTGAGCCATCAGAAGAAGGTCTATGTGACCAAGTAAAGTACTTGTGATATTCATTGGAACTAATCTAGACAACAAGTCTAAGCACAGTTCACCAAGATCTAGATATAGTGTGTATCTGTTACTCAGAAGGTTGTAGCCTTCACCCCTTTGAGTAGTGAGCTCTCAGACAGTGTGTCTTCTCCCCTAATAGGGAAAATTGTAAAAGACTCCTAACAAGGTCCGAACCTTGACCAGGTCTATTGTACTAAACATATTATAAAGAAACTCCTAACAAGGTTAAGGATCTTCTAACAAGGATCAGAATACTTTAGTGAAGAATATTAGTGGGTGTCAATTCCCACTAGGGTTTTTACCTATTTGGGTTTCCATGTAACCAAAATATTGGTGTTATGTTCTTGTGTTCTTTCATTGTGTTTATGCTTTATGTTTAAGTATACTTAATTGGATAAAAAATTGAATCTTGTAGATAACTAATTCACCCCCCCCTTTGAGTTATCTCTTGGGACTATTCCTAACTTTTAGAACTTACAACAAAGTAAGCACTTGATTAAGAGATTAAAAAAGGTCTGTTAAAACCACTTAGTTAAGATATTTACCCTGATACACTTCTTAGAATGTCTCAGTACTTGATCCTTTGGTTTGCACTATATGTTGATTATAGATCTTCTCCTTACAATATTGTTTTGATCTCGTCTATCAATTTTATCTTTGTTTTGTCCTTCACTTCTTTACTTGGTCACTGAACTCTATCTTAATGCTTCACTAATCTAAATGTACTCCCTCCTCATTTTTTCATTCCCTTTGCATCCACACTCACACACACATTAGGGTTCAGATCTTATCCTTATATAGGCAACTAAACTTCTTCAAGATTTAAGATCTTCGATCCATATTTACTCTTTTTGTGGCTTAAGCTTTACTAATTTTGATTGGCTCCAAGTGTTGCATTGGGATCAATGAATATAAAATAGGAGTGTAATTACCTCTGTAATTTCTTCAACAAACAAAATTCAAAATATGAATGTCAGGCAAAATGTTTTACCTCAATGACTATGCCATAACAAACTCATATATCAATTCTGGCTAACTCAGCAATTGATGTCCCAGGTACTCGGCACTCACTATAGTCAGCATTTTCTAATATCATTTTTTCTCGGTATACATTAGTTACATAGCTTGAAAAAAAATTAACTCAGCTAATACAAAAATACATAGTGAGCATTGGTTTACTTGGCAATACTACTTCTCAGTAAATATACATTACATGACTCAGCCTATTCATGATGACTCGTTTGCAGTGATGACCGACCATCATTGCCTAGATAATGACTAAGTGTAAGTCACTAATAGTCAACAAAACTATAGAGATCTACAATCTCCCCCTTTGACATTAGTGGAAAAAACACTTTGTCATGACATTACAATTGTATTTACAAAAGTACTTAGTATTATAAGAATAGTCCCCATAAAATATATATATACAAAATTTTGGTACCTTCCTTTGTGCCTGAATATGTCATGTTATTTAATTTCCCCCTTGTTTTTGGCACGCCTAATTTCTTCAAGAGTAGGGGCATTACAATATTTCTCCTAAAATGGTTTATGAAGCATCATAACCATATGTAATGTAGTTTCCCATCCTGATGTAGAAAATTTCAAAACTTCTGACTGCACTTCTAGCTCGATAGCTAGATAGACTAGGCTCTTGGTTGTAGAAAGATGAGGATTTTTCTGTGTTAATTCCTTAGCCTTGGCTAGTTCTCTTTGAATGGCTTCTAGATGAGGTGTCAACATTTTTTCCATAGAGAGTAGATGAGCCCTTATCTTACCATCATTAGCCATCAACTCAGCTATCCTTCCTTGTGTATGCATAAGCTTGGCATAATGTTTTGAACTATAATTTACATCCAAGCTCAAGGATTGACTAGTAGACTTGATTTCTTGATGTAGTTTGTCTACTAGACCCTGGTTATCCTTTGTGAATTCTTCTACATTGCACAGTTTGGTAAGAAAATATTGTGCATTCACTACCACTTCTTCTGAATCAGTTATCAAAGTATAAATTTCTACCTATTTTACTACAATCTCAATGGATACCTTGGTCATTAACTTTGTTTCAAAATTCTTTTCTGACCACTACAATAGCTTGTCACTTGCATCACTTCCATCATTGATTACTTTCTTGACTATATGGACAAGTTGTTCCAGTATGGGAGAAGAATTATTTACATCAGACATTTTAAAAGCATCAATAAATATTTCTTTTATGTCTTGTAATACTTTCTTTTGCTGCTGTTCTCTTCTTAATTCTTCTTACTTTCTTTTCCTCTTCAGTAGGTCTTGCAATATTTGCATCTACTCATATGATAAGTTATCAAAATCCTATTTTGTAGTTACAATAACTTCGTCAATAGTTCCCTTTGATGTAGAAACTTTCATCTTCTTTTTAAGTGCCTTCTTTGGTGTGCTCCCACTCAGCATCTATACAAGAGATTGTATTGCCTCTTACTCCTTCAGCTCTTGAATATCCATATCTTTGTCCTTCTCTTCTTTTCCCTTATCCTCTACATGAGGACTTACATTCAATGATGTAGACTAATCTCCTTTGTCTCTCCGTGACTCCTCGGTAGATGTAGACTGATGTGCTATTGCCAACTGATCCTATTCCTCGGTAGTACTCATACTAGCTAGCATGTCAACTATAACAACTTCAAGTTTGGAAAGGGACCTTGAAGCATTGGGATATATAGCTTCAAGGACCTTTATAAAGATGATGAAGACTCTTTAGAGTCTTATAAGGTATACTCTGACTTTCAAAACCATTTTCACAACCAATTTTTTGAATAAACCTTGCAAAGTGGCCTATTATTTAGGGAGAATCAATTGTGTCTTCCCAAGGGGTTAATGAGAGATAATCTCATCAAGGAGAAGCACAATGGGAGTCTTAGTGGACATTTTGGCATCAAAAAGATCATGGTGTTAGTTAAAAGGTTCTACTATTTGCCTAAACTACCTAGGCATGTGAGGAGTGTTAAGAATGAATGTTGAATATATCCTATGGGGGAGTATCTGCAGCCATTCTATAGTAGTTTTTGTTGCATTCATGACTGTGATTGTCATTGATGTCAACACAGTGATCTACTAAAGATTTGTAGAGAAGTAGAGAGTGTTTGAGTTAGCACACTTAGGATACTGAAGACTAAGCTATGAAGAGTTGAGGACTTACTCTATGATGTTCAATAAGATCATGGTTAAGAGCACATATAGAAATTCATTTATTCATGACAATTATGAGGAAATCAGTGGAAGCAATATTCAGGCAACGTTCATGAGTAGCAGTTTGTGGAAATCAAATGATATCTCCTAATTGGGATTTAATCTGATCATTTGCAATTATGAGGCAGTTGAAGATATGATGTTAGTAATGTGGACGTTAGAACAAGATCTGAGGTTGCACGAGTGAAGAATTATCTTAATTAGAAGCTGACAATTTTTTTGTAATTTTTATGTAACGCGTGGAAAATTTTATTTCATAATTTATATGCCAATTCATTTTTAATTACTTAAAAGTGGTATAAAGGAATGAATGTTTTCCTTCTTGTAATATGAATTAGAATTTGTGAATTGTATTTTAAAGTGAATTGTGGAATTGTGCAATACTTTTTAGAAGAGGATATACAAAGTATAGAGATTTGGTATTGAGATCAGAAGAAGTAGTTGGTGTGGTTTGGCACCGTCAGAGGAGTATTGAATTGTCAAGATCAGTAATCTTTTGGTATTATTCTATTGAGTAATACAAAAATTAGTTGGACAATGTGTTCAATGATCTTACTATTGGAAAGTTGTCTATACTGAAGTATATGACTAGATATAGTGTTGTCATTATGGAAACAAAGTCATATAGCAGTTTGGAGTCAGCGCACTAAGTGTAAAGATCAGAAATTAGTGAAGTATTGAAGACTGGACAACATACAGAGTTCCTACAGCTCAGAGCACCTACGCCCATGCGTATAGATGAATTATGGTATGCACCCAGGAAGTTAACGTTGCTAGACTATATTCTTAATTATTCTAAGAGTGCATAAGTAGATATGAAAAGATGTGAAAGTTACAGTTAGTTGAAGTTGCATAGCTAGTGTGTGCTAGTAGAGAACAGAGCATAGAGCCGACAGTGACTATTTTTCTTTGAAATTGTAAATTAATGTTGTAGAGGCTATGTACCCATTGTATTTAGGTTACCGACATATGTATATGTATAATTGTAATCATGATTAAGACAATTCATTTGGAAGCATTATTTGTAATAAGTTGTAGGGATGACCTAATTGTATAATTGGTATGAGCGCATAAATATAAGGTGCACCCATTGTATTTGGTATGGAAGTAAAAATAGAGTTGTGAGAAGCAAAGAAAAGATATGCGAAGAGAGCATGTGATGTATTAGAGCTTTGCAAGAGGTCAAAGCATTAGTGCACCAAAGGAATTGATCTGACAACTAGTGTCACAACAACAGTTCACCAGTAGATATAGTGTGTATTTGATCTCAGAAGGTTGTAGCCTTCATCATTTGAGAAATAAGCTCTTCGATAGTGAGTCCACTCCCCTAACAGGGATCATTGTAAAAGACTCCTAATAGGGTTCAACCCTTAACAAGGTCTACTATACTAAAAGCATTGTAAAGATACTCCTAATAGGGTAAAGGATCTTCTAACAAGGATCACAAAACACTAGTGCAAATTATTAGTGGGTATCAAGTCCCACTGGGGTTTTTACCTATTTGGGTTTCCCCATAGCCATATTAGTATCATATGTTGATTTCATGTTTCATGTTTATGTGAATGTTTAATTTAGTACTTAAGCATTTATAATTCAGTATTCAAATTAAAGTGAAAAGTTAAAATATAGTGAACACTAATTCACCCCCCCTCTTAGTGTTCCCATTCCTAACAATTAGTATCAAAGCTCTGGTCCACAAAAAAGAAGTTTAACCACTTGAGGAGATCATGGATAAAGAAGATTTGAAGATGAATCTTGAAGTAGCTCTTGAAGACCTGGACAACTTAGAAAGAGAAATTGAAAAACTAAAAGAAAAAGTCAATGATGCTCAATTAGTTATAAAGAAACTAATAAAGGATTTGAAGGGACACTCTAACAGTGATCTTGAAGAAAAATTCAAGAAGTTGAATGAAGAAAATGCATCCTTAGTGAGTCAGCTTGAAGAACTTGATGACAAACTAATGAACAGTCAAGATGTCTACAATGAACAAGTAAAGGAGAACCTTTAACTCAATGAAGAGTTAAGGGAAGAAAATTTGGAAACCTTGGATCTAAAGAATTGCAAAGCAAGAATGGAGTCTGAATTGAAAGATGCAAAGAACCACATTGACAAATTGCAAACCAGTTCTGATTTGATAGAATCTTAGTTGTATGCAAGAAGAGTCAAAGGAGACACTAGCTGTATTGGATACAATGAAGCACAAAATCAGATTGATAAGATGTGAGAAAGAAAGGAGACACAAAAGGAGTCTACTGATATTGAGAAGACTAAAGATCAAACCAAAGATAATGGTAGTCCTCCTAAAAATGAGGGCAAGCCTGTTGAACACACCTGTTTTGTATGTAACAAGCATGGACACATTGCAAGGAACTGTACAGAGGTAAATCCTTTTAATGGTTATTGTTATACATGTAATGGATTTGGTCATAGAGAAATAAATTGCAAGACTAGTAAAAAGAACAAGATTCAGCAAGATCAAAGAAATCAGAATTAGACCAATGCAAGAAGTTCTCAGAATGTTACATGTCAAATATGTAACTATAATGGTCATACAACAAAATAATGGAGAATGGTGACTCATGTCAATGCACCAAGGAATAATAGACCTCCAGTGATTTGTCACACTTGTAACAAGGCTGGAGATATCTCAAAGTTTTGTAGATCAAGGACACAAGGTCAGGAAAGCCCTAAAAAGGCTGAAGAACTAGTTTTGGATCCTGAAGCAAAAGTCAAGTTTGTGAAGGCATCAGAAAGTGTGAGCATGATTTGGTTAGATAGAAAGAAAGAAAATGTTGATGGTAATGTTTTGGATGCATCCCCAGTGGACACACCCTCTACATCTACATAAATGGCCCTCAGGGTCATAGGGGGATCTAATTTCACTCTAGATCCCTGCGTGGCTGGTATATGCATACTCAGAGTATGCTCCTTTGGACTTAAGCTATTGGAGTGTATTGGAGCCTTTGTGCAAGAGCACACATGCTAATTGTTAGCAGAACTCAAGTTTGAAAATTTAAAGTGACAACCTGGTTTACGCAGGTTGCATTAATAGAAAATTTCTTACTTTAAGTACACAAAAAGATGTTTGTTTACTCATTGCATTCATACTCAGAGTGATTGGAGAGAGGATTGAGCCTTGGAAGTTCTTGTGAAGAGTTGGAGATTAAGTTATCAGTGATTGTAGTGCATTTGATTAGTTGCAAGAAACCCTAACTCGTTACGCCAGTTTGAAAGCCGTTAGAACATCTCAGAGATCCTTTGGAAAGTGATTATCAAGTAAGTCATGGCCACTCCTATTGTTGTTGATGTTGCTGAGAAGAAGTGGTATGTTTTTAAAAGGAACCCATTTAAATCAACCCTAGATGATTTAGAGGGAGCATTCTCCTGCACGCCGATGGGCGTCATGCATGTAGAAGACGTAAGGGATCATATCTTGTTAGAAAGTAAAGATCCCCAAGATAACTGAGAGGGGGGGGGGTGAATCAGGTATCAGATAATTTATCCATTCAATTGCTTTAAACAATGTAATCAATATACTGATCAACCATAGAAAGATAATCATACACAATTCCATAATAACACAAGATATGTTGACTAGGGAACCTCTTGAAAAGAGTAAACCCCGGTGGGAATGATGCCCACAAAATGATGCGCTAATATGAAAGTTCCTTGTTAGAGGATGGACCCTGTTAGGATTCTTATGAAATACATTGAGTACATATAAATCCATGTTAGGAGATTTTGAATCCCTCTTAAAAGATTCTAACCCGGTTAAGAGTTTATGGAAGATAGAAGGACCCACTGCCCAAATAGCTTCAAGGAAAGATCTATGAACCCACTGTCCAAAAGATCTTAGAATTATTCAATAGAATAATATGAAATATATTACCTCCTTCACACTGTGCCAAAACCACACTCTCTGCTACACAAGATCACAATTCTAGATCTCTGTACTCACAAGTCTTCCTTCATCACTGAATTAGCTCTTTTCTTCACTTCATGCATATATTCGCATCTCAATCTTCATAGTACACATTACAACAAGGAAAAAATTCCTTCTTATATACTAAACTCAAATAATTACAAATGAATCAGTCCTCAATTACAAAATAATAAATTCTACACGCTACACACAGAATTCACATAAAACTGTCGGCTTCCAGATACTATAACTTTCTCCAAACATATCCTCAAAGTTTGTGCTATGAACCACATCATAATTAATGAGTCTCCAACATCCCTTTAACTACACAAAATCATATTCCATCCTAGCTAAGAGATATCCTCCAATTTCTGAACATCACTTCACAGAAACACTGTCTAAACACTGCTTTCACCAAAATTCTCATAACTCTCACAAATGAATGAATTTCTTTTTGTGTTGTTAACCATAGGTTAATAGAACACAAAAGAACATACCATAAACTAAGCAAAAGCCAATCTACAATACAACATGTATGCAAAACAAAACTGTACCTGCTTTCTTGCTAATATCCAAAATATCACTGTGTTGACATCAATGACAATCCAAGTCATGAATGCAACAACTACTACTATAGAATGACTGCCAAAATACTTTGCATTCATTCCTAACAATCTCCCCCATTGGCATTGATGGAAACATAGATTAAAAACATCCAATGTTCCAAAAATCCAATTCTGCAACATCACTGCAAAATATCAAATTAAATCTTACTTCATTTTCCTATTTAGCTCTCTCATACAATCCATAATTTTTTTCATGTATATCTCTCCCCCATTGACATCAATGATAGAAATTCCATCACTAAGTCAACAAAAACTTAATGTCAAAAGACACTTTTCAAAAAAATACAATAATAAGAGTCCTCATGACTCAGCTCATAAACTCCCCCATAGAGGAAGTTCCAACATCCAATCCAGAAGAAAGATAGGGCTCATATACCACTAGAAGGATGCAATCATCTGCATCAATTCTCAAAAATAGGTTGGGGCATAACCCCAAACATACCTCTCAGATACACAAATGTATCCTTAGGTAAATGCTTTGTAAATATATCTGCTATCTGCTCCTTTGTACTTATATACTCCAATCTTACTTCTTTTTCTGCAACTTTCTCTCTTACAACATGGTACTTGATCTCAATATGTTTAGTCTTAGAATGTAAAATAGGATTTTTTGATATACTCACTATACTGGTGTTATCACAATGTATAACAACAGGCTCATCAAACTTTATTCCAATATCCCTCAACATCTACTTCATCCAAATAATCTGATTACAATTATTTGCTGCTGCAACATATTCTACTTCTGCTGTGCTTTGTGAAGTACAATTCTACTTCTTACTTAACTAAGAGACCAATTTTCCTCCAAGAAAAAAGGCTCCACCACTGGTGCTTTTCTTGTCACCAATGCTACCTCCCTAATCTGCATTAGTATAGGCACATAAAGTAAAATCATCAGAATTCTCATACCATAATCCACAATCCATTATCCATTGTTCCTTTCAGATATCTCAGTATCCTCTTTACTGCTGCATAATGTGATTCTCTAGGTTCTACTTGAAATATTGCTACAATCCCAATTGAATGTGCTATATCAGGTCTTGTATGTGTTAAGTACTGCAATCCTCCAATCATAGATCTATACTTTTTCTGCTCAACTGCTGGTGTCTCATCTTTGCTAGATAACTTATGTTCGGTTACCATAGGTGTTCCAACAGGTTTAGAATCTTCCATTCCAAATCTTTTCAATAAGTCATTCAAATACTTAGTCTAACTTACAAATATACCTTCCTTGCTTTGTGTTATCTGTAATCCCAAAAAATATTTCATTTCTCCAATCATGCTCATCTCAAATTCAGTCTTCATTTCATTTGAAAATTTGTCACTAGCTTCATCTTCTCCTCCAAAGATAATATCATAAAAAAATATAACTATAACCAACAAACCATTCTCAATTTCTTTTGTGTATAAGTTACTATCTATTGTTCCTTTTATAAATCCCAATTTCAATAAATACTTATCCAATCTTGCATACCAGGTTCTAGGTGCTTGTTTTAATCCATATAAAGCTTTCTTTAATTTACATACCATATCTCCTTCTTGTGTCAAAGGAAAACCTTCATGCTTCTCAATGTAGACTTCTTCTTCCAATTCACCATTCAAAAATGATGACTCCACATCCATCTGATACACTCTAAATTTCTTGTAAGTTGCATATGCTAGAAACATTCTCACTACTTCAAGTCTGGCCACAGGTGCAAAAGTTTCTTCATGGTCAATTCCTTCTTGTTGTGAATATCCTTTACATACCAATCTTGCTTTGTTTCTTATCACTTCTCCTTGTTCATTCATCTTGTTTCTGAATACCCACTTTGTTCCAATCACATTCTTGTCTTTAGGTCTAGGGACCAATTCCCATGTCTTGTTTTTTTTAATCTGCTATAGTTCTTCTTTCATAGCATTAATCCAATGTTCATCTTCACAAGCTTCATTAGTAGTCTTAGGTTCAATTTGAGAAATCAAACATAAATTTACCTTATTTTGAGTCAAAACTCCTCTATCTAAACTTCTAATAACTTGGTCAACAGGGTGATGTCTTGAAGTATACCTGTTAGGTGTCATAGTTACTGATCTTGTTCTGACTGTAGATTTTTCTCTGCTTTCTTCTCTATTTTCTTCTATGTTTTCTTTAGTATGACTTTCATTCAGAAAATCACTATTAGTTTCAAAAAATAATTCTACATTTTCAATGTTAGGCTGAGGTTGTGCTTCTCTATCAGATTCATAATCAAGCATTCTTTCCTGAATTTTAGACTTCTCATCAACTTTTACATTTTCACTTTCAACAATAGTCTTAGTTCTTTTGTTATAACATCTATATGATTTTCTTTTTAAAGAATATCCAAGAAATATTCCTTCATCACTTCTAGGATCAAACTTTCCTATATCATCATCTCTCTTTATATAACATTTACTTCCAAAAATTCTAAAATACTTAACTGAGGGTGTATGTCCAAACCATAATTCATAAGGTGTCTTGTTTGTATCTACTCTGATTTGTACTCTGTTCATAGTGTATACTGTTGTGTTCATTGCTTCTCTCCAAAAAGTCTTAGCCAAATCATTTTCAAACAACATAGCTCTTGATGCTTCAATTATTGACCTATTCCTTCTTTTGCAATACCATTTTGTTCTAGTGTTCTAGGGGCTGAAAGTTGTCTCTTAATACCATTCATTTCACAAAAGGTGTTAAACTCTCTAGATGCAAATTCACCACCTCTATCAGATCTTAGACACTTAATCTTCATTCCAGATTCATTCTCAATTTTTCTTTTCATGATCTTAAATTTATCAAATGCTTCAAATTTTTCTTTCAAAAGTGCAATCCACATCATTCTTGTAAAATCATCAACAAGAATCATAAAATACCTTTCTCCATAGAATCCTCTAGTCCTAGTAGGACAACTCAAGTCTGTATGAAAAATCTCCAGCTTCTCTGTAGATGTGAACTTCTTGTTGGGAAATGAACTCCTTTTCTACTTTGCCATCATACATTCTTTGCAAATCATGTTAGTAGGTTTCATAATTCTAGGTAAATCTCTTACTACAAGTGTAGTTCTCACCTTGAAAATATTATCAAAGTTTATATGACAAAACCTTTTATGCCATAACCAACTGGACCATCAATCCTAGTTATCAAACATGTCATCTCAGTAGGATTCAACTGAAATACATTACCTCTAGTTCTGGATCATTTTCCAATCAGATTTCCATCTTTATCTTTTATCACACAAGTTTTCTCAGAAAACCAAACTTGATAACCCTTATCAACCAATTGTCCAATGCTTAGTAGATTATGTCTCAGTCCATCAACAAAGTAAACATCATCAGTGTTAGTCTTTCCATCAAGATCCTATACCCTTAATCAAACAAGGTGCATTGTTACCAACCCTAACAATTCCTCCATCATAATTATCTAGCTTAACAAACTTTCTTTTATCTCCAGTCATATGATGTGAACAACCACTGTCTATAATCCAATCAGATTTCTTTTCAACTAGTGAAACTAATGCTTTTTCTTCCCTTTTATCAGATTCAAAACTTTCTTCTTTAATTGCTACGAATCCTATTTCCTCAAAGTTATCATTATCACTGTCACTTAAATGTTTTTCAATTCCTACTTCAAGATCTTCATCATTTGCATAATAACATTCTTTAGATCTCCTAGGTTTAAAGTTGCTTCTATACTTCTTAACTCTTTTAGGACATTTAGAAGCAAAATGACCATATTCTTGACAAGTCCAACATTTAAAGATTTTCTTACCATCTGGTTCTCTTTTTACAAGTAATGCAATACCTTCTTCAATCTTCTTATCTTCCTCAAATCTGCTACTGCTGGCATAATCTCCATTCACACTAGTACTTCTTGTAGGTCTAATGTTAAGAGCATTGAATGTTGTTTCCATTCTAGGTAGCTCTCCTGATAATCTCAAGTTCAGCTCTGCTGTTTCTAATCTTCCAAGAAGAGTCTCTCTTGAAAAGTTCGATGTACAAGGTATCACTTGTTCAATCATCTGTGTTGTCTGCTTGAATACTGGTGTCAAAGTTCTCAAAATTTTCCATATCACTTCATTCTTTGTCTTATCACCTCCACAAGACTTTATTCCTATTACAATCTCAGACATCCTACCAATATAGCTTCTAATAGATTCATCTTCCATCATTTTAATATCTTCAAATGCACAAATCCAATTATGTAATCTAACCTTCTTTGCATGTTCATCACCTTCAAAAGTAGAATGTAAAGCTTTCCAAATTGCATGAGATGTTTTCAAACATCTTACCTGACTATATTCATTCTCTAGTAGTGCTGACAAAAGTGCTTCTCTTGCAAGTATGTTACACATGAATAGATCTAGTTCATCTTTAGTTCTTGCCTCTAGATTGTCTTCCTCAATGATAGTCTTCTCATTCTGTGTAATCAACCAATAACTTGGTCCTAAACACAATAGATGTGTCTTCATCTTTTCTTTCTAGCTATCAAAATTTATTCCATCAAACTTAGGGCTTTCTTTTCTGAAATTCGCCATGGATCTCCTTAAGTTGTTAAACTTTTCTTTCAAGAACCTGCTGCTCTGATACCAATTGTTAGAAAGTAAAGATCCACAAGATAACTGAGAGGGGGGGGGTGAATCATTTATCAGATTATTTATCCATTCAATAGATTTAAATAATGTAATCAATATACTGATCAACCATAGAAAGATAATCATACACAATTCCACAATAACACAAGATATGTTGACTAGGGAACCTCTTGAAAAGAGTAAACCCTGGTGGGAATGATGCCCACAAAATGATGCACTAATATGAAAGTTCCTTGTTAGAGGATGGACCCTGTTAGGAGTCTTATGAAATACATTTAGTACATATAAATCCCTGTTAGGAGATTTTGAATCCCTATTAAAAGATTCTAACCCAGTTAAGAGTTTATGGAAGACAGAAGGACCCACTACCCAAACAGCTTCAAGGCAAGATCTATGAACCCACTGTCCAAAAGATCTTATAATTATTCAAAAAAATAATATGAAATATATTACCTCCTTCACACTGTGCCAAAACCACACTCTCTGCTACACAAGATCACAATTCTAGATCTCTATACTCACAAGTCTTCCTTCATCACTGAATTAGCTCTTTTCTTCACTTCATGCATATATTCACATCTCAATCTTCATAGTACACATTACAACAAGGAAAAAATTCATTCTTATATACCAAACTCAAATAATTACAAATGAGTCAGTCCTCAATTACAAAATAATAAATTCTACACACTACACACAGAATTCACATAAAACTATTGGCTTCCAGATACTGTAACTTTCTCCAAACATATCCTCAAAGTTTGCATTGTGAAAAATGTCATCATTAATGAGTCTCCAACATCCTTTTAGTTGTGAAAAATTAGATTCCATCCTAGCTAAGAGATATCCTCTAATTTTTGAGCATCACTTCACAGAAACACTGTCTAAACACTGCTTTCACCAAAATGCTCATAACTCTCACAAATGAATGAATTTATTTTTGCACTGTTAACCATAGGTTAATAACACAAATAAGAACATACCATCAATTTTCCAAAATCCAATCTACAATACAACATGTGCGCAAAACAAAACAATACCTACTTTCCTGCTAATATCCAGAATATCACTGTGTTGACATCAATGACAATCCAAGTCATGAATGCAACAAAAACTGCTACAGAATGACTGCCAAAATACTTTGCATTCATTCCTAACATATCTATTGTAAGAAGGAACCTATTGGACTGGATAGGTTAAGGGTGAACATGGACACAATATTAAAACCAAAAAAAACCTTCATGGATGAATACACAAAATGGAATGATCACCCCATTGTTGAGTATGCCATGGCATATGAGTTTTATGAGGAAGAATGGATTAAAATATTGTTGAGTATAATCCATGATGATTTATTTTTGATTGGAGATGTACCAGTAAGAATTATAGGAGACCAAATTCATGAGATGATAGGCCTTTCTAAGACAGGTGCCATCCTTCCTATAAGTAAGGATGTCAGGAAAATGGTGGAGCAAGTGTGAAAATCAAGAAGTGATAAGCACATCATGACCATTGAGCCTATAGAGCACCTAGACATCAAGTTGATATCAATGATATTGGGTTATAGATTTCATCATACCAGTAGGATGAATAGTGTGTCTAAGGGCACTATTCTAGCAGCCATCCCTCTTGTGCAAGAAGATGGAGAGTTCAACTTGTGTGAGATCCTATGTGCATAGTTGATAGATAACATCAGGGCTATCAAACATGACAAGACTAAGGTATTTAGGTTTGGGTCCCTTATCATCTATATGTACATTCATATAGTTGGTAAAGTGTCAGACCTGTATCTAGACAATTCCATTCCTACCATGCCATAGATATCAAACAAAGCATCCACTAAAAGCACACTTAGGGATTTCATTACCTTGGAATTGAAGACCTTCAGAGCAAGGATGTAGATGAGGTACAAGATTCTTGAAAGTATTGTGGAGAAGTATAAAGATTCAATATGTTTCATGGTGGAGATTGATACTACTTGTATGGAAGCTGTGGAACCTAGGAATAAGTGGATTCATCCACTTGGGTATGAGGTTGAAGAACAAGTTCTTGAAGCCTATGCATAGGTACTGCTATCAGCCCCTAAGGATGCCAATGAACCTAGGTGGGGAACCTATGAAGAGAAAACTAGAGAAGTTGATGGTAAGCTAAATAGTGCTGCAACTAAAAGAAAGGTTGCAAAAGTTACATTAGAGATCTTGACAAGGCTAGGGAAGAGAATATTTCCCTTGAATTGAAGAGCACAACAACAAAGGAAGAATAGGAAGATCCTAAGGTAAAGAAGATAAAAATTGAAAAAGATGATAGTTAGAAGGATAAAGAAGACAACACACCTTCAATGCCCAAAGATACTCCTCTAGAGTATAATCCTTTATTCAAGAGGAAGATAGAAGCAAGAACTAGTCATCCATCCTTGTGAGTATTAAGGAGAAAGAAAAACACTCAAGCACCTCCTTGGGCAGGATTCAGACCTAGTGTCAAAGTTCTATATGCAAGAATTGTTGATGAGGGAATAATTGATCAAATAGGGAAGTTATACGAATTGTATAGTGAGATTGATAAGTCTAAAATTCATGGTATGATTATCAAAGATTTGATAAAGTTCAAGAAGATAGTTCTTGAATTAAAAATATAAATACCAGATAATGTATGGGACATTCTAGAAAACCTTAAAAGACAAGCAAATGAAGAAGACCTAAGGATCAGGGAAAAAGTGCTAGAAGACACTCTACCTATATGATCTAAAGAAGAAATAGATCTGATATTGAATTTGGTAAAGCCACACCTTAGAACAAAGATGAGAATTCTTCACATTATGAACAAAGATTATGAGTTGATAACAAAGGAAATAGAGAACGCATTTGAGAAGGTGTTGTTAGAACAACAGATCAAACCTGTTGGAAATATTCAAGACTATCTAGGTTACTGAGAGGGGAGGGGTGAATCAGTAACTTTAAAACTTTTAACAAATTCAGATCTTAATAACATTAGATTCATAATCTGACTACATGCATGAGTAATAGAAAGAATAAAACATTCATAACACTTTGAACACAGAGATTTGGTGACCTAGAAACCTTCCAAGTAGAAAGTAAAACTGGGGTGGGGATGATACCCACAAAACTTCAATACTGCAGTATAAAGTTTTCTAGTTAAGGCTTACAATGATCACTTCTGATGATCTACCCTATTAGGAGCAATAAGGACTACTAGGTCCACCTTGTTAGAGGATTTACAAACATACAATAAAGTATGCACTCGGTTAAGAGATTTTACAAAGACTGTTAAGTCTACCCGGTTAAAGGACTTTAAGCTGATTCACCTATTAGGATGAAATAGTAGATCTCTTACTTGCAACTATACTTGCTGATTGAGATTCTCTGATGTACTGATCACCTTCTATGATGGATAGATCTTTTCTATTTCTTATACTATTGTAGCCCTTTGTAATTCACTTATCTCTGCCTTTCTCTCCTCTTCATACTTCGCTATTTCACAACTTGGATATGATATAAAACATTGTTTATATATCAATCCAAAACAATTATAAAATAATTACAAAGTTGGCTCTTAAACAAGCTAACAAAAATATTACTGAGTCGGCCCAAATATAGTGACTCGGTTACTGCAAACTAACTCAGTGAATTTTTGATACTCGGCATCCATTGCATTCCTTGGCATCATCATGCACTCGGTAGAAGTGGAGGTATGGTCCATAATAACCACTCGGTTGTAGTTTCAAACATGGTATATACTAGAGGCTTGGTAGATATAGTGTCACTCGATAGAGACTAAATTCCCTATTTACTGTGCTGGCACTCGATAAACACTGTTCTACTTGGTAAGCACTATTCTGCTCGGTAAGCACTGTTCTACTTGGTAAGCACTGTTCTACTCGGTAAGCACTGTTCTACTCGGTAAGCACTATTCTTCTCGGTAAGTATGCAGAGTCTAAATAAGTGTTGTCACTAATGACATTCATACTTAATGCCAACAATCTCCCCCTTTGGCATTAGTGACAAAAACACTTATTTCCCAAAACTTATATACACAATCATGCTGACACTGGTTTTGATTATTCAAAAAAAAATTATTTTTGTCATACTATTGTATATACATTTCATGTCTCCCTTATACAGTATATATACAAATATCTTATTTCACCTCATACTCATATTTCCTATTTATACTTTCTCCCCCTTTCATATCTCATATACTTTCTCCCCCTTTTTGACAATAATGCCAAAGGTGTATATACAAATATTTTACACAGAGATACCAAAACATGAGAGAAAATTAGAATGCACCTTTCCAATTAGTGCTAGAGTTCTATTCCAATTCTCTTATAGAATCTTGCATGTATGGAGTGCAACTTGGACTTCTGCAGAGAATTCAATCATGTGATCTGCAATTGAAAACTGATTGTCATGGATCAATGTTTTTGAGTATGCAATATGCTTCTGCATTGTATCCATGATGAGAAGGATCATGTTCTGAATATCTATTAATGTTAATCTAATCCTTGCATCTTCTTTCAATAACTCCGACTGCTTATCAGATAGGAATCTGACTGTTATCTGATGTGCAGAGCTTGAGCTAGGTTCAAGTTGCAACTTTTGTGCACTGATCTTCAGATCCTCATCAATCTTATTTATTTTGTCTTTAATCTCCTTTGAGAACTCAGCAACATTATAGATTTTGACAAAAAGAGATGTTACCTTGGAATAGGAGGACTCAATGCTAGTTAAAACTGAAGATAACCCTGCCTGATTGATAGCTATTTGTTGAGTAATGTGCTCAAGCACTTCATTTTCAAACTTCTTCTCAGCCTTTTCAAGAAACTTGTCTGTCCCAGAGGAATCATCATTAAACTTGTTAATTGCTTCTACCAACTACGACAAAATGTGTTGAGAGGAATCAACTTCAACACCTATAGCTTCTGTCAAAATGTTTTTGGCATCCTCAATTATCTTATATTCCTTATCTCTTTCTTCTTTTAGTTTCTTCTACTTTGCTTTCTTCTAGAGGAGTTCACCAACTATTTGCATTTGATCTATAGTGAGGTTTACAAAATCTAGCTAGGGAATTTGTATCTCCTCATCTAGATCTATACCTTCTACTACACTCTTACTCATAAATTTTGTACTTGGTTGAGTCTTTATACTTATTGCCTTTGTAGTAGAAATTATTGTAGACATAGTAGGACTTGTAGTGAAAAATGATAAACTTCTGACTGATGGGATGCTAATTGGAATAATTGATAAATAAAAAACTAAAGTATTTACAACTGTAGAATCTAAAGTACTTACTACTGAAAAACTCAAATTTGAAGAAGGTACAGAAGACTACAACTCAGTGGAAGAAGGAGGCTGAAGCTCGATAGATGAAGTGGTAGCCACTTCTATCATTTATACATTGAGTTGTGCTAGTGATGATTGGACATTTGATGTATCTGAAGGAGTTGTTACAATCACACTTGAAGTTTTCTCCGAGCTAGATGTAGTAATTTTTACTAGAGAGTGGGGAACTGAGGCAATTACCTCTACAACTATCTGAACTAGATCATCTTCCTCAACATTCTTCTCAGCTTCCTCGGTAGCTTCTTTCCCTGCTTCCTTTGTCACAACATTATCAATCTAAACTATTTCTTCTTCTTCTTCTTCTTCATCACTATCATCTTCAATATCTTTAATTATCACAGTTTCAATACTCAGTTTGTGAAGATGATAGATGTTTTTCCAAGTAGAATTTGCACTCTTCATAACTGACTTTATATCTTTGATCAAAATCAAACAACTATTTAATTTTAGTGTCATCTTGCACTCATTTTCTATCAATGCCTTATTTATTTCATCATCTTTCAAACTTGGCATCAATTGTCTTAAGGTTTGAGCATATATGTCCTTGACAGTTTGTCTTGCATTGGACCATCTCAACTTGACTTTATCCAATAGAAAACCTAGAATTTGAGAAGCCATATCATCAGGTGAGTACTTCCATTTTCCCATTTTCTCAATAACAACATCTTCTATTTCCTGCTGCTCTACCTTTGATTTAATTTCATATTTGAGAGGTTTGAAATTTGAAATTCCAGATCCTTCTCTCAAATCCTTAATCTTTTGTTCAAAAGAGGGAGGAGGCCTTTTGAGTACTATATCATCATTTATTTTACTTTCCTTGCCCCTTGATCTTTTCCTTGTGAATACTGCAATAGATTGCTCGGGTTCCTCAGTGATAGTTACCTTTCCTTTCTTCTTTACAGGCACTTGTTCTTCTTTATTCTCATCCTTTTCTTCTTTACTCTTATCCTTTTCTTCTTCTTCTACAATATCTTCTCCTATGCCCTCGATTAACATTAGAGGTGTGCTAGATTGCATCTTGGCCATCCTCTTTGTACCTTTGTTAACCACCTATGGAATTTTTATGCTTAGCTCAATTCTTATCTTAGCTTCATCATATGTTCCAAAGTATGGAGCCTTTGGATCAATAGGTTGATTTACTAGGGCTTCAATTATATCCTTTGTTTCATCAATGTTTACCTCATAAGGAAGAGGTTTCACCCATACAATCTTGGGCCTTACTGCCTGAATGTATACTCTATCACAATCAACCATGAAACAAACATCATCTTTATAATCTTCCACCAACTTTAGTGGAATCCAAAATTTGTTATTCATCTTCTCCTTAAAAGATTCGAAGTAGTTATCCATTATGCTTGTAAAATTCTCACCCATTTCTACAATATACTCATTGATCTGATAAAGAATAGGCACATCCTTTCTCCATTTTACCGTGCCTTTTGATGGGAAAAAATTTTGAGCATAGAAAAATAAACAAACCAACAGTGAGCCAAACTTACATGGATTGTTCTTTGAGGTTTGGATGCTCTCCATATTCTTGTTGAACTGTTTCAACAAAAGATCTGCTAGGTCAAATGATAGATTGTTCTTCACAATTTTATAGGCTAGGTCAACTACTTCACACAAAACACTATTCTGCCGACTTGAACTATATATCTTGTGAGCTATTACATATGTGCCAAATTTTAGTTCTACATTGGTAATGTTGTTAATTCTCATACCTCTACCATCCCATTCGGCTAGGGTTTTCTTTTCCAGCTCTACCCGACCTATGGTTTTTGTAGATTTAGCCTTGGCAAGCATGGGAAGACCAGTGATTTGGTGAATCATCTTCTTTGTTATTTCCACTGGTTGCTCAAGACAAATTTTACCTTCATGCACTCAGCTTACAATATATCTTATCCATTTTATATGGAAACCCCGAGGCAAGTGGGTGATATGTATTAAACTCTTATCTTCCAAATGTTTATGTCTTGGTTTGAGAACACCATCAACACATAGTTCATCATGAACAACATCTATCTCTAGGGTTCCAAGTTCTTAAATTGTACCTTTAAAATGATTGCGAATGTCATTTACAAGAAGTACCTTTGGAGGAATTTGAGACTGAGCTCCACTCGGATCTAGGGTTTCTACAACCGTGGGCATGAGTTTGAAATCTGGTGCTTTCCATTCTCCATGAACTAACATTTCTGAACCTTTCTTTACTTTGGTGCTGGATGAATCCATGGTAGCTTGGTACAAAAATTTCTGCTTCAAAATTTTGCTTCGAATCGCTTGATCGCACTTAGAAATTTCTCTGCTCAATATGCTGATACTCACGTGAAGAATGAACTTGATTTCATGCTTTTTGTTAAAACTTTGTCTTTAATTCTCCATAGGAATTAGGGTATTGAATTCTATAGACTGTCATCCATTATGCATTAAATGCTCGGTGAAGATTCTGCAACTCGGAGAACATACAAATTCATACTTCTCTGACCTTACTCGGTAACCAAATGAAATTAGGTTACTCCCAACCTTTCTTAGTGGTAACTAATACCGACCTTCTTGTGATCCTACTATATCTTGCATACTAATTTGTATCTTTCTTCCTTTCACTTCAAGAACTGTTTTGGAATATGTCTATGAAGATATAGTTCCAGTGCTTTCTTGGAGACTTAGTTAGAGTTCATAGAGCCACTCCCTTCATGAGTGACTTCATTACCTGGATTGGTTTTCTTGGTAGGTTTAGGAATCCATTATTGTCTCATCTACTTCCTAATGCTATTTTCTTTTTCTTTCTTTTCATCTTCAACTTTGCCTAAATTCATGCATTTTTTAGATATGTGACAAGCTTAGTGCAATTATAACATCTTCTGGTAGAATCCCTTTTTCTCAAGTGATGCCTTACACAATTCATGCCAATGTGTCCATATTCTCCATAGTAATGACATCTACACCAAGTTTTGTAATCCCAACCAAACATTTCTTTAATAATTTTTTCTACTGGATTGGGCGTTTTAGTTCTCCATTCTAATGCCTTATGACCTTGTTCACTACATTTGTGACATTTGCCTTTAAATATTGGTTTCTCTTTGCATTCATTTGCTTTATGACCATGCTGATTGCAATTGTAGCATTTTCCATTGAATTTTGCTTTTCCATTGCTCCAACATTTGTTTGAAGTATGACCAATTTTTCCATAGTGATTACAAGTAGGTTTCTGATTCTTTTGAGTACCTTGTTTGGAGGATTCACCTTCCTCTTTGTATCCAAGTCCTGCTTTTCCTTTTTGCCTATGAAGGTTTTATTCATACACCTGATTCATATCTTCTTGAGATTTCAACATTCTCTCATTGATCTTCCTTTCAGCATCTAGGTCACTCATCAATCTTAAATTGATTTTCTTTTCAGATCTCAACTCCTCTCTTATATTTTCATTTTCTGATCTCAAAGTCAAGATTTCTTCATTTGCATTGGAGATTTGATCAATAAGTTTTTCTAGCTGAAGGGTTTGATTCTGGATTTCATTATTCTTTCCATCTATTTCATCTTTCATCTTGTTTCTTTGTTCCAAGATTTCATAGAATCTTGTTGACTAAATTTCCTGTTCTCTTTTCAATTTTCTTACTTCTTCTTGCAGAGATCCACTCTTTTCTAGAAGTTCTTTGATTGCATTGTTTGCTTCATCTGAGCTGCTTGAAGGGAAAAAGTCTTCAATCTTTTCTTCAACATACTGGTGGTCATTAATTTGATTTTCAAGTTCCTTCCTTCTTTTTAGGGAAAGGGAAAGATGCTCTCTTTCTTTTTTGAGTTGAGTTATGGCCATATCCAGATCTAGCTTTTCATTCTCAATTACTTTGTTAAGTCTGAATATCTCCATTGTCCTGAATCTTTTCTCAAGCTATCAAACTTTATTCTAAGAACCATGGAGCTTTGATACCAATTGTTGGAAATATTCAAGACTATCCAGGTTACTGAGAGGGGAGGGGTGAATCAGTAACTTTAAAACTTTTAACAAATTCAGATCTTAATAACATTAGATTCATAATCTGACTGTATGCATGAGTAATAGAAAGAATAAAACATCCATAACACTTTGAACACAAAGATTTGGTGACCCAGAAACCTTCCAAGTAGAAAGTAAAATAGAGGTGGGGATGATACCCACAAAACTTCAATACTGCAGTATAAAGTTTGTCAGTTAAGGCTTACAATGATCACTTCTGATGATCTACCTTGTTAGGAGCAATAAGGACTGCTAGGTCCACCTTATTAGAGGATTTACAAACATACAATAAAGTATGCACTCGGTTAAGATATTTTACAAAGGCTGTTAAGTCTACCCAGTTAAAGGACTTTAAGCTGATTCACCTATTAGGATGAAATAGTAGATCTCTTACTTGCAACTGTACTTGCTGATTGAGATTCTCTGATGTACTAATCACCTTTTGTGATGGATAGATCTTTGCTGCTTCTTATACTACTATAGCCTTTTGTAATTTTCTTATCTCTTCCTTTCTCTCCTCTTCATACTCCGCTATTTCACACCTTGGATATGATATAAAACATTGTTTATATATCAATCCAAAACAATTACAAAATAATTACAAAGTCAGCTCTTAAACAAGCTAACACAAATATTACTGAGTCAACCCAAATATAGTGACTCAGTTACTACAAACTAACTCAGTGAATTTCTGATACTCGGCATCCACTGCGTTACTCGGCATCATCATGCACTCGGTAGAAGTGGAGGCATGGTTCATACTAACTAGTCGATTGTAGTTTCAAACATGGTATATACTAGAGACTTGGTAGATATAGTATCACTCAGTAGAGAATGAATTCCCTATTTACTATGTTGGCACTCAGTAAATGCTACTCATCTCATCACTCGATAAACACTATTCTGCTCGGTAAGCACTGTTCTACTCAGTAAGCACTATTCTACTCGGTAAGCACTGTTTTGCTTGGTAAGCATGTAGAGTCTGAATAAGTGTTGTCACCAATGAAAATCATACTTAATGCCAACACAAACCATCTACTATGCCCATTAAGGAAGATAAAGTGGAAAAACCCACTAATGTACCAATGACAGGTCCTCAGGACTCAAAACCCATAGCACAAACTCAAATAGAAGTAGATTAGTCTGTGCCCATGTTAGAATAACCCAAAGACAACACAATTATAATAGATAATGTGGAAATAGCCATGGCCTCTATTGATAAGGACTTGGATAAGTTTGAGGAAGCATTAGTCAGCACTAGGCAAGTAGAATCTTATGCAACAATACCCCTCCCACTTAGCAAGAAGAAGTAATCATAGAAAATATATTTGATGAGAAAGAAGAAGAAAAGAAAGATGAATCTTCTATTGATTTTCTCAAGGTGAAGCAAGAGATGATGTATAGCATTCCCATCACTCCTGCCTCAGCATTGTTGTCAAGTTTCACACCTGATACTAGTAGTTTGGACTCTTGGGAGGAAGAAGACCTGATTAAGCTCAGCATCCTTGCTATGGAGAAGGCTAAGGAGAAGAAAGTAATGAGAAATCCCCTCTTGGTGGAATCAATAAATATTTTGAATAGTTTATTGCTAGAGGATAAAAAGATGGTAAATGTACATTTGGTGGATGATGTGAGCATAGTCATCTCATAGTTCAAAGTTAATTTCTCAAGCCTAGAAGAATCTGCAGCAATATTGGTAGAGGAGAAATACTTAAAAAAGAGACTCAATGAACTAATGAGTAATTTTTCACTAGACTTGAACTCTCTTTAGTCTAGTCAAACATCATTGAAGGAGTTTGCAGGAAAGTCATTGCACAATCCATGGATCAGGATAAGTTCACTGATGCCCATCTTAAGAAGATAAAAAATGTTGAGGCAATGATTGAGAAGGTGAAGATTTCAGTGCTAGACATAGCCATTGATGAAAACATGTGCAACAATGTCTATCAAGGTCAGTTGGACATAATTGAGAAGGGAGAGAAAGAAATGGAGAAGATAAGGTCTAGACAAACTCAATTGAGGAATGCTCTTGCACCCTAACTAGACATTCTTAGTCAAAACATAGAGGAGATTGATGTGACCATGAAAACCTATGATCAAGGTCTAAGCATAGAATTGGAGAAGATGGAGAATCTTCAATATGCATTATGCACCCATCTACATATAATTAATTCTCTGATAACCTTTTGGAAGAAAGAGATGCAGAAACTCAAGATTGCATATGCAAATGTTTTCCCTTAGTGAGTGTATGTAGATAAAGTTTTTTGATACACCTTTTTCATTAATGTCAAAGGGGGAGTTGTTTAGAATATGGAGTATATAAGATGTATAAGGAGATATAAGAGTATGTATAAAATATATAGAAGACAAAAAAATTTTGTGTAAAGGATCAGATAGAGACTTGGCCATATTCCTTTGTTGCCATCAATGACAAAGGGGGAGATTGTTGGCATGTTGTCTATACTGAAGTATATGACTAGATATAGTTTTTTCATTATGGAAACAAAGTCATATAGCAGTTTGGAGTCAGCGCACTAAGTGTAAAGATCATAAATTAGTTAAGTGTTGAAGATTGGACAGCATACAGAGTTCCTCCAGCTTAGAGTACCTATGCCCATGCATATGGATGAATTAGTTAGACTATATTCTTACTTAGTCTAAGAGTGCATAAGTAGATATGAAAAGATGTGAAAGTTACAGTTAGTTGAAGTTGTAAAGCTAGTGTGTGCCAGCAGAGAACAGAGCATAGAACCAACAGTGACTATTTTGGTTTATGATTGTAAATTAATGTTGTAGTAGATATGCGGCCATTGTATTTAGGTTTCTGACATATGTATATGTATAATTGTAATCACACTTAAGCCAATTCATTTGGAAGTGTTATTTGTAATTAGTTATAGGGCCGACCTAATTGTATAATTGGTATGAACACATAAATATAAGGTGCACCCATTGTATTCATTATGGAAGTGAAAATAGAGTTGTGAGAAGTAGAGTAGAGATATGAAAAGATAGAATATGATGTATTAGAGCTTTGCAAGAGGTCAAAACATCAGTGCACCAAAGGAACTGATCTAACAAGTAGTGTCACAACAATAGTTCACCAATAGATATAGTGTGTATCTGATCTTAGAAGGTTGTAGCCTTCATCATTTGAGTAGTGAGCTCTTGGACAGTGAGTCCACTCCCCTAATAGGGATCATTGTAAAAGACTCCTAATAGGGTCTGACCCTTAACAAGGTCTACTATACTAAAAGCATTGTAAAGATACTCCTAACAAGGTAAAGGATATTCTAACAAGGATCACAAAATAGTAGTGCAGATTATTAGTGGGTATCAAGTCCCACTAGGGTTTTTACCTATTTGGGTTTCCCCATAACCATATTGGTGTCATGTGTTGATTTCATTTTTCATGTTTCATGTTTATGTGAATGTTTAATTCAGTACTTAAGCATTTATAATTCAGTATTTAGATTAAAGTGAAAAGTTAAAATATAGTGAACATTGATTCACCCACCCCCCCTCTCAGTGTTCCCATTCCTAACAATTGGTATCAAAGATTTAGTCCTCAGAAAAGAAGTTTAACCACTTGAGGAAATCATGGACAAAGAAGATTTGAAGAAGAATCTTGAAGCAGCTCTTGAAGACCTAGACAAATCAGAAAGAGAAATTGAAAAACTAAAAGGGAAAGTCAGTGATGCTCAATTACTTATCAAGAAACTAATAAAGGATTTGAAGGGATGCTCTAGCAATGATCTTGAAGAAAAATTCAAGAAGTTGAATGAAGAAAATACATCCTTAGAGAGTCATCTTGAAGAACTTGATGACAAACTAATGAACAATCAAGATGTCTACAATGAACAAGTAAAGAAGAACCTTGAACTCAATGAAGAGTTAAGGGAAGCAAATTTGGAAATCTTGGATCTAAAGAATTACAAAGCAAGATTGGAGTCTAAATTGAAACATGGGAAGAACCACATTGACAAATTGCACACCAGTTTTGATTTGATAGAATCTCAGTTGTATGCAAGAAGAGTCAAAGGAGACACTAGTTGTATTACATACAATGAAGCACAAAATTAGATTGATAAGATGCGAGCAAGAAAGGAGACACAAAAGGAATCTATTGATACTAAGAAGACTTGAGATCAAACAAAAGATAATGGTAGTCCTCCTAAAAATGAGTGCAAGCTTGTTGAACACACATGTTTGGTATGTAACAAGCATGGACACATTGCAAGGAACTATATAGAGGTAAAGCCTTTTAATGGTTATTGTTATACATGTAATAGATTTGGTCCTAGAGCAATAAATTGCAAGACTATTAAGAAGAACAGGATTCAGCATGATCAAAGAAATTAGAATTAGACCAATGCAAGAAGTTCTTAGAATGTTACATGTCAGATATGTAACTATAATGGTCATACAACAAAACAATGTAGAATGGTGACTCATGTCAATGCACTAAGGAATAATAGAGCTCCATTGATTTGTCACACCTATAACAAGGTTGGACATATCTCAAATTTTTGTAGATCAAGGACACCAGGTCAAGAAAGCCCTAAAAAGGCCGAAGAACCAGTTTTGGATCCTGAAGTAGAATTCAAGTTTTTGAAGGCATTAGAAGGTGTGAGCATGATTTAGTTAGATAGAAAGAAAGAAAATGTTGATGCTAATGTTTTGGATGTAGCTACAGTGGACACACTCTCTACATCTACATAAATGGCCCTCAGGGTCATAGGGGGAGATAATTTAGCTCTAGACCCTTGTGTGGCTGGTATACTCATCCAAAGAGTAGGTGCCTTTGGACTTAAGATATTGGAGTGTATTGGAACCTTTGTGCAAGAGCGCACATGCTGATTGTTAGCAGAACTTGAGTTTGAAAATTTGAAGTGATAGCTTGGTTTACATGAGTTCCATTAATGGAAAATTTCTTACTTTAATTACACAAAAAGATGTTTGTTTACTCATTGCATTCATACTTAGAGTGATTGGAGAGAATTTTGAGCCTTGGAAGTTCTTGTAAAGAGTTGGAAATTAAGTTACCATTGATTGTAGTGCATTTGATCAGTTGCAAGAAACCCTAACTCGTTGCACTAGTTCAGAAGCTGTCAGAACATCTCAGAGATCCTTTGGAAAGTGAATATCAAGTAAGTCATGGCCACTCCTATTTTTTTTTATGTTGCTGAGAAGAAGCAGTATTTTTTCAAAAGGCACCCATTTAAATCAACCCTAGATGATTTAGAGGGAGCATTCTCCCACACACTGATGGGTGTCATGCATGTAGAAGACATAAGGGCTCACATCTATTGTAAAAAAGAACCTATTGGACTGGATAGGTTAAGGGTGCACATGGCCACAATGTTAAAACTAGACAAAACCTTCATGGATGAATACACAAAATGGAATGATCACCCCATTGTTGAATATGCCATCACATATTAGTTCTATGAGGAAGAATGGAGTAAAATATTGTTGAGAAGAATCCATGATGACTTGTTTTGGATTGGAGATGTACCAGTAAGAATCACAGGAGACCTAATTCATAAAATGACAGGCCTTTCTAAGATAGATACCATCCTTCATATGGGTAAGGATGTTAGGAAAATGGTGGAGCAAGTGTTTAAATCAAGAAGTGATAAGCATGGCATGACCATTGAGCCTATGAAGTAGCCAGACATCAATTTGATATCAATGATATTGGGTTACAGATTTCATCATACCAGCATGATGAATAGTGTGTCTAAGGGCACTATTCTAGCAGCCATCCATATTGTGTAAGAAGATGGATAGTTCAACTTGTGTGAGATCTTGCATGCATAGTTGATAGACAACATTAGGGCTATCAAATATGACAAGACTAAGGTATTCAAGTTTGGGTCTCTTATCATCTATATGTACCTTCATATAGTTGGTAAAGTGTCAGACTTGTATCTAGACAAGTCTATTCCTACCATGCCATAGATATTAAACAAAGCATGCACTGAAAGGACACTTAGAGATTTCATTACCTTGGAAATGAAGACCTTCAGAGAAAGGATGCAAATGAGGTACATGATTCCTAAAAGTATTATGGAGAAGTATAAAGATTCAATATGCTTCATGGTGGAGATTGATACTACTTGTATGGAAGATGTGGAACCTAGGACTAGGTGGATTCATCCACTTGGGTATGAGGTTGAAGAACAAGTTCTTGAAGCTTATGCATAGGTACTGTTATCAGTCCCTAAGGATGCCAATGAACCTAGGTGGGGACCCTATGAAGAGAAGACTAGAGAGCTTGATGCTAAGATGAACAGTGCTGCAACTAAAAGAAAGGTTGCAAAAGTTACATCAAAGATCTTGAGGATACATGGTGTATCTCAAGGAGATCTTGACAAGGCTAGGGAAGAGAAGATTTCCCTTAAATTATGGAGCATAGCAATAGAGGAAGAAGAAGAAGATCCTAAGGTAAAGAAGATAAAAATTGAAAAATATGATAGTTAGAAGGATAAAGAAGACTATACTCCTTATGTGCCCTAAGATACTCCTTTGGAGTATAAGCCTTTATTCAAGAGGAAGAAAGAAGAAAGCACTAGTCATCCATCCTTGCAAGTATTAAGGAGCAAGGAAAACACTCAAGAACCTCCTCAGGAAGGATTCAGACCTAGCCTCAAAGTTCTATATGAAAGAATTGTTGATGAGGGAAGAATTGATCAAGTAGGGAAGTTCTATGAATCATATAGTGAGATTATTAAGTCTAAAATTCATGGTATGATTATCAAAGATTTGATAAAGCTCAAGAAGATAGTTCTTGAATTAAAAATATAAATAATAGATAATGTATGGGACATTCTAGAAAACCTTAAAAGACAAACAAATGAAGAAGACCTAAGGATCAGGGAAAAAGTGCTAGAAGACACTCTGCCTGTATGTGCTAAAGAAGAAATAGATCTGATATTGAATTTGGTAAAGCCACACCTTAGAAAAAGGATGAGAATTATTCACATTATGAACAAATATTATGAGTTGATAACAAAGGAAATAGAGAAGGCCTTTGAGAAGGTGTTGTTTGTAATGTCCCTACCAGGGAACCCATAAGGAATCAGGTCTTATGACCAAAAATAGCAACTAACAATTTTTTTTTTACATTACATCACTACTAATTTACATATAAATTCCTTAAGGTTCCCGTAATGAATTAATTTATTAACATATTTATTTTACTTATCCAAATTGAATTACATTTCCTTTCTTTACTTTCACATTTAAGAACTTAAGAGATAGGGTAAGAAAATAACATTTCACTTGCAAATATATTTCTTACTTTATATACTAATTTCATTTGTTCTTCCTACACATTGAATAACTATTCCTTACAAAATTACATCTTAGCATAATAAACATTTTCTTTCATTGCAAAATAGGATAGATAGAAAAGATAATTCGACATTACATTATACATTTACAACTTTAATCTTTTAAATAACAACCGTTGAAACAAAGCCTAGAACTATCCCTCCCAATTACATTGCTTTTCTTTTCAATTCCATTAAATATGCTATATTTAACTCACTTTATTTACTTATTATAACTAACATACCATTTACACAATTAATGAAAACATACAATTATTTTTATTTATATAAGCATGGGTATATGTGTGTGCACCCACATATACACACACTTATATAACATACAAACAATTATAACATATTTATAACATAATCATTATACATATAAAATAGATTAATTCTAACTCACAACATAAACTCAGACCAACATCAAATCAAGTCCATAACATAAACTGCATTCTACTTCCCAACTAGGATCACTTCCTAAATATAATTCTAGGACCATGGGTAACCTCGAGAGTACCTTGGTTAAATCTCCACACATCAACAGTTTGAGGATTTTGAAGGCATGCTCAGAAATGTGTAGCTAGGTGGAGATGATGCCTGGTACCTGCATCCTACATCACCAACTGATATACATATACAAATATATAAATATAAACAGACAGTGGAAAAAAAGAAGGGAGAGTATGACATCATGTGGATCTCCCATGGGAGTAACTATGACTACCCCTCCTCATCCTACACTCACATCAACCAATGAACATTAAACCATAATAGGGTTAGTAGGGTTAGATCATAATAAAACATCATAACACAAATTAATGTAAAACATTTTACTGATAGTTCATTTCTAGCCATTCATCATTAAATTATAACTCATTTGATATTTCCAAATAAACTGTAGTAACCAAATATATATGCTCAAATGTCTCATAAAATGCTAACTAAATAATAATCATAGTCCATCATAAAGTCCAAAGTGTCAAAGAAATAGTCATGTCAGTCTAACATAGGAAGATGCTAGGGTGGGCATTACATTATTGGAACAATAGATCAAACCACCTACTGTGCCCATCACTCATGTACCCATTAAGGAAGATAAAGTGGTAGAACCCACTAATGTACCAATGATAGGTCCTCAATGTTAGATTAGGTGAAATACTAATCTCCCAAGAACACCTGCATGCATAACCCTGTCACATGGAAGAAGCAAAGCACAGAAGCAAGAAAAATCATGGAGGCCAAAAAGCTAGAGACATCTTATGGACATGCAAAGAGCAATCTCTATTATGATCCAATAAGTGAATTAATCTAAAAAGAATGTACAAAGGGTTCAACCATATAGGTGAACAATAAAACCCTAAAGCTATAAAGCAAAAAATAAAGCTAGGTTGCACATTATAATTAATAAATATATTAATTATAATGCACCTAAAAGATAGCTTAAGTAAATAGAGTAATAAATGACTTAATTAATTAAACCAAAGTGATTTAATTAATAAGCATAAAGTATGATTACTCTAACACCCCCCCTTAAGCGTAGCTCAAGAGGGAAGCTAACCTAGCACAGCTATGAAAGCAGAAAATGGGTCTCGGCAACAAGGCCTGATCAGGTACCCAGTACAAGAAAATAAACTAGATGAAGGAAACAAAGCCTCCAATCTAGGGAATGTCCCAAAGAAAGGAACAAGAAAGAGCATGAAGCATCTCCAAAGCATGAAGCTGTAAACACTGTCAGAAGAAACTGCTGGAACCCCCACTGAAGTGCATGACCAGGTAGAGAAGACAAAGTCTGAAGAGCTGATCAATCAAAGAGGTGACCTCCAAAAAAGGAATGAACGAGTGTCTATATAGTAGATGATCCATCTCACCGAAATGCATAGGTGCCTAGCCACTGCATCCGCCTAGTACATAGGAACAAAAACTGAATACGTAGATCACTCAACCGAACCAAGGAAGCAATAGAGCCAACAGGTGAACCCCCCCATAATGCTGAACGGGGTGACAGGAACACTGAAATGCAATGCCAGAAACATCTGCAAGAAGAAGAAACAGGAACACCTATGTGCAAAAGAAGGTACAAGCACAGGATAAAGGGCGGTGTCATAGACACAGTCTACATGGGCTAATGTCGTGGAAGGTACACTCACTTGACAAGAGTGGATGCACCTATAGTGGCAAATGCATCAGAATCCCCCCATGGCACTTTATAACTGAGTGCGAGTACAAACAAACACAAGGAGTACAAGATCCCAGATATGCAAAAGTAGGCACTTTATCTCAGTGCGTTTACAGAAAAAAGAATGCAATAGAAGAGAAGCATACAATGCTCAAAAGATAGAAAGAAGAGTGAGCTATGAACTCAGAAGAAGAGATCCCCGGACCTGTAGAACCAAGCACTCCACCAGAGGGCATAAACTGCATAACTCAGAGGAGTGAAAACTTGGAGTAGAATCTGGAAAAATAACCTCTGCCACTGAATAGCACACTGAACCAGCTTTCCGAAAATACCAAGTTTGCTGAAAACTGAGCCCGGATGTGAGAGATATAGTGTCCGGAATGCAAAAAGTACCCGTGACTTTGACTGGCAGAAAACCCCTGCAAACGGCAAAATCAAACAACCAAACTAAAAAAAACAGAAAGGTCTTGGAACCAGCTTTCCGTCGATATCTCGTTTGGCAAAAAATGCCATCGTATGCTCAAGTTACGGCAAAAACAGTGACAGGTGCTCTGGCAGGCACCTGAAAAAGAAAACCTCTGAATTCAACAGCCTGGTGCAAAAAATGGAAGAAGAATCTAGAAAAAAGCTCTGCGTATAAAACGACCGTCTCAGAATCATCTTTCCGATGATGTCTCGTTCGCCCACTAACTCCTCCGTATGAGCAAGTTATGCCAAAAAAAGCATCAGGTGCTCCAGGAAGGCAAAAAAGCAGTCCTGCCTTCGAAGGCATGGTACGAAAAACGATGCAAAAAATTTGAAAAGAAACCTCCATAATTGCGTTCGTCTCGGAAAGAGCTTTCCGATGATATAAAAAACTCCCAAATACGCCTCCAGATGAAGAAGATATGGCAAAAAAAAGCCCAATTACCCTTAAAACAGAGCCCTAAAAAAAGATGCAAATTTTTTTAAAAAAATTAAAAAGCATGTCTGCTGACATCATGCTGACGTCAGCAGAAGGCCTGGGGGCTGAATCAGGAAACCCCGGGTCATGTGGGCGACCAGGGGCTGGTGCTGGTGCCGGCGGTGGGCGGGCCGGCGGAGCGGAGGGCGCGGGCGCGGGCGGCGGGGGCCGACGGAGCAGAGGCCATGGAGCGGAGGCCGCGAAGGGCGGCGGCGGTACGGGCGCGGGCGCGGGCGGCGGCTGGGCGGGCCGCGGAGTGGGGCCGGCTGAGGAGGCCAGCGGGGCGGCGGAGGAGCCGCGGGGTGGCGCCCGGGTGGCCGCTGGGTGGCGCCCGGGAGGCCGCCCCTTAAAAAAAAATTTAATAATTTTTTTTTGAAAATCGTCGTCTCGGAGTGCGTGCCAGGGCCGTACGGCCTTGGTATGCAAAAAATTTTTGCCTCAGATGCCACTGTGTCCAAAATGGACAAGTTTTATATGGATTTAGGGGTTCTTGGGCCTTCCGGACACAATGGTGGTGTCCGTTTTTGCCCAAGGTGAGCCAAATTTTGGCTCCCCCCCAGATCCACAAAAAAAACTTCTGAAACCCTTGAAAACCTCCTGCTTCTGAAACACTTCAACAAAACACGAACAGCGAGCAGCAAGATGGCTCTGATACCATGTTAGATTAGGTGAAATACTAATCTCCCAAGAACACCTGCATGCATAACCCTGTCACATGGAAGAAGCAAAGTACAGAAGCAAGAAAAATCATGGAGGCCAAAAAGCTAGAGACATCTTATGGACATGCAAAGAGCAATCTCTATTATGATCCAATAAGTGAATTAATCTAAAAAGAATGTACAAAGGGTTCAACCATATAGGTGAACAATAAAACCCTAAAGCTATAAAGCAAAAAATAAAGCTAGGTTGCACATTATAATTAATAAATATATTAATTATAATGCACCTAAAAGATAGCTTAAGTAAATAGAGTAATAAATGACTTAATTAATTAAACCAAAGTGATTTAATTAATAAGCATAAAGTATGATTACTCTAACACTCAAGACTCAGTGCCCATAGCACAAACTCAAAAAGAAGTAGATCAGTCTATGCCCATGTCAGAATCACCTGAAGATAGCATAATTATCATAGATAATGTGGAAATAGCCATGGTGGCTACTGATAAGGACTTGGATAAGTTTGAGGAAGAATTTGTCAGCACTGAGGAAGCAGAAATCTTATGTAGCAATACCCCTCCCACTCAGCAAGAAGAAGTAATCATAGAAAACATATCTGATGAGAAAGAAGAAGAAAAGAAAGGAGTAGAGGTAGAAAAGAAAGATGAATCTTCTATTGATTTTCTCAAGGTGAAGCAAGAGGTGATGGATAACACTCCCATCACTCCCGCCTCAACATTGTTGTCAAGTTTCATACTTGACACTAGTAGTTTGGACTCTTGGAAGGAAGAAGACTTGATTAAGTTCAACATCCTAGCTATGGAGAAGGCTAAGGAGAAGCAAGTAATGAGAAATCCCCTCTTGGTAGAATCAGTAAATATTCTAAAGAGTTTATTGCCAGAGGATAAAAAGATGGTAAATGTACATTTGATGGATGATGTGAGCATAGTCATATCACAGTTCAAAGTCAATTTCACAAGCCTAGAAGAATCTACGGCTATAGTGGTAGAGGAGAAATACTTAAAAAAGAGACTCAATGAACTAATGAGTAATTTTGCACTAGACTTGAACTCTCTTAAGTCTGGTTAGGCATCATTGAAAGAGTTTGTAGGAAAGTCATTGTAGAATCCATGGATCAGGATAAGTTCACTGATGCCCATCTTAAGAAGATAAAAAATGTAGAGGCAATGATTGAGAAGGTGAAGATTTCAGTGCTAGACATAGCCACTAATGAAAACATGTGCAACAATGTCTATCAAGGTCTTTTGGAGATAATTGAGAAGGAAGAGAGAAATGTAGAAGATAAGGTCTAGATAGACTCAGTTGAGGAACGCTCTTGCACCCTCACTAGACATTCTTAGTCAAAACATAAAGGAGATAGATGTGACCATGAAAAAATATGATCAAGCTTTGAGCATAGAATTGGAGAAGATGGAGAAGCTTCAATATGCATTATGCACCTATCTATAGATAGTCAATTCTCTGATAACCTTTTGGAAGAAAGAGATCCAGAAACTCAAGATTGCATATGCAGATGTTTTCCATTAGTGAGTGTATGTAGATTAAGTTTTTTTATGAACCTTTTTCATTAATTTCAAAGGGGGATTTATATATAATATGGAGTATATAAGATGTATAAGGAGATATAAGAGTATGTATAAAATATATTGAAGACAAAAGTTTTTTTTGTAAAGGATCAAATAGAGACTTGGTCATATTCCTTTGTTGCCATCAATGAAAAAGGGGGATATTGTTGGCAAGTTGTCTATACTGAAGTATATGAATAAATATAGTTTTTTCATTATGGAAACAAAGTCATATAGCAGTTTGGAGTCAGTGCACTAACTGCAAAGATAAAAAATTAGTTAAGTGTTGAAGACTAGACACCATACAGAGTCCCTATAGCTCAGAGCACTTGCGCCCATGTGTACGGATGAATTATGGGATGCACCCTAGAATTTAAGGTTTTTAGACTATATTCTTACTTAGTCTAAGAGCGCATAAGTAGATATGAAAAGATGTGAAAGTTACAGTCAGTTGAAGTTGCACAACCAGTGTGTGCTAGCAAAGAATAGAGCATAGAGCTGACAGTGACTATTTTGGTTTGTGATTGTAAATTAATGTTGTAGAGGCTATGCACCCATTGTATTTAGGTTTTCAACATATTTATATGTATAATTGTAATCATGCTTAAGCCAATTCATTTGGAAGTGTTATTTGTAATTAGTTATAGGGTTGACCTAATTGTATAATTGGTATGAGTGCATAAATATAAGGTGCACCCATTGTATTTTGTATGAAAGTGAAAATAGAGTTGTGAGAAGCAAAGTAGAGATATGTGAAGAGAGCATATGATGTATTAGAGATTTGCAAGAGGTCAAAGCATCAATGCACCAAAGGAACTAATCTAACAAGCAGTGTCACATCAATAGTTCACCAGCAGATATAGTGTGTATCTGATCTCAGAAGGTTGTAGCCTTCATCATTTGAGCAGTGATCTCTTGGACAATGAGTCCACTCCCCTAACAGGGATCATTGGAAAAGACTCCTAATAGGGTCTGACCCTTAAGAAGGTCTACTATACTAAAAGCAATGTAAAGCTACTCCTAACAGGGTAAAGGATCTTCTTACAAGGATCACAAAACACTAGTGCAGATTATTAGTGGGTATCAAGTCCCACCAGGGTTTTTACCTATTTGGGTTTTCCCATAACCATTTTGGTGTCATGTGTTGATTTAATGTTTCATGTTTATGTGAATATTTAATTTAGTACTTAAGCATTTATAATTCAGTATTTAGATTAAAGTAAAAAGTTAAAATATAGTGAACACTGATTCACCCTCCCCCCCCCTCTCAGTGTTCCCATTCCTAACACTTACACCTAAAGCTATTTGGGCACTAGGTCCTTCTGTCTGCCATAACTCCTAACAGAGTTAGAATCTTTTAGCAAGGATTCAAAGTCTCCTAACAAGAACTCATATGTACAAGAATGTATTTCATAAGACTCCTAAAAGATTCCATCCTCTCATGAGTAACTTTAATATTAGTGCATCTTTTGTGGTGATCATTCCCATCGGGGTTTACTCTTTGATCAAGAGGTTCCCTAGTCAACATATCTTGTGTCATTGTGTTATTGTGCATGTATATCTTTCTATGGTTGTTGATTACATTGCTTACATGGTTAATATATATTGAAGTTGATAAAAGTTGTATTTATCTTATAACTGATTCAACCCCCCCACCCTCTTAGTTATCTTGGTGGACTTTACCTTCTAACAATTGATATCAGAGCGACAGGTCCTTGAAGGAAAATTTTAATAGCTTAAGGAGATCCATGGTGAATCATTTTAGGAAAGAAAGCCCTAAGTTTGATGGAGTAAATTTTGATAGCTAGAAAGAAAATATGAAGACACATTTACTTTGTTTAGGACCAGGTTATTGGTTAATCACAAAGAATGAGAATACTATCATTGATGAGGATAAGATTGAAGAATTTACTAATGGGGAAAGAGATCTATTCATGTGTAACATACTTGCCAAAGAAGCACTCTTATCAGCCCTTCCAAAATATGAGTACAATAAGGTAAAATATGTAAAAACATGTCATGAAATTTGGTTAGCTTTAAAATCTACATTTTAAGGTGATGAACATGCAAAGAAAGTCAGATTACATAATTGGATATGTGCATTTGAAGATATAAGAATGATGGAAGATGAATCTGTTAGAAGCTATATTTTTAGAATGTCAGAGATTTTTGTAGGTATAAAATCTTATGGAGGAACCAAGACAAAGAATGAAGTGATATGGAAATTTCTGATGACATTGACTCCTACATTTAAGTAGACAACATAGTTGATTAAACAAGTTATACCTTGTACTAAGAACTTTACCAAAGAAACTCTTCTTGGAAGATTGGAAGTAGTAGAGATGAACTTGAGGATATAAGGAGATTTACCTAGAATGGAGACAACATTCAATGTACTTAGTGTTCGCCCTACTTTTTCAAGAAGCATCAGTGTAAGAAAAGATTAAGCTAGTAGTAGTAGATCTAGAAATGAAGAAGATAGGAAGATTGAAGAAGGTATTGCCTTTCTTCAGAAAAGAGAACTAGATAGTAAGAAATTTTTTAAATGATGGACTTGTCAAGAATTTGGTCATTTTGCATCTAAATGTCCTAAGAGAGTTAAGAAGTATAGAAAGAAATTTAATCCTAGGAGATCTAAAGAATGTTACTATGCAAATGATGAAGAAATTCAAGCTAGTTTGGAGAAATGTTTGAGTGAAAGTGATACTAAGAATGATGATATAGGATTTGTATCAATTAAAGAAGTAAATCCTGCAACAGAAATCAAGGAAGAAAAGAATTTAGTTTCTCAAGTAGAAAAGAAATTTGATTGGATTATAGATAGTGGTTGTTCACATCATATGACTAGAGATATGAAAAAGGTCATAAAGTTTAACAATTATGATGGAGGAGTTGTTAGAGTTGGAAATAATGCACCTTGTTTGATTAAAGGTATAGGATCTATTACTCTTGATGGAAAGACTAATGCTGATGATGTTTACTTTTTGGATGGTTTGAAACATAATGTTTTCAGTGTTGGGAAACTAGTTGATATGAGATATCAAGTTTGGTTTACTAAGAAAACTTGTGTAATCAAAGAAAAGAATAGAAATTTGATTGGTACTAGATCTCAAACCAGAGGTAATGTATTTCAATTAAATCCTACTGAGATGGCATGCTTGATTACTAAGATTGATGACAGTTGGTTATGGCACAAAAGGTTTTGTCATTTAAACTTTGATAACATTGTGAAAGTGAGTACTACACTTGCAATAAGAGATTTGCCTAAAATTATGAAGCCTACTAACATGATTTCCAAGGAATATGTTATGGCTAAATAGAAGAGAAGCTCATTTCCTAGCAAGAATTTTACAACAAGAGAGAAGTTGGAAATTGTTCATATAGATTTAAGCGGTCCCACAAGGGCTAGATGATTCAGCGGAGAAAGGCATTTTATGATTCTTGTTGATGATTTTACAAGAATTATGTGGATTGCATTTCTTAAAGAAAAATTTGAAGCATTTCATAAGTTTAAGTTTATTAAAAACAAATTTGAGAATGAATCTGGAATGAATATTAAATATTTGAGATCAGATAGAGGTGGAGAATTTACTTCAAAAGAATTTAACATTTTTTGTGAAGTGAATGGTATTAAGAGACATTTTTTAGCCCCTAGGACTCCTGAACAAAGTGGTATTGCAGAAAGAAGAAATACATTAGTGACTGAAGCAGCAAGTGCTATGTTATTTGAGAATGACTTAGTGAAGATATTCTAAAGAGAAGCAGTGAACATGATAGTGTATACAATGAACAGAGTACAAATCAAAGAAGACATAGACAAGACACCCTATGAACTATAGTTTGGTCATGCACCATCAATTAAGTATTTTAGAATTTTTGGAAGCAAATGTTATGTTAAGAGAGATGATGGCATTGGAAAGTTTGATCTTCGAAGTGATTCAGGTATATTCTTGGATATTCATTGAAGAGAAAAGCTTATAGATGTTACAATAAAAGAACTAAGAATATTGTTGAGAGTGCAAATGTAAAATTTGATGAAAATTTCAAAATTTAGGAAAGAATGCTTGATTATGAATTAGACAAAGGAACTCATCCTAGAAGAACCTACAACAGAAACAAGAACCTACAATAGAAACAAGAACTAAGACAGTGACACCTAATATGAATCTATCGAGGAATCATCCTATTGAGAAGATTATTGGAAGCATAGACAGAGGAGTTCTAACACAAAATAAGGTAGAAGAACAATTGTGTTTGCTATCTTAAATTGAACCTAAATCTACTAGTGAAACCTATGAAGATGAACATTGGATTAAAGCTATGAAAGAAGAACTAGATCATATTGAAAAGAACAAGACATGGGAATTGGTCCCTAGACCTAAAGATAAGAATGTTATACGAACAAAATGGGTATTCAAAAACAAGATGAATGACCAAGGAGAAGTAGTAAGGAATAAAGCAAGATTGGTATGTAAAGGATACTCACAACAAGAAGGAATTGAATATGAAGAAAATTTTGCACCAGTAGTAAGAATTGAAGCAGTAAGAATGTTTTTGGCTTATGAAGGTTACAAGAAATTCAAAGTGTATTAGGTGGATGTGAAGTCAGCATTTTTGAATGGAGAATTGGAAGAAGTCTACATTGAGTAGCATGAAGTTTTTCCTTTAACTCAAGAAGGAGATATGGTATGTAAACTCAAGAAAGCTTTATATGGACTGAAGCAAGCACCTAGGTATGCAAGATTGGATAAGTATTTGATAAAGTTAGGATTTACAAAAGGAACAGCTGATAGAAACCTATACACAAAGGAAATTGAAAATAGTTTGTTGGTTGTTATTTTTGTTGATGATATTATATTTAGAGGAGAAGATGAAGCTAGTGATAAATTTGCAGATGAAATAAAGACTAAATTTTAAATAAGTATGATTGGTGAAATGAAATACTTTTTAGGATTGTAGATAAGATAAAACAATGATAGTATCTTTACAAGTCAGACAAAGTACTTGAATGATTTATTGAAGAGATCTGGAATGGAGAACTGTAAACTAGTTGGAACACTTATGGTAATAGGACACAAGTTATCTAACATAGATGAGACTCCTGAAGTGGAACAAAAAAAGTATAGATCTATGATTGGAGGATTGCAATATCTGACTCATACAAGACTTGATATATCACATGTAGTTGGAATTGTAGAAAGATTTCAAGCTGAGCCTAGAGAATCATATTATGTAG